>BPTQ01000001.1:253268548-253337681 GCA_019973895.1 Chrysanthemum seticuspe | reverse complement strand
TTACCCACATGTGAGGCATGGAGGTTTGGGAAAAAAGTTCATACTGTATTTGGAAGCTAAGGTGATTTTAAAGTTGTTAGGAGGGATTAAATCATGTTAAGGAAATGTACTCTAATTTGATATTTTGTTTTGAATACATATTTGCTTTTATAGAACTTCTAACTTAAAAGTAAAATTATGTAATGAGACGATTTTATTCAACGTTTACTCAATTAGCACTAGTCTCATGAATTCAGCCCGAATTTATCACCTAGGGAAGTCATGGCCCAAACGATCGTTTAATGATGTTGGTGTTTTCGAGAAGTGCACACCAACCGTAGACAATCCTTAATCTTTAAGGGCCATTATTTCTCAGCCAGTGGAGTTCATATACATTAGCAATCTTTCGAGCATCAGCATCAAGAAAATTCAATTCATCCTTAATCAATTCATTGTGGCACCTCCTGCCTGCCCAGAAATGGGTGACATACGGACTAGGTGTCGGGCTACACACCGCAAAATACATTCTGATATTTATGAGAGATGGAGTGTTCCATCTCTCAACCTCGAGTATTATTATAGAAGATCTAACCATGGCTCTTGATACCAATTGTAAGATATAACTTTTCACATACACATCAAACCATAACACAAAGTAGCATATAGATGGAATTCTAGAGAGAGAAAGTTAGAGGTTTAGGGAACTTAGTGAGAGAAAGTGAAAGATATTATTATGAGCTCCAACTCTCTACCTTGTGAGGTAGAGAGTATTTATAGTCTTACATAAAACGCCACACATCGGGCTGTGGATCAGGCATACAGTGGGTAAAGACCCGTCCGTCCTCCACGGTGTTACTTAACTAATTCCTACTTAACTTAAAAGAACTACGACTACGAGCTTTCTAACGATTACATATACTTGAGGTGACCGACTCTTTATTACCGGGAATTTCTAATTCCTAACAGATGCCAACCACACGTGAAGAGCTTTTGTGGTTGTAGTAATTTGCTAGCAAACCCGGTACTGAAGGGATCCACTATTTAAGCCCGACTTAAGTACTCTGATCACGATTAACTCATTTGCAACTTATTTTAGCAGAGTAATGTATTAAAATGAAAATTCAATCTTCAAGATATTTTCGTTTATACATAAGTTTTGTTTTATAGTTTAATCTCATGTAAAGGAATTGTACTAAATTAGGGAGGATTGTTGAAATTTTAGTGGAATCGAAGGTTTATGTCATACTTGAAAAAAGGGTTTGGAGGTACGGAGTGTACACCCATTAAGTCACTGAGCCACCCTGACTCGAATAGCAGTGTTGTAGAAATCACGTAGTTGATGAGTTCGGTGAGTTATACTCTTCAGTGAGTATACTCTGAACGACCTCATCAGGGAGTAGTCTCATCAGAGAGTTCAATCCATAACTGAGAAAGCACATCATTGAGTATACTACTCAGAGAGCAAGCTCGTTCAGTGAGCTAGCTCGTTCAGCGAGCAAACACTTTAGTTGGTATGCTAAGTTAGTGGATTTGCTGGAACTGATTCTTTACTAAGTTGTAACGGTCTTGACCAATTCAATGGCAGCTTTGATTGCGGCTTGATCATATTTATTTGGTCTTATAACCACTCTTGCTATGATGGGGGGACATTATGATGAGATTAACTAGCCGATTAGTTCTCATAATTCCATTGAATGAGTTTCTTCTGACACACTAAAAACTAAACACTCATAAGCGAAAAGGTTCTTGTATTTGCGTCTAAATCAAGAATATAAACACTCTGAATTATCTCAAAGAGATAATCGTGTAACTCAGACAAATAGGGTCGAATAGTTTCTTTTTGAAAGTAATTACACGAATCATTGTGATATTCGGTTATTAATGATCTTTACCCTATAATTGATGAAACCCCCAACATAAATTTCATCAAAATGTTTTATCACATTTGATTTCAAACATGGTGATGGGGGTTGGAGGTTGAAAAAGAGTGGTGATGTAGAGCAAGCGAGTGTTTGTCTTAATGTTTAGATGTGGGTCTGGAAAGATTTGTGGCGTGGTGAAAAGTTTTGTTAATACAAATAAGCTGTAAAAACGTTTATTTATATTTTACGATCTTCTAATGTTTTGTCGATAACAAACGTAAAATCATTTTAACGAAACAAATAAAATACGTAAATGGTTTGAGCCAATAGTTTACTAACACACTTACGTTTTCATATAAATCACTAAACAAGTAATAGTGCTTTCATATTTTAGTAATACATATGTACAACAACTAGTGGTTACATAATGGGTAGATATATACATACTTAGTATTTATTATAATGGGTAATAGAATGGGTAAAAGTATAAGTATTTGACCCATTGACTAAATACATTGAATGTAGTTGGGTAAAACCCAAAGTCCATGACCCATACCCATGGAGCATAATCCATAACCCATGACCCATTGCATGACATCATGCATAAGTCATAATGGGTATTATCCATGACCCATGGAGCTAACCCATAACCCATTGACTAGATGCATTGCATCTTCTAAATACATTGTATCTACTTGGATACCCATGGTCCAAAGTCTAGGACCCATAACCCATGACCCATGACCCATAACCCATGGATAAAGAGGAGTGTCTCACGGATCCCTCAGAATACACTAAACGGATCCCTTAAGCAAGGGATCTGTGGAACAGTAACATGTTTTTGTCTATAAATAGTGAGCCATTTCTTCATTGTAAGTTGCCACTTCTACACATACTTTCTTCTAGTACTGTAAACTCTCTAACCTCAGATCCAAGGGATCTTTCTATGTAGTTTGTGTTTGTTTTTGTGTGATTCTCTAGGTTCCTCTTAAAGGCAAGATCACCACCTCTTGAAGTCGAGCAAGCTCAAGTCCATGAGTTGCCATGCTTTGTCATCATCAAGACTACTAAAGTTCTCTTGTTGATAGTTCTTTCTTCCTCTCTAGAAGTGTTGTGTCTAAGGCATTAGTAAAGGATGCCAAAAGGGTCAAGACGAAGGCATTAGTGAAAGGTGCCGAATGTCCGTGTCAAAGGCATTAGTGAAATGTACCGAACGTCCGTGTCAAAGGCATTAGTGAAAGGTGCCGAACATCCGTGTCAAAGGCATTAGTGAAGGATGCCAAAAAGGTCAAGACGAAGGCATTAGTGAAAGGTGCCGAACGTCCGTGTCAAGAGCATTAGTGAAAGATGCCAAGGGTGTACAACCGATATGGTGCATCGATGTACAAATATAGATAGGTTGTGTCCAAGGATATTGATATCCTTGATGATGTTGTAATAAGGAGTGGGTCTCCTTTGGGATAGGTGTTGTGTAGTGTTGGGTACTAGTTCCTCCTTTGTAATGGAACTCGGTATCTAGCCTTGTACCGGATAAAGTGTAGGTGACGTTGTGATAGGTGTGGTTCTACCTCGTGAAGAACCCGGTGTCTAGCCTTGTACCGGAAAAAGAGTAGACGACGTTGTGAAGGCTTCTCCGCCATAAGGAGTTTGTGTCGTGTAGTGCTAAAAAACTCTCAAGTAGGTGACTCGAGGAGTGGAGTAGGGCAAGGAAGCTGTCCTTGTAGCCGAACCACTATAAATACTCGTGTCGTGGTTTTGTGTTTCTTACTCTTTACCTTTGCATTATACTTTTATATACATATCTATCAATTTCCAACATACACATCTAAATATATTGACATAAGTCGATCTAAATATTTTAAAACAAGGTTTTAATTGGTAAATTTATTCACCCCCCCTTCTAGTTTTCTATAATTGGTATCAGAACTTCATTACCAAGTTTCTTAGAGTATGTTGTACTTTAAAAACTTGATACGATCCGTGTATGATTGAAAACTACAAATAAGGGATTTTCTTAAAACAAAAAGTTATGTTTTTATAAATCATCATTTTTTAAATGTTGGATAGTGATAGATCATTCTAACATTTTATTTTAAGAAATCTACATAGCAAAGGATTTGGGAATTTTAGAAGATCATGAAGTATTTCGCGTCTATGGTTTCTAAAAGTATAAAAAGGGAATATAGCAAAGGTATGTTCTCTTAGTTACAATTATTGGTCAAAAACGTGCTAAATTGCTTGTGGATAAAATGGTGATATATGCTTCTATCTTATAATAAGCATAATATGAAAAGTGTTTTAGTGATTTTTTTTCCTTTGAAGTTTTGTGTTTGATATTTGTTCATTCAAGCTTGAACAAAGATTGGAATGGGTAATATAACCTCACTAAAAAGTCTACAAAGGTTAAACTTTTTCGTCGGGTCAAAATATGTTTTTTTGTGAATCTGTGTCAGATCCGCGGATACCTTTTTGGAAGGGATCCGTCGGATCCGTGCAACAGAAGACATCTTTTGGTTAAATTTCAAAAATTCATAACTAATTTACCGTAAGTCCGTAGAAGTCGTGCCGCCTATCATTTTAAAGGTATTTGAGTCTACTTTCATATAAAAATGATTTCATAAACTAATTCAAAACAAAAATTTACATAATCATTTATTTATAATAGAAAGTCATTTTTCGGTCATAACTTTTGCACAAACTTTTGATCTAATTGGAGACAGATGTTTTCATCTTTGAATAACAGTGTGTCTTCTTTTGAAATTAAGGTTTGATCATATTTATAAATATAAAAGAAACTAATCAAGCTTGGTATACATGTTTATGTTTAAACACAAAGCGGTGAAAAGAACTTTCGTATGCTATGCTAAATGATTAATTGTCTTACTTTGGATTGATTATTTGCTTATCTCAAATAGTTTTTTGCTTGTTTGTTTGAATAACATGTATGGTTTCCTCACCTTGCTATTCATTCTCTTGTTTGTTGATTTAGTAATATTTGACTAATCAATGTGTTATTTGAAGGTGTATTTGGGATAACATCTAGGTGTGTCAAAAATGTTAGTTTAAATACTTAGATAAGTCATATAAGTTGAAAAATATTTAAAACATGTAATATACTAAATGGCTTCTTGTTGAGTTTGTCATTTGTGCAACATAAATGTTTTATGTGCTTATATGATTTCTTGATTTCTAGTGTCGTTTTCTAAAAACAACAAGAATGTACATCGGATCATAACCTACACTTGTGTTGATAATGTACTCTCACGTTTTCCTTTTCATGATCGCTTTCCAAGCTTCATAGTAGGATTGACAACTTGATTATTTCATCCGATATACTCAAATAAATTATTTTGCAATGCAAATATAATTGGTCATATCCGAAAATCCAAACTCGAGCTTTCCAACAACATATGTTGAACTAGCTCATCCAACCATTTTTGTTAACCATATGGACAACTTTAAATTTTTATATTTAAACATGACACCTTAGTTGTTTCAGACATAATATTAATAAAAACGAAGCAAAGTATCATCATTCTTACTCTTCGATAGGCCATTGTAGGAATATAAATTTTCCTAACTTGAGAATGAATACTGGAGAACTTATTGTACTAGAAACTCAATTTGACCTAACGGTTTAATTGCTTCCTTGATAGAAGTTGGGTATGTGGAATCACCCGTAAAAATGGTCGTGTTTAGCTATAATTGAGCACCGCTAGTAATAGTCTCATATTCATTCTCTCACTTGAGAAATCTACACTCCTATGTTTTCCTAAAGTAAGTTTACAATGGAAATACTTTGCGTTGTCTTAGGATTACTAATCAAACAAGTTGTAAAATTAATCTTTCTTTTAGTTAATCACAACCACTTGCCTCATCAAGCGATTATCTTGCTTTAATCGAGAAGAGCTAGATTACTTCAAGGATGAAGTTCATTGTACGCTAATCACCATCTGTAATAACTATACTTAGTTTGTTGTTCCCTATTCACTATCGTATAAAAACAGTTAAGTATTTAAAAACAAACTAATAGTGAATCAATGACTGAAATGACTTAAGTAAAAACACACTGATAAATTTTCAACATAATATTCTTTATTAGAAATGAATAAAAAAGAATACATTACCCCAAGTACTTGCAGAATAGTACTTGGGATTGAAATGACAAAGGGTTGGTACTCCTCACTAAGCTCAGGCTAAGTCTGAGCACAACTACTATGGAACCACTGAGCTATCTCAGGGACTGAGTTATATTTGGAGGAGTGAAAGATGGCTTGTGTGTGTATGTGTTTTACAATTCACAAGCTTAAATCTTTCACTCCATCTCTTATGCTATTTATACAAGTATGAGTATTAACTTTATCCTAAGTGACAAACTGACATTTTACAGAAGACAAAATACTGAAGTATTTTGTCTGTTTACAAAGACTATATTAAGTAAGAGACAAGACTGCTTTCCATAAGTCAGTGATGACACTGAGCCTGATAGTTTGCCATTCAGGGAAAGTTGACTTTGGTTGATAAGGACATCGTCTTATCTAATTCAAACTTATCCCGCCTTGTCCCACTTATTCTTCAGTCTTCATTGCCTTCAGTCTTCTACTTCAGTTTGTCTTCAGTGTAAGTAGTTGGTGAGGAGTTTAGGGATTCAGTGAGTTATTGTCATCACTCACTGAATCCACCATCTCCTTCTTGACTCAGTCTTCACCCCTTAAGTTCCGCCTTACTGAGTGGAGAGACTTCTTCGCCTCTTACTGAGTATCCTGAAGATGGCTCACTGAGAGACTATGCACTCAGTGACCTGTTAGTGTTTAATGGTTTAAACACTTAGGGTATTTTCTATTCAAATCCTAGACTTAAGGGGTTTGGGTATTTACTGAGCCCAATAGTCTCCCCCTATTTGGATATATAAATAGCCTAAGTGTTTGATCAGTGTAAGTGAGCAATTGGCTTCTTCTTACACTGAATGTACTAATGAACATAATAAGGAACACTGAATATTTTAACAAAACATACATCGTTTATTGATCAATTACATAGTTCCTATCACTAGTACAAAAGATAAATGATAATGATGTCAATCAAGATGGATCCCCAATACTTCAAGCTTGACTTTCTTTGTGATGAGTGTTTCCCTGTCAGGATGCTCTCTTATCTTGGCGTTTAAGTCAACACAGAACTTGACATTTGCAGGAGTCTGAATTTGAGAGGCCACTGGTATGTAGTTCAGCATTGTAGCCACACCTGCCTGATCAATGTCACTCCACCTTTGGAATGTTGGGTTTCCATAGATATCAATGAAAAACAATCCTCTTTCAGGCTTTTCAATCACAAGACAATTTACAAACTTCACACCTTCAGGTAGCTCCCTATTACATTCCAGTCCAAGCACTTTGATCTCAGGCTGAAACTCAACCCTCTTTCGTTTGCCCTGTGATGATTGAGGTTGAGATCCTTGAGGTGCAGTTAAGGCAGGCTGAATCCCTAGTATTGCTGGTGCTTCCCTCAGTCTTTCATACCTTTTGGTAAGCATTTTCATCAACTCCTTAACCACCGTATTCTGCTTCTTTTCAATGATAGGACCAAGCTCATCGAGTTCAGTGATCCCAAAGTCAGTGAATTTCAGGGGATCATGAACCTCGAAGTGTCTTTTATCATCCCCCCTGTAGACATTCATTGCCAGTGGTTTAGACTTGGGGATGATTCTGACATCAGTGATATTCTCAGGCAGCCTTCTGCTTGTCATTGACCAGTTGTAGTGGTAAATTCTTTCTTTCCTGATGGCTGCAGCTCTCTTGTTCTTTTTTCTAATCTCTTTTTCATTTCAGCCATTTTAGCAGCCTGAGCATCCTTGAACTTCTGTCCTGCCTGACCCTTTTCAAGCTTCTTAGGATCAATTCCTATGTTCTCAGCTTCCTCAGCAACAACTTGTACCAGTGCTTCTTTGCTCTTTCTTTCTTCCTCAGTTAGTTTCCTCCTCCTTTCTTCCTTAGCCAGATAGACACTTAGCTGTTGTAGAGTGAGCATGTACTCAGTGTTGCCAATCATATAGGGGATCTTCTCAGGCTCAGGTGTTTGCATTATTGCCTTTCCTTTGTCTTGGCCTAAGGAAGATGATGCTACCAATGGTGTTGTTGTTGTCATGATAGGTGCAACCGTCAGTGTTGTTGTTGTTGGTGGGACTGATGAGATGAGTGTTGCTGAAACTGGTGGGAGTGATGAAATAGGTGTTACAGAGACTGGTTGAGCAAGCTCCTACTCAGTGTAAGAGGAAGTCTCTTCAGTGGTCTTCTCCCCCTCAACTGTTGCCGCAACATTTGTAAGGGCAAGAGTTGCCTCGGACACTGGGGGAGTTGATGTTGCTTGACCTTTGAAGGCTTGATAAATCTCAGTGACCATAGCCTTGATGTCCGTTGTATCTTTTTGAAGATCAGTGACCTTTTCAGCCATAGTAGCCTGAGAGAGTTCCAAGGCAGTCATTCTTGGCCCAAGATTCCAAGCCATTGAAGATGACGCCTTAGCCAAAGTGGTCACCTGAGCATCCAACGAACCCAATGTTGCCTGAAGAGACTGAACTGAAGACTGAAGACCCTGAACATTGGCAGACTTTAGCATGTTGATTAGTTCAGTGAGGTCTGAGGAATTCTTCAAGTAAGCCTCAGTAGCCTCCAACACTTTAGAGTTGAGTGTTGGGTCTTCTTTGACCGCATCCCTGATTTCATCTATTGTAACACCACAAGTCTGAAGATGCTTGAGAAATTTGACCAGGTTTTCATCCAATCTATGTAGATGTTGGTACATGAGATCTATGTGTTCATCAGTGTTGGCATTGCAGGTGAGCACATCAGACTTTAGATCAGCATAGCTGGCAGCAGCTTCAGTGTGTTGATCCCATAATGTTTCAGTAACCCTAGAATATAGCTTCCTTGAAGCTTTAGTAATCCAAATGACTAGTTGCCTCTCTGTCAGTGGAAGAGTGTTATCAAACTTTCTGAATTCTTCAGGACAGGAAGATGCAGAAGAGTCAGAGTCATTGTCTTCAGGCTGGAAAGGTGACTCTTTAGGCTCTTGTGGATCAGGCTGATGCTCTTGTTCAGTTTGAACATCATCGTCCACTTCTTCTCCTGCTGATAGAATTTCATCTTCACTTTCAGCTTGTTCTTCATCAGAGAAAAGTATTTCATTGACCTCAGCAACTGTCAGTAAACCAGTGGTGGTGATGGGTTCCATATCAGCGGGTGGTATTAATCTCTCAGAGTCTTTGTCCCCTGTTGCTCCTTCAAGCACTGATGGGTTTTTCCCAGTGCTATCCCTAGAAGCAGTGGTAGTGAGATCCCTATCAGCGGGTTGTTCAGTTCCCTCTGAGTCTTTGGGATCATTCAGTTGGCCCTCAGACAAAAGCTGTGATTTGCGAATGTCATCCTTGGGCAATGTGGAAGGCGCTCCCCTACCAGCGGGTTGTATGTTTCCCTCTGGATCTTGGGGAGTAGTAGTTGGGACCAAGGGCACTGACTGTGATGTATCAGTGTCCTTCGTTGTCACCGGGGTGGATGTTGTTTGGTCACCAGTGGGTGGCAGATCAGTCTGGGGCTTCTTTTGACTTTTAGGCTATGCTCCAGAAGCCTTAGGGCCCTGAGACTTGGCTTTGGTCTTAGTCCTAGTCTGAGACTTCCCCCTTTTCTTTTTAGGAGCAGGGTTTGGAGACACTGAGTCCCTTTGGTTGTTTATAGCAACCATATGGGCCGTCAATTCAATATTAGTTACTTAGGATGGGTTCTTTTAAAAATTTGATTGACTCAAGATACCAGGTAAAGCAGTGTATTTGTATTCCTGAGGGTAATTGCAACCCAGTAACACTTGTAAAGCACATGAGACAAACCTAGGGTATGAAACGTATTTCTCCCTAGATTTGCTCAGTAGCTTGGTTACGAGATCACTGTAAATGATCTCCCCAATTTCGACAGTAACCCCATTCATCAAGCAGTATGCCACCATCAACTGAATAGAGTTAACTTGTTCAGTGGATGAGTGGTTCCCGCCGAGAACCTGAATCACAAAAGTGAACAGGATCTTCCAAGCCGCAGGAAATGAGTTCTTGGTGACTGGGGTTCTGTCCAAAAACTTTGGATCCAAAACAATTTGTTTCAACCCATCCTTAACTGTGGAGGATTCAGGATGGGCAACATAGACTCCATTATTATAGTTTAACCCTGTAGAAGTACAAAAAGTTTTATAGTCCATGGTGACTGATCTTTCCCCATTAAACAGACTGAATTTGATGAGATACTCCCTGAGTGGCCTGAGGTCAGTCTCATCAGTTGAGGGTGTCGGGTCATAGGCCACTGTTGTAGCCCAAAACTCCCTGAGGAGGTTTTGGTATAGAATTGATGGGGACTGAGTAAAGGCCTTTTTCAGTGGGCAGTTGAATAAAAACTTCATTATGTCCTTATAGGCTGAGACATTTGGGGGGGGGGGGGTATTCAAAATTGCCTATAACATTATTTGTTTTAAATTCAACATTACTTAGATCCCCTACCCACTGTGGTGCAAAGTGAAGAAGTTGTGTTCTTTCCATTTCCATTAAAAGTTTTAGGGTTTTTGATAAAGATATCTTGACAAGAGCAATCAAAGAGTTTGAATCTCTTAAGTTTGTAGTGAAAAACCTTTTGTAAATGTTTACAGAGAAGATTTTAGTGAAAAACTTGTTTTAAGGATTAAAGAACACAAAGATTTCTTATTTTGAGAAGTGATTTTGACAGAGTTTAGATGCAGGAAATCTTTGTGTGTGTTTTTTGTGTTTTTGAGAGGGGTATTTATAGAGTGGTGAGAGGGGTAAATCTTGTATAAATAAGGATTTGTAAAGTCATTTTTTGAGAACGTTTTGAATCTCCTCATTTAATGCCACCACTCCACTACCCGCAGTAAAATCCCAGTTTTCAAGGGAACAGTTGCAGTGCACAGTAAAAGTGCATTCTTCAGTAATAAAATATCCACAAGATATTTCATGTGAGAGGAGGCATTTAATGCCAAGTGGGATGATGTAAGTTTAGAGGGGCCCGTGACTTGGATGACAGTAAGATAAAGAGACATATATTCCTTTATTAAATTGGTGTGTTTACCAACCTAGGACATTTAAGTAACTGATACTTGGTGCATTTAGTTACTCATTCAATGCTCAATGTCTAAAGTCAGGGTCCCTGAATGAGTCTTACTCATTCAGTGAGAGGGTTGTTTTGGGGTTTTGTTCAGGGAGGACGAGCCTTTTCAGGGAAAACCTACTGAGATTGGTTTTCAGGTTGCTGACTTTCAATGTCTAGCATTCCCAATTCAGCTTTCAGTCTCCTGAAGGTAGGTTCATCTAAGGGTTTGGTGAAGATATCAGCAATTTGATATTCAGTAGGGATGAAATGAAGCTCTATGTCTCCTTTCATTATGTGGTCCCTGATGAAATGATATCTGATATCAATGTGTTTGGTTCTTTGGTGAAGGACAGAGTTGTTGGAGATTGCAATAGCACTGGTGTTATCACAGAAGATGGGTACCATTTTGTAATGGATGTCATAGTCACTAAGTTGACTTTTCATCCATAAGACATTGGCACAACATCCTGCAGCAGCAACATACTCAGCTTCAGCTGAAGACATAGCCACTGATTGTTGCTTTTTGGCACTCCAACAAACCAGTTTTCCTCCAAGAAATTGACAGGACCCTGAGGTACTTTTTCTGTCCATGTTACAGCTAGCATAATCAAAGTCAGAATATCCTTTGAGGTCAAACCCTGAGCACTTTGGATAGTAGAGTCCAAGGCTTGGAGTTCCCTTTAGGTATCTGAGTATTCTTTTGGCTGCAGTGAGATGGGATTCTTTGGGATTTGACTGATATCTTGCTATTAGACAGACTTAGAATTGTATGTCTAGTCTAGAAGTCGTAAGATACATCAGTGAGCCAACAGTCCCCCTGAAGTGGGTTTGATTGAGTGATTTGCCAGTGAGATCAGGTCCAAGGTTGTTAGGAGGGACCATTGGTGTCTTCACTGAAGCACAGTCAGATATCTCATATTTCTTCAAGAGATTTCTGGTGTATTTCTCTTGACTGATGGATATTCCTTTATCAGTTTACCTGATTTGTAGTCCAAGGAAGTATGTGAGTTCACCCATCATGCTCATTTCAAACTTCTTTGTCATCAGTTTTTCAAACTGTTTGCAAAGAGTGTAGTTTGTTGAGCCAAAGATGATGTCATCAACATATACTTGGACCAGTATCACATCTTGCTTTGTCCTGTAGATAAACAATGTGTTGTCTATCTTTCCTCTGACAAACTTGTTTTGAATCAGAAAGGCTGAGAGAGTTTCATACCATGCCCTGGGAGCTTGTTTAAGTCCATAAAGGGCTTTGTCAAGCTTACAGACATAGTCAGGGAATTCACTACTCTCAAAGCCAGGAGGTTGCTGAACATACACATCTTCCTTGAGTTCACCATTCAGGAATGCACTTTTTACACCCATTTGGTAAACTTTTAAGTTCATGTAGGTAGCAAATGCAAGGAAGATCCTGATGGCTTTCATTCTTGCAACAGTAGCAAATGTCTCATCATAGTTAATGCCTTCTTGTTGACTGTAACCTTTGTCTACAAGTCTGGCTTTGTTTTTAATGACAGTGCCATTTTCATCAGTTTTGTTTCTGAAAACCCACTTCATTCCTATGACAACGACATCCTGAGGACATTTGATCAAGGTCATGACATTGTTTTTATCAAACTGTTGAAGTTCTTCTTGCATGGCCTGAACCCAGCTTGGGTGTTTTAGAGCCTCAGTGACACTTTCGGGTTCTATTTATGGTAGGTAATCAACATATAGACATTCATTGGCTGAAGCTGCAGTTAACTTAGCAGCCATGCTTCTAGTGAGCATGCCCTCAGTGGATTCACCAATGATGTTTACAAGCTCAATGTCCTGAGATTTTGTCCACTTACATTGTGGTCTAGGATCTGAGCTTGAAGAGGTCACTGGAGACTCAGGAGTGAGTTCAGGTGCAGGAGCCACAGAATCATTAAGATCATCTGTTGAGATGTCTTATTCAGGTTGAGGTTCTTGAATAACAGGTTCCTGAACATTTGGTTCAGTATTACCTATCCCAGCAGGGACTGATTGATTATCAATGAATTCGCTGATGGTTGGTTGGGGAAGGTAGTAAGGTAAGACATAATATGAGATGTCAGCATCAGCTTGGTATGAGGAATTGATTTTAGTGTTATACTCATCAGGAGGATATCTTGATGAGTTATCAATTCCTATTTCCTCCACTGAGGTGTTGGTGAACCTGATGCTTTCTGAACTCTCATCAAAGGTGACATGAAAGGTTTCCTCAACTTGTTGTCTCCTTGTGTTAAATACCCTGAAGGCTTTGGAGATCAATGAGTAACCTAGAAAGTATCCATCATCAGCTTTAGCATCAAACTTGCCTAGATGATCCTTGTGGTTATGAATAAACACAGGACATCCAAACACATGAAAGTAACTGATACCAGGAAGTCTACCTTTGAATATCTCATATGGGGTTTTGTTATGTCTTTTGACAATGATTGACCTGTTTTGGGTGTAACAGGCTGTTTTGACTGCTTCAGTCCAGAAATGTTTAGAGAGTACTGAGCCATTTAACATAGTTCTAGCAGCCTCAATGAGAGTTCTGTTTTTCCTTTCAGCTACCCCATTTTGTTCAGGAGTGTAAGGAGATGAAAAGTTTTGGGAGATTCCCTTTTCATCATAGAAATTCTCAAGCTCTTCATTTATGAACTCAGCACCATTGTCAGTTCTGATTTGTTTAACAGTAATGTCATTCTGGTTTTCAATGTTCCTGATGAATGACATTATTGTATCAGCTGCCTGACTCTTTTTGGAAAGAAAGTATACCCAAGTGTATCTTGAGAATTCATCAACAATGACAAGTGTATACTTCTCATACTGGATTGATCTAGGACTGACTGGTCCAAAGAGATCCATGTACAAGAGGTGAAGGCAGCTTCTGATGGAGAAATTTTGGGTCCTGGTTCCTTTACATACTTGTGCAGATACTCCTTAACGCCAGTCATGCTTCTTGAGCATCCACTATATAGATGCCAAATAGGCTCCCTGGCGTGTCTCTACACAAATAGTAAATTGGATTAGTTTCTCTTGCTGACCCACATACTAGTGGGCTTGGGTCTAAAAGTCTATTTAAATTTGGCAATTGACTCATGGTCAGTGGTTGAGTGCATTGTTCTACCACAGGTTTTGCATTTGGAGACTGAGGAGGGTTGCTTGGAACTTCTCCTTGCTTGGATGACACTGTCATGCTGGGATGTCTCATGAGCTGGATTTCCGCAAATATCACAGCATGTGTTCATGAGACAATCATCAGGATGATGATCATTAAAGCCATAGTGTGGACAAGGAGGAAAGGGTTTTGCTCTATACTTTTGACAGATTTGGAGGTTGAAGCATACTGATGACCAACTTTGGTATAGTTTGCTTTACTGAGTGAACTTACATATTGTAAGTGATCAGAAGTTCTGTGATCATCCTTTTTGCAGATCAAACAAAAAAGGATTCTATAACAGTTGTTAGTGGTATGACTGGTATAGTGGCATAGATCACACTTCTGTTTGGGTTTGGTGGTGGATTTTGACTTTGAGGAACTAGAGGAGGCTGACTTTGTTTCCTTGATTGTTGAATCAGGAACTTTTTCGATGGATTCCATCTTATCAGTTAGCTTCCTCACAAGTTCAGTCAGTTGCTGAATTTGGTCAGCTTCAGTGGGGACTGACGATGTGGAAGTCTCAGTGGGGGTAGACTCTTGTTGGATTGGAATTGTTGGTCTTTTCAGGATGGTTCTACCAAGTCCAGACCTTTCTTTTGGTGAGTGAGGATATAATTGTAATGGAGTAAGCTCAGAGCTAGGAGCAGCACCCTGAAGAGGTTTCAGTGGAGGAAGCGGTGCTTGAGATTATGCTTCAGACTCAGAGATATGTTCAGTACTACTGGGCATATCAGGGAGTCCAAGCATGCTCTTAAGAGCTTGGCTTTCAGGCTCTAGTATCCTTCCAGGATTAATCCGTTCAATCCAATCACTGGGCTTGAGAATAGTCAACACATTGGTAATCAAGCCACCAGACACAAATGGTTTGGGAGACTGGTCTTTGTCGTGAGAGTTAGGGAGATGATCTTCACCTATGACTCTGTTTTTTCTATTGGGGGCTCCCACAACGTCAAAGACCCTTGGATTTTTAGCAGTCCAACTAGCAATGATATCCTTTTCTTTCTTAAGGTCATCTTGAAGAGCCTGATTTCTTTTAACTAGTTTAGTGTTTTGAATTTGCAAAGTGATAGCCTCAAGCTTATTTTGTTTTAAAAGAATCAGTTCATCCCTACACTTGTTCAGTTCAAAACTTAGCTTGTTATATTTTGAAAAAAGATTTAATCGTTGCTCTTCTACAAACTTAAGGTCAACATTGATATAGTTCATATAAGACAGCCAATCAGAGTCATCATCAATAGAAAGTAAAATATTTACCTTCTTAATTGTGATGTTGACCCACTCTCCATTCCTGGCATGATTTTTACCAACAGCTAGCTTGTCCTCTTCTGAGAGAGCCATTAGTGCACTGACTTGCACCATTTCATCATCTAAGGAGACTGGCTCTTCATCCCAGTCGAAGACTTCAGCAACTAGGCCTTTGTTTTTACCCTACACAGATTTAACATTGTTTGTTGTTTCTGAGGGACTGGCCTCTAGCAGAGCTAGCTTAGTTTTAGCTTTCCTGTACTTAGCTTCAAAGTCAACAGTTTTACTTTGATCAGACTTGTTTTGAAATTTTTGATGAGACTGATAAATTTTTGGTTGAAATTTGCTAAAGCCTGAGGACTGATTTGACCCTGATGGTTTGTAAGAGGGTTCAGAAATTGTTTTTGAAAAACAGTCTTTTGCAAAATGGCCTCTTTTATGACACTTAAAGCATTCAGTGTCCTCATTTGCTTTAGCATTAGAAAAACCTTTGTTTCTTTTTATAAACCTTTGAGAGTTAGCAAGGAGTGCCCTTTCCTGAAATTCGATGTTCAGGTCATTTAGGTACTCCTCGCTTGATCTCTCATCAGGCTCATCATCTGAATTTTCTTGAAAATCCTGAACCACACTGTTTGAGAAGAAAGCAGTAGATATAGGTGTTGAAGTGGTGGTCAGGGACTTCTTGACTTCCTGAGACTTCTTTAAGTCAGGGTATCGTCTGTTGATGAGGTTTTCCTCATAGACAAATTTCCTATAAATTTCAGGAAGTTCAAGATTCTGGATATGATTAGCATTCCTAAGTCCCTGAGAGAAATTCAACCACTTCTCAGGGAGACTATTGACAAAACTAACATTGATTTCATGTTTGGAAAACTTAACACCATCATTTGACAGTTCATTTAACAAAGTTTTGTATCGGGTGTAAGTTTGAGAGAGAGTTTCTGAGTCCTTGGCCCTGAAGGTGTTATACTCAAGTTTGAGGTCCATGATCCTGTTTTCCTTGGTATCAGAAGGACCTTCATGACTGTAGACCAGGTCATCCAAGGTTTGTTTAGCTGTACTACAGCCAATAACAGACTCCATAGTATCATCAGGAAGACAAGATATGATGATACTTTTGAGCCTTTGGTCCTGGTTGACCACTCTTCTCTCGTCCTGAGTCCACTGAGCTTCAGGTTTAGGCAAACCTTCAACAGTCTTTAGGATAAATAGACCTTCATTAATACACTTAATGTAGTAAGGTTCCATCCCAGTCAAATAGCAAAGCATTCGCTATTTCCATTTGTTAAATTTACCAACTTCGACTTGAGGGACAATAGCTGAATAAGCTCCACCCTTTTTGTCGACAAGTTGGGGCACATTAATTTCAGCCATTAGGATCCTGATTTAAAAACGTTTTGAGCAGCTTAAAAAGGTTTTATAATCAGCCTGCTCTGATACCACTTGTTGTTCCCTATTCACTATCGTATAAAAACAGTTAAGTATTTAAAAACAAACTAATAGTGAATCAATGACTGAAATGACTTAAGTAAAAACACTGATAAATTTTCAACATAATATTCTTTATTAGAAATGAATCAAAAAGAATACATTACCCAAGTACTTGCGGAATAGTATTTGGGATTGAAATGACAAAGGGTTGGTACTCCTCACTAAGCTCAGGCTAAGTCTGAACACAACTACTATAGAACCACTGAGCTATCTCAGGGACTGAGTTGTATTTGGAGGAGTGAAAGATGGCTTGTGTGTGTGTGTGTTTTACAATTCACAAGCTTAAATCTTTCACTCCATCTCTTATGCTATTTATACAAGTATAAGTATTAACTTTATCCTAAGTGACAAACTGACATTTTACAGAAGACAAAATACTGAAGTATTTTGTCTGTTTACAAAGACTATATTAAGTAAGAGACAAGGCTGCTTTCCATAAGTCAGTGATGACACTGAGCCTGATACTTTGCCATTCAGGGAAAGTTGACTTTGGTTGATAAGGACATCGTCTTATCTAATTCAAACTTATCACGCCTTGTCCCGCTTATTCTTCAGTCTTCATTGCCTTCAGTCTTCTACTTCAGTTTGTCTTCAGTGTAAGTAGTTAGTGAAGAGTTTAGGGATTCAGTGAGTTATTGTCATCACTCACTGAATCCACCATCTCCTTCTTGACTCAGTCTTCACCCCTTAAGTTCCATCTTACTGAGTGGAGAGACTTCTTCGCCTCTTACTGAGTATCCTGAAGATGGCTCACTGAGAGACTATGCACTCAGTGACCTGTTAGTGTTTAATGGTTTAAACACTTAGGGTATTTTCTATTCAAATCCTAGACTTAAGGGGTTTGGGTATTTACTGAACCCAAAATAGTTCATTACCTTCACTAAACCAAAACAACCGTCTAAACAATTCACTTTCTTAAGGACGCATATACATGTGTTTCTTACTCTTCAAAAACCAACACATAGGTAAACATCTCTTAGCTAAAACCATCTCACAAAACCGTACTTGCTTCAAGCCTTTCTATATCCAACACTTACTCTTCTAAACACAACTCCTTCATCTCCATAAACAACAACTCCACCTTCCGGATGAAGTCTAGGATTGTCTTGAACTAGCACCTCACAACTCTATTGTCTTGAACACTATCATGTACTCTTTTCTTTCTTGACACATACCTTGCACACCATTGTTAATACAAACGATTTACTAATCTAGATCGTAAATATGTTTTGAGCTTCTTGAATAGTGCTTGTTAAGTTGGATAAACCTTTGTGTTATTTGTGAGCTCGATCTCATTTGATTGCTTATGTGATATTCTTACATGCCCTCATTGCTATGCTAGACATATATACATATATGCTTGCTATAGAGAGCATTGGTTTCAAAATTCGATACGTAGAACAAAATCTTGCAACCATTCTGTTAAGGAATATGTCTCAGATGCCGGATCCCTTGGCTATAACTAGCCGGATCCCTCAAATGAAGGATCCGTGGGATCCGGGTGGACTAAAGTGAAATTTTAGCATCCTTGCATCAATCCATCTTTCCAGACCTCATTAGACTAGTTAAACATGATACATTAGGATCACTTAAGTCCCCCTTAGGCTCAGATGATCCCACATTTACTCATGGATGACTTAAGATCACATCCAAGGTATTTTTGATTTATCATTACTTCAAAACTCACCATCCTTCCGCTCCAATGTTCACACATTGTTCCTCACATCTCAAAACACCTAGTTTGATATTTCTCTCAATTTTAGCAAATTGATTTTAGTCATCCTTACCTCAAAATAGGCCAAAAACTAGTTTTTCATTTCTTATGAGTATTAAGGAACTTTTCCAAATTTCTTTTAAGTTACTATCTGATCTCTAGGATTATTTGACTCCACTTGACACTCTAAAATCTCTTAGGGTCATCCTTGATCACTCATTGGTGCTCATAAAGCCCAATTTCTTTCCATAAAAGACAACCATTAGCTACCATCACTCATTTCACTTGATCATTTAAGTCTCATATCATTTAAGACACCTGAGAAGACTGAAAACACTCAAGATGTGTAGGTATTAGACCTTACAAAACATCATTTTCCTTTTTTCTTGACTGCTGAGAGCCGGATCCCTAGGTTTAGCCTAGACGGATCCCTCACTTGAGGGAACTGTGGGAACCGACTGCACAGACTAAGCTAATCCTAGCTAAAACAATAATTTCAAGCTCTCCTAGTTAACTTGAACACTCCACCTTGTCTTAATTAACCTCCTTGATCAGTGCAACTCTGAAGTTGACTCTTGTGCATGCAAATCATTGCATTACAAAAGGATCTTAGTGGTTTAAGTCTTGAATGCACTTACCAAATCCTTCCTTTTATAAGTCACCTTGTTAGGACTTCTTAGTCAGCATCCACAACCTCATTCTCAGCATTTAGAAACCTTTACCCATCTTAGTCACTTACCAAATCATCTCATCATGAGGAAAGCTCCTAGTGCTAACTCATCCACCAAAGGACCACCCAAGATACTTGCTCGTGTTGTTCACGAAATTTCTTCAAACGAATCATCTCCCGTTAAATCCACTAACGCTAGGATTTCCCCTCCACCAACTCAACAAATCAAACCAATCCCCAAAAGGACTATTCCCACAAAACTACCATTGCCAAACACCATTGTACCTCCTAAACCAAACACTTCTATTTTCACTAAACCATCACCATTAGTACCTAGATCCATATCATTCACCACTCCACTCTCATCACCACACCTCTACAATCTAGAGGACTTGCCTCCTAGGCCATCTCATCCTCCACCATTGCCAACATTCTCCTCTATAGAGAGAATAGCGCAACAAAATCAAGGTGTTGAATCAACACTAGCACCGACATCCTTTTCTCCGTCACCCTCAAATAGTCCCTTTTGGATTGTGAGGAACCATCAAAGTCAACCACCCGATCACATGGAAGTAGATACCTCTCTACCACCATCCTCATCACATATTCCACCACCACCACCTTTGGTTGAACCACCTCCACAAATTCCTCTTTTATTTTTAGAATCCCCAACCTTCCTCACTTAACCTTCCTCCTTTTGTGGAACCTAAACCAAACCTTCCATCTCAAGCCATTCCATTTCTACCACCACCATTTCCTAGCCATGACAAAGATTGTTATCATTGTCAACATGTTGAAGGCAACGTTTCATGTTTTATCACCTCCTCAAACATTTCAACGAGATCAAAAAACCTAAACAACCTTGAGCTTAAGGATTCAAGTGATGTCCTAGTCTTAAGCATAACTTAGATAGTTTAAGGATACATGAAGTACGTGAAGAGCAACGTTTCATGTTTTATCACCTCCTCGAACGTTTCGACGAGATCAACAAACCTAAACAACCTTGAGCTTGAGGATTCAAGTGATGTCCTAGTCTTAAGCTTAACTTAGATAGTTTAGGATTCATATTTCATGTTTGAGTCATTCTCTTAGTTTTAGAGATTAGTAGATCATTTCTCATATTTTTATTGAATGAAATTACATGTTATATGCCATATTATCTTGAGAATATGTTTAGTGCCTTAATACATATCTCATTTAGATGTTAACATCACATTTTACATCACCATTGTTGTCTTAAGCTTACAGACAGACATATCCCTTAGTTTAGCTTAGACGGATCCCTCCAAAGGAGGAACCGTGGGATCCGTGCAACAGAAGACTGTTTTATTACTAACTTGAGTCTTATTTCCAGGAAATTATGCTCTATATACTTGTTTTCTAACCTTTGTTTTGTATATTTTAAATATACACATGAAGACTGTGACACCCTTAGCTAGGGGGAGTTTCGTGTCAAAGCAAAATATTGAAAAATCATTTGCAAGACTTTCAAATTAGGTTACATTACTTGATGTCCTCCTTGCAAAGGTGCAATCATCAAGGGGGAGCATGCTCGTCAAAAAGGATGAAACCATGTGTAAACATAATTGCAATGCACTAGCTTAGTATTTCTACTTACTTGACACCCTCACAAAGGGATGGACTCGTCAAGGGGGAGCTAAGACGATAATACTTCTCTTCTCTTACTCTTTATTTTTTTCTTTTCACATGTTTTTCTTAAAATAAATGTGTTAGTTTCTTTTCGACGCTCTTTTTGTTTCGACAAAAAGGGGGAGAAGAGAGTAAAAACTCCAATTCAAACTTTTACGAATTTTAGTTTTTTCTTAAAATAATCTTATGTTTTGTCATCAACAAAAAATGGGAGATTGTTAATACAAATAAGCCGTAAAAACGTTTATTTACATTTTACGATTCTCTAATGTTTTGTCGATAACAAACGTAAAATCATTTTAACGAAACAAATAAAATACGTAAATGGTTTGAGCCAATAGTTTACTAACACACTTACGTTTTCATATAAATCACTAAACAAGTAATAGTGCTTTCATGTTTTAGTAATACATATGTACAACAACTAGTGGTTACATAATGGGTAGATATATACATACTTAGTATTTATTATAATGGGTGATAGAATGGGTAAAAGTATAAGTATTTGACCCATTGACTAAATACATTGAATGTAGTTGGGTAAAACCCAAAGTCCATGACCCATACCCATGGAGCATAATCCATAACCCATGACCTATTGCATGACATCATGCATAATTCATAATGGGTATTATCCACGACCCATGGAGCTAACCCATAACCCATTGACTAGATGCATTGCATCTTCTAGATACATTGTATCTACTTGGATACCCATGGTCCAAAGTCTAGGACCCATAACCCATGACCCATGACCCATGACCCATAACCCATGGATAAAGAGGAGCGTCTCATGGATCCCTCAGAATACACTAGACGGATCCCTATATTGTTTGTGTTTGTTTTTGTGTGATTCTCTAGGTTCCTCTTAAAGGCAAGATCACCACCTCTTGAAGTCGAGCAAGCTCAAGTCCATGAGTTGCCATGCTTCGTCATCATCAAGACTACTAAATTTCTCTTGTTGATAGTTCTTTCTTCCTCTCAAGAAGTGTTGTGTCTAAGGCATTAGTAAAGGATGCCAAAAGGGTCAAGACGAAGGCATTAGTGAAAGGTGTCGAACGTCCGTGTCAAAGGCATTAGTGAAAGGTGCCGAACGTCCGTGTCAAAGGTATTAGTGAAGGATGCCAAAAGGGTCAAGACGAAGGCATTAGTGAAAGGTGCCGAACTTCCGTGTCAAGAGTGTGGAAAACTAGAAGGGGGGGTTGAATAGTTTTACCAATTTAAAACTTCCTTTTAAATATTTAGATCAACTTATGTCAATCTATTTAGTTGTTTATGTTGGACGTTGATAGATAGATATATAAACGTGTAATGAAAGATAAAGAGTAATAAGCACATCACCACGACAGAAGTATTTATAGTGGTTCGGCTACAAGGACACCTTCCTTGCCCTACTCCACTCCCCGAGTCACCTACTCGAGAGTTCGTAAACACTACACCAATATCCTTATGGCGGAGAAGCCTTCACAACGTCGCTTACACCTTTTTCCGGTACAAAGCTAAATACCGAATTCTTTCACACCAAGGCGAACCACACCTGACACAACGTTGCCTACCCTTTATACCGTTCTAGGCTAACCACCGAGTTCTTTCACACCAAGGAGAACTAATCCTATAACATCGTTGCCTACCCTTTATTAGGTACTAGGCTAAGCACCTAGTTCCATTACTATGGAGGAACTACTACCCTTCACAACACAACACCTAATCTCAAGGAGATCCACTCCTTGTTACAATACTATCAAGGATATCACCATCCTTGGAAATAAGCAAATACTTATATGTATAACGAAGCACCTCATCGATTATACGACCTAGGCATTCTTCCCTAATGCCACTTGATTTGATTCTTAGGCATCCTTCGCTAATGCCTTTGACACAACGCTTGGCACCCTTCACTAATGCCTTCGTCTTGACACGTTTAGCATTCTTCACTAATGCTTTTGACACGGACGATAAGCACCCTTCACTAATGCTTTCGTCTAGACACTTTCGGCATCCTTCACTAATGCCTTCAACACAACATCTATAGAGGAAGAAAGAACTATCAACAAGAGAAACTCAGTTGTCTTGATGATGACGAAGCACGACAACTCATGTAATTGAGCTTGCTCGACTTCAAGAAGTGGTGATCTCGCCTTTAAGAGGAACCTAGAGAATCACACAAAAACAAAAGACAAACTACATAGATCTCTTGGATATGAGGTTAGAGAGATATAATACTTTGAGAAAGTATATGTGAAGTGGTGAGTAGAAAAGAAGAAATGGCTCTCTATTTATAGAGGAAATTTTCTACTGTTCCCCGGATCCCGCGGATCCCTTCCACAAAGGATCCGGCTAGCGTAAAGCTAGGGATCCGTGGGACGCTCCTCTTTGCCCATGGGTATTTTTGGTTATGGGTCATGGGTCATGGGTTTATGGGTTGATCCGTGGGTTTCTTTCTAGATACAATGTATCTCTAGAATACATTGAACTTGGCTAAGTGGTTTGGACAAAACCATGGGTTATGGGCCAATACCATTTACTAGTTTTTACCCATTTAGTATATACTTGTTTTTACCCATTTTAGTATATACTTAGTTAAGTATATGTTAGCCCAATATGTAAACACTAGTTGTTGTACATATGTATCTAAATCATAAAAACACTTTATACTTGTTTTAGTGTTTTATGTGAAAACATTAGTGTGTTAGAAAAACTATTGAATCAAACTATTTACGTATTTTATTTGTTTCGTTAAAATGATTTTACGTTTGTTATCGACAAAACATTAGAAGATCGTAAAATATAAATAAACGTTTTTACGGCTTATTTGTATTAACAATCTCCCCCTTTTTGTTGATGAAAAAACATAAAATTACTTTAAGGAAAAACTAAAAATCGTAGAAAATTTGAATTGATAGTTTTTATTTTCTTCTCCCCTTTTTTGTCAAAATAAAAAGTGTTAAAAGAAACTAACACAATTTTTATAAGAAAAATATGTAAAAGAAAATGTAAAGAGAGCAAGTGACGGGAATGATACTCGTCTTAACTCTCCCTTGACGAGTCCATCCCTTTGTGGGGGCGTCAAGTACATAACGTAAATAAACTAATGTGTTTGCAAATATGTTTGCAAATGGTTCGTCTAAGTGACGAAAACGTGCTCCCCCTTGATGATTGCAAAGTTGCAATGGGGTGTCATGAAGTATAATCCAAAAGAGGATCAAGTTGAAAATGTATTTGCAATGTATGGTTTT
This sequence comes from Chrysanthemum seticuspe, assembly GCA_019973895.1. NCBI lineage: Eukaryota > Viridiplantae > Streptophyta > Magnoliopsida > Asterales > Asteraceae > Chrysanthemum > Chrysanthemum seticuspe. Next base: position 253,313,540 of record BPTQ01000001.1, on the reverse strand, counting down.
GACACAAAGCTCCCCCTAGCTTTATGGTGTCAAAATCTTCATGTGTACTTTGAAAATCTACAAAGTAAAGGTTAGAAAACAAGAGTATAGTGCATAATTTCCTGCAAATAAAACTCAAGTTAGTAGTAATCTGTGCTTCTGTAACACGGATCCCACGGTTCCCTTCTTGGAGGGATCCGTCTAGGCATTTTGGAGGGATCCGGCTGTCTGGTGACAGTTTCTTCAGCAATGAAGATGTGTCAAACAATGCTAATGAAGAGGTAAGATATGTGTGTAATATAGCAAGCACAACACACAAAATAATCATGGCATATAGATATTCATTCAATAAAACAAGAGATAATCAAACAAATCTCTAAAACTAAGAGAATGAACTAGGCCATACAAATACTACTTAATACTAACTAGTTACTAGACTTAAAATGCGACAATGTGCTTGAGTCTAGGGATGAGTGGACTTGTTGATTTGATCCAACTTTGCAAGAAGATGATTAAACATGAAATGTATCTCATTTCGTGCTTCTTGAACAAGTCCTTGAGTGATTAGACAATTTAGACAATCATTGTCTTGGTTTAGAACCGGAGGGAAATGGATATTTTGATGAGGCTCTATGTGTGATTGTGGGTCTTCATTTTGAGAAGTAGGATGAGGTTCTAAAAATGAGGGTGGTAATGGAACTTCTTCCATATGATCAAGGTTGTTCCTTGTCTCCCATGATGGACTAGTTGGTGTTGTTGGTGGTTCCCTATTCAATGAAAAGGTTGGTGAATGAGAGGTTCTTGGTGGTGAATGACCCAATGAGTAGATGTTTGGGTGAGGGAGAGGCTCATTCAAGGAGTGTAGTCCATGCTCAATGAATGAGGGTTTTGACGGCTTGCTAGAACTAGCCATGTTTGGTTTTGAACTAGACGATCCTTTTTCTAGTCCGAAAGGTTTGATGCTAATCCTTGCGGTTCTCTTAGCCTTTGTTGGATGAGTGTGATGAGGTGGGATTCTAGTATCATTATCTCTAATGGGAGATGTTTCGGTGGATGAGATTTCATGAATCATTTGACCCTTTCTTTTGGATGATCCTATGGTTGAGGAGTTGTTGCTAAGAGCCTTAGTCATAGTGATGATGATGCTAAACTTCTAATTGCTGATTTTTGAAAGGTAAGTGAGAATGGTGCCTTAATCCTAAGGTTGTTTGGTTTATAAAGGATAATTTGAATTTAAGAAATTAAATTCTTGGCCACTTAAAGGATTAAGCATGCACTTAGGATTTTGATCAGCTCTAGGAGGATAATAAATGAATGCTAAAAGTGGTTAGATTACCAAAGGTGACTCAAAATTGAATATGGAAGCTGATTTAGGCTTTCTGCAGCTACAGATCCCACGGATCCCTCTCAGCAGGGATCCGTCTGGTTAAAGACCAGGGATCCGGCTGTTAGGCAGGTTCTAGGTGAAATGATTATGCTTTTGTAAGGTTTATTATCAATGGATTTCGAGGTTTTGACTTAATTAAGAAGTCTTTAGCTGTTGGATATCTCAAATCCTCAACCATAATGAGTGATGGTGCTTAATGATGGTTTTGGGCCAGAAAATTGACTTTGGGTAGTCTAACTATGTGTTTGACAAGGATACCATTTAATTTGAAATGGAGAAATCGTGGTAATAAGTCCTAGAAGTCAGGTGATGACCTAAGAGGAATTTACTAAAATCTTTAAAAATAAAGAAAAATGAAAAACTAGTTTTGAGCCTAATTTTGAGTCAAAAGATGATTGAGATCAATTTGCTAAAATTGATGGATAGACCAAACTAAGTGCTATCAGACGTGATAGATAATGTGTGAGTGTTGGAGCAGAATTATGGTGAGTTATGATGAGTTAATAAATCAAAAACACTTTGAAATATATCTTAGGTAAGCCATGGATGAGTGTGAGGTTTTCAACTATTTGAGGAAGACTTAGTTTGCTCTAGTATCTTATTTTTTACTAGTGTGAGGTGATCTAGTAAGCTATTTTGATGTAAGCAAGTCTGTATTGCTCATCAGTGGCCACGGATCCCGCGGTTCCCTTCTGGGAGGGATCCGGCTAGTTCAAATGCTGGGATCCGCCTACTACAGATCAGAAGGCTTTAAGCAAATGTGCAACTTTGCACTTTTTGGTAAATGCTTCTCCTAGTTGTTTCTATAGAGACTAAAAGCAAGAATACAACAAATATAAGTCATAGCAAAGTAGGAAGAGTTAACAGTTCCTAATATGAGTGATGACGACCACTTGAATATTTTCAAGGAGTCGTAAAATCTCATTCTACAAGTTCCTAAGTTATGATTGTTTAGTGCCAAGATATGGCAAGACCTACCTACTACACTATTCTACATAAGCATTGTTTAAGTGTTACAACCCATTGTTTGAAATTGTTCTTCACAATTCTAGATCTATGATCTTACCTCATTTCTCTTCTTCTTCACGTCCTCGCCCGTCCTCCACTCTTTATCATACCATTTTCACTTCTTTTTCCCCAAGAAATTGGCGAAGCACTTGAAGATTCCCTTGGTTTGTTGCCATTTGGGTGATTCATTAGGAATGTTTGGCAATTGGTTAATGTAGTCCAAGGGGTCAAGATCGGTATTTCTGAGTGGGTTCCTACCACTTCCTTCACCTCCTCCTTGTCTCTCCCTTTCATCCGAGGAATCCGTGGGTGGGTGAGGCCTCTTGCCTTCCACCATAAACCTTGTTGTTCTACCCTCGGTTAATGGTACCATAACTTTGTTGCAAAAGCTATGATCATAGGATTGTGGAGAAGGATCTAATGCAAAGATGAATTTAGCAAGACGGGTTAGGAGCATTGCATATGGGAGCACCATCTTGTCCATGCTTCTTACACTTGCCATTCTCTTGATCATATAGTAGGCAATGTTAAAGCGAGTCTCGGTCACTAGGCAATAGATCATGAAGCTTAGACATGCGTTGGGGTGATCCTTGTTTCCGACTAAGCACACCACATTCTCCCTTATCACGTCTTCCCATTTCCTATACAACCCGTACATCTCCGAGAGCTCCATTTGGAAAGGATCTGTATAGATCACTTTCGACTTCCTAGTAACCCTTGATGGAGATGCTCTTGGCATAAACACGGTGTCCCTCACCGTGGTTGCTTCCGTGATTATTGTGTTATAAATTTTGTGATGATCAACCATAGAGTGTATCTCCTCCAACGACCACTCATTAGAATACATGCAAACACCATCATATGGAACCCCTATTATTCTTCCAAACTCCTCAAGCGAAAGAGTGTACTCATGTCCATTTATGGTAAATTCAATTGAGTTGGAACCATTATCATTTCTAATTATCCCCATTGTTTTGTAGAACTCAAGCACAAAGACCGGGCAAATTTGCTCATTTATGTCCAATAAACAATCAAACCCAATAGTTCCAAATACTTCCCTTATGTCGGTATTTGCATGAAATGATGGATCAACAACTCTACCTTCGTGAAAGAGTCTCCTTTCAAGCAACTTAAAGGCTTTCCTATCGTCTGGACTTAGTCCATCTTTCCTATGGTACATGGGTATGTAGTGAGCGGTGTCTTGGTAATCTTGTTGCTTGGCATGATTGATCCTAAACAATACAACCACAATGTGGTGTTAATTGAGAATAGTAACCTAGAGGGTTTGATCACAATTTTGCTCTCATCATCTTTGTTGAATTCAAGAAATGTGTTTAATTTATATTAACAATATTAATTCTTTGATTTAGATTATCTTAGAAAACAATGTAGTGACAAATTATGATAAACCCATTTGAACCCATCTCTTAAAGATGAAGAAATTGTAATCCTAGAAATCAAGGAATTAAATTAACAATGTAGTGAAGATTATACTTACACAAGTGATTGTTAAGCTTGAGAGGAATGATCAAATTGCTCCTATGAACAGTAGCTGAGTTCTTGTTCGTGAGTCTTTGAGGTGAGTATAATTGTGGAACATCCACAGTGATCATTCTTTAATTTAAGCTGTCTTCTGTTGCACGGATCCCGCGGATCCCTCTCATTTGGGATCCGGCTAGTGTAAACGCAGGGATCCGGCATGACAACAAAAATCAGCTCAATCATTCCTTGATAACTTTGGTTTGGGAGTTCTAAAGACGCGTAGTGTTTTGATGATAAGGCTCTAAAACTTGTGATTTGAGGTTTTGAAGATTTAATACTATTCCTATTAGACGTGGTTCCCTTTTTAAGAATTAGTCATAATTCTCGGGAAGCTTTTCAAACATTATAATAAAATCCCATTTTATCATAATATAAGAAGTTTCACATGGATATTTATTGACATAGATGGAGTGTCAATAGACCCTTTGTGATGAATAATGATTGAGGCTATCGAATAACCAAGATATCATTATTACGAGTTGGTAGCGTAGTCTATACAAATTAATCGAAGAATACTCTTTTTGATGATGACTATAATTTGGATAACTATTTAGGTAATTACTAATAGATATAAATCATGCGACTAAGATTTTAACAACAATAAAATCAAAAGTAAATTAATAGCGATCATACCTTTGCTAAATATTCTTTTTCAGAAAAGAAGTATTTAGATGAAATGCTTTGTGATCTTCTTGGAATCTCTAGATTCATATTGTGAGAAGGACAAAACTAAACATTCTTTTTGCGAGAAGAAATATTTAGATGGATTCTTCATGATCTTCTTGGTAATCCTTAATCCAAGTATGAAGAATACTTAACAAGAAAAATGTTAGAACATTCTATCATTGTCCAACAATAAACATTATAATGATTTTTAAAACATGAAAAAAAATCCTTCTTTGTAGTTTTCAAACATACACGGATCGTATCAAGTTTTTAAAGTACTACATACTCTAAAAAACTTGGTAACGAAGCTCTGATGCCAATTGTGGAAAACTAGAAGGGGGGGGGGGTTGAATAGTTTTACCAATTTAAAACTTCCTTTTAAATATTTAGATCAACTTATGTCAATCTATTTAGTTGTTTATGTTGGACGTTGATAAATAGATATATAAACGTGTAATGAAAGATAAAGAGTAAGAAGCACATCACCACGACACAATTATTTATAGTGGTTCGGCTACAAGGACACCTTCCTTGCCCTACTCCACTCCCCGAGTCACCTACTCGAGAGTTCGTAAACACTACACCAATCTCCTTATGGCGGAGAAGCCTTCACAACGTCGCTTACACCTTTTTCCGGTACAAAGCTAAATACCGAGTTCTTTCGCACAAAGGCAAACCACACCTAACACAACGTCGCCTACCCTTTATACGGTGCTAGGCTAACTACCGAGTTCTTTCACACCAAGGAGAACTAATCCTATCACAACGTCGCCTACCCTTTATTAGGTACTAGGCTAAGCACCTAGTTCCATTACTATGGAGGAACTACTACCCTTCACAACACAACACCTAATCTCAAGGAGATCCACTCCTTGTTACAATTCTATCAAGGATATCACCATCCTTGGAAATAAGCAAATACTTATATGTATAACGATGCACCTCATCGATTATACGACCTAGGCATTCTTCCCTAATGCCACTTGATTTGATTCTTAGGCATCCTTCGCTAATGCCTTTGACACAACGCTTGGCACCCTTCACTAATGCCTTCGTCTTGACACCTTTAGCATTCTTCACTAATGCTTTTGACACGGACGATAAGCACCCTTCACTAATGCTTTCGTCTTGACACTTTCGGCATCCTTCACTAATGCCTTCAACACAACATCTATAGAGGAAGAAAGAACTATAAACAAGAGAAACCCAGTTGTCTTGATGATGACGAAGCACGGCAACTCATGGACTTGAGCTTGCTCGACTTCAAGAAGTGGTGATCTCGCTTTTAAGAGGAACCTAGAGAATCACACAAAAACAAAAGACAAACTACATAGATCTCTTGGATCTGAGGTTAGAGAGATATAATACTTTGAGAAAGTATATGTGAAGTGGTGAGTAGAAAAGAAGAAATGGCTCTCTATTTATAGAGGAAATTTTCTACTGTTCCTCGGATCCCGCGGATCCCTCCCACAAGGGATCCGGCTAGCGTAAAGCTAGGGATCCGTGGGACGCTCCTCTTTGCCCATGGGTATTTTTGGTTATGGGTCATGGGTCATGGGTTTATGGGTTGATCCATGAGTTTCTTTCTAGATACAATGTATCTCTAGAATACATTGAACTTGGCTAAGTGGTTTGGACAAAACCATGGGTTATGGGTCAATACCATTTGCTAGTTTTTACCCATTTAGTATATACTTGTTTTTACCCATTTTAGTATATACTTAGTTGAGTATATGTTAGCCCAATATGTAAACACTAGTTGTTGTACATATGTATCTAAATCATAAAAACACTTTATACTTGTTTTAGTGTTTTATGTGAAAACATTAGTGTGTTAGAAAAACTATTGAATCAAACTATTTACGTATTTTATTTGTTTCGTTAAAATGATTTTACGTTTGTTATCGACAAAACATTAGAAGATCGTAAAATATAAATAAATGTTTTTACGGCTTATTTGTATTAACAAAAAGCATTAGTGAAAGATGCCAAGGGTGTACAATCGATATGGTGCATCGATGTGCAAATATAGATAGGTTGTGTCCAAGGATATTGATATCCTTGATGATGTTGTAATAAGGAGTGGGTCTCCTTTGGGATAGGTGTTGTGTAGTGTTGGGTACTAGTTCCTCCTTTGTAATGGAACTCGGTATCTAGCCTTATACCGGATAAAGTGTAGGCGACGTTGTGATAGGTGTGGTTCTACCTCGTGAAGAACCCGGTGTCTAGCCTTGTACCGAAAAAAGAGTAAGCGACGTTGTGTAGTGCTAACGAACTCTCGAGTAGGTGACTCGGGGAGTGGAGTAGGGCAAGGAAGGTGTCCTTGTAGCCGAACCACTATAAATACTCATGTCGTGGTTTTATGTTTCTTACTCTTTACCTTTGCATTATACTTTTACATACATATCTATCAATATCCAACATACACATCTAAATAGATTGACATAAGTCAATCTAAATATTTTAAAACAAAGTTTTAATCAGTAAAACTATTCAACCTCCCCCTTCTAGTTTTACACAAGTTTGTTTATAAGTTATTAATTTGAGATAAATTTCAATGGTGGTAGTGGAGGAGATGTTGAAGAAGAAGTTTGTTTGGATTAGGTTGTTTTTTAATTCAATAATAGGAAATGTCGGGGAGTATTGGTGTTATAAGGTGATTGGACAAAAAATGCCGAAAAGACGATAAAGCGCTTGCAGCTAACGAGATTTTTAACGAGCATTATGGTTTTGGATCCTCGGCGAAACAAAATCAAGATGTTAGGAACTACTGGTGTAATTTCATCCATCTTGGGACTAAACCCGGAAAATGACCTAAGGGACCAACTGTGTAATTTACTCTTTTTAGTATGTGGAGATTTTCTACCGTTGTTTTAAGGGATTGAGTCGTAGAATAGCAATGTACTTTTCAAAGTTTCCCATTTTGGTACGTGTATTTTTTTTAAGTTGTTGAATAGCAATGTAGTTTCCATAAGTGTTCCAATTTGGTACGTGTACTTTTTTAAGTTATAGAATAGAAATGTACTTTTCATAAGTGTTCCAATTTGGTACATTAATTAACATACCAAATTGGAACACTTACGGAAAGTATGACGTACCAAATTAGAACACTTATGGAAGTACATTGATATTGTACAACTTAAAAAAAATACATGTATCAAAACGAGACACTTTAAAAAGTACATTGCTATTCTATAACTTAAAAAAAGTACACATACCAAAACGAAAAACTTTGAGAAGTACATTGTTATTCTATACATTGCTAATCCTTTGTTTTAAACTTTTGAGCCTCATGGAAAATCTTTTTGTGGTAAGTCCATTAGAAATTGTAGCCCTTTTTTTCGCCTACTTCTAAACAGACCAAAGTCAAGGCCCAATGAAGATATAAAAACTTGGCTTACACCAAAATAATGACCAAATGGCTAAAGAAAGAATTATCGTTACAAATACCCAGCTTTCATTTCCTAAAATTTGCTTTAGATTCTTATTCTTAAGTGTTTTTTGTGGATAATCTTAAAAAAATGTGTTTTAGTTTCTCTAATGTTAATGAAAAGTATGAACTTGAGAAACTTGGAAAATCAGTAACAAATTTAGGACTTATACGAGTACGAAAGAGAAGTTTTCAACCTTTGTGAGCAAAAACATATTATACTAAGAGCCGAATTAACATAAAATTATATAAACATTTAATAGTATTTTGGTGAAAATACGTAGGTTTTTCCGATGTCACCCAATAAACGAGTTACACCCGCTTATTCCTTTTTTTCTTTTGCATCGTATGGAAATAAAATAAGGGTGTTGATACGCACATTATATTTTTTGATGCATACACTATATTTGTATATTACAGTGTTGTACAGTTTGCATTACAATATTGTACAGTGTGGTGTATGTACCAAAAAAGATGGTTGCGTATCAACCCCATAAAATAAGCATTCATAAGCATAAGTTTTAAGTTTTAGCTTTTAATTTACAAGACAAACGGGTAAACAAATGAGATATTTCTCTGTTAAGATTGTTCGGGGAGAGAGTATATTTAACTCAAATGTACACGTCTTAATCGTCAGTGACTGTTTTCGACTCTTTCTCTAGCGACGTCTTAAATGTATATCGATCTAGCTGGTTAAGTTTGAATATGAGACATTTCAAAATATCTAACCACTAAACGATGTTGATGATGGTTTGGCTTATATGTTGTTTTTCAAAAGAGATATATTAGAGCATGTGTAGGAGTGTAAAATGAAAGAATAAAATGATGAACAAGAGTATATGTTTGGTATGTATATATTGGAATGAAACTATGAAAGAAACACCGTAGCCTCATTCCTTATCAAATGGGAGGGTATCAAGTATCAACGCAACTATCCGAAATTCTATCAATCTTTCCACAAAATTATGTATTTTTTGTTCACTTGTATTTTGTTCATCTATTTATTATCTTTATATACTAAAAACCGTACATGGTTCCTTTGCAAACACAAGCATTAATTGCAAACTTTCCCAACTTGGCAAAAACAGTCCCTGAGGTTCAAGTGTCGCTGCAAAATAAGTCCTTAACATTAAATGCAAAGTTTCACAACTTGGCAAAAACAGTCTCTGATGTTTAAGCGACGTTGCAAGGTAGGTCCTGTAGAATTAATTGCTAACTATAGCAACCTGGCAAAATTAGTCCCTAAGGTTTAAATGTCGCTACAAAGTAAGTCCTTTTAAGCCAATCCCGCTGTATCGCGCGGGTTTCCACACTCGTTGTACCTATTTGTGATCTCTCTCTGATTTTCCACAACACATTACTATATATACTATTAGCCAAGACATGCGCTCTTCTCATGACACGTGTCAAGCATTAATTGCCAACTTTCGCAAGTTGGCAAAAATAGTCCCTGAGGTTTAAGTGTCGTTGCAAAGTAAGTCCAAGTTGGCAAAAATAGTCCCTAAGGTTTAAGTGTCGCTGCAAAGTAAGTCCTTTATAGCAATTTTGCAAAAATAGTCCTTATCCAAATTCACGTCTACAAAAACAATCCCGCTGCATGCGCGGGTTTCCACACTCGTTTATATATAAATTACAAGTTCAAATATATTAATTTAAAATATCAAAAATCATACTTACATCTAATATTTAAAACGAAATATTATTTTTGAAACATTCATTCATATTCTTATTTTACCTTAATATCAAACTTATATCTATAATGATTTTATATAACAAACCAAACGTATCCTTATAGTTTACTTTACCCATTCACTTTGCATTGTTGCCCTTTAGGCCTGTTTGACAGGGGCTTTTTGGAGAAGCTATTAGCTTTTTGTTACAAAATAATCTCCTAACTAAGTAGTTTCGTTTGGATGCATTGCCTACAAGCTTTTATTTCAAACAAATAGCTCCAAAATGAAAAACTAATTCATGAAGCTTTTTAAATGTTTATGAGCTGTTAAAACTTTAAATTACTAATATACCCTCCAAACATTTGTTTACAGTTATAGATTTGTCCTTTTATGTCATTTTACATCTTATAATTACATTTAACAGCTAATTTACCGAACACTTTTATTAAAAAAAAAAAGATACAGCTTGTAGCTCATGTTAACAGCTTTGCAATTTACAGCTTACAGCTAGTTTTGCCAAACATACCCTTTATCTTTCATTTATTTATGATTTATCACAATTTATGTTTTATTGTTAACCCAAGTACATCTTAAATAAACGTCACTTATGAAATTAGAAAAAAATGTTGTTGCAACGAATGGCGGAAGATTACAATATCTACATAGCACATAAACCACTTACCATTCATGCATAATTTTAGGTAAGTAAGGTCCAAAGTGATAAAACTGAAAGTGTTTACATTAAGTCATTTCTTAATTAAACACGACTTAATAAAATTTTGTAACAAACAAGCCCTAAATGTATTAAATCGGTCCAAAGTGAATTAGCGATTTAAAGTTGATATCTAATTTCAAAGATGGCTATAGAAAAGGGGAAAAGCAAAAGAAGAAAGGCAATTATCGTCCAATAATTAACTTACTACCTACCCTTTTATTATTTCTTTTCTTGTTTAACAAATATAAAAACTTTGCTTTCCATAGTCACATTTCTAAAGGGACCATTTAGAAGATTAACAACCAATAGGAGTAATGAACGAAATCCAAAGTTTTTGTTAACCATGTTGTTTACCGGTTGAATATTAAGGGGGTGTTTGTCTTTGCTTATCAAAATTCACGTTTCTAGAAAAGTGGGTTTGGAAAACCACGTTTTTCAACTGCACCCTTTCCCTTTACTATTTCAAAATGTCATTTTAAGAGGGAAAAAAGTAAATAATCACGTTTTGAGATAAGTCTTCCAAACACCTCTGAATAAATTATCACGTTTTCAAAACATGATAATCTAATAATCCACTTCAAAACGCGAAGACAAATACCCCCTAATTTACCTAATTGTATTGATAATAAGTATTTACGTAATTGTGTCATGGAAAATGCTCTCTCTTTTTATATGCCAAAGAAAAGTTTTGCATTTTCTACGTCTCAACAAGACTTTGATGCTTAATTAGTTGGGTAGTCATAATAATGATAACATACATATATAATCTAAAAGGGATAACGTGTGTAAAAAGTACTCAATATTAGTAATCGGGTTTTGCTAATATAAATGTTCACTGGGCACAAATTAGCCTGTATTTAATAAACATAAACTTGTTTGTTTAATCAGAAAATACATTGGATATTTCATAAAAAATACATTAAATACACACTAAATAATTAAATAAATTGATAGATTATTATATTTAAACATAATTCTCAATTAAATGAACTAAAACATTCTTTTTTATCCACCCGTAACTTATGCCCGTTGATCACTTCACTTGATAGCAAAACCTTAGGCTGGATGGCGAGATGGTGTGATTCTCACCTTACACCTTAGCACCACTTTAGTTTTCTCTCTTCTCTTAGGCTATGCACAGTGGTGACCTGGGTCACCTGTGCCACATCAGCTTTCTCTCTCCGACGACCTGACGACGACCTAGTTGCCAAAGTGGTGACCTAGTTAATCTTTTTATTTTTATTTTTATTTTTTTTACAACAAAATTAAACTTCATTAATAAAAATACTTAAACATTACAGCAATAATTAAAAACTTAAACTAATAAAACGTAAACATTACAATACTTATTAAAAACTGAAACTAATAATCTAAGTTGTGGCGTGCCTTGATTATTCAAATAAACATTAAAAACATTACATAAAACAAAGTATTACATATAAATTAATTTTTATACATTCTCTATGTTAAAATGTAAGAAAATTAAAAGTATAAGATAAAAATGATAATATGATCAAACTTCAAGGGTTTTAGACTGTAAATTCATTAAAAAAAAAAAAAAAAAAAAAAATCTTCTTTTCCACTTCTTCCTCCTGCAAATATCACACAGATACTTTTTTTTTTCTTTTTTTTAAACGAATTAAAAAAAAAGAAAAAAAAAAGAAGAGAGAATAGTGAGTTAAATAGTCGTTCGACTAAGCGAACTAGTTTGCCATTTTCTCCTCCACCAACCGACTGCAACCGATGGGCTACAGTGGGGTGACCGAGCATAACCAGACGGTTGACCTGGGTCTCAACCGACCCACTGTGGGTAGCCTTACTTCCCCTCACTCCTTTATCACTTTTTTTTTTTTTTTTTTTTGGATATGGTCACCTTAACCTCATCTTTTATTAAAAATACGCACTTTATAAAAATATACTCCACTAAATATCCTATATACACTCACAAACTAAATAAAAAATTATAAAATAGCATATTGAGCCCACATTTCTTTCAGTTTAACTAGGTGACTTAGTCACCTTATTCCTTCTTGATTTACACAACTGACGCGTGACCTGTGAACTTGGCCAAAAGATTCACTCGTGAGAATAGCACCAGATGAATGGGCCACCTTGCCTTGCCAACCAGTCGAGATGGTTTGTTCCTTCATGCGTTGCGATGAAGCTTTTTGATTTTGATGCATGCGTTTTTGAGTTACGAAATTTTATGTATTTATTTGTTTCGCACTTATTCTTTCGTTTTTTTTTTCAATTGTATCGTGCTGAGACTTTTGCTAAGGTGGAATGTTCTTATTTATTTTTATTTGCATAGGGTTCTTTTTCCTAATATAGATATACTACGTTTTTTTTTGGTTGAGGAATTTTCTTTTTATAAATTGGTAGTGTGTAATTGTTTTTTGGTTACCGGGATAATTTTTTTTAGTTGCAAAATTTCATCCAAATAATTCGTTGTAGTAGTCTGCATAAGTTATAGGTAATATGTAATTCAAACTTCTTAGAATTGTAAATCTTGTATCCTTATTGTTTCTTTAAGCTAGCTTTTAAAGTTATTAGGTAGGTTAATGTTGCGTTTATAATTATTATTATTTTTAGTAAATTATTTTTTTAAAGAATATATATTAAACTTTAATAATTTTTTATAAAATCGTATGTGTGTCAAAAGTATATCAGCGTTGGTCTCTTTTTGTTCATAATTAAAAAAGCCTTTTAATTGGCAACTTTTTATTAAAGAAATGATAGATATTTGTTACATATTTGGTAAATAAAGATTAATCACAAATAATAAAAAGTTAAGGATAATTGTCATAAGTTCTTGTATGGTATAAGGAGCTGTTTGGTAAATATTCTCTATTACTTAGCCCAATGTCAAAGCGACTTACTGAGCATCTCTAAACAACGGAGGGAGATTGTCTCAAGTTGTAAAAACAACTTGAGTCAAGTTGGGTGTTTGTGAGCCATTGGATTTGATCCAATGACTCTTTTGATTTGAGTCATTGAATCAAATATAATGACTCACACTTTCCCAACTTGACTCAAGTTATTTTTACAACTTGAGACAATCTTCTTCCCTAAACAACGACGTTTAGAGAGCGTTATAGCATACTAGTATAGTACCCACACAAAGCAGCGATGGTACCCAACATGTCAGTTTTTCTCGTATCTTGGTTTTTAAGTGGTATGTAATGAGAGTCAGTATTTGAATGTTTACCCGTTTGATAGTTCGAAAAGAGTAAATGCGTGTTTAAATTTCCGTAAAGTATACAAATATAGATATCCATAATTATACTCATTTAAACTTGAATGTTTATATACAAATTACAACTATAAATTTATATTATTGTAAGTTTGTAACATCTATTTTAATACTAAAATTTAATGTGTAATTAGTGTACATTATAATGCAATTATATAGTGTAAAATTTAATTATATGAATTACTAATTATAGTAAGATATGTAGGCTTACATTTTTAAGACTTTTTTTTTATAAAAAGTCTTAAATACATTAGTATATAGTATAAATATAGATAATTCAAAAGGTTATACGTTCCTTTTGAAAATAATAATATGTCCCTTTAGAAATACGATATACCTGAAAAATCAATAGGTTATTTTAACAAGGATTGCTACAAAGCCGCCGCGTTGCGGCGGGACATTTTATATTTATGGGTATATCTGCTTTGCGTTAAACTGTGAAGAAGCTTGGCAGTCCCTTTCTCCAAGGTCGGTAGCCGCAGCTAATTTCACGGGCCTGCAAAAAGAAAATGTTAGAACATACATTTTTTTTCTGCAAAAAGTACTTTTACAAATGACATAAATTGCATACTGATAAATACTTGATGACATACATATAAATACGTTGTGTATGTCTGTCAAATTACGAAATATGGTAAATAAGTTTTGTTTAAATGTTGAGTTAAATGTTTATTCTCAATAGGTAACCTGCATTTTGGTAATTTAAGGGAAGTTTCATTAATTCTGGTAAGTTGCACCTGGGTTATTGGCGAAAGTCTGTAAAACAATTAACAGTTTGCCGTTCAAACTGGGCAAGATGTTGAACAATTTTTCGTAATTCATTACAGCAGCAACAAAATAATGTTTTTTTATATATGTAACCAAGTATATGCATGTATATAGAAGCTCGTAAGAACCTGTACAACTCACTGAAACAGGAAGTGGTCCATTTGCTCTGCACTTTTTATTTACTTCTGTAGCTATAGGTTTTGCTAATCTCGCTAACTTCATAGGACCCTGCACTTTTTCATAGAAGAGCAACTATTTATAAAAATGCTGTTTTTTAACAAATAAGCCTACAATACAATAGGGAGCTCAGTGGTATACCATCCCAAGCTTTCCATTAGAGATGAAAACCTTTATTCCTTGCCTCCCATAATATTATCTGGCCAAGAATTTCAGAATTTCGATCTGCAGTTGATATGATACCTTCTCTACAATATCGAGGAATAATAAGAACATCCAGCTGGTATATGCATATACATTTGATATATGCCCAATTCATGACCAAAACATAGAGTCAAATGTTACCTGTTATAGGAACACTATACGGTCAGCCCATAGTTTGTCAAAATATATCCATGGAAACCGCAGTGTTTAGAATGTGGCTTGACTTCTTGTTGCTTTGCCTTAGTCGTTTCGTACCTTTTTCTCCCCTTCTCTTTAGCCCATTCTAATGACCCTTCTTCCCTCTTTCGGCTTGTCGGCTGCCTGCCACATGCCGTACGTCGGGCCATCTTTCACATTTTCCTGAAACGAAGCTGAAAATATCAGCCATAATCAATTAAGAACCTCTACAACTTTTGCGTAAACCATGACTGAAAACACTTACAGAATCTTAAGCAGACTGTCTATTCTCATTATCTACATTCTACAAACGGCATAATCAGATAATCCATCCCAAAACGCAATCCCAAACAACCTCTTAAAAACACTCGCATGGTCTAATTATAATTTTTTCAACTAAGCAATCCTAGTCTATTTGATTATTATTTGTTATAAAGAATCAGTAATGAAATTATTGAGATGTTCTACGTGTGATAAAACGAATCATAAACGTTGCCCCACATAAGACGCACCCAGCAACAGGTTCACATCATACTTGTACTTAAAATAACAACAATCCTAAAAATCAAAACTCAGCTTGAAGAAAATATAAATACCATTCATCTGAAACAATTTTTTTTGCCGTAGGTGCACCACATACGACCTAAAAACAAAAAATGAGAACTCAATCAAATACCACATAATCAAATCATGTAACCTACACAAAACCCATAAAATCATAGAAAAGAACCCATGTATAATTGCAGTGGACGTTTAATATTCCAGCAAAAAGAAAATCCCGAATTGGAGCCGTACCTCTTGCTTGTTGATAATCTGATTCTAGTGCATGTATGTGTGTGTGTGAGAGAGAGATATTTCTGGAAGATTTGAGAAGATAGGGAGGCATGAAATAATAGAGGTTGGCTTATCTTTTGGGTTGGGTTACCGCCGAGGGACCACAAAGATCAGGCCAAATAGCCCAAAAAAATTGGCAGGAAAAGCCGGGGTACAAAACGGGAGATGAACATGAACAGATACTATCAGCTGTAAATTCTGCAAATATATTACAAACATTGGTTTATGCGGAGGACAAAAGTAAATCCAGGCGTAGGTTAGAGGGACTACCTGTAGCATACCCATATGCCGTAACGGTTTCGACAACGAACGGAACTGAATCGCAACCTGCTCGCGCCTCCAAAAACTTCGAGCCAACTCAATTCAGTAGCACGTTTGACCTCAAGTGCATATGTGTTTACCAATGTTTATCCTGCTACAGAAAAAAAGTACGTGCAATTTCCATAACCATTTGTATATATTGACAATTATTTTGTATCTGAAATTAATACTAAACTCTAGGTAGGTGTCTGCTGGTGAACTTCATTAGATCACAAATGATGCTCTTAATCATGGTAGATGGATACTGTAATGTACGCATGTGATCACTAATAGGCGTCGTTCTCTTCCTACATATATGTAACTAATCTCAAAACCAGTCCCATCATGTAGCTTCTAATTTTCATATTAAGATATTGAATTTTCACGACAGTAAAAAGGCAGTAAACGAAATAAAAAGAACCAAGTACCTGTCAACATGCACCTTGTGGCGCAACATATTGCGCTGGAAAAGCTGCAGTCTTGTTAGGTGTTGTAGCACCAATTCTGATAAGTCTAGTAAAGCAATACACTGCATTCACCTAACTTATAGCATGGTTTCTCTCCATCTCGCCTGCAAATTTAACAAACCCATATCCCTTTGACCGACCCGCATGATCATCTGTATTAAATGGCTTAAAAATGAGGCATTTTTTTACTGAAAAAGTAAGAAAATATTAGGCTTGAGTATTTCAGTAGTTCCCTAACCTTTTCATATTTTTTCAATATCTTCGAAAAGGGTAGGAGATTTATATAACTGTTCCAAACATAGAGACAAAAAGAAATATGTCATGTTTCCATCCCATATGCTGTGACACAATAAAAGATGAATATAAATTAACAAATATCATTATCCGTTTAATACCTGTAATGCTTCAGAAGATGAACTTTGCGAAAAAATTCAGCAACGACAACTTTGAGTTGTCCTTCCGCTCCTTCTAGCTCCGCTTCATCAGGTAAGTATGGAGTTTTAATAAAAGTCCTGATAGAGACAATAAAATAAATAGATAATCTGATATATAGGGGTCCAAATTTTGAGCAAGAAGCAACTTTTTGTGAAAGTGGGGATTTCCCAAAATTCATATTATTATATGCAATGCTCTATTACATTGCAATACGTAGGTTATTAATTTATATATGTATGCGGCAGTGGCTCGTTCAGTATATGGGAGACATAGTTAAAGGTGCAAAAGAATACCTGTTCTTAACTTCATAAATGCGCATCAGTAGGTAGACATTGGGAACTATCGCTGCACATGGAGGTGTCCATCCCGTACTCCTTAACAAAATTGAGGAAACAACATATTATTAGTAGCCAATAATATCCTTTAAGAACATACACATAGTAGGCTAGTAGCACTGAATTATGAAACGAAAGTGCAGTGCATGACTGTAACCACATGAACCGTATCACCTGCATCAATTGCTTCTGGTAATTGGCCTTCCATTGCCGAAAGTGCTCCTGCTGTTTCACCTTCTGTTGTAGCTCAGCGCAATTCCAAAGACACCCAAATCCAAATATCCACAACCAAAGATACCGTGCAATACATCTAAGTACCTTTCATAACCTAACATACGTTGATAAGCCAAATGCCGTTGGCGACTGTTCTTATGCAACACAGAGCGCACCTTTTCACGGGGTTTGCATAACAGGCGCTACAACAACAAATCGTCGTTTATCAGTATAACTTAAACAACGACTTACACAGTACGTGCAAAAAGTAAATAGCATAAGCACAAAAAAGATCGTATACCTTGATTCACAGGATCCTAAATCTGTGACAACAAATCGCTCTTTCACCATACCTGTGACAACGACAGTTTGCAAAAACTTAGTAAACCTAAAAATGGATCGTAAACTATTTGGCTGCAAAATTGTATATTATTACTAACGTGTACAAAATATACCTATATGTTGATTTGGCTTTTTTTCAGTTATGCTCCATTTTAACCCACAACTCAAATTAGTTGTCTTGACTCTTGACCCATGTTACTGCCTCCACTAACAATTCACTTTAAGGACCGGGAAAAATCTGATTGAAAGCTATATTGAGACAATGAAAGAATGTTCCCATATTACCTCGCTGAATAGTTTTGACACAATTCTGGGCAGCCGCATGTATTTCGTACAATAAAGCATACGCATCGTTGGCTTCTCAATTGAATCCTGGCATAATGGCATCGCGTAAACTGACCATTGCAATTTTTCTGTACCTAGAATACCGTATTATAAATTATATGCTTTATATAGATCAGTGGAAATAAACACTTCTATAGTAATGGCAGTCGTAATTGGTTAATTAAAAGTCAAATGTTGTTAAACTTTAGTCATATCAGTAGTGTGACCATCCACTTGATAACACGGCTGTAAGGACCCTGCACTTCGAGATACTCTTTTTCCCAACACCACCTTGTTCCTACTACGTACCAAAAAGGATTGAAAGTAAATACTTCTATAGCAAGCGTTTGGCCTTATTTCATTTTCGTAAAACAATAAGAAAAGTGGGTGTTTGGGATTAATTAGTTGTGCTTATCAAGGAAGTATAAACAGTCTGGTAAAACAAAAAAGAATCTCTCATTTTATTTTTGAAAGTGCTCATTAAAGACGGAGTGTCCCATTTGTATCAATCCGTACTTCTTGATTATTTTAGGTATAGACATTGAGAAAAATGACTTTCTTTTAGTAATGACTACGAATGGTCACTTTAAGACAGATTAATATTTTGTCAAACCAATGACACGAATGCAAACTTATGAACACGAAACTTCAAAAGAAAGTTAATAAAAAAAAAACTAATACAACTCGATGAAGCCATAAATACCTTCAAATGGAGAATTTTCAGGAATAGGAGTTCCAAGTGCAAAAAATGCAACGAATGTAAGAATTCTAGCATAGCATGACCTCCTCAAGGGTTGTATTATACTCGATTGGTGATGCAACAATTGTATGTTTTCGGAGATGCCACTTTCGATGGAACACTTCCTCGACCTCGACAGCTCATAATACTCCATGTAGAAAAATCAGAAATCGTTATAATCATACTCTTTATATGAATCTTGAAATAATTTTACAAAATAAATAAGCTTATAAGCAAAGATTAATCAACTTACATAGAGGCCGGATGTGTTCAAGGTTATGAAAATCACTACAGCAATTATTGAAACTGAAGAAACCGAATATGAAGAAAGCACTATTATCGCCAAAAGACACTACAGCAATTATTGAAACTGAAGAAACCAAATAGGCAACATCAAACATCTAACAACGAAAAAGAAATTACCTAATACGAAATCCGCAAACAACCGGCGGTGATTATCGAAGACGACGGAACCGAGCAGATAAGCAGCGATCGTTGGAAACGAAGAAAGCAATATGACGCCACGTATCAGTATAGCAGACACGTATAAGAGAAGGCCGAGTAACAGGGCCTAAAAAAAACATGGGCCTGGCATTTGGACTCACAGAAATTGAGCGAAGCCTAAACGACATGTTTTGTCGCCGTTTCGTATCCTCCCATTAGTATATATATAATATAATAATTGATTTAAAATTTGATGACCTACTTGTCCACCGACACATTAACATCCCCTTTTCTTATATTTAAAATGAAAAGGTATGGAAAAAATGCAAAAATATTTGGTCACTTTCTCTATGGCTTTCATTGCAATCACTCTCTTGTGCCCTTTGTGTTTGTTTCCTTTTGACGTGTTAAATGAATGAAAAGGATAATTTAATCTTAACCCATCCATGACATGCAATAAAAATACATATTGCCAATTATATAAACACCAAAATTGACCTTTTTTTCCATAGTTACTCACAAAACTATGTTCTATTGATTTCTAGTAACCACTTAAATTAAAACCATGACCTATGTTTTTTCTTTTCAAAACAGTCATTTAACATTCAACTAAAGTCTGCGGTAAAAAAGTGATATCATTGAAGCAATACTCAAACGGCGATCTTTCTTCATAACTATTATGTCATATGTTAGTACAATCTCAATATTTCTTTCTCAATTTGTGCTATAATCTCGAACTTATAGAATCCGTGAACCAAGTCATTGGAAACTAGTGAATACAAATTAGATCCATACATTTATTTTCAGTACATGACACCAACATAGGCATAGCTGAAAGCATGAAACGATGTCAAATGTTTTTAGTCGATCATTATATTATGCGTTTAACACTATTAGTGTGCCGGTGACCTATTAGTGTGCCTGAGTTGTTCGCCGTAAATTATATACTTCTACTTGTGTAGCTCATCGAGTCAATAAATTACAAAACAAGGTTTGACAAATCGAATTGGCAATAATAATTCCATCATATGATATACAATCTGTTAGAGCAACCCCATTCATAACACTATAACACCAATAACACCGTCCACGTCAGCGCCACATCAGCTTTAACATTTAACATTAACATCTCCAAAAAACACCCACAACCATAACATCCCAATAACATCAATAACACCAATAACATTTCATATTTTCAATTTCAACCCCTAAACTAAAACAAACACTTCATTTATTAAACTAAAACAAACATTTCATTAAAACTAAAAACATATTACAATACGAGATTAAAAAAAAAATAAAAAATTACAACGAAATAAAAAAACACACTGCAAATAAAACGTTACAACAAATTAAAGGAAATGACGAGAATACGATCTACTGACGAGGTTTCAAGTTATATTTTTTGATGATTCGATCTTTTTCGTCATTGATCCACTCCACGACCATTAGATCTTGCCCCTCAGTAGGCGTCATCAAAAACTTTATCTCTTCCAACCTTGTTAATGTGAGATCTCTTTCCTGTTGGGCCCGATACGCCGCTTCGGAGACTTCTCGTTTGATACGAAACTCGTTTGCCATAGTTTCTGTGAAATAAGCTGACGAGCTCGTTCCTCCAGTGCTTGTTCCCCCAGTACTTGTTGTAGTCTCGGATCTTGCTTTCTTGGTAGCACGTTTCTTTCCCATGGGGCGTGGTTGTTCATCATTACCAAACAAAGCCTCGTTTGTTTGGCTTGGCACATCGCCCGTTAAATCAACCGGTGCCGGCGTGTCCCATTTCTCATAATGACGCAAAACCTCCCGAGCGTCCTCCAGACCAAACGGTGCTCCTTTGGATTCCTCACGATACCATTGCTTTGCCCGTTTCATCATATCCACCTCACTTTCCCCGCTTCGTTGTTCCCGTTGCGCACGTAAGTAACAAGCGTTGAACTTTGTGCATATGTCGTTCAACGTTTTCCATTTGCTTGACATCATGTCCTTGGTGCGCCGTTGAAAGTTGTTTTTATTGAACTCATTTCTGACCCGATACCAAAACGTATCTCTGGGTTGGCACTTTCCAACTTTCGGATCCTCCGAAACGGCTATGTAACACCTTGCAAGTAATGCTTCCTCTGCTGAATTCCAACGCGCAGTAACGACAACCTTCTCTTCATCAGAATCAATTGGTTCGGGCTCGGGGTCTTTGGATTTCTTTGATTTTCGCTTAATACGACCTTTTCCTTTTTTTGGAGGAGACGTGGGTGTGTCAGGAACATCTTGTGTTGTTTCAGTTTGTGATTGTTGTGACTGTTGTGTGAATTGTAGATTTTGAAAGTTGGAGTTTAATTGGGTATTTTGTTGGTTTTGTTGTTGCCAATACAGAAGTGTTTGATGTTGTTGATACATTTCTTGGCTCGAGAAGCCTAGTGTGTTGGGGTTTGAAGATGAACCCTCGTTCGGGTTAGATGATGAACCCGAGTTTAAGGGATTCCACCCACCACCGAGAAGATTGAAGAAAGTATCGTCGTTGCCTCCCAACATTGTTTTTTTTTGCAGTTAATTGAAGTTGAAAGATTGAGAGTATTGAGAGGATTTAGTAGTGGAAGTGTGAAAAAAATGGTGTTTTAATTGTGTATTTATAGTGGTAAAAAAAGGTTTTTGATATATATATTTTTTTTTTGTTTTTTTTTTGTTTTTTTTTTTTTAATAAAAAGTAGCCGTTAGGGGTGTTTTTTGATTTTTTTTTAAACTTAACGGCTAGTAGCCGTTAGAGGGACTAGAAATGAAAAAAATTTGATTTTTTTTTTCTGCGCCTTAACGCGCGTTACACGGGTAACGCAAAGAGACTAACGGCGTTAAACAAACACACTTCTAAAGGTGTAACGCCGCTAACAGCGTTATTTGCCTATTATATTAACGGGCGTTACCCCGTTAAAAATGAGAATGCTCTTAGGTTATTGGACTCAAACCTAATAATTAGTTTGAGTCCATTAGTTTAAGGTTTAGATTATATACATATTATCAAAGTTATGTATTAAATATAAATACACATAGTATCTCATATGTAATCATAAATTCCTAACAAATATACATAATCATGTATTCATGTTACACTTAGTTTTCCAATTATAAAGAGTACGGTAGTATTAATTTGAGACACATGTACCATGAGTCCATAAAGTCATATTACCTTTAGCCAACAAGTAATTGCTATCACAATCAACCATTATTACTATTCCATTTGCACTTGAAAGTGACCCATTAACAAATTATATCATATAAAGACTCACAACTTCAACTTTTAGTTTGTCTATATTTTGCAAGCTTATTAATCAATAGCATATTATTAATTTCCTATCATGATGACCATAAGTTAAAGTATCCAATGTTTATTGGCTTAAACAAAGAGATGTCACATATGAGTATATGTAACCAAAGTATTTTCAATAAAGGCATCATGATACAAATATGTGTTCACATAAAACACTTGCGTTGTGATTCAAGAACCACAAACAATCTTAAGACCAAGTAACTAACTAATCATATAATTCTTTATTTACTTTAAAAATATATGTTTTTCCTTCATTTTTACTTATATTTTAGATGAACCGCGCAAAACAAACACTGTTGCTACAACAATTAAAAAACGTAGATCGTTGTCAAACAAAAAAACCACCAAAACATTGAATATATAAATCATTTCTGCAATTTCGCACAAGTATCATGCTAATGTTATTACATTAACACGTACTTAGCTTAAAACGCAGCACGAGTATCAAAAGCGACCTAAAACGCACATCTTTAAAAACATAATCACGTCGTTATCATTTTTTTTTTTTTTTTAAAAGACAACATTTTATTAAGAACCACGTCATTATCAATCAAAGATGATTTCATCTTATTATCAAACTAATAACGACATGATTCTAAACAAACATAGTGCTTATTCTTGCAACCTCAAAATTTGTCTCAAGTCAAATTATTTATTAACATCATATATGACCAATGGGGCACTTTATTTTGCTTACTTAAAAATCCATGCTTACCAAGGGATAAATCCCCACCATCCATTTAGTATAATCTAATGGTGGGGATTAACCTAAGATTTAATACTTAAACCTAAGTCCATGTTTTTTTTATTGTCTTTTTGTCTTTCTTTTTTATTAACCTTTTTTTTTCTTTTTTTCTTTTTTGTTTGTCTTTTTTATTAATTTCCGTTTTTTATGAATTAACGTTTTTTTTTTTTTTTTTTAATTTGCGTTATCACGTTTTTTTTCGCTTTCATACGTTTTCATACGTTTTCGTCCGTTTTCATCTGTTTCGTCCGTTTTTCAACGTTTTCGTCCATCTTCATATGTTTTCTTCTATTTTCTTACCTTTTCGTTCGTTTTCATACGTTTTCGTCCATTTTCATACGTTTTCTTACGTTTTCATGTATTTTCGTTCATTTTTATACGTTTTCGTCCGTTTTCAGACGTTTTCGCCCGTTTTTATACGTCTTCATCCGTTTTCATAGGTTTATATACGTTTTAGTCCGTTTTCATACGTTTTCATCCGTTTTTAGACGCTTTCTTACGTTTTCGTCCGTTTTCTTAGGTTTTCGTTTGTTTTCATACGTTTTCGTCCGTTTTCATACGTTTTCGTTTGTTTTTTTTACGTTTTCACACGTTTTCGTCCACTTCTATACGTTTTCATCGGTTTTCATAGGTTTATATACGTTTTCGTCCGTTTTTTTACGTTTTCGTCCATTTTTAGACGCTTTCGTCTGTTTTCAGACGTTTTCGTCCGTTTTCATACGTTTTGTCCGTTTTTATACATTTTCTTCCGTTTTAAGACGTTTTTATACGCTTTTCATTCATTTTTATACGTTTTTTTTCCGTTTTCAGTCGTTTTCGTCCGTTTTCATACGTTTTCGTCCTTTTTTGTAGTTTTTTTATACGTTTTCGTCTATTTTCATACGTTTTCATGCTTATTATTAAACTCTATTATATTACATGTCTAATATCAATTGTGATATTTTATAAAAAAAAAAAGTTAATGTCTAATATCACTTGAATATTTCATAAACAAACAAGCATGTTTTTTTAACCTTTAATATCACCTGAGATATTTCATTGCTCTGTATATTTTTATATATTATCACCTATGTGTTTTCTAATATTTTTATAATTTTCAGTTACATGATAGTTTTTGTACCTTTCATCGCAATTGACAAGCGTATATTTTTTTAATGCAACCAGTGTTATCTATCACTTGTGATATTATACTCTTAGTAGAAATAAAATGGTTAAAGTCTCTTTAGGTGAATTCTTATTTTGTTCAAAAAAATGCTAATTTAGTGCAACACTTGTTTGAATTTGAGAATATTTCAAATCTCTATTTTCATAGTTTGCTTCATTTTTATTCATTTTGATATTTTTAAGTGGAACTTATTATCTCTTGTGATATAACACTGTAAGGAAGATGGAGAGTATTACATTCTTCATCATGTATGTGTTATCAATTTTGATACTCAACTAAGAATGTGAAATATTACATTCTTACCAAATGTGATAAGAATTTAGTATTTTACCAAGTATATATGAAAGAAATAATAATATACATCACTTATTATATCACTGTGATAATTCTGTTCATTTTTTTATTTGTGTTTTTGAAAATATTTAGGAAGATTTTTGTGTTTTATGATAATATGAAATATTAAAAAAGGTGTTTAACTGAAAACAAGAGATGTTATGATACTTTGGTTAGACTTGTGGTGGCCTTTTCTTTTTAATAGATACATTGTGCACGTTTCGATAGGTTTTATAGAGGGATTTAAAAATATCTATCGTTGAATCAACAAACTAAAAAAGCTATGGTTGAAGAAAGCACAACAAACTTAGCAAGCTCAAACACCTGTGATATCACAGGTGATATCACCTCGCTTTTGATATCACATGATATCACAAGTGATATCATTGGTGATATCACAAGTGATATAAACTATGATATCACACATACTACCACCGGATCACACATGATATCACAGGTGATTCACCTGTGTTATCACACATGATATCACGTGTGATATCATGTGATATTACAAGTGAGGTGATATCACCTGTGATATCATGTGTCATATCACAGGTGTTTGAGCTTCCTCAGTTTGTTTATAAAGATGTGTGCTTTCTTCAACCATAGCTTCTTTAGTTTGCTGATTCAACCATAGATATTTTCAAATCCCGCGATAAAACCTATCGAAACATGCACAATGTATCTATTAAATAGAAAAATCCACCATAAGTCTAACAAAAGTATCATAATATCTTTTGTTTTCAGTTGAAAAACTTTTCTAATATTTTATAATATCATAAAACACAAAAATCTTCCTAAGTATTTTCAAAAACACAAATAACCCCAATCATCAGAATCATCACATTCTTAGTTGATTATCCCAACTGATAACACATACATGATAAAGAATGTAATACTCTTCATCTTTCTCACAGTGTTATATCACAAGAGATAAATAAGTGTCACTTACAAATATCAAAATGAAAACGTCTGAAAACGGACAAAAACGTATAAAAATGAATGAAAAACGTATAAGAATGTATGAAAACGGACAAAAAGGTCATAAAACGGACAAAAACGTCTGAAAATGGACAAAAACTTATAAAAACGTATGAAAACGGACGAAAACGTATAAAAACGGACGAGCACGTCTGAAAACAGACGAAAAAGTCTAAAAATGGAAGAAAACGTAAAAAACGTATGAAAACGGACGAAAATACATGAAAACATAAAAATAGAGACAAAAACGTCTAAAAACGGACGAAAATACATGAAACCTAAAAAAACAGACGAAAACGAACGAAAACGTATGAAAACAAACGAAAACGTAAGAAAACGGGCGAAAACGTCTAAAAATGGAAGAAAATATAAAAACCGAACGAAAACATATGAAAACGGACGAAATCGTATATAAACCTATGAAAACGGATTAAAACATATAAAAACGGATGAAAACGTATAAAAATGACGAAAAACGTGAAAACATAAAAAAGCGAACGAAAACGTATGAAAATGGACGAAAACGTATGAAAACGGTAAAAAACTGGCGAAAACGTAAGAAAATGGAGGAAAACGTTGGAAAACGGACGAAAACATATAAAAACGGACGAAAAACACGAAAACGTAAAAAAACGGACGAAAACGTATGAAAACGAACGAAAACGTATGAAAACGGACGAAAACGTATGAAAATGAACGAAAACGGGCGAAAACGTAAGAAAATGGAGGAAAACGTTGGAAAACGGACGAAACAGATGAAAACATACGAAAACGTATGAAAGCGGAAAAAAACACTAATAAAAAAGCGCGAATAACGCGAAAAAAAAAAAAAAAAAAAAAAAAAAAAAAACGGGAATTATCAAAAAAATAATAATAAAAATGAAATAAAAAAAAGGTGAATAAAAAAGGAAGACAAAAAGACAAGAAAAAAAACATGGACTTAGGTTTAAGTATTAAATCTTAGGTTAATCCTTAAACTAGATGGATGGTGGAGATTTGTCCATTGGTAAGCACCAAAATAAGGGTAAGCAAAAGAAAATTCCTCTATGACGAATACATATTCACGTGCATTAGTCACAACTCACAAGACAACACAAACGTACAATACATGTAAAAGAAAAATCCATTTACGATTTTTATATTTTGTGAAGTAGATTAGAAAATGAAAAAATAAAGAGAGAAAAACTATCGTATATTTATGCAAAAGAAGAAAAATAAATACATCAAAAAATCATTTATATAAGTGACAATAATTACAGTATATATATATATAATCATTATAATAAAAAAATGTCAAAAAAAAAAAAAAGGCAAACTTTGTTCATCTTGGGGAAATGCAATCTGCACCGTCCACCTCTCATTTACATGTGGTGTATTTGGACAGAATCTTCCTAATTAAGACTGCAATAAAAAATAATATTTATTTATTAATTAAATATTCCACAATAAATAAAATTATTATTGATAAAAGCATCTCTATAATTAAATTAACAAATAAATACAAACCTTTCACTGCATCTCTGTATTTGATTTTTCTTTCCCCTTTTTTCTGTATTATCTTTTTGAAATTAAATAAAATAAAAAATCAACAACTATGTCCAAATACTCCAGCTATTGTACACCCCACTTCCATTAATTTCCCTGCATTTAAAAAATAAAAATAATTATTAAAAAATGCTGCATTAAAATTAGTAACTTATGCCTACACACTTCAATATATTGTAATTAGAAAAAATATCCCATGTTGTATACTTTGCTTCCTAGAAAAATGTATAGTAGGTGGGTGATGCTTAGTTGTAAGTTACAAGCAAATGCGGAGCCAGAAATTTATGATCGAGATAACAAACTTTCGATAAGTTTTTAAAACTACATTATAAATCAGTTCGTTAAAGTCAAATTACAAAAATAATCACATATTTAAAAAATTTACGCTACAATTTATTTCGCTAAAGGCACGTGCACACCCTGCCCGTCTCTTGTCTCCACCTCCGGGTAGTCATGATGCATAATGTTCAAGTAATGTGTGCTTGGTACCAAAAGTAGTGGTTTCTATCTTTCACAACTGGGATTTGGCTGGAATTTTGGCAAATTTTTATGTATCTAGTGATAATATATGTACAACTGATATTACATAAGTTACAAGTACTAATGCATTAACTACCAAATGATTGCAAGGTGGGCTATGTTGGATTTTATAGTACAAGTACTTATGCATAAAGTACAAGTCTTTATGCATAAAGTACAAGTCTTTATGCATAAGTACAAGTGGAGTAGTAGGTATACCAAGTACTAAAAAGTAAGCAAAAAGTAGTGGTTTCATATGTGTCACACAGCTGGTGTTTGGCTGGATTTTTAAGCTGACTTTGCTTAACTTACTAAACACTGAATGTACAACTACTAATGCAAAAAATACAGCTCCCTAATGCATAAAATAAACCTTGACTTTCAAAAGTCAAACATTTTAAGAAAAAACATACCTCTTCTTTGTGTCGTAACAACTTTAGGCGTCGACGCCGTTGTTGGCGCCGACACCTTTGTTTCCGTCTCCGGAAACAAAACTCCGTCAATACCCTGAACCGATATCCTCCCGTCCGTGTAAATATCTGGGTCGAACAAATAAGCTGACCCGTCACCCGACCCGAACTTAACCGACCCGTCAGCCTCTTCGGCCACAACTTTATGTGGCAGCCTTAAAGTGTCGTAATTAACTTTCCCGAACCGTCTAACCGAATTATACATACTTTCTTCGGTTTGATATTCGGGAATTAAGTGATAATACATTATTTGTTCAGGTGCACCAATATCGCTTAATTGATCAGTCGTTAGTTTCGCCATAGCTTCATCGTTAGGGGCTAACACTGTTAAAACATACCCTTCGGAAACTAATTTACCCATTTCGGTAGCTAAAGACGTCAAGTTTACTAAAATGTCCGCTAATTCGTTATAGCCACCATAATGAAGTAATGTTTGTATAAAGTCTTTTACTTGGCTTTCACCGTCAAAATGACGGTGGCCCCCACCGGGTCCTGGAGCTGGCGCAGGAGCCAGCGAGGGACCCGGGGCCAGTGCGTCATACACGGGCAGAGCCGGGGGCGAACCGGCTGGCGCTGGACCAGCCGGTTTTTTCAACCTGTGCGTCCTCGGGTCCACCACTGGAGCTCCCTCTGGTAAAACTGCGGATATCGAAGCTAAATTACGTCTGCGGTTAAAATCTTCTTGCACTGATCTCGGGATTAACAGCCTCTCAATCCCATGAATTAACCCATCAGGTCTGATGACGTCATCCGGTTTAACAACATGAGACACCCCACCGACAATTTTTTTACCAGATTTTGTTCTTGTCAAAGGTAAATAATTGTCGGCACAAAGTGTCTTGTGTCTCTGATGAACAATGTTTTCTTTTTCGTTTTCTCCAGGCCACTCATTTGACCCGACCCGAGCCGGGATAATATGGTAAAGCAAAAGATTTTGTAACGACTTTAAATTCCTAGGCTCCAGTAAGAAACGCTTGAACTCCGGGTCCATCTGGCGTTCAAGCGCTTCGTTATTTGGAGCAAATATGGTAATATTGTGAAGTGTGACCGCTTTTTCTAGAGTCTGTAATAGCAGCGCTTTCTCGACTAGCTCGGATAGTTCAGTATAGTGCGAGTCGAGAAGCGCTACTAATACAGAATTGGAATTTACTTGAGGCAATGCATTTATATTATTTATATTAGTAGCTAATATAAACAACATAATGAGATTTAATGCGCCATAGATCTTTGTATCCATGACGACTATATAGGAAAATGTATCAAATCTAGTGATTTATGGATGGTTTTTGGTGATTTTTGAGAATGTGGAATGAGGGGTGGTTTTTTGTTTTGAGTTTGAGTTTTGATGAAATGATAGTAAAATGTGTGTGTTTTTGGGGTTTTATGAGTTTTATGGTATTGAGTGGAATGTGAATAGGGTGATAAAGGGATGAAAGAGAAGATGAAACGGCAAGCGGTGGTGTCGTTTTGTGAGTTAGGAAGAGGGATGCACACAGGCTGGCTGACATGGTGGGGACCACACGGTGGACAAAATGGCTTGTTGCGGTTCTCGTGGCTTTTGGCTAAATGGCTTGTCGGCTTGTGTTAGCTTTTTTTTGAACGAAGGCTTGTGTTAGCTTGAATAGCTGTATTTTTTTACCTGCTACAGTAAAACAAAAGTAATTTACTGTCATTAGAATACTTTCAAGCAAGGTTGTAAAGACCGGGATCTTACCCATGATCGTTTTCGTCTTTGCAAGATCGTGATCGTAAAATCGGATCGGGATCTTAAGATCCTACTCTAATGTTATTTCTTAATAGTTTATGTAATTTTATACAAATCTACAGATTCTAATACATTATAACCACAAAATACTATAAATGTTTCATATAAATGTTGTCCTAAATTATAATTATAAAATGTTTAAAAAGATTAACATGTTGTTTTTTGAATTCTACAAACAAACAACCCATAAATTTGTAGTTTTTTAGTTTGTAATCCGAGAAAAGTAATATCGGATCGGATTAGATCGTAAGATCGTATGGTCAAGATCGGGATCCTATAAGATCTTAAGCTTGCAAAGATCCTATGTAGGATCCGGATCGTTTTTGCTTTGCAGTATCGTAAAATCATAAGATCCTAAGATCAGGATCAGGATCCTGACAACTATGCTTTCAAGACATTCACACTTGCTGTTGCAAAAATACTGAATCGTTAGTCAGACGGTCTATATTTTATAGCTCGTAAATGGTTTAGGCGGTATGATTAATTGGATGGATATTTTTGGTATATTTTGGGTATTCTTTATGAGTTTTGGATATTCTCGAAAAAAATTTATTTAAAAAAGATCTTGTAATAAATATATGCAGCGACTATAAGTGATTAAAACTAGTTTACAGTCAATTTTGGATATTTCAGCAAGATTTGCAAGTTTCCTGCAAGTTTGACTACCGTTGACAGTTGTTGATCGCCATTGACAATGGTTGAGCGATTTTTTTTTTTCTTTTTTCTTTTTTTTTTACACAAATAATAAAGGTTTGGCCAATTTTGTTTATAGTTTATGTTTTGTATTTTGAGTTTTACAGATTTTTAATATAAACAAAATATGAAAAAAAAAAAAAAAAAAAAAAATTGTATTTTGAGGGGTATCAGATTTTTTTGAGGTATTTATAATGGGATATACTATAGGGATACCCTATAGGTCAACCGTACAAATCGTGAAGCATCCAATACAACATCACGATGCACACAATACAACCTCATATGCGTGTCACTGTAGCAAACCCCTCTATAGAGGGTCCCTATAGCCCTATTTATAATCTATCTCATTCATAATATGGGATGTGATCCTCTCAAGTTGAGTATTATGAGCTACTCCCTCCGTCCATATTAAGTGTCCACAATGGAATCTTGAGATGTCCCAAATTAAGTGTCCATAATGTACTTCAACCAATGAGATGAGACTTTAGTGGGTGAATTTGATATTTGATTGGTGGAAAATGTAGTTAGTGGAATTTCTTAAAACTTTGTGCATATGGAAAGTGGACACTTAATATGAAACGGGGGGAGTATTAGATTTGATTAAATAGTTTAAATCAAAAGAATTTTTTTTGATTTGAATCATTAGTTCAAATTTAGTGACTCACAATCATTTAACTTGAGTCTCAACTTGAGAGTATCATTTTCCTCAGAGTATTGATGTATTTACCATGTAAAAAACGTTGGGTAGTCCGAATCATACCACCTCACATCATCTTAATGCACAAACAAAATGTCTACGTCTAGAGTCTAGACAATAGTTAATTTTTTGTTTGTTAGTTACTTTTTGTTTTCTTAATTTGACTAATATATATATTCTGTGAGAAAACAAGAAGCAAATACGCATTTTCATGTTTGTGATTTCTATCGTGCTTGCTCGGCCTTTTACTCTTTTATAATTTTTGTCCAAAAGTTTTGTTCATGCACTTTTTGTAAATTTACCTAGTTACCTATTATCATAAGAGATGTAGGTGTAGTCGATACAAATAATATGTTATTCGTTTGTTATCTAAGCGCAAACTCATCACTTCATAAATAACTAAAACATTATCTCGAAAAAAAAAAAAAACAAAACAAAAAACTTATTGGTGTTTATAGGTCCCATGCAAAAGACCCCACCAAAAATACCCCGCCAACTCACAAAGAAAAAGAGAAAAAGAAATAACCAACAACACCAGTTGCCGGACTGGCCAGGGATGAACGACGCGTAAAGACGGTGCAGTTGACGAACGGATCGCGACGCCATTTGTATTTTTTGGATGAATGGCGAACGGCCAAAAAGTTGCACCCTTATCTCTAAAAGGATGTTGTTATGTGTACATTCTTAACAGATAACTTTATTCCTTTTGACGTTATATAAAGTAATAATTTATTTTAACTTCACACTTTATTAAAATGGTTATCTAATAATTACTTTAATCATTATAAAATTAGGCGATTTCAATTGCAACTCCCTTCAGTTAGGAGCAACAGCGAAATATTTGTCTTCAACTGAGAGAATTTAACAAGGAAATATCACTAAAGATAGGACCAGTAGGATGTCTTCTCCAGGCCCAAATCCCTTGCCATACATCATCTATTTAAGACCATCAAAGCAATTTTTATTCGTTTCCAAAGCATATAACCAAAGAAACGAAGTTTTAAAAGACCAATATTTTTTAGTCAAGTACCCTTCCAGAAGAGGGTTTGTCTACCATTTGAAATTTCTTAACAATAAGATTACTAAGAGAAATTTCAAACTGACTCAACTCAGAATAACTCCCAACAATACTAACCCAAATACTCGATTTATGCCCGGAACTCCTTCTATCATCGAAGCCTCTATCTGAACCATTTATCTTACTAATAACCTTCCTCCACAATGCGTCTTTCTCATTAACCATGGATCTTACTACCGACTTCTAAGCCTCCATATTTCTTATCAACTAAAATCTTTTGCCAATGAATCCAAACGATCTTTTTTTTCCCCCTTAAATACCCCAAAAAGTGTCTTTTTAGAGATTCAATAGCAGTGATAACTGAATTAGGATCTCTAAAGATAGATAAATAATAGAGGGGGAGACTTCCTAAAACCGCCTTAACAAGTGTTAGTCTCCCGCCAATAGAGAGAAGATTATTCTTCCAGGGTGGCAAGTCTTTTTTTTTTGCCTCAAAACGAAATCATTCCAAGCATCGATTCTTTTCATACTTTTGCCAATAGGTAAACCGAGATAAGTGAACGGAAGGGAGTCATAGGAGTAATTAATTGCTCTGGCAACACTAGCAACACCATCTATCGGGATCCCAATACCAAAAAGCCTACTTTGCGATAAATTCATTTAGAGGCATGAAACATCATGAAAACAATCTAAGATTACCCATAACTAAATACTTATTTCTAATTATTTAAAAATTGTGGATGTTTATTAGACATAACTACATAAGTATAAACACAAGCCTAAGTTAAAAATCATAACCTTATAGCATCTTAACACGGAGGTTGAAGATAAGCTATGAAATGATTATAGAAGGGTTGAAGCATTATAGTTGTTTATGTAAGGTATGTAAATCGGTTTAGAGATGAGATGGGAATGGTTTTGTTGTTTGGTTTCTCGTGTTGAACGGTAAGGACCCGATGTGATTGATGTAGATCAAGAAGCTCGGGTAACACTTGAACAAGAACCATACTTCACTTCTGTGAGGCAGTATTTGCCCAAGTGTGTAAAAACTTGTGTGATGTTGTGTGTTGCTCTCCTTTTATAGAGAGGCTTGTTGGGTTTAGAGATAAACCCTTTGGAGTGATCGATGGCTGCCAGGTTGCCAAGTGTCGATCATCAGATAACCAACAAGGAGGAAAGATGTCATTTATCCTTTAGCTCATAGAGGAGAGTGCTCTGCTCATCTACGTGTTCCCCACTGTGTTATGTCAGACTCGTACATCTTAACCGTTAGCGACAGTTGATAGTTGTCCTTTTGCGCACGTGTTCATGCTGCCTAAAGGGAGTTTCCAGACCTCGTTCGACATGGGCTTATACTGTTCTAGTCAATGTTGACTTCGTGAACCACTTTGGGCTTGATCCGAGTGTGTGGTTAATGGGCCATGGGCCATTAATTATGATACACTATCAAGTCCCTCCAGTCTAGTATTATGTCATGTACAAGTGAGATGATACTAAACTTTTGAAGTAATTGAGTCCCCACAGTCACGTGTTAGTCAACTGAGGTTCGTATGTCCAGGTTGCGCGTTTCAGGCTGACTTATGAGTTACCTTGTGATGATGATCTATACTTTAGTCTGTATTTACCAAGTGACGTGTGAGGTGTTTAGGGTA
Organism: Chrysanthemum seticuspe; assembly: GCA_019973895.1. Taxonomy (NCBI): domain Eukaryota; kingdom Viridiplantae; phylum Streptophyta; class Magnoliopsida; order Asterales; family Asteraceae; genus Chrysanthemum; species Chrysanthemum seticuspe. Next base: position 253,279,229 of record BPTQ01000001.1, on the reverse strand, counting down.
AGGCTTGCATTTTATGTTTGCGTAGGGAACATAAAGATATCCTTTTTGAAATGATTTCAAATCTCTTTCTCCGATATTCCGGTGGGTCAGACCTGTCGATTCAACTGTGCCTGACGTCATGTTGAGACCTGGGGCACGCACGTTGTGTAAGGTCGTATGTAGTACGTACCTGGGTTGGGCATGTTGGCCCAATGGGTTGCTGCCGGTTGTATTCCACTAGCGGTTATTTCTCTCTCCTGTAAATAGGTAGTGAGGGATGGGGAGTTACACTTTTTAAATTCCCATTTCCAAGAAACTGCTCACGTTCTTTGGAACCGCCAGCGATCTTTGGTTTATTGAAGCTATATTCTTACCCAAATTTTTTACCTATAGAAAAATGGCGAGGCGAGGTTAGTTCGCTTTCTTGTTCTTTCCTTCTTCTCTAAAAAAAAGTCATTTGGTATGTCCTTCTTCCTTCTTTTGCCATGTCTGGGAAACACAACAAAAGTGTTGTTGCTAATAATCCTTCTGGGGTAAAGACCCAAAAGTTTAACAATTTCCTGAAAAACCATAAGTGGATTGAGGCGTATTCGCCCTATTTTTCTGCAGGGAATGAAACCTCCTTCCCCTAATATGACTGCCTTTTACTTGGATTTTGCCACGCATGCTACTGTTAGAATCCCCTACATCGGTTTGTTCTTGAAGTACTTCGTTGCTTTAATGTTGCATTTTTTTCAAATTCATCCTTTTGGGTATCAACGGTTGCATGCCTTTATAATGGCTTGTGATGAGTTGAACCTTTTTCATCGTTTGAATGTATTTCTTCATATTTTTCAAATAAAGAGATGTGGGTCTTGGTATACCTTCGAGAGGAGGTCGACTAAAGAGCCTTACTTGAGCGTTGTGAATACGACAAAGGGTTTGTCTGGTTGACATGAGAATTGGGTATGGATCACCCTTAATGCGCAGGTCCTGTCGCCTCACTTTTTGAGGTGGAGTAAATTTGTGAACCCTGACCTGATTTTTACCACTTTCCTATCTTATGATGATAAGATTCTCGAGAATTGCTTGAGTATGTTACATGTTTATTCAAGGACCATGTTGGAAGGTGCATTGTTTCTAGCCGGTTTGAGTAGGGGTTAGGATGGTGGGGTTGGGCTGCGCCCTATATTGTTACAGGGTGATTAGGGTGAGTTGTTGTGTTTACCTATTTGCTTTTGGGATTTATTTGGTTTATATTTATTCTTAATTCCATGTTTGCCTAGCAGTGATAGACACTTCTCTTTGCGTGTTGGAGAACGATGCTGGTGTGAGCGTGGCTTCTGAGCCTGTCATTCAGGTGGATGTTGAAGTCACTGTTCCTCCTCCTCCACCTGTGTCATAGTCTGTGGTTGACCATGCGATGGAGGACGCGAAGGCTGATGTTCCTTTGATTCACAAAAAGAGGGCCCGCAATGATGCTGAGGTTGGTGGGAGTGGGTTGGCCTGCTGCTGGTGAGTAAACTAGCCCTTCGCCTCATGTGCTTGGTGACCGTGTATCTTATTTCAGATGATGAGACTGAGGTAGTGGAGCAAAGGGTTTCTTTGAGGAAAAAATCTAAGTCCAAGAAATCAAAGAGGTCGTTCAGACCGACGAAGGTATTGCCATCTTGTTTTTATGCCTTCGTTTAGGTATTCTTCATGCGACTAAGTCTTTGAGTTGGTTGTTTGCTCAGGTATTCAAGGTGACGTATGCAAGCCACCTGGTGCTGGTGCGTCTGGTTCTCAGGGTGGTGGGAGTGGCGAGACTAGTTCCGATTCCCAGGGCAGGTCGCCCATAATGCCTAAGACTGGGACCCTTATCTTCCAGACCGGTATGGATGCTAATGATGATTCTGCCTCCCTGAAGTTTGTAAAGACCTTTGTGGCGTCAATTGTTCTGCCTGCTCGGAAGACCACGTTTTCTCGGGGCCATTGTTTGAGAGCCTCGATCTTTTTGATCGTGGCCTTTGTGATATTATCAATGAGTTTGCTTTTCTCATGGGTCAAGCACGATATGCCCATCGGGTTAGGTCTGAAGCTTTTAAGCAGAAGAAACGTGTTGAGGTTGTCGATGCTCGCGCAAGTGGTCTTGAAGAAGAGCTTGCACGAGTTGGTGGCGTTGACAATAGTGAACTTGAAGCCTGGGTTAAATTGAAACGCCCAGGCTATATATATATATATATATATATATATATATATATATATATATATATATATATATAGGGAAAAGTGAATATGGGGTTGTCTCACATCTAAGCTTACATGCGAAACCATAAAAAATCCTTAAAAAATACGTCATTTTGGTTAATATTTTTCCAAAATTTGAGTAGTGGAACTAATATATGTATAGTGAAACACATTTTAATGGAGAATTAAATCACACCATTGTTGAATCTGTAGCTAATTTGTTAGTTAATGATATTACCTAACAATATGATGTAGAAAATGCATGTATCAACGTGAACTCAACTTAAGTGATATAGTGATGAAATCAATAGAAAACATTAATATTGTGAAGTACATGATACAAATGAGGTAGATTTGATGTTTTTCTTGTTAAAACGACGTAATTTTTTATGGTTTCGCATGTAAGCATAGATGTGAGACAACCCCATATTCACTATCCTCATATATATATATATATATATATATATATATATATATATATATATATATATATATATATATATATATATATATATATATATATATATATATATATATATATATATATATATATATATATATATATATATATATTTTGACTAATATAATATTAACACCAACACTTATATTAACACATAAAACTGTACATAACATATATCATTCGTCTTGACCCGTACATGATCAAAATGGGTCAATTTGGGCAAGAATGACACTATGCCAAACACCCTTTAAGCTATAAAGAAACTACTTATCTACTTGATTATCACATAACCGTAAGTTTATATGTTCATACACAAAAGCGTACAACCTAGGGCGTTTCTTGGTAAGAGAGCATGTAGGGAAAGGGCTCATTACCCAAGTATCCCACCGAGGTCTAGTTCTCGGTCTTCGTACCCTTCGTAGCACTACCACTAGCTTCACCTATAACAAGTACAACAAAGCAACATAAGCACAATGCTTAGTGAGATAACATATAAAAGATACTAATCATAACATTGCATAATAATATGGTTGCTTCGTAGACAATGAGTACTTGTTTGTTATTATATACTAGTCGCCCACTAAGGACGTGAACCCATATTGGTTCAATATAACTGAAAATGTTCTAGTCATCCACTTAGGACGTCTAAGTCATATACTCCATGACTTTGAGCCGCTATAAACACTGGTCATCCACTTAGGATGTCTAAGTCTCATTTTACAAAATGAGATGCTAATAAAGGCTCGGTCGTCCACTTAGGACGTCTACACCCTTCTTTCGGGTCGTAAAGCATATATTTATGCAAATCGTCCACTTAGGACGGCTAATTTAGCTGTGTCGCCCACTTAGGACGATATACAAATAATATTGTAAAATTTAGACTGAAAATACTTAACTAAATCCAAACGGGTCATTTGGGGCTGTTTTGACCCGTCTAACATATATCACATATAAACTTTTCATATGTAAGTTATTTAAGCACACAATATATAATTACAACACTATATACTTCGTAACACAAGTATATTACGTGAACATGAACGGGAGCACCACAAATAGAGTGGCACATTAACGAGTTATTAAGGACCCGTTTCTACACTTATATATGTTACTCACCTTAAAGCCGCTTGAATGGAATCACGAGCTTCCTAAAGACGTCCCCGGTTAACACTTATAACCTAGGAACACATAATTTATATTAAGCTCATTAGGAACTTGATAAGACTTATCATAATAAGCTAATAAGCCATAAGGGGGTGTTTGGTTCGTGGCTTATATAACCACATCAACATGGTTTCTGAAAATTAACACCATAAAATGGTGTTATAGCACCTTAATAAGGTACCCATCACTTATCTAATCAATTCTACATGATTACTAGTATACTTGGTGATTTCTCAAAAATCATAATTTCACATAATCATGTAAAATTCTATGATAACCCCATAAATGGCACAAAGATATAAACTTTAGGCTTTACCCACAACTAGGAAGCCATGACATACAAATTTAACAACAAGACATGATCTTTACCTCAAATTAGATGGTGGGAACCCTAGCTTATTCGTTTATAAGCTTATGTGAGGTGAAACCTTGCCCAATACTTGCTTAAAATTAATCTTGGATCAAACCCTAGCTTGATATGATGTTGGTGTAGATGGTACGTGAAAGGAGTGGAAAATTCTGGAATTTTTTTTTGGTTACCTGAGAATGATATTCAGTTGATATAATTTCGACTTTGACTATTTGGCAAGTTTAGTCCCTGAAAGGTTGGGATGTTACATAAATACTTAGAAGAAACTATCCTCAAGGTTACTTCTGAGAAGGAGCATGCCTTGCAAGATTTTAAGGCGAATAAAAAAGAGGCTGCCAAGAATCATGAAAAGGAGTTGGATACCCTGAAAGACTAGGTTGTTGGGTTGGATAAGCAGGTCACAGACTTGACCTATTCTATGGCTACGACTGTCTAGTCCAATACTGATAATAGTGAGCGTGCTGCCTTCTTTAAGGTTGAGAAAAAGAAGCCGATAGAGCATTTTCCTCTAGTTTTCAAAAGTCTTCTTTGTTCTTCTGAGTATCAGGATGCTTTCCTTCACGTTTAGAAGAGGGCTATGAGCCTGGGTTCTCACGTTATTTCCATGAAGGTGACTGCGAAACATCCTGAGCTACCTGCTGCTGACCTTGACTTGGATGTGAGTGTAGGTGATAAGCTGAAGAGTGAGGTGGTTGAGTTAAGTACCGGGTCGTGGCCTTATCTGGCGAGGCTTATGGCCTACCTAGAACAAAGTGTTGAATCCCTCCTGGAGCTTACTACTTATGCTCCTTCCTCATCTCGTTTTTAAATATTTGTTGATGTTTTGACCGCATGTTGGGCCTTATTTCTGAACAATGTTTATATCGTAGGTACATTTTATTTAAGTAACCCTAGATATTACCAGGTTCGTGTTAGCATGGTGTTGGGTTCAGTGAATACCCAAACCCCTTAATTCTAGGATTTGAATAGAAAATACCCTAGGTGTTTATAACCTTAAACACTAACAAGTCATTGAGCGCATAGCCACTCAGTGAGCTATCTTCAGGATACTCAGTACGAGACTAAGAAGTAAAGTTTTTCTACTCAGTGAGGCGGAACTCAAGGGTGAAGACTGAGTCATGAAGAAGATGGTGGATTCAGTGAGTGATGACAATAACTCACTGAATCCCAAAACTCCTCGCCAACTATTATCACTGAAGACAAGACTAAAGATTAAAGAATGAAGGCTAAGAAGACTAAAGAATGAGCGGGACAAGGCGGGATAAGTTTGAACAGATAAGACGAAATCCTTATCAACCCAAAGTCAAACTTTCCCTGAAACGCTAACAACCAGGATCAGTGTCATCACTGACAAAAAGAAAGCAGCCTTGTCACTTACTCAATATAGCTATTGTAAACAGAGACAAAATACATCAGTATTTTGTCTTCTATAAACCTGTAAATTTGTCCTCTAGGATAGAGTTAAAAACATACTTGTATAAATAGCCATAAGGTAGGAGTGAAAGATTTAAGCTTGTGCACAAATTATGAAAAACATACACAAGCATCTTTTACTCCTCCAAATACGACTATGTCCCTGAGATAGCTCAGTGGTACCTGAATAGTTGTGCTTAGACTTAGCCTAAGCTTCGTGAGGAGTTACACCATACTTGTCATTTCAATCCCAAGTACTATTCCGCAAGTACTTGAGTAATGTATTCTTTTTGATTCGTTTTAATAAAGAATATAAACGTTGAAAATTACTCTTTTTTTTGTATCTTGTTAAAACTTATCTTTACGTGCTTTACTTCAGTCATGATTCACACTTAGTCTTTATAACTATTTTTAGCTATCCGTGAAATGGGACCAACAAGTGGTATCAGAGCAGGCTGATTTATAAAACCCTTTTTAAACCTCTCAAAAATGTTTTTAAAATCAGGATCCAAACATAGCTGAAAGTGATGTACCCTTACTTGTCGACAAAAAGGGTGGAGCCTATGATGCTGTTGCCCCTCGACTCGAAGTTGGCAAATTCAACAAGTGGAAGAAGCGAATGCTTTGCTACTTGACTGAGATTGAACCTTACTACATTAAGTGTATTAATGAAGGTCCATTTGTCCCAAAAACTGCTGAAGGTCTACCTAAACTTGAAGCTCAGTGGACTCCACATGAAAGGAGGGTGGTCAACAAGGACCAAAGACTCAAAAGCATCATCATATCTTGTCTTCCTGATGATCTAATGGTGTCATAAGCTGTAGTACAACAAAAAAAACCCTAGAATGACCTGGTCCACAGCTATGAAGGTCCCTTAGATACCAAGGAAAATATGATTATGGACCTGAAACTTGAGTATAATACCTTCAGGGCTAAAGACTCAAAAACCCTCTCTCAAAGTTATATACTTATAAAACTTTGTTAAATAAATTATCAAATGATGGTGTCAAGTTGTCCAAACATGAAATTAATGTTAGTTTTGTTAACAATCTCCCTGAGAAGTGGTTGAATTTTTCTCAAGGACTTAGAAATGCAAAACATATTCAGAATCTTGAACTTCCTAAAATCTATGGGAAATTTGTCTATGAGGATAACCTCATCAACAGACGATACCCTGACTTGAAAAAGTCTCAGGAAGTCAAAAAGTCCCTTACAACCACTTCAACACCAATCTCTACTGCCTTTTATTCAAACAATGTGGTCAAGATTTTCAAAAAAATTCAGACGATGAGTCTGATAAGAGAACAAGCGAGGAGTACCTGAATGACTTGAACATTGAATTTCAGGAAAGGGCACTCCTTGCTAACTCTAAAAGGTTTATACGAAGGAACAAAAGTTTTTCTAATGCTAAAGCTAAAGAGGACACTGAGTGTTTTAAGTGTCACAAAAGGGTCATTTTGCTAAAGACTGTTTTTCAAAAACTATTTCTGAACCCTCTTACAAACCCTCAGGGTCAAACCAGTTCTTAGGTTTTAGCAAATTTCAACCAAAAGTCTATCAGTCTCATCAAAATTTTCAAAACAAATCTGATCAAAATAAAGCTGTTGATTTTGAAGCTAAGTATAGGAAAGCCAAGGCTAAACTAGCTATTCTTGAGGCCACTCTCTCAGAAACAACACAAAATATTAAATTTGTGCAGGGTAAAAACAAGGTCCTGGTAGCTGAAGTCTTTGAATGGGATGAAGAGCCGGTCTCCTCAGACAATGAAATGGTGCAAGTCAGTACACTGATGGCTCTCTCAAAAGAGGACAAGCTAGCTGTTGGAAAGAATCATGCTAGGAATAGTGAATAGGTTAACATCACAATGAAGAAGGTAAACATTTTACTTTCTATAGATGATGATTCTGATTGGCAGTCTTTCATGAATTATATTATTGTTGACCTTAAGTTCGTAGAAGAGCAACGATTGAATCTGTTTTCTAAGTATAACAAGTTAAGTTTTGAATTAAATAAGTGTAGGGATGAATTGCTTATTTTAAAACAGGCCAAACTTGAGGTTGTTACACTACAAATTCAAAACACTGAATCAGTAAAACATAATCAAGCTCTTTAGGAAGAACTCAATAAGGAAAAACAAACCATTGAAAGCTGGACTGCCAAGAACCCTGAAGTCTTTGATACTGTTCAAGCCTCCAGTAGCGAAAAGAGATTAATAGGTAAAGATCAACTCACTGATACTCTCAGTGGTGATCAAAGTCCCAAACCTTTTGTGTCTGCTGGTATGCTCTCCAAAAGGAGCTGTTGCCAAAATCCAGTGATTGGGTTGAAAGGATAAACCCTAAGAGTAAGCTTCCAAACTTCGATTCTGGAAGGATACTTGAGCCTGAAAGTCAGGCTCTCAAGAGCATGCTTAGACTCCCTGATGTACCCAGTAGTACTGAACACATCTCTGAGTCTGAAGCTGAATCTCAAGCACCACTTCTACCTCTGAAATCTCTTCAGGGTGCTGCACCTAGCTCTGAGCTTACTCCTCTGCAATTCAACCCTCACTCTCCAAAAGAAAGGTCAGATCTTGTGGAACAATTTTGAAAAGACCATCAAAACCAACCCAAGAAGATTCAGTCCCCACTGAGACTTCCACATATTCAGTTCCTACTGAAGAAGACCAAATCAAGCAGTTGACTGAACTAGTGAGGAAGTTGAGTGAAAAAATGAACTCAGTTGAGAAGGTTCCTGATTCAAAAGTCAGTGAACCAAAGTCAATCTCAAGTTCCTCCAAGTCTAAAGGAAACTCCAAGCCCAACCAGAAGTGTGATCTGTGCCATTATACAAGCCATACCACTGATAATTGACAGAATCCTTTTTTGCATGATCTACAAAAAGGAAGATCACAAAACTTCTGATCACTTACAGTATGTAAGATCATTCAGTGAAGCAAGTCATACCAATCTTGGTCATCAGTATGCTTCATCCTCTAAGCGAGCTCAAAGGCCTAAAGCAAGACCTTTTCCTCCTTGCCAACACTGTGGCTTCAATGATCATCATCCCGATGACGGTCTCATGAACTCTTGCTGTGAAATATGTGGAAATCCAGATCATGAGACATCTCAGCATGATAGGGTCATTCAAGCAAGGAGAAGTTCAAAACAACCCCGCATCACTGAGTCTTCCTCAGTGAGCAAATGCAAAACTTGTGGTAGCACACTTCACTCAACCACTGACCATGAATCTATTGCTAAGTTTAAGTAGACCATCAGACCCAAGCCCACTAGTAAGTGGGTCAGCAAGAGAAACTAATTCAGTTTACTATTTGTGTGGAGACACGCCAGGGAGCCTATTTGGCATCTAGATAGTGGATTCAAGGAGCATGACTGGTGTGAAGGAGTATCTTCACAAGTATGTAAAGGAACCAGGACCAAAGGTAGTATTTGGTGATAACTCATCATGTCCCACTGAAGGTTATGGTTCAGTAAACTGTAATGGAATAGTTTTCTCTAGAATAGCTTATGTCAATGGTCTGAAGTACAATCTTATCCGTGTCAGTCAGTTGTGTGATGCGAAATACATAGTGTAGTTCAATGATAAACAAGGTACTATTTTCAATGTCAACAAAGAAGTTGATCTTATAGCTCCTAGGAGAGATGATGTATATGTACTTGACATGTCAACTCTCTCTCAGAACGGAACATGTCTCTTTGCCAAGGCCACTAAAATTGTGAACTGGCTGTGGCACAAGAGACTCTCTCACTTGAACTTCAAAAATATAAACAACTTGGCAAAACAAAAAAAAGTCCTTGGTTTACCATCACTGGTTTTTGCAAAAGATAAACCATGCTCAGCCTATAAAAAAGGCAAACATCACAGAGCATCATTCAAAACAAAACAAAATTTCTCCATCAAAAGCTGCCTTCACCTCCTGCATATGAATCTGTTTGGACCTGTCAGTCCAAGATCAATCCAGCATGAGAAGTATACACTTGTCATTGTTGATGAGTTCTCAAGATACACTTGGGTATACTTTCTTTCCAAAAAGAGTCAGGCAGCTGAAACCATAATGTCATTCATAAGGAAGATTGAAAACCAGAATGACATTACAGTTACACAAATCAGAACTGACAATGGTACTGAGTTCAGAAATCAAGAGCTTAAGAGTTTCTGTGATGAGAAAGGAATTTCACAAAATTTCTCATCCCCTTTGATGAGTGTCTAAATACTCATCATTTTTATACTGTTAAAATGCCAAAAACATCTGAAAACACTCAGAAACACATCAAAATGATAAAAATATCACAAACAAGTGTTTTATATGTTTTAAATGCAAAAACATCAAAATCTGATGAAAAACGTATCAAGTTTGCATAATTGGTAGTTTTAGTCCCCCAAGTTTCAAAAGTTGTCAAAATCAGTCCCTGGTAATTCAAAAACTTGTAAAATATCATTTTAGGTCCTTAAGATTCAAAAGTTGTCAAAATAAACCCTTTAAAGTTTAAAAATCATAAAATGACAACTTTAGTCCTTTAACTTTGGAAAAATGTCAAAAATAGTCCTTGGTTAATTTAAAAAGTGAAAATTATCAACTTTTAACCTTGTTCTATTTATAAATGATAAAAATGGTCCTTATGATAAACTTTGGAGAAAATTACAAGTTTGGTCCTTATAGTTACTAAATTGGCAGTTTTAGTCCTTGGACATTTATAAAAATGGAAATTATCAACAAAGGTCCTTGTGCTATTCACATATGGCAGGAATGATCCTTGTGAGAGCTTTGAAAACTTGTCAAGATCAGCCCTTTAACTTTGGCAGATTTGCACTTTAGGTCCTTGTGATTATTACCAAGCCAAACGGATCCTATTTATATTAAACAAGCCCAATCCAAGCCCAAATACTTTGACCCGGCCCAAACTTTTAAAATCAGATAAACCGCGCCACTGTTCAAGCTCCTCTCCCACCCCTGTATACACCAAAACCAGTGGTTTTTACCACGGGTTTTCACCTTTCCACCTCACCATATCCACTTGATTACATCTCCCTCCACCTCTACATCAATCCAAATCCAATTAATGTGAAAAACCTGCTCAAAGACATTT
>BPTQ01000001.1:253071011-253249666 GCA_019973895.1 Chrysanthemum seticuspe | reverse complement strand
TATCTACATAACCTGGCTCTGATATTTCTATACTATGCTTCTGCTACGTTGCTGCAAATATCATGGACCAGTAAAAGCTTCCGCTACTCTGATGAAAAGATGTCATGATTCAAAAGTGTAAGCATGTCGATCCGAAAGTCACAACATCACATAATACCAACACTACAAAGGATAAGTCAGAGATTTATGGTAGCTGATGATCTCAAAGTTGGCTCAAAACTCATTATCACGTGGATCAGTTAAAGACCTCCACTTGGATTATCCAAACATGCAAAAATGAAGAATCAAAGACTACAAGCTACTGAGCAAAGAATAGGAACAAGAATCCAAGAACAATCTTAATGTAATATATGTATGTGATGAGTGTCTAAATACTCATCATTTTTATACTGTTAAAATGCCAAAAACATCTGAAAACACTCAGAAACACATCAAAATGATAAAAATATCACAAACAAGTGTTTTATATGTTTTAAATGCAAAAACATCAAAATCTGATGAAAAACGTATCAAGTTTGCATAATTGGCAGTTTTAGTCCCCCAAGTTTCAAAAGTTGTCAAAATCAGTCCCTGGTAATTCAAAAACTTGTAAAATATCATTTTAGGTCCTTAAGATTCAAAAGTTGTCAAAATAAACCCTTTAAAGTTTAAAAATCACAAAATGACAACTTTAGTCCTTTAACTTTGGAAAAATGTCAAAAATAGTCCTTGGTTAATTTAAAAAGTGAAAATTATCAACTTTTAACCTTGTTCTATTTATAAATGATAAAAATGGTCCTTATGATAAACTTTGGAGAAAATTACAAGTTTGGTCCTTATAGTTACTAAATTGGCAGTTTTAGTCCTTGGACATTTATAAAAATGGAAATTATCAACAAAGGTCCTTGTGCTATTCACATATGGCAGGAATGATCCTTGTGAGAGCTTTGAAAACTTGTCAAGATCAGCCCTTTAACTTTGGCAGATTTGCACTTTAGGTCCTTGTGATTATTACCAAGCCAAACGGATCCTATTTATATTAAACAAGCCCAATCCAAGCCCAAATACTTTGACCCGGCCCAAACTTTTAAAATCAGATAAACCGCGCCACTGTTCAAGCTCCTCTCCCACCCCTGTATACACCAAAACCAGTGGTTTTTACCACTGGTTTTCACCTTTCCACCTCACCATATCCACTTGATTACATCTCCCTCCACCTCTACATCAATCCAAATCCAATTAATGTGAAAAACCTGCTCAAAGACATTTTTGGCGCCAAAATCGCCAAATGGCAATTCTGATGATCTGGATGATTTCAACGGTTGGATTGAAGTGGGATTTACTCAAGAGTGTCGACAAGGATGATTGAAGTCAATAAATATCAAGAGTGAAGCAATGAAGAAGATATCTAGTGTAATTTTAATATTTTGTATGTCGTTTTAATTTCTTTAAGTTTTCCAGCTTATGTTTAAATTTTCAAGTTATTTGTAATCTCATTCCAGTGTATCTCAAACATATTTCCAGTCTCAATTTTAAGTTTTATGCACGTATACAGTTTATGCAAATTTTTGAGCAAAATCTCAAATATTGGTTTAAGTTGTTTATGGTTGTGGTTCTAAGCTCAGTAAGCTTATATAAGCTTATAGTAACTTATTTAAGCTTTTAAAAACATTTATAATTCAGTTCAGCTTCAAAATAGAAAAATACCAAAAATTACCAAGAAAATAGTTAAAAATTAAAAATCCTGTGGAGACCTGATCAAGACTGAAGCAAGATTGATATATGGAATGCTTTTGGTTATAGAGCTTAGTGGTAAGCAATAGGGAGTGATCTCAGAACTTGGTACTTTGTCCTGTGCATGAACTCACTTGTAAGCCATTTCTTAAAAATTAGCAATTTTTAGTATAGCTATTATAAACTTGTTAAATAGAGCTTAATACTGTCTTATTATAGTAATTATTAGATAATAAATAGATTTCTTAGTTTTCAAACATGTTTTAGTGTTTAATGCTTCACAACAGTCAACATAAGAAGTGTTTGGTTTTGATCAGTTTGCTGGGTTAAAGGCCATCTGAGTTGTTGTTTGTTATTGATACATGTCACACTAGAGTCAAATAACTCAGTTAAGTCCTTAAAACTAGTCCTAGTTCTATAAAAAGTCAAAAGTACCTTAATTCTCACCTAGCTTGTTAACTGTTGGAATTTAGCTTTTCATAATCACCATACTAGTTTAGAATCTGATAACCTAGCTTAATCTCATCTCAACATAGCTTATTACATCATAATTAGTAAGCTAGATTGATTTAAATCTCATAAAATTCAAAGTTTAAAATCTGTCAAAAGTCAAGATATTTGCAAAATCCAGTTTTGGGCCAACTAGAGGGATTTATCACAGACTCATCTTTGGGTAAAAACTAGTCAAACTTTGGGTTTTATAAATTTTCTTGGTCTAGTTTCTTATAAGCATTTTTTCAGATTTTTGTTAATTTTCTATAGCACTCAAATAAGCTCATCAAAAAGCACTTATGTGCCCTGCTCCAACTCAGTGTTTTGTCAGGTTTTGAAAAAGCTTCTCACAAGCTCATTTTAGCTTATCTTGATCTCATCTCTTGTTTCTAGGTAGCCAACCAGGTCTAATACAAGTTCCAATTTTTGCTTTTCAGTTTTAGCTTATTTTGTAGTCTGTGCTTAAGCTCAAACTTGGTACCTAAATACTGTTTTGTTCATTAAGCTCAAACATCAAATCTGTGCTTAACTTGAAATCCAGAGGTTGTGGTTTGTTGTTTTTAGTTGAATTAAAGTTCTTATAGCTTATTCTAGCTTGTGTATCAATTTGGTGCTTGTTGTGTCCTTCTAGCTTATTTCAAGTGCTTATTAATAAGCAGTTGCAACTGCAGTTGCATATTTCTCCACACAAGCACATGTTTTTATATTTTTCCTAGATTCTACATATTAAAATAGACTTTTCCTGAAATTTTCATAATTTTTCATAACTGTTTGCTATTTTTCTTAATTAAAAACAGTTTTTAGGCATTTTTAAATAGCTTTTAATACTAATAAATTATAAAAAGTTCAAAAAAATGATTTTTCAATTTTCTTAGGTTAAGATAAATATAAAAGTAATAAAAAGTATTTTTCCATAATTTTCTTAGTTTAAAAAGTATTTTTTAGCATTTTTATTAGTTTTAAATAGTTTTAAATTAATAATAAATACATAATAAGTCTAAAAAATATATTTTTAGTTTTAAAATAAGTTTTATCATATTTTAGACTTTTCTAAGTTATAATTTCATTTTTCTAGGTTAATTTTGTATTTTCTTGTATTTTAGTGCATTTTAAATAATTAATAAATAGTTTTTAATTAATAATAATTAAATAAATAGTTGTAAAAATAATTTTCTTTTTCTAATAATTTTATTTTATTATTAGGATTGTAAAAATATCATTTTCATATTTATAGGTCTTTTATTTCTTTAAAACTCACGTTTTATTTTGTACGTTTACGTAATTTTATTTTAAACGTAAGTTTTAAGTTTTAGGTTTTAAACGTTCATCGACTTTAAAAATAGTGATAGCGTTTATTTAATATCTTTTATCTTTTATTTCTTTTAATTTGCATTTAAGTCGCTTTAATTTGCAAATCTTTTCTTTAGGTAATTATCCATCCAAAACCTTACTGATCACTATCCTTAGTGATCATTCTACCATCTGATCAAGTGTTTTTACACCAATTCATCCTCCGTAGGACTTAACGACCCAGGAATTCCCTATATTCTTCTGATCTTAATTGAATTTGTGTTTTAAGCAGTTTTAAGTCTGTTACGGTTAGCCATTCACAAGTGGTTAGCTTGCGTGATTAGACTTGACTGTTTAGCACCAATCACCCTTATACCCCTGAACAAAATGGGGTAGCTGAAAGGAAAAACAGAACTCTCATTGAGGCTGCTAGAACCATGTTAAATGGCTCAGCACTCTCAAAGCACTTCTGGACTAAAGCTGTTAAAACAGCCTGTTACACTCAAAATAGATCAATAATTGTCAAAAGGCATAACAAAACCCTATGTGAGATCTTCAAAGGAAGACTTCCTGATATCAGCTACTTTCATGTGTTTGGGTGTCCTGTGTTCATTCACAATCACAAGGATCACTTAGGCAAATTTGATGCAAAAGCTGATGATGAATATTTCTTAGGTTACTCACTGATATCTAAAGCCTTCAGGGTGTTTAACACCAGAAGACAACAAGTTGAGGAAACCTTTCATGTCACCTTTGATGAGAGCTCTGAAAGCATCAGGTTCACCAATACTTCAGTGGAAGAAATAGGAATTGATGACTCATCTAGATACCCTCCTAACGAGTTCAAATCTAAAAACAATTCCTCATATCAAGCTGATGCTGACATCTCATACTACATTTTGCCTCACAACCTTCCTCAAACCACCATCAGTGAATTCATTGATACTCCAGCAGTCCCTACTGGGATAGGTAATACTGAACCAAATGTTCATGAACATGTAATTCATGAACCCCAACCTGAACAACAAACCACCTCATCAAATGATCTTCATGCTTTTGGTGCTCCAGTCCCTGAACCAATTCCTGAGCTCCTAGTGACCTCATCAAGCTTAGATCCTAGACTACAAAATAAGTGGACAAGATCTCAAGACATTGAGCTTGTGAATATCATTGGTGAAACCACTGAAGGCATGCTCACAAGGAGCATGACTGCTAACTTATCAGCAGCTTCAGCTAATGAGTGTCTATATGCAGACTTTCTCTCAGAAGTTGAACCCAAAAGTGTCATTGAGGCTCTAAAACATCCTAGCAGGGTTTAGGCCATGCAAGAAGAACTTCAACAGTTTGATAGAAACAAAGTCACGAACTTGATCAAATGTCCTCAGGATGTCATTGTCATAGGAATGAAGTGGGTTTTCAGAAACAAAACTGATGAAAAAGGCACTGTTATTAAAAACAAAGCCAGACTTGTAGCCAAAGGTTATAGCCAACAAGAAGGCATTGACTATGATGAGACATTTGCTCCTGTTGCCATAATGGAAGCCATTAGGATCTTCCTTGCTTATGCAACATACATGAACTTCAAAGTTTACCAAATAGATGTGAAAAGTGCCTTCCTAAATGGTGAACTTAAAGAGGATGTTTATGTTTAGCAACCCTAGGATTTGAAGGTAGTGAATACCCTGACTATGTCTGCAAGCTTGACAAAGCCCTATATGGACTGAAACAAGCTTGTTAATACAAATAAACCGTAAAAACGTTTATTAATATTTTGCGATCTCTTTGTGTTTTGTTGATAACAAATATAATGTTATCTTAAGTACAATTATAAGGATACAAGTTATTTTTGTAAAGCATTTACATATAGCCATTTAATACAAATTGTTGTAACAAATCATTTGTTGTAATAGTTTATTAGGATGGGTAAAAATCACAACCCATGGATCATATCCATAACCCATGGTATTAACCCATACCCAATTGACTAGATACATTTTACTCATTAGATACATTGTATCTAAAAGAATACCCATGGACCAACCCATAACCCATGACCCATGACCCATAACCAAAAAACCCATGGGAAAAGAGGAGCGTCCCACGGATCCCTAGGATTACACTAGACGGATCCCTTGTGGGAGGGATCCGTGGGATCCGGAGAACAGTGGAAAGTTTTGCCTATAAATAGAGCCATTTCTTCATTCTAACTCACCCCTCTTCTTACTAATTCTCTCATATACTCTCATTCTCTTCTAACAAAAGATCACTTGATCTAGAGAGTACTTCCTTATTTGTTTCT
The DNA here is from genome assembly GCA_019973895.1 of Chrysanthemum seticuspe. NCBI lineage: Eukaryota > Viridiplantae > Streptophyta > Magnoliopsida > Asterales > Asteraceae > Chrysanthemum > Chrysanthemum seticuspe. The sequence continues at coordinate 253,243,872 of BPTQ01000001.1, read as the reverse complement.
TTAGTGATTCTCATATAGGTCCTTCTCTAAGGCGAGATCACGAGCATTCTACAAGTCATCCAAGCAAGGGGTCCTTGATTGATTTGTTCCTCCACAAGATTTCTGTAGCAAAGATCTTGCATTTGATATTTCACATATTTGTTGTGTAATAGTCGTGTTGGTTTGGTCCACCGTGTTACGGACTCGGTATTTAGCTTTGTACCGGAAAAAGGTGTAAGCAACGTTGTGAAGGCTTCTCCGCCAAGTTGAAGGAGTTTGTTGACATAGTGCTTGAACTCTCGAGTAGGTGACTCGGGGAGTGGAGTAGGGCAAGGAAGGTGTCCTTGTAGCCGAACCACTATAAATAGGTTGTGTCATTTCTATCCCTTGCTTTACTTTATTTAATTGCTTTATCATTAGATCTATACTTTCTCTATATCCATATGATTTCACATAATATCGAATATAAATTTTTTGAAACTAACTTAAAATCGACAAAACTATTCAACCCCCCTTCTAGTTTTCCACAATTGGCATCAAGAGCTAAGTTTATAAAAGTTTTAAAGTAAATCATATTTTAAAAACTTTTCGATCACTATGGGTTCTGAAAATTACAAGGAAGGGCAATCTATGCAACGACCACCACTACTTGAAACTAATGGTTTTATATATTGGAAAAATAGATTCGAAACGTATGTGAAGTATAAAGATATTGATCTTTGGTACATTATTGTTGAAGGCGATTTTGAGGCTACCTCAAAAGATGATAAAGGAAATTTAGTTAACATACCTCATGATAAACTAAACGATGAAATGAAGAAAAAGCTTTCTAAAAATAGTGAAGCTAAAATGGTTTTGTATAATGCTTTACCCAAAAAGGAATTCGAAAGAATTTCTATGCTTAAAACCTCTAAAGAAATTTGGAATTCTTTAGTTGTAACTCATAAAGGTAATCAACAAGTTAAAAATAATAAAATTGATTTATTTGTTCAACAATATGAACAATTTTCAATATCGGATGAGGAAACTATAGATCATTTATTTGCTAATTTTAATACTATTATTACATCTTTACAAGCACTTGATGAACTTTTTCTAGCCGTAACCATGTTAGGAGATATCTAAGGGCACTTCCATCCAAGTGGAGATCCAAGGTGACGGCGATCGAAGAGTCAAAAGATTTGACAATCCTCACCCTTGATGAACTCATAGGCAACCTAAAAGTCTATGAGCTTGTCCTTGCTAAAGATTCCGAAGCCTCAAAGGTGAAAGAGAAACACAAATCTCTTGCCCTTGAAACCAAAAAGGCTTCAAGCGATGAAGAGAACTCCTCTTCGGATTGTGACAACGAGGAGTATGCTATGGCGGTAAGGGACTTTAAAAAGTTCTTTAGAAGGAAGGGAAGATACGTCAAACAACCGTATGACAACAAGAAAGGATTCCGGAAAAGCAAAGAGGACGAGAAGCCGAGGGATGATCGGGCTTGCTTTAAATGTGGGGACCCAAACCACTTTATTAGTAAGTGTTCCAAATGGGATGATCAAAAGGCGTTCGTGAGCGGCACGTGGGGAATGAGCGACGAGGAGGACGAATAAATTTGTCTCATGGCAAATGACGAGGTATGTCACGAATACTATAGTAGCTCATCACTAGATGACGACTCATTGCATAATGAATATGACAAACTTTGCAATATTAGCTTAAAACTAATTAACAAAAACAAGCTTTTAAAAAGTCAAAACCAATGTTTAGATAAAGAAGTCATAGAATTAAAAGCAAAATTGAAACGTCTAGAAAAGGGTAAAATAGCAAGTGGTGAATGTGAACTTTGCATTCAACTTCAAACACTAGTTGATCAACTAGATTCTAAAATGGCTAGAATGAGTACGAATACTTTAGATATGATATTAGATAGTGTTAAAACCGAAAAAAACCAAAAAGGTTTAGGTATTCAACAACTTGATCCATCAACTAGTGAAAACAAAGAAACAAAATTTGTTAAGGCACTAGAAAAATAAGCCACTGTTGTGGCGGATCCCACGTATCCCATAAAAAGGGAACCGGCTAGTGTTCAGCCAGGGATCTGTGGGTCTGCTGTAGCAAACAGTGGTAATAACATAGCGTCCTCATCTAGAACTGATTTTGTTATCGTTAATAAGAAGAAACCAACTCATTTTACCACAAGACAACCACCTCCAAAATATAATCCCATTTTTGCAAGAAACAAGGCTCCATCTTTTTCAAAACCTAACCCATCTAGGAGACCTAATAATGTTTACCCGAGAAGTAACCATCAAATGGGATGGAACCCAAATATGCAAAATGGATTTCATTTTCAAAACTTTGCACCATGGAATGCATATTCACCTTATCCATACATGTCTAACATGAATGGAATGTTTAACACTAATGGACCCATGAACAAATGGGGACCAAACTTTTGAGTTAATTGTTTTCTTAGGTGTGCTTAAAGGTCGACCTAGACCCGGATGAATGGGTCAAGGATAGCGGGTGCACAAGGCACATGACCGGCAATAAAGATCTATTCTCCACATATGAATCCTTCAATGGAGGTAATGTGGTGTTTGGAAATAGCAAAAGTAAAATCATCGGTAAAGGTACGATTTCTAACAAATCTCTAACCATTAACGATGTGTGTCACGTAGAAAACCTAAACATTAATCTCTTAAGTATAGGACAAATTTGTGATAAAAAGTGCAACGTACTTTTTACCAAAACCGGTAGTAAGATATTAAAAAATGGCATAACCATAGGAAGAGGAATTAGGAAACATGGAGTCTATGTCATTAAAATCGGTAATGAACCTAAAGACAAACTGTGTCTTACCTCTATGGATGATACTTCGACCTTGTGGCATCGAAGATTGGGTCATGCCAATATGCGACTTCTTCAATCGCTATCATCCAAAGATCTAGTAAGAGACCTACCTAAGTTAAAATATGAACATCACTTTTGTAATGCTTGTAATGTAGGAAAACAAGTTCATTCTAGTAATAAAGCTAAAAACATGGTGTCTACAACTAAGTGTCTAGAATTACTACACATGGATTTATTTGGTCCATCCGCTATCCAAAGTTTAGGAGGCAACTACTACACTTTGTTCATAGTGGATGATTACTCTAGGTACACATGGACAAAATTCTTAAAGAACAAAACGGAAATGTTTAATTATTTTGAAATATTAAACAAGAAAATCAAAAGACAACTAGGAAGTCCTATAGTGTCTATTAGAACGGATCATGGTAGGGAATTCGATAATGAAGTTCAATTTGGAGACTTTTGTGACGCTAATGGTATTACTCACAACTTCTCGGCTCCACGCACTGCACAATCGAATGGGGTAGTTGAAAGAAAGAATAGAACCCTACAAGAAATGAGTCGCACCATGCTTAATGAGCAATCCATACCTCAAAAGTTTTGGTGCAATGCCGTTGATACTTCAACGTACATACTAAATCGAGTCTTAATTAGACCAATCTTAGGTAAAACTCCATACGAGTTACTCCGAGGCTAAAAGCCTACGTTAGATCACTTTAGAGTCTTTGGTAGCAAATGTTTTCTCCTTAACACTAAAGATTTCCTTACAAAATTTGATCCTAAATCAACCGAAGGTATCTTTCTAGGTTACTCTCCAAATAGCAAAGCTTACGTCTTATTAAATAAAGAAACAATGAAGGTAGAAGAGTCATTAAATGTAAAATTTGATGAAAGTCCACCCAAACCCTCTCCACCTCTTGTCGATGACGAGATTGTAGAAAGTGAAGCTACAGTACGAAAGAAAAAGATAAATGAAGAAGAAGAACCTTTAAATGATGAAGTCATAAATATTAAAGAGTCCAAAGATCACCCCGTAGATAAGGTCATAGGAAAGTTAAACAAAAGAACATTAAGGTCTCAAGTTCAAAACCAAAGTAGCTTATTTTGTTTTGTTTCAACCATAGAACCTAAGAATACACAAGAAGCCATAAAAGATGAAAGTTGGGTAATGGCTATGCAAGAAGAATTAAATCAATTTTTTTCTAATGATGTTTGGACACTTGTCCCCCCACCTAGTAATAAAACCATAATAGGAACCAAATGGGTTTATAAAAATAAGTTAGATGCAAACGGAGTAGTGTCTAGAAACAAGGCTAGACTCGTTGCCCAAGGGTATAACCAACAAGAAGGAATAGACTTTGATGAGACCTATGCCCCCTTGGCTAGATTAGAGTCTATAAGAATACTTCTTGCTTATGCTTGTGCTAATGATCTAAAGCTTTTTCAAATGGATGTCAAAAGTGCTTTTCTATATGGTTTTATTAATGAAGAAGTGCATGTAGCTCAACCTCCGGACTTCATCGATTAAAAAAAACCTAAACATGTGTATAAGTTAAAGAAAGTCCTTTACGGTCTTAAACAAGCTCCAAAAGCTTGGTATGATAGACTCAAGTCATTCTTAATCAAACACAACTATACCATGGGGTTAGTTGACAACGCACTTTTTACTAAGAAAAGAGAGTCACATATAATCATAGTTCAAATATATGTAGATGATATTATATTCGGATCCACTTGTCAAGACATGTGTGATGATTTCTCTAAAATCGTGCATGACGAGTTCGAGATGAGTATGATGGGAGAACTTAGTTTCTTTCTTGGTCTACAAATCAAACAAGGAGAAGATGGTATCTTCTTTAATCAATCCAAATACATAAAATAGATGTTAAAGAAATTCGGTCTAGAAGAGTTGAAACCAATTAGGACACCAATGTCATCCGACACCAAACTCACAAAAGATGAAGATGGCGAATCCGTCGATAATACTAAATATCGTGGCATGATTGGTAGTCTTCTCTACCTCACGGCTAGTAGGCCGGATATCATGTTTAGTGTTTGTTTATGTGCTAGGTTTCAAGAAGACCCTAAAACATCACACCTAGAAGCCGTAAAAAGAATATTTAGATACATTAAGGGTACAACACAATTAGGATTATGGTATCCTAAGGGCACGGGAGTAGAAACAATTGTATATGCAGATTCTGACCATGCAGGTGATTATGTTGACCGAAAAAGTACAAGTGGGGTATGTACTTTTATGGGATGTTGTTTAACATCTTGGTTTTCAAAGAAACAAACGGCATTAGCAATATCAACAACCGAAGCCGAATACGTCTCCGCCGGAAAAGAATGCCAACAAGCACTATGGATGAAACAAGCGTTAGTTGACTATGACATTCATCTAAGCGACATAGCCATTCTATGTTGCAACAAGGGTGCCATAGATTTAAGCAAGAATCCGGTATTACATTCTCGCACAAAGCATATAGAGATTCGTCATCACTTCTTAAGAGAAAATGTTCAAAAGGGGAACATCTCTATTGAGAAGGTAGCGTTCGAAGACAACATAGCCGACGTCCTCACCAAACCGTTGAAGTGGGAACAATTCAACCTACTTCGTCTTGGTCTCATGGAACAAACGTCGTAATTTACTTTTTAACTCTACAAGGTATGTAAACACTAGCCTTCTTCTTTCTGAGTCTAGGATCTCTATTTCACGCACAACTCACAAACAATACAGGAATTTTCAAAACCCAAGATAAGTTTTTCACTTATAACTCATAGTTTCTCTTATTTTCTTTCAAAACAAGTACAAGTTGCAAACACATAATTACATACACATCTTCTTTTCAAAGGATAAAACGAATTTTATTCACACATAGAAACCTTTTTTTTGAAACGTTTTCTAAAAATGATACATCTTCCCGTATCAATTTCACAAAAGAAATTTCTCGCGTCTAGGACAAATAATTTCTTTTCATTATTAATACAAAGTAAAAACCCGTTTTCATTGCATCTCATGTCTTTTGAATGCTAAAGAGAACACATAACTAATATGTGTTTTCGGGTACATTCATTTAAGCAATAATGAATTAGGAGCACTTGAGTTATCTTACATAATAGTATGCTTTTTCAGTTCTAGTTTATTTTTCTTTTCTTCTTAGGAGTCGAGATAACCGCAACTCCAAATAGTTTGCATATAGGCACACACTAGGCAAAAATGTTTCCAAAAGGAAAATTTTGTGCTGCCTGCATCACCAGTCCCACGGATCCCAGCCTTAATGCTGGACGGATCCCTCAAGGGAAGGATCCGTGGGATCCGTGAGACATAAGCTGTTTTTACCTTCTCTTTTTCTCACTTTGGATGAAAACTTCAACATTTTTTCATTTTTTTGGAGTATGTTCTTTAATGCTTGTGTTCTCATGATCACATGCCTTAAATTCATATCTAATCATTAGATTTTAATCCACAATTTGGGTCAAGCATTCATTACAATGCATTGTTTTTCTATGTATAGGACTCCCAAAATGCTTGCATATTCATCTCACAAACAAACAACACCATGTCATCCAAAAGATCTTACAACTTAGATGAATCACCTAGTACAAACAATCATCTTCATGAAATCCAAACCTTTGTACTTCCACCTTCCAAAATACCACAATCAAACTCTAGGATATCCGCACGGATTAGCATCCGGCCTTGTTGCTTATCAAAACCATCATCAAATGACTCATCACCATCAAATAACTCACCACAAGATGCTTCCATTATAGCACCTCCCTCATCACCAACAAGTACACCAACGTCATCACCTAAAGTCACTCTTTTGGAACTCCTTACGACTCCAACAAGATCTCAACAACCAAAACAAAAAGAAATAGCCTTTTTGACACCTCACACTTCTCCAAACACAATATTCAATGACCTTGAAACATCACCACCCTTAGCTCCCATTAAGCTACAAGTATATCTAGGTTCTTTTCCACCACCACTTCCAAACATTCCGGAATTTGATCCGTACTTTCCTATTTTTCCACCACATCTTCCGCAACTCACAAATCAAAACAACCCGGAAAACTTCCGCACTCATTATCCACATCACTTACATTGTGAACATTACCAATCCACAAGGGAAATTGCAATTGAAGTTAGGGAAGAAATGCGATTCATACTCAACCTCATCCTTGATCGCATCAATACCATTACTCATCAAAACCTCCATCCATAACCTTATGCAAGCATGGACGGAATCATTATTACTATTTTCTATTTTTAGTACTTTTCTTTTGAGTCATTTTCAAGAATAAGTCTTGTTCTTATTTTTACATGCTTGTAGGTGGCATAAATACCACTACACTTTGTTGTTTTATTACAAGGCCTTGTTTACATACCTTGGCTCCCAATCTTGATTCTCGTCAATCACAAGATTATTTAAGCATGTTACTAACCATTCTCTTTGTAGGATTTTTTTTCTTCACTTGACGCCCCATAATAGGGGGAGCTACCGTCAAGGGGGAGTAAGCAATACGTGGACACTTTTTCCACACTTTTATTTCTTCGATGGGTACACTTTTTGTTTCGACAAAAAGGGAGAGAAGAAGTATAACTTAGGGGCTTTCAAAACATACATCTATTCTTAAGTTTTATTATATTTTGTCATCAACAAAAAGGGGGAGATTGTTAATACAAATAAACCGTAAAAATATTTATTAATACTTTGCGATCTCTATGTGTTTTGTTGATAACAAATATAATGTTATCTTAAGTACAATTATAAGGATACTTGTTATTTTTGTAAAGCATTTACATATAGCCATTTAATACAAATTGTCGTAATAAATCATTTGTTGTAATAGTTTATTAGGATGGGTAAAAATCACAACCCATGGATCATATCCATAACCCATGGTATTAACCCATACCCACTTGACTAGATACATTGTACTCATTAGATACATTGTATCTAAAATAATACCCATGGACCAACCCATAACCCATGACCCATGACCCATAACCAAAAAACCCATGGGCAAAGAGGAGCGTCCCACGAATCCCTAGGATTACACTAGACGGATCCCTTGTGGGAGGGATCGGTGAGATCCGGGGAACAGTGGCAAGTTTTGCCTATAAATAGAGAGCCATTTCTTCATTCTAACTCACCCATCTTCTTACTAATTCTCTCATATACTCTCATTCTCTTCTAACAAAAGATCATGTTAGGAATTAGAAAATTCCATATTAAAGTGTCGGTCACCCCAATAATGGTCTAGCATATGTTAGCTCGTAGACGTGTCGTTATTTACGTTATTTGTTAGTTTATTTGTTAGTTATTACCGTAGATTAGTTTAGTGTAACACCATGGAGGAAGGACGGGTCTTTACCCACTGTATACCTGATCCACAGGCCGTTAAGAGGTCGTGTAGTCTGTAACTATAAATACCCCTTCCATCCTTGGAAGGGGTGGTACTTCTCAATCTAATCTTTCATTATTTGTAAACCAAGTCTCTACCAAGAAACACCCTCTCACTCTTTCTCTCTCTAAAACATGGCTTTCTTGTATCACCACCATCCTAGACCACCTGAATCATCAAACACAATAATATTTACGATCCTACAATTGGTACCAGAGCCAAGGTTCTTGTGTTGTGTTGATTTGTGTGGTTTTGTATCATGGTTATGTTGGTTTTTGGATCATGTTGTAAACTGTTTTTGTACTATTTTGTTGGTCGGAAATTTTCTGTCTATTATTTTGGTCAAAAACAGTTTGTAACAGTTTTGTATGGTATCCTTTATTTGGTCATAGTCCATTAGTCTCTACAAAAGTTACATCTGTTTTGTGTCAAAGTCCAATCTGCTTTTGTCCAAACAGCAGTCTTCCAAACTGTGATGATAAATGGTCATCTGGTCTTTTTAGAGGTCAAAATGGGTCGAACATTAATGAGTCCTTATGATGTTTTTTCTGGGTTATGTTAATCTGGTCATCCTTGCTTATTCATACTATGGTCAAAACGGTAAAAATGATATTCATATGCAGTTTTATAGGTTTGTATAAAGATGGTCAGAAACGTGGTCGGAATAACTCGCCGGAAAAACTTATAATCAAGCTAGCGACTTGTCTTTACAAGTTAGCTATTTGTGATGAAATGAAGTTAGCAACTTGTCCTAACTCGCTTTCTTTAAGGCGACTTGGTAGCAGCATAAACTAGCGACTTATCCATGAGTCTTTACTCATGGTAGCGACTTTCCAAGTAGCGAGTTGCCAAGTAGCGGTTTGTAAGGAAAACTGTTAGCGACTTGTTGAGTTAAAAAGATGTAGCGACTTGTGATGAAAACTAAGTAGCGACTTGACATTATTGAATGTCAAGCGAGTTGTTAACTGGACTATGTTGCGACTTGTCACTATATTGATAGCGACTTATGTTATCTAGCGATTTGTCTCTAAAGAAGTAGTGACTTGTGTTTGAAATGTTAAATAAGGGTAGCGACTTGACTGCATTTAGCGACTTGACAGAAAGAGATGAAGATGAATCCTACATTGACTGACCACAACCACTACATAAAAAACCAAATACCAAAAATATTATCACGACCTCAGTACCATTACATCATTGGTCCATTTCAGTTCATGAAAACGAAAATAATCGATGCTATATCACAAGATCCAAAACACTTAACCTAATCTAGACTCACTTCAAGACCCTCTCTATCAGTCTTCAACTCTGATTCAAACACGACTTAAAAACGAAAATAATCACATGATTGATCTCAGTCACATTCTTTGTGTATGGTTCATAGAACACATAGATCTATAAAGATCTATACACATATGAATGTTTACATCATTGATCTAGTTAACTTCTATCAAATTTTTCAAAGAATCAAAGGTGTGAACTCTTTAATTAATTCGATCTCAGCCTCACTAAACTCGTGGAACTCAAAAGCTCATCATAACCAAAGGTATAGTACATGAATTTAGTAATCATCATTGATCCAATGACTTGACAATATACGAAATATGAAAACGATATTAACAATATTGTTAACCCATGCTTCATTTGTTCGTGTTACAATACTTTAATCAAAATCGTATAAAAGATAACAAAACCTACCTGTGTCACATGGTTTGATCTCGTTGCCAACCTTTATCCATGAACCTAAGCCATCCCTGTGGCTTTGTCGACCTCCATGCCATCTCTGTGGTGATGTCGACTTGTTTAGGAGTACGTTTAGGGCTTAATGTGTCTTTTAATTGATTCGTGATTATTGATATCTTTAGGTAATAAGGAGATTACATGGGAGATTTGGGTTTGATTGAATGATTTTAGGATATAAGTGATGTGAGGTTAATTTTTGTGTCTGCGTTTTTGGTTGTGAGATTAATGGGGCGGATTGAAAAATGTGAGATGATTTAGGGTTTGAGTTGAGTGATATTAGGGATTAGGTCAAATGAGTGTGTGAGTAAGGCTTTATATTATCCCTAAATTAGGGTTGAGTGTTTATGGACGGGATTTTATTTGGGCCGTGTAGTTCTGAGATTGTTGTTGGGCCGACCGGTGTTTTTAATTCTCTTAGGCCCGTACAGCTGTCTACTATTTTTTGATTTGGACTATTGGATCCGCGTGGGTTGATATGGACCGAATCTCAATTTCTTGAGATGAAAAAGTCGTGACAATATCGAGTATTCTTTTATATAATCGTATATGTGAACTTTGTTAACAAAATTTCTCTTTCAAAATATTGTTTGGTATTTTGATTGGTATTTTGGTTACAAGTTTCACGAGAGATATTGTCACGGCTTGAGCTATTTATTCATCTTTAATTATGTTCAAAGTTCTAGTCCGGCATTATAGACTTGTAATTGAAGCGACAGTTCAAACGGTTTTAATTGGATGGACATTGGACTTAATGAGATTTGATGTTGAGATCTGCTGTGATATGAAATTACTTGGGTTATACATTTTTCATGGAAATTATTATGTCACGGCATGAATTGCTGATTGGATTTTGATGACTACAGGGTTGTTTGTAAGATATTTCTCATTGGGATTTGAAGTGAGGTTTTACCGGGCATGTTTACTTATTTAGTCTTCTTTCTTTCTACCATTCCGCGAAGATGACTTGGTTGGGCGCTCAATTGAGTGTGATAAAGACTTGGCTATCTAGTTACGGTTGTGATTCTTTCTCGCTTAACCCACAACATAACTATCACTTCGGTGTCTCACACAGTTGAGGATATGTCAAGAGGCTTTGTATATTGAGTACACCGTTTCTTCTTCACAAGAATTTGTACAAGTTCAAGTAACAAATCTGGGGAATTTCACTTCATGATCAAGTTTGGCATATCGGGTTTACTTCACCATGTTGTCACTGCATTAGCTGACATAATGCGTGAATTATGTGTTTACCAAAGTGTTTACTGGATGGTTGATGATATTATTGATGTTGGAGAGTGTACCATTGATGAACCGCTGCATATTCCCCTAAGACAGATATTCACCCAAATCAAAGTTGTCATAACACGTTCAAACTATTATTGTTTACGGTTTAGTCTTGATTTTATAAAATCCCGCGAAAGAATCTATTTCTCGGTTTAAATCATAGACTTGTAAAATCCCGTGACAATGAAAAAAATCCCGGTTAAAGTAATATGCATTTCCAGATCTATCTTGCGGTTTATTCTTGGTTTTGTAAAATCCCGCGAAAGAAACTATTCCTCGGTTTAAACCATAGAATTGTAAAATCCCGTAATGATGGATTCATCCTGGAGAAAGGAAAGTGTATTTCGGGATCTTATTTGATGCTGGTGCTACGGTTTCTACTTCGAAGAAGGGATAAAAGGGTGTACTTCATGAATTGGATGTGTGTTTGGATTTTCGTCATGGCAGTTTGGTTATTACATGGTTTTACGGGGTTATGTGCTTTTAACCATGGTCGGGATGAAAACCATTATCATAGTTCACTTAAATCATCTAAGGAGGCCAGATGTGAGCTTTTAACCAGAAGATGTGACAACGGGGTTAATTCACTATTATTTATTTGAGGTTGAAGTGAAATATCACGGGCGAGTGTACTTAGTATCTGAAGGTATCGGGGATGGATGGATGAAGATTCTTCATGATCCTTGCTCAAGTTTATTATCAAAAACGAAGACTTGGAAATCTAGTTATTGTTGGGTGACTTTTTCTTTTTCTTTTTACCACTTGGGGGAATTAGGCTCTTACCACCACAAAATAACTATCACTTTAAGGAGTTACGTTGTAGTGCTTAGTGTCACATTCAATTGTGGATTTTCAAGAGGTGATGTACGTCTTATACTTGATGGTTGGTTGGATGAAGAGTATAGAGTACTTACAGATTCAGTGGAGGATGAAGTCTCGGCACCGCTCTTTGTTACATATGTGCAAGTTTAAGTCACGAGTTTGGGTTAGTTTACTTCAGGGTCAAATTCATCATATTGGGTTATCTCCATCAGCTGTCACTACAAAGAGCCTACTGAATGATAATGGTGATTGATTACAAGTTTTTCCAAGAGATTGAAAAGAGAGAGATTTATGACGTCTGTTCACATCAGTTCAGGACTCGTACTTCATCATTATGACGTTTGAACACAACAGTTCAAGCCTCGTACTCTAAAGAAAAGAAATGTGTACGCTTCAGTGCGCATTATCTTCGGAAGAAGAGAAATCTTCTTATTATGACCATTCTCATCAACATGCTTCATGTTTTTTCCATGCGCTTTAGTCATCAAGTGAACCGGACTACTGATAATTACTCTTATTACACTTGCTCAATATAATGAAGATGGCAACATCATGTGCTAATTTTGCGGGGGAGAAGTGTGAATAGAATACATTTGGATGATAATCACTTGTTTAATCAAGAATGGCATCTCCGTATGCAATTCTTGAGGGGGAGAAGAAGTGTGAATTGTTTGCATGGTTGATTGATATTTGAGAATATATGGTCAAACGGCTCCTAACTCATGTAAGAACCGAGCTTCTTCTTATAGGATCATCTTCACATGTAGTTTCTTCTAAGAGCCGTTGGTTGACATCGTCTCATGGATTGATGAGTTTATCGACAAAGTGCTTCCGATTAATGCTTCACGTGCACATCAACATGATGATTCCGAACAATCTCTCTGTTCTTGTTTGATGTGATTGGTAGTTTGGTGTTACCATTTAGTATGTTCGTTGCGGGCTGATTGCTGATTTCCTTGATGAACATCTTTCTGTTCTTGTTTGATTGGGAGGGATCTTTGTTAAGGGGATTTGCAAGATATAAGTTAATTGGGATGCTTTATCGGTGAGATGAAGATGTTAACTATCTGATCCCCAAACGGACAATCTTGAAGAAGGTCGAGTCTAAAGTTTGTTCTACATTTTCTACTGCATGTTAGAAGACTAAAGACGAGTTGCATTTGATTATCCAAAGACTTCTTCTTAATCTGGGCATTTATCAAACAGATTGTCGGTTTAGGGGAGAGCACCAATTGGGGGAGAGTGTTAATCCCCAATTAGATTTGCTCACTTTCTGGAGCAAGTTGATTCTCACAAAGATTAAAGATGATCTTCTCAATAGATTTCAAGTGTTTGGGCTTATAAAGAGTTGCTGATTCAGAAGTATCAAAACCAGCAAGGGGGAAGGAGACACTCACCTAAATGCGAGTAAACATTGATGAACTTAATAATTCTAAGTGATTGAAGATATCCCGGGAATACTATTGTCATTACCGCAGAGAAACTCAAGGTTTGACTCATGGCGTTTAGTGTTCTTATTCCAACTATGTGGGGGAAGAGATGGAAGAGTTAGTTTCTGGTGATTAAAGAGGTACACAAGTGTGTGATGATTTCGATGCTATCGCAATCATCAGGGGAGAGAGATTGTGTACATTAGGGACGCTCAGCTGTTTCACTTGAGTGCTTAATCAGTGATTTAGAGATATAATCACTTATTCTGGAGTTGACATCCGCAGAGATTGTCATCCGCAGAGATAATCAGTGATCCGGCCTGCTTCTTCAATGTTATCGATTTTTCTCTCTTTGGGCATTTGGGTACTTCGGGTTCTTGAGCTTCATACACTTTCTTCAGGGGATAGAAAAGTATACATCATGGTTATTCTTTGGATATCGGACTTAATCTGCTACTTCGATGGTATAAGTTTCTCTGTCTTCGGGTATATGTGTATTCGGGTTCGTGAGCTCTAGTCTAAGAGACTGACTGCATCAATTCATCAACTTGGGGATGTGGTCTCTTGACACCTTTTGGGGATGCATCGCTTCAGACTTCAGTGGTAATGAAATTTGAGAAGAGTTATTTATGTGTGGGATGATACGTCGCTCTTCTATTTTGATGATATAACCCCGAATGGAGAATCTCGATTATCGTTCTTAAAAGGAGCAGCGTGATTTATGATAATGGTGTGCTTCTTTGTGCACCTGGCTAAGGCAAGCTTGAAATAGAGCTTCGAATTTGCTCATCTAATGGATTTTCGGTTTGGGGGGAAGCTGCCAAAGTCTCTCTTTCTCAAAGGCTCATGTTCTATCTTCTATTATGGAGCCTCGTAAGCTTTGGTGGTGGAAGTTTAAGAGATGACGAATTCTATCTTCTACGACGTGCTGATCGATATCCCTATCTCGGTACTCGTATCATCATCTTCTTAAAACTATATCATCTTCTCTATCATTGTACATATTTATTCAAAAAGCAAAATACAAAAATATAAAACCAACAAAAAGAAAATAGAAAAATATAAAACCAACAAAAATCCATAAAAATCAGAAAATTTAAAAATACCAAAAATATGTTTTCTCAAGACATGTATTCTGGTATCGATAACATCTGCGGTCTTAGAAATGTCATTCAACAATGGCACGGGACCATAGATGAAGTTCGAGCAGAAGGTGTAAATATTTCTTTTCAAAACATGTCACAAATCAAATGGCTTACAGTTACTTCAGACTGTAACCCGTGCTTAAACTATGGCTTACAGTTAATTCAGACTGTAACCCGCTCTTCATAGAAGGAAAGTGCTGCGCTAAACCAATTTTTCGAATATTTCGTGCACTTATCCTAAAAACAAATGAGGAAAGTATGTCGAAGGACTGCTGTTCCTACTCAAATATTTTTCCATCTAAAATTCTTCAGAAAAATATTTGTTTTAACAAAATGGTGGAAAATGTGTTGCTTGTAAATCAATCAGTTTCATAGTTTTTGTTAAAATTTGCAAACTCAATCAATGACTTCAGCGCTTTTAAACTTTTTAGAAAATGAGTCATTGATTGAGGGGGAGAATGTTTTCAAATTTACATCATCTAACGGGCTTTCTTAATTATCCTACGTGCTTAATTAAAAATGATATTTGCCTATGTCGAAGGACTAGGAATTTAGGATATGATTGTTAGGATTAGATGATTAGATTTTGATAAACACATAAATCCCATACCTTATATGATCTGATTGTTATATTGGATTGACTTTAATTAGTCGATTGCTGTTTGGGTGATGTCGACCACCATATATTTTTATGTGTGTTCACTAACGTATGCAGGTATATTGGTTTATAAGAATGTTCCCGATCCGGATCCCACAAATGAAGATGATTGGATGCCGAAAGGAAAGGGTAACTATATCTTGGGTTGACAAATGAAGAAACAGAGCTTAATTTGACTTCTATGGAAAGTTGGCATGGAGAAAATGAAACGTAAGAGGTCTCACTGCATCAGCAGATGGTTTTTCTTCATCATCAAATGAAGAAACGGAGCTTAATTGGACCTCTATGAGGAGTTGGCATGAAAAATGCAACGAATGAAGTCTCACTGCATCAGCAGATGGTTTTCTTCCAAACCTTACAGCAACAACAACAAAAGCAGCTCAACCACCTAACGTATCTTTGTGCAGTGATAATAGTGATGATACCATTTTTCTAAAACTTTGAAAAATATTGTTTTGAAAATGAAAAAATATTGTTTTGAAAATAAATCGGATTCAAAGTTTTGAAATCAACCGGACTTTATTTTGTCAAATCTTTAGTGATTTCTAATTAAAAAAATTTCAAACGATATTTCTTCACAAAAGTTCCGATTTGTACGAAATAAAGTGGTGATCTAAAGATTTAATGTTATGTCATGGTATGATTTTCTTTAAAACTCAAAGATCTTTCAAAATGATTTTTTTTCTGTTCTTGTTTGATTGTGAAATTGTTTTATTTTACTTAAAGATCTCTTAAAACAATCATACCTGACACTAACAATCTTTAATGTCTTAACATGATCCTTATCTGTCATTTTTCAAAATCAAATCTTGCCACGTCTTTCCCCAAAATTTTCTAAATGATTTAAATCTTTTGGGATCACAAATCTCGAATGGTTTGAAATTCTTGGTCGGGGGAGAGATTGTGATTTAAATCTCAAATCTGTTTTAATGGAATTGGTTTTAGTCCTTCAAAGGCACTCCTGCCTCCATGTGTCAAACCATTTCAATATACATAATGCACATGTTGAGGGGGAGCATTTATCCAAAAACAAGATGAGTTTTTAAATCAGGCACATTTTCTCACATGTTTTCTAAACTTTATTAAATCACTTGGGATCCAAAATCTCAAAGGGTTTGATATTTTTGATCGGGAGAGAATTTGTGATTTAATAATGAAGTTTGATAAAAGGTGATCGTTTTGATTCAATTGTGCATGAAGCCCTCCCATATGTGCTAAACGCTTTCGAATCTCGAAGCACATATTGAGGGGGAGCATTTCAAAAGAAAATTAACTATCGAGGTATAAAGGCTTTTATGTTTTAACATTAAGTACCTTGATTGAGTTTTAAATGGTTTCTTAATGGATTTTGTGATTGTGGATGTACTTCAAATGAACTCTTTCCTCTATGTGATAAAATGATTTAAAATATCTTACGCACATATTGAGGGGGAGAATTTTACCAAGAAAATCAAATGGCTTTTTCTATGAAAATTGTGATCAAGAAATATTTCAAAGATCTCTTGCCTCCATGTGCCAAACAATTTCAAAATCATAAGCACATGTTGAGGGGGAGCATTTCTAAATGATCAAAACTATTAAGGTACAAAATGTTTTGATTTTATATCACAAGTACCTTGATTGATTTTCCAAATGATTTTTCAATTGGTTTCGAGAAGGAAAGAACAATACCAAAAGACCGACCAATTTACTTTATGCATGGTGTTATAAGGATGGATAGGTTAGGTATTCGTTCCCATGATCCCGCCAGAGCCGGAGGGATCCACCCAGGGACAATCCACTAGATAGTGTAGAGTCCTTTGGTGTGATGAAAAAAAAGAGAAAAGTGAGATATGGGAAGAGTGCGGACTGAGATAGAGCTAGTACTGGAATAAACCCAACAAGGTTCTAGTTATGAAGTCTCGGTAAGCACTGAAGGGGTTGAAGAATGAAAAAGAATCAAATGTGAAAAGGGTGAAAAGAAGTAGCCCTCCAATAATTCAACCTTAGGTCAGAAACCGGGTTCAATTCATATACTACTGGTGGTTACCAAGGTAACGCTGGTATTGAAGACAAGACGTCATGGACCCAGTGACGCACTGCACTACAATTTCCCAAGCTACTCAAGTTCCTCTTAAAAGGGATTGTTTCATTCTCACAGGGAACCGACATAATCTATCGACTTTCTCTTAGAGATTGTTGATATTGAAGAAGGAGACCCTCTCCCTAGTCTCCGACATAGGAACCATATGTGCATAATTAAGTCTAGAGCCAAGAGATCATCCACAATATCTCATTAGGACACTAAATTCTTGAAGACTTGTTGTTTCACACAATGTGGAAAGTAAGAATTTATTTTAAGAGTCCTACGCATTATCCTTGTGGTATTGCCAGAACATCCGAGTGATATGTAAATATTCACGATGAAGATGGAAATCCTTCTAGAGCCAACATCAAACAAGCTCTTGGTGGGTGACATGTGAGATCTTCTCGTAAGATCAAGCTTGTGACAACTGGATAGAAACGATGGGGAGATTCAATCTTGAATCAACCTTGGTCCAGGAATGGAATTGACGTATACTTTTGGAAAAACCGTTCGATGTGCAAATCTTCTTTTCTCTAGCACATTGAATGTGTACTTTTGTTTTCAAACACAAAAAGTATCTCTGATAGAAAAAGTACTTTTGGAAAAACCGTTCGATGTACAAATCTTCTTTTCACTAGCATATCGAATGTGTACTCATTTTCTAATACAAAAGTATTTTGATTGAAAATTGATCTTTCTCATAAAACCTTCGTCGTATTGCAAAACTCTTTCTTCAAGCAATACACGATTGTTTTTCAAATCAAATTTTCATCAATCAGTGAATCTCAATTCGCTGGGTCACTCACTCCGTGTTGTCTTCTTTTAGACGTTCCGGTTTGAGAACAGCTAGAACAACTGCGAAACCCTGTCAAGGAGATTCTTCGGAATTATACCTGATCACAGGCAGTACTTGTACTGATCAACGGGGAACCGTGGGTCGTGTACCTCAATTCAACGAAAGTGATCAAAGACACTTTCGTGTGTTTTATTGTTAACTGTTGTTTGCAGGTACATTTGGACGGTTGCAGCTGATCAGAATTGAGAAGTCAATCCAAAGCCGCATGCTCACAGCATCCACACTTAATTGAAGAAATCATGACTAGTGCATATCTACATAACCTGGCTCTGATATTTTTATACTATGCTTCTACTACGCTGCTGCAAATATCATGAACTAGTAAAGCTTCCGCTACTCTGATGGAAAGATGTCATGATCCAAAAAGTGTGAGCATGTCGGTACAAAAGTCACAACATCACATGAAGGCAACACAATAAAGGGTGATCCAGAGATTTACTGTGGCTGATGATCTCCATAATGCTCGAAGATCATCAAAGATGTTGATCAGTTCAAAGACCTCCACTAAAAGTACAAATCAATGCAGACTTTGAAGAATCGCTACTAATGCACAAAGATTGCGGAACATTGAAGAATTGAAGTCTACGAGCTCAGAACAGAAGACAAAATAGAATGCTAGGATTCGAAATGTAAAACATGGGGTGACCTCCCTTAGGGGGAGATTGTTAGGAATTAGAAAATTCCATGTTAAAGTGTCGGTCACCCCAATAATGGTCTAGCATATGTTAGCTCGTAGACGTGTCATTATTTACGTTATTTGTTAGTTTATTTGTTAGTTATTAGCGTAGATTAGTTTAGTGTAACACCGTGGAGGAAGGACGGGTCTTTACCCACTGTATACTTGATCCACAGGCCGTCAGGAAGTCGTGTAGTCTGTAACTATAAATACCCCTTCCATCCTTGGAAGGGGTAGTGCTTCTCAATCTAATCTTTCATTATTTGTAAACCAAGTTTCTACCAAGAAACACCCTCTCACTCTTTCTCTCTCTAAAACATGGCTTTCTTGTATCACCACCATCCTAGACCACCCGAATCATCAAACACAATAATATTTACGATCCTACAGATCACTTGATCTAGAGAGTACTTCCTTCCTTCTTTCTTTAGTGATTCTCATATAGGTCCTTCTCTAAGGCGAGATCACGAGCATTCTACAAGTCATCCAAGCAAGGGGTCCTTGATTGATTTGTTCCTCCACAAGATTTCTGTAGCAAAGATCTTGTATTTGATATTTCACATATTTGTTGTGTAATAGTCGTGTTGGTTTGGTCCACTGTGTTACGGACTCGGTATTTAGCTTTGTATCGGAAAAAGGTGTAAGCAACGTTGTGAAGGCTTCTCCGCCAAGTTGAAGGAGTTTGTTGACATAGTGCTTGAACTCTCGAGTAGGTGACTCGGGGAGTGGAGTAGGGCAAGGAAGGTGTCCTTGTAGCCGAACCACTATAAATCGGTTGTGTCATTTCTATCCCTTGCTTTACTTTATTTACTTGCTTTATCATTAGATCTATACTTTCTCTATATCCATACGATTTCACATAATATCGAATCTAAAGTTTTTGAAACTAACTTAAAATCGGCAAAACTATTCAACCCCTCTTTTAGTTTTCCACAAAGCTCCCAGAGCATGGTATGAAACTCTCTCAGCCTTCCTGATCTAAAACAAGTTTGTCAAAGGAAAGATAGACAACACCCTATTTATCTATAGGACAAAACAAGATGTGATACTAGTCTAAGTGTATGTTGATGACATCATCTTTGGCTCAACAAAGTATACTCTTTGCAAACAGTTTGAAAAATTGATGACAAAGAAATTTGAAATGAGCATGATGGGCGAACTCACATACTTCCTTGGACTACAAAACAGGCAAACTAAAAAAGGAATCACCATCAGTAAAGAGAAATAAACCAGGAATCTCTTGAAGAAATATGAAATCTCTGATCGTGCCTCTGTAAAGACTCTAATGGTCCCTCCAAATAACCTTGGACCAGATCTCACTGGCAAATCAGTCAATCAGACACACTTCAGAGGAATTGTAGGATCACTGATGTATCTAACTGCTTCCAGACCAGACATACAATTCTTAGTATGTCTGATTGCAAGATATCAGTCTAATCCTAAGTAATCCCATCTCACTGCAGCCAAAAGAATCCTCAGATACCTGAAGGGTACCCTAAGTCTTGGACTTTATTATCCTAAATGTTTAGGCTTTGACCATAAAGGGGGTATTTTGACTCAGACTATGCTGGCTGTAACATGTACAGAAAAAGTACCTCAGGGTCCTGTCACTTTCTTGGAGGAAAACTGGTTTGTTGGAGTACTAAGAAGCAACAATCAGTGGCTATGTCTTCAGCTGAAGCTGAATATGTGGCAACTGCAGGGTGCTGTGCTAATGTGCTATAGATGAAAAGTCAACTCAATGACTATGACATCCATTACAAGATGGTACCCATCTTTTGTGATAACACCAGTGCTATTGCAATCTCCAACAACCCAGTCCTTCACCAAAGAACCAAACACATTGATATCAGATATCATTTTATCAAGGACCACATCATGAAAAGAGACATAAAACTCCATTTCATCCCTACTGAATATCAGCTTGCTGATATCTTCACCAAACCTTTGGATGAACCTACCTTCAGGAGACTGAAAGCTGAATTAGGAATGCTTAACATTGAAAGTCAGCAACCTGATAACCAATCTTGATCTCAGCAATTCTCTCTGGAAAGGTCCCTGATCCCTAAATAACCCCAAAATCACATCTTCTCACTGAATGAGTAAGACTCATTTAGGGTCACTGACATTAGATAAAGAGCATTAAATGAGTAACTAAATGCTCTAAGTATTTTAGTTACTTAATGTCCTAGGTTGGTAAACTCACCAATTTAATATAGGAATATATGTCTCAAAACCCTTCTTTCATCCATGTCATGGGTCCCAATCAAACTTACCTCATCCCACTTGGCATTAAATGCCCCCTCTCACAACAAATATCCTTAGGATATTTTAAACATGCAAATGCACTTTTACTGTGCACTGCAACTGTTCTCTTGAAAAATGAGAGAAAACTGCGGGTAATGGAGTGGCTGCATTAAATGAGGTAAATGAAACATTTTTAAAAAATGACTTTACAAATCCTCACATATGCAAAAATTTCCCCTTCACCACTCTATAAATACCCCTCTCAGAAACTAAAAAACACACACACAAATTGATTTCTGCAAACAAACTCTGTCAAAATACTTTCAAATTCAAGAAACAATTGTGTGTTCTTTGTTTTAAAACCAGTTTAAGCAAAAATTCATCTTTTCAAACAATATACAAAAGTTTTTTCACCACAAACTTTCAAAAGAAAACACCTTCTTTGATTGTTCTTGTCAAAAAATAAAAAAATAAAACTAAATCTTTTTCTTAATTGCAATGGCAAGAGCTCAAAGTCTTCAGTTTGCACCACAGTGGGTAGAAGGTCTATTGAATTTAAAACAAACAATGTTATAGGCAACTTTGAATACCCACATGATGTCCCAGCCTATAAAGGAATCATGAAATTTTTGCTAAACTGCCCACTGAAAAAGGCCTTTACAAATTCCCCATCTATACTGTACCATAACTTCCTCAGGGAGTTTTGGGCAACTGCAGTGGCCT
Source organism: Chrysanthemum seticuspe (assembly GCA_019973895.1). Lineage (NCBI taxonomy): Eukaryota > Viridiplantae > Streptophyta > Magnoliopsida > Asterales > Asteraceae > Chrysanthemum > Chrysanthemum seticuspe. Next base: position 253,221,991 of record BPTQ01000001.1, on the reverse strand, counting down.
ATGACCCGAGACATTCCACTGATGAGAGACCTTAGACCCCTCAGGGAGTTTATCATCAAATTTTCAATTTTAAATGGGGAACAAATAGTCACTCTAGAGTATAAAACCTTTTGCTCTTCCAGAGGGCTTGACTACAATCAGGGAAATTATGTTGCTCACCCTGACCCAGCCATTGTCTTCCAACTGTTGCTGAGGTTCAAGAAATATTGTTTTCTGATGAAGAGATTAATGCTGATAGTGAGGAGGAAATTTTTCAGCTGGTGAAGAAATGGACGCTGATGTTCAACCATAAGATCATGAACATCAGCTTGATCCAACAAAGCCTGAAGAGTCACCCTTCCAACCTAAAGAAGACTCATCTGACTCTTCTACATCTTCCTTCCCTAAGGAATTGAAGAAGTATGACAACGTTCTTCCCCTCACTGAAAGACAACTTGTGATGTGGTTAAAAAGGGCTACACATAAGCTTTATTCTGGTGTTACTGATAGCCTATAGGATCAACATGTTGAAGCTGCTGCAAGCTACGCTGATCTCAAAGCTGAAGTGGTTGCTACATATGAAAATAATGATGAGCACAAGGATCTCATTTATGACCATCTTCACAAGATGGATGATCACCTGAAGAAATTTCTCAAAACCTTTCAGGATGCTCATACCAAGCTTGATGACATCAAGGAATCTGTCAAGGAAGACATGCACTAAACACTAAAGTGCTTGATGATACAGAAACTTACATGAAGAACTCTTTCAACCTCACTGAACTGATCACAATGCTTAACAACTCCAATGTTCATTGTCTTGCCACTTCAGTTCAGGCTATTCAGTCCACTCTGGGCTCTTTGGATATAAAGGTTGCTGATCTGGCTAAATCATCTTCTTCTATGGCCTGGAATCTCGAGCCTAAAATGACTGCGCTGGAATCATCTCAGGAAATTCTTGGGGAGAAAGTTACAAATCTTCAAAAAGATACCTCATGGTTTATGAGATCTACCAGGATTTTAAGGGTCTGACTGCTGCTTCAACAGCTCCAGCAACTCTTGCTCTCACTGACGCTCCGACAACAGTTGAGGAGGAGAGGTCCACTGAAGAGACTCCCTCTCACACTGAGGGGGAGCCAACTCCAGCAGTGACTGCAGTGCCCATCTCCTGAATCCTACCAACATCAATACCAATCTTTACTTCATCAATAACAACAACAAAAACAACAACACCAGTGACAACAACATCAACTTCTTCATCAGTCCCTCCTCAAGACAAGGGCAAGAACATAATGATAACACCAGAGCCGGTCAAAATTCCTTTTATGATTGGCAACAAGAAGTATCTGCTCAGTCCAGAACAGCTAACTGCATATCTTAAGAAAGAAGACAGGCTCAAGAAATAGGATGAGGAAGAGCAAAGAAGCAAAGCTGCCTTGATTAAGGTAGTTACTGAAGAAGCTGAGAATTTGGGGATTGATCCTAAGTAGCTTGAAAAAGGATAAGCTGGCCTGAAGTTTAAAGCAGCTCAGGATGCAGAGATGGTAGCCCTTAGAAAGAAAAGGGATGAAAAGAATAAGAAGACTGCTGAGATAAGAAAGGCATAGATCGATCACTATAACTGGACCATGACCAGCAGGAGAGCCCCTGAGCAAATAACTGATGTTTATATCATCCCCAGATCCAATCCTATTGTAATGAACGTCTACAGGGGAGAAGACAAAAGGGACTTTGAGGTTTATGATCCCCTGAAGTTCACTGACTTTGGGATCACTGAACTTGATGAACTTGGTCCCATCATTGAAAAGAAGAAAAATCAGGTAGTCAAAGATTTGATGAAAGCTCTTAGCAAAAGATATGAAAGACTGAGGGATGCACCAGCTCAACTTGGATTACAATATGCTCTCCCTAAAGCTCAAGGCACTCAACCTTAGTCATCACAAAGAAAAAAGAAAAAAGTTGAATTCGAGCCTGAAGCCAAGGTCCCTGGTTTTGACTGCAACAGAGAGCTACCTGAAGGGGTGAAGTTTGTTAACTGCTTGGTCATTGAAGAGCTGTTGGGAATAAAGCTAACAGTTACCACTGATACGCTTGTGGTTAACACTGCTAAAGATTACACTAGCAGTGGAAACTCATTACCACTGCCAGTACATTATTACCACTGCTATTAGGATAATTGTTATGTAGTCGTGTATTGATAAGTATAGAAAAGATCTTGTGTATATTCTATATTGTTAGGATTATACATATCTTGTAAAGGACTCCTTGTGCTATAAAAGGAGATCCTAGGTCATTTCTTAGAGTACGTGATGCATGTTTTACTGACCAGGTCTTAATATTTATAGTGTTTCGCTATACCTATGGTCTACCCTAATGCACTAACGGGCAGTGTACCCGGTCGTGTGTAGTGTAGTAAATGGTAAAGCCGAGGTCGTCCCAAGAGCTATGTGTGTCGGATAATTACTAAGTCTAATTGTCATAGAATATTAATGGTTTTGATAGGTATTTAATTAATTAAACTACTAATGCAGAATATAAAATAAAAGCAAATAAATGTGTGAAGGGAAATCAATAGAGGAATAGTGGTGCTAACCTAGTTAATCCTCCTAGCTAGTTATGTCTATGTCTACCTACTTCCAATTACTTCAGGTGGGGTCAAATTCGAGAGGACAACATTTGGTTAATTCGCCCTAACCTATCAGCAAAGATGCCACCACGGGAGAAATCAGGCGCACCGTCATAAGTCCTGTTGTTCCTGGTCCCCTAAGTCGATTCATTAAGTACCGCTACATGCTAGATTCTAAATAGTGAGTGCCCGGCCGTTAGGAACTTAGACACTACACCCCCCAGTTCTTAAGTTCATCCAAACGATAGGTGATCAGTTGGTCAAATCGCACAAGTAGAAAGGGTCGTCAGTTGGTCATATCTTACGCTTCCCGTCTCAGTCCGCTCACCTAGGGTCAGTTGGTCATATCTCCTAGGCAATTGGCCTCTATCGCCATTCAAAACTACTGAACCAAGGGTGACTACCAAAGAACTGTGCATGCATACACTTAGAAATAATTGTACGGAAGTAAAGGTAAACGCAAACAAAACAATTAAGGAATCATAACTAGGCTAGAACCAAAGGGTGCTTAGCCGCTCATATTAATCATGCAAATCAATTCAATATTCAAAGGTACGAAATACATGAATTTAAAGTAAAAGAAATAATAAATGCTAAAGCTTATCATAATGGTGTGACTTCTCCCTTGGAAACAGCTCCGTATGCTTCCCTAGACCTGCCTTGAGCTTTTTCCCACGTTCTCAGAGTGTTGTGTGTGGAATGGGATGCTTTAAAATGCTGGAATTCGTGGGGTATTTATAGGCCAGGTCTGGGTTACGGTGTAACCAAAAGAGGAGTTACGCCGTAACCTTCTATTTCATCGTAAATGCACTAGATCTGCTAGTTACGGCGTAACCTTATAAGTGGTTACGCCGTAGTCTTCAACAAACTCGGTTACGTTGTAAGTGATGCAGTAGTTACGGCGTAAGTATCAGCGGCGTGGAACCTCTTTTGACCTAATGGAGTTACGTCGTAACCTTTGGGAAGAGTTACGCCGTAACTTCTTCAAAATAAGCATACTGTGATAAATCTTTAGTAATATTTCTATTTCCGCGTCTCTTTAGCTCCAATGCTCGTAATTTACCTAAAAGTGGAAAACAATGGAAAACAAGCGTAAATCCATATAAATGATATAAATAACGAGCATTATCGGGGGAAATTGACACTTAATATTCAGGACTATTTGATGTTATCAAATATCCCCCCACTTGAACTCTGCTTGCCCTCAAGTAGACCTTATTAGATAGATTCCTAAAAAGATATCTCCCAAAACCTGGAAAATATGAGTTTAAAAATCCCTTATGCTAGAATAAAACAAAGCCGAACACCTCACGAAAGGGGAACAAACACTCAAATCTCTCAACTATTATGAGTGTCAATTTCGGGGTGATCACTCAATCGCACAGTCATAGCATGTATTCTATCATAAGCTTGGCGGTTACACAAATCTCCACCACTAGAGTTAAGGGCTAAACAATTCTCGAAGGCAATATGGGTAGACACGACAAAGGTTAAGGGGTGACTCGTCATTACTAACATGTCACGGCGAAGTGGACAAAATCAATGATACATGACCAAATCCATGGCCAAGACACCAAAGATTGCTCGTTGCATCACCTAGACACGCTTCATGACTAAAGGGTATGATAAGACATGTGATATATAATTGGTGTAAAATGAAAAACAAGCAGGTAGTCTATATCTATAACTAAGTCATCACCACTTACCGTCCGCCAAAAGTTCAAGCTTAGAAGTCTAGACACCGGATCATGAAATGCAAGGTAGATGTGTCATTAGAGGACGTCATGATGGGCACACTACCTTTTCTTCTTCAATTGGTATAACTCCAACTCCAATCTTCTAATGCGACCGAGGTGGCCTCCTCGATACTAAACAATAAAGCTCATACTATAGTGCTTATAACATCGCACTTTACAATAACTCAATCAACTATTTTTTTTTTCTTTTTCGAATCACATTTTTTTTGAACATAACATAATAACATAACATCCCCCCACTTGAGATGAACAATGGAAATTCGGGGGGTCTTCAATGATCTTCATAATTGTTGTCGATGAAAGCGTGATTTCCAAACCTTTCCATTCGAACCTTGAACTTAGGCAAAGATGACTTCCCAATTACAAATAAAGACTACAGGGTAGGCTAAGGTGTATAGGTGTAACGAAACAATATATTGGGTTGACAAAATGAAAGGAATGGCTCAGAAGGGTGTATCTAGGGGTATCTTGCACTAAAGGGGAGTGCAACAAAAGGGTTTCACATGGGGGTCGAAAAGTCGAGGTGACTAATCGATAGACTCACAATGGTAGGCTGTTTGGGTGATAATCCTATAATACTGCCTTCTAAAACTGAAAAGTCCAAATACATCGAGCTAACTCAACATACCTCGTCTATGGTCTCGAAATGATGCAAAGGCCAAGTTCTAAAGTTTACAAGCTACCGACACACTCATAATTTGGTGGATTTGGGGTAAAATATTGGAAACGGATAAGGCTAATCTCACCATGTAATATCAAGGGTTGTATGTGCTCGGCTAAGGTCTAATCTAGTTAGGTTCGGAAAAACATGTCAAAATTTTAAAAATAGCATAATTTTTCAAAATAAACTAGAAAAATGAGGGCGAAATAAAGTTCAAGAGATAATTCTACTCCCGTTCCCCCACTTGAATTGTACAAAGTCCCTTTTGTACTAGGCATTAAAATAAAGGTGAAGAGAAAGGTAGAATTAGAGCGAGAACTTCCCTGAATTTTGCTCCAAAAAGAAGAAGGCCCACGAGAAAGGATCGTGCCTTCGTTTAAGCGTCATGAACAAACTTCAATCCCTGAAATCACAATACCGACAAGCATAATTCTGAAAAGAAAAAATAAAATGAAAAACAAACCTAACTCACTTTCGTAGGAATCACGGATGCATTTAGCGAATGCAACAAGCCTTTTAAACCACATGGTGTCCCAAGTGGACGAGTGAAGTCTCGTGAGGGTTTACAGGGAACACACCCACAAAGTTCATTTAAAAACTAATACAAGGTAACTGTGTTTTAAAATGAAAGAATTAAAGCAGAGGAGAGTTACGTCGTAACTCCTATGAGAGAGTTACGCCGTAACTGGCAAAACCTGGTATGAGCTGTGAAGCAAATAGTTACGGCGTAACCACTGAGATGGAATTACGCCGTAATTGGTAATGCGTCAAGAATTCTGCTGCTAAAATGTTGGTTACGGCGTAATCACCAAGATGAGTTACACCGTAACTCTGTTCAGATCAGCAACTGCAGCAGTAATTACTTCTTTGTCTCCTGCAAAAATGGTTAGAAAACACAAAACCCAACAGAAAGGAAATAAAAAAAAAAAAAAGAAATAATTCGGGTTGTCTCCCGAAAGAGCACTTTTCTTTATTAACGAGTCTTTAAGTTAGACTCAGAGCCGCGGGCTACCAGTGCTTGTTCGTCATCTCGTGGACTGGGCAATCTCCATGTTGAAGCTAGTTGATCAAATTCTCATCCCGTTTGTATCCTTCTCCAAGTTCTAAACACGCTAAGTAAAAGTTTTTGATCTTTTGGTAGGGGTGATCAAATCCTTTGGCTTTATCTTCTTCACTAATACCAAGCAGCGGCCGAGCATAACTTAACTGTTTTTTAATCCAATTTTTAAATTTTTTGACAGTCCTTAGCATTTTGAAAACAGTTTTATCATCGCCAATCTTTAACCAAACAAGTCCTTCCTTCTTGTTTTTATCAAGCCCAGATATTTCTTTGAAAGGTTTTCCAAAAATTACCCCAGTCAGCCCATCTGACACGAACTCGTTAACATCATCCAAAACCACAAAGTCGACTAGAAACGAGTGAGTTCCTACAAAAACACATATGTTTGTTGCTTTTACGAGGAAGTTGTTTCCTTTGTAATCAAGCTCCTTCTCCATGACCTGGTTGTAGCATTCCTTAGAGATAATGTTGACTGGGGAATCTGTGTCGATAAATGGGTGAAAATCAATGAACCCGATTTTGCATGAGATTTTCAGATAATAGGGATTCCTATGATGGATACGTGCCCCCATCTCATAAAACTGTGGTTTGTCCGATTGCAAGAATGTTTTCTCAGAGTTATCTTGCCAATGGGTCATCTCGACATCACTTGAGAGGTCTTCAACACTTAATCCTAAATTATTCTCTTCCTCAAAATTCACGAAAACATCAAAATCCTTCCCTGAGTCAACCTCTCCAGGATCCGGGGGGTCGCTAAGAAACTTTTCAAGGGCTTCACCAAAATTCCCCACTGGGTCAATTGCACACACCTTCTCCGGGGTAGACAAATGTTCATTAGGTCCGAATGTGGCGATCTCTCCATTAGCTTCCAGAGTCAATTTTCCGGCAAAGACATCTACTTTAGTGTGAGCAGTAGCAAGCATGGGTCTTCCTAAAATGACAGGTATCCTGTTGTCTTCCGGAATGTCAAGAATCACAAAATCTACTGGGAAAAGGAATCTCTTAATCTTCACCAATATATTTTCAACAATTCCTAATGGCGATTGCATGGATTGATCGGCCATTTCAATTTTCATCTTTGCCGGTTTTAAGTTGCCAATTCCTATACGCAAAAACATCGAATGAGGCATTATGCTAATACTAGCTCCAAGATCTTCCAGGGCGTTACACATGTTTAGGCTCCCGATATAGCAAGGGAGAGTAAAGCATCCTGGATCTTTTTCCTTTTGTGGTAGCTCGTTCCTCAAAACCGCTGAGCATCTTTCGTTGAGGCGAATAGTCGCATCATAACTTAATTCCCGCGTAGTATCATGACGATTAGTATTATCAGAATCAGTAATAGGAGGGTTTACCAGCAAATTTTGGTCTAAAAGTAATTGTTTCTCCATGCTGATCCGTCGCTTAACCTTTTCTCAAAAGGTCAAAGGTTCTTCGAGGATAGTTTCTACAGTGTGGACAACTTCTTCCTCCCGAGCTGCTAGGTAATCAGAGATGGCTTCTGAACATGAACTAACACTTTTCTCTAATCTCTTAATCCTATCATTGTGAATTTTAATAGAAGAGACTGTATTATCCACAAATGCTTTCATCATCTTTTCTATCCTATCGTCGCGCTCTCTTGATTCTTTGATGTGGTCAAGAATTTTTTTCTCAAGATTGTTCCCGGTATTGGTCTCAAATACACTTTTAACCTTCTCAACCCTACATGCTTAAGCTTTTCTTTCCAACCTACGTTTTTTAAAAATTTCCCCGTAATTGTATTCTTGCTTCGTTATTGTCTTCATTACCTTATGATCGAAGTTATCTCTCGGTCCGTATCCTGTATCCATGTGCCACTTGTAGCAATGTTCAGAAATCCGCTGAATACATTCCAAGGCCTGATCAGGAGTCATGCTAGGAATAGGTCTTGGTGAATCAAGGAGTTCTCGTGTTCGCGCATTAATCCCCCGATAGAAAACGTATAGGATCTGATGTTTGTTTAAATCATGAGTAGGGCATCGATAGAGGAGCTCATTAAATCTTTCCCATGCTTGGTACAACGTTTCTTCTCCAATCTGCACGAATTGATAGATTTTCCCGAGAAGCTTAGCCATTTTTTAAGGAGGGCAAAATTGCTGGACGAACTCCTTTCTTAGTTTTCCCCATGCTTCTTTACATTCACTAGGAAGTTTGTTATACCATCTTTTTGCTGTTCCAGTGAGAGTCATAGGAAAAATCCTTGCAGTGACTGAATAACTTGGAGTACCCCTGACGTTGAAAAGAGAGGATAAGTGGAGAACTTCATCTACGTGATCCTGAACGTTCTCATCTTCGTCTCCATAAAACTTAAGCTCATGTAACTCTCGAATAATATGATCTGGGATGGAGTATTTTTTGGTAGGAGGATCCTTAGTGAAGCTTCGTTGGCAGTTATCGTTTGGTCGGTCCAAATACTGCTCCATGGTTAGGTCATCGATATTATTTTCATTGATGACCTCTGGTTCTGTGTCCAACTGGTCTGATTCGTAAAATGAGAAGATGTTGTGAATAGGAACTGGAGAATAGATCTTCCTTTTTCGAAATTGCTTTTCCGGGTCAACAAATGGGGTAGCCAGAAAGGGCCTAGAGCTGCGAGTCTTGTATCCTGACATTATCAGGAAAAAAAAAAAACAGACTTAATATGAAATCCTAAAATAGCTCCCCGGCAGCGGCGCCAAAAACTTGATGCAGGTTTTACTGACATGTCTTAATATTTATAGTGTCTCGCTATACCTATGGTCTACCCTAATGCACTAATGGGCAGTGTATCCGGTCGTGTGTATTGTAGTAAATGGTAAAGCCGAGGTCATCCCAAGAGCTATGTGTGTCGGATAATTACTAAGTCTAATTGTCACAGAATATTAATGGTTTTGATAGGTATTTAATTAATTAAACTACTAATGCAGAATATAAAATAAAAGCAAATAAATGTGTGAAGGGAAATCAATAGAGGAATAGCGGTGCTAACCTAGTTAATCCTCCTAGCTAGTTATGTCTACGTCTACCTACTTCAAATTACTTCAGGTGGGGTCAAATTCGAGAGGACAACATTTGGTCAACTCGCCCTAACCTATCAGCAAAGATGCCACCACAGGAGAAATCAGGCGCACCGTCATAAGTCCTGTTGTTCCTGGTCCCCTAAGCCGAGTCATTAAGTACCGCTACATGCTAGATTCTAAATAGTGAGTGCCCGGCCGGTAGGAACTTAGACACTACACGCCCTAATTCTTAAGTTCATCCAAACGATAGGTGATCAGTTGGTCAAATCGCACAAGTAGAAAGGGTCGTCAGTTGGTCATATCTTACCCTTCCCGTCTCAGTCCGCTCACCTAGGGTCAGTTGGTCATATCTCCTAGGCAATTGGCCTCTATCGCCATTCAAAACTACCGAACCAAGGGTGACTACCAAAGAACTATGCATGCATACACTTAGAAATAATTGTACGGAAGTAAAGGTAAACGAAAACAAAACAATTAAGGAATCATAACTAGGCTAGCACCAAAGGGTGCTTAGCCGCTCATATTAATCATGCAAATCGATTCAATATTCAAAGGTATGAAATACATGAATTGAAAGTAAAAGAAATAATAAACGCTAAAGCTTATCGTAATGGTGTGACTTCTCCCTTGGAAACAGCTCTGTATGCTTCCTTAGACCTGCCTTGAGCTTTTTCCCACGTTCTCAGAGTGTTGTGTATGGAATGGGATGCTTTGAAATGCTGGAATTCGTGGGGTATTTATAGGCCAGGTCTGGGTTACGGTGTAACCAAAAGAGGAGTTACGCCGTAACCTTCTATTTCATCGTAAATGCACTAGATCTGCTAGTTACGGCGTAACCTTATAAGTGGTTACGCCGTAGTCTTCAATAAACTCGGTTACGTCGTAAGTGATGCAGTAGTTACGGCGTAAGTATCAGCGGCGTGGAACCTCTTTTGACCTAATGGAGTTACGTCGTAACCTTTGGGAAGAGTTACGCCGTAACCTCTTGATAAGTTGGACTTCTGGGTCACGCAATAGTTACGGCGTAATGTGAGAGATGAGTTACGCCGTAACTTCTTCAAAATAAGCATACTGTGATAAATCTTTAGTAATGTTTCCATTTCCGCGTCTCTTTAGCTCCAATGCTCGTAATTTACCTGAAAGTGGAAAACAATGGAAAACAAGCGTAAATCCATATAAATGATATAAATAACGAGCATTATCGGGGGAAATTGACACTTAATATTTAGGACTATTTGATGTTATCAGTACGAAATACTCACGTATTATTCATATAAGCTTCAAGGTGTAACCCTAGTGATAAGCAAGATCACTCGTATTATTTCTTAATAATATTGGAGCTTTGTGTTAAACTGTTCACTTACATTACATTATACAATCCATCTTCTAAGTATTACTAAGTATATTCTGTGTGCTTAATATAATTCAAAGTATCACTAACACAAGGTGTGTGTTTAGATCCATCAAGTAGTATCAGAGTGAAGATTCTGATATTTTGATTTAGAAGATCCAAGAAATAAGCTTAACCTACTCACTCAATTCAATGGAGATGGAAAACAACTAGTCCAACACTGCTCCAAGGCTTCATAAGCTCAAACTCAATGAGTTTGAGATGTGGAGGATAATGATTGAGCAATACTTTCTTATACAAGACTATGCTCTATGGGAGATCATCCTAACTGGTGATTCCTTCAAGTCTGTTACTAAGATTGAGAAAGTTGGTGACACTTGTAACATTTTCTGTACCTGAGACTAATGATGAAAGAGCAAAGAAGAAGAATGACGTGAAGGCCAGAAGTTTGTTATTAATGAATCTTCCTAAAGACCAGATCATTGCTTTCAGCAAGTACAAGACAGCAAAAGAACTTTTTGAAGAGATCTGCTCAGTTTTTGGTGGCAATGATGCTACAAAGAAGACACAAACGACATTGTTGAAGCAAAGTTATGAAAACTTCTCTGCTTCAAGTAATGACTCACTTGACAACATCTTCACCAAAATCCAGAAGATTGTCACACAACTGACTGCGTTTGGCATTGAGGCAGAAAAGGAAGACCTCAATTTGAAGTTTCTAAGAAGTTTGCCTGCTTAGTTTCATACTAATGTTACAGTCTGGGAAAATAAACTAGAGATTGAAAATATGAAGCTCAATGATCTTTACAACAACTTCAAACTCATTGAACAAATATTGAAAAAGGCAGGGAAACTTGGTACAAGCTCTAGCAGCTTGGCATTATTGTCAACCTCTGTTGACAGTGATGATTCTGAAGATGACAATGATGATGATTTTGCCACTGCTGGTTCTACAGTTTCCGCTGGTAATGCTAGTATTACCAGTGCAAGTTCAAAGAAGAAGGTTGCTGGTATTGGAGATCCTACCTTTTATGCTTTTATCTCCACTCAAGTTAATGGCTCTATATTAACTTATGAAGACATAGAGAAAATTGATGAAGATGATTTGGAGGAGATGGACATAAAATGACAAATAGCTCTTCTTAGCATGAGGGCTAGGAAATTCTACAAGAAGACTGGCAAGCCAATTCAAATCAATGGTGGAGAAACTGCAGGGTTCGATAAAAAGAAAGTAGAGTGTTTCAATTGTCACAAGTTGGGGCATTTTGCTAGAGAATGCAGAAGACCAAGGAACCAGGACAAAAGGTCTACTTGGTACAAGCAAAAGAAAGAACCGATTGTGGAAGAACCAAAGGCAATGCTGGCTATTGATGGTGTGAGCTATGATTGGAGTTTCATGGCTGATGGACAAGACGAACAACCTTCAGATGCTGCTCTTGTGTCTATAGAACATGCTCTCATGGCTTTCTCTGACTCGGAGGTACAAAACTTTAAAAGTTGTTCTAAAACATGTAGGGCTTCTAAAGAATGTTAAAGGCTAAATGAATTATTTGACAACCAAAGAACAGAGTTGTATGCTGCTAATTATACTGTGTCAAACCTTAGAAGAGGCATAGCTGTATTAGAAAAACAACTAGAGCATTATAGAGCAAATGAGTCAAAATATAATGATGATATGATTATTCTTAGAAGATAGATAGATCATAAGACAGCAGTGAATGATGCATTAAAAGAAGAGTTTAAAAAACTTAAAAAGATAAATGAGAATGTCAGTTTAACTGTTGACACCTGTTATTATCAGTCTAAGCCAATTGATAAAATTTGGAATGCTCAAATTACTAGTAAAGTTAAGTCTAGTATAGGAATTTGTGATGTACAATAAAGCAGAGGAGTTGAAATCAACTCCTAGGGGTAACGAGAGGAGTTGAAATCATGTCAAATCTCAACAACTAGGTAGTGATTTTGTGATGTACAATAAAGCATGTTATATCTGTGGTAGCTTTAATCATTTACATGCTAATTGTGACTATCATGTTGGGAGAAGGGAAATCCATGGGAATAAAAGGGTGGAGTCTAACAAGTTTCAAAATAATTTAAACCCTAATTCACACAGCAAAATGATCCCAAGAGCAGTTCAACTAAGAAGTGGTCTTAAAACTTTTGCCACTGCTAAAACTGTTAACACTGCTCACCCTAAATCACCTGTTACAAGTGCAAAATCCAAAACAACTTTTGCAAAATCTGCACAAACAGGGAAAAGGTCTTTTTCTGATAAAAGGGTTAAATATAACCAACAGTGGGTACCAAAATCTAAACCAGCAGTTACCACTACTCAATCAAAAGTTCCCACTGCAAGGGTTGTAAACAAGACCAGGGGTAACATGGGAAATGTTGTGAAGGCCTCAGCACGTTGGGAATGGAAACCTAAAGGAATTACCTCTACAACCAATCCCAATGGTGTATCAATGACCTTTGATAGATTTAACTATATTGATACACGAGGCAGATCCAAGTCAATCATGGCTTGGGTCTCCAAAGGAAACTAACTCCTTGCTTTTATGTGCAGGAACATCCAAGGACAAAAAGATCAGATCAAGGCTACACAGATAGTGGATGTTCAAGGCACATGACTGGCAACAAGTCCTATCTCTCAGATTTTGAACATTATGATGGACAATATGTCAGCTTTGGAGGTGGAGTTAATGGAAAAGTTTCTGGTAAAAGGGTCATTAAAACTGGAAACTTAGACTTTGAACCTTTGTACTATGTAAAAGAGCTTAAGTATAATCTTTTTAGTGTGTCACAATTGTGTAACATGAAAAACAATGTTCTTTTTACTAAAGATATGTGCTTTGTTCTCTCTAAGGATTTTAAGATGCCTGATGAAAGTCAGATTCTTCTTAAGATTCCTAGAAAAGGCAACTTATATAGCTTTGATATGAACAACATTGTTGCTAAAGATGATCATGCTTGCTTGCTTGCAAAGGCCACAATGGATGAATCCATGCTATGGCATAGAAGACTTGGTCATGTTAACTTCAAAACCATTAATAAGATTGTCAAAGATGGTTTGGTAAGAGGCTTACCTCAGAAAAGATTTAAAAGTGATCAAACGTGTGTGGCTTGTCTTAAAGGCAAACAACACAGAGATTCTTGCAGGTCAAAGTTGGTTAACTCTATTGCTCACCCACTTCAAATGTTACATATGGACTTATTTGGTCCTACATCCGTGAGCAACTTAAATCTTAAGAAGTATTGTCTTGTTGTGACTGACGATTTTAGCAGGTTTACGTGGGTTTACTTTCTAAGGACTAAGGATGAAACAACTGGCATCCTTAAGATCTTCATCACAGAAGTTGAAAACCAATATGATATGAAAGTTAAAATCATTAGGTGTGACAATGAAACATAATTTAAGAATAGAGTTATGGATGATTTTTGCAGAGATAAAGGTATTAAAAGAGAATTTAGTGTTGCTAGAACTCCTCAACAAAATGGTGTTGCTGAGAGGAGAAACATGACACTTATAGAGGCTGCTAGAACCATGTTGGCAGATTCAAAATTACCAATCACTTTTTGGGCAGAAGAAGTTAACACTGCATGTTATGTGCAAAATAGGGTTTTAGTAGTGAAAGCAAAGAACAAGACACCTTATGAGTTATTTAGAGGTAGACCTCCTATCCTAGACTTCATGAGACCATTTGGATGTCATGTATTTATTCTCAATACCATAGATTATCTGGGCAAATTTGAAGCAAAAACTGATGAAGGGTATTTTGTTGGGTATTCCATGGTTAGTAAAGCTTTCAGAGTATTCGACTTAAGAACCCAAAAGATTGAAGAGAATCTGCATGTTGAGTTCCTGGAAAACAAAGTGAATGTCAAAGGAACTGGTCCAGAAAGGCTGTTTGATCTTGATACTCTAACCCATACTATGAATTATGTACCTATCTCTACAAGTACATCGACTTATGATTTTGGAGGATCAGAAGAGTTTCTTGATGATGATGAACCAAGCAAGGATCAAGTAGATGATCAAGATGAATTCAGTTCGCCACTTTGGGACTATGCAGACAATGATGATATTCCAAAGACTGAAGATGCTCAACCCTTCTAATGATTCTGGAAAGGAAGGAGATAGAAACATGAACACTGAAAATCCTGAAAGCAGTGGAAATTCAGATTCCACTGCTAGGCCAGAAGTTTCCACTGTAACACCAGAAGCGGAAATTACAACTCCAGTTACAGAGGAAGCTCAAGCCAATGATGTTGAAATCTCAAATATGCCAAGTGAAATTGCAGTTCCTCAGACTTCCCATACTTCAATTCATAAATCACATCCTCTTGAAAATGTGATTGGGGATGTCCATTCACCAGTGAAGACTAGGAGACAATCAAAATTGCCTGATGTTCATGGGTTTATTAGTGAAATCTATGAATCTAAGAATCATGAAGGCAAAAATGAATGTATGTTCATGTGTTTTCTGTCACAAATGGAGCCAAAGAATGTATACAAGGCACTTGAAGATGAAAGTTTGGTGGAAGCAATGAAAGAAGAGTTGCTCCAATTCAAGCTTCAAAAGGTTTGGGTGCTTTGTGATTTACCTTCTGGAAAGAAGGTAATAGGTACTAAATGGGTGTTCAAAAACAAAAAGGATGAAAGAGGAATTGTTATCAGGAACAAAGCTAGGCTTGTGGCTCAAGGATACACTCAGGAGGAGGGTATTGACTATGAAGAAGTGTTTGCCCCAGTTGCACGAATTGAAGCAATCAGGCTGTTCTTAGCCTATGCATCCTTTATGGGCTTTGAAGTCTATCAAATGGATGTAAAGAGTGCTTTTCTGTATGGGCAAATTGATGAGGAGGTATATGTTTCACAACCTCTAGGCTTTGAAGACCCTGACTATCCTAATAAAGTGTACAGGGTAGTTAAAGCTTTGTATGGCTTGCGTTAGGCACCAAGAAAATGGTATGAAACCTTAACTACTTATCTTCTTGATAATGGGTTTCATAGAGGCAGAGTAGATCAGAATTTGTTCATCAAGAAAGACTAGAATGATATCTTGCTGGTTCAAGTATATGTTGATGATATCATTTTTTGATCTACAAAGACAGAGATGTGCAAAGAATTTGAGAAGCTAATGAAGGAAGAATTCAAGATGAGTTCTATGGGTGAACTCACATTCTTTTTGGGACTTCAAGTACAACAAAGGCCAGATGGTATTTTCATCAATCAAGATAAATATGTGGCTGATATACTAAGGAAGTTCAAGTTCTCTGTTGCAAAGTTATCCAACACCCCTGCAGACAAGACTACACATCAACTTTTGAAGGAAAATAGTGGTGAAGCAGTTGATGTGCACATGTACAGGTCTATGATTGGTTCTTTGATGTATCTTACATCATCTAGACCAAATATTATGTTTGTAGTATGTGCTTGTGCAAGGTTTCAGGTCACTCCCAGGTTCTCACACTTGACTGCTGTGAAGAAGATTTTTAGATATCTTGAAGCATTTCCCCATATGGGATTATGGTACCCTAGAGAATCACCTCTAGAACTGGTAACTTACTTAGATAGTGATTATGCTGGTGCTAGTTTGGATAGAAAATCTACTACATGTGGATGCCAATTTCTTGGCAATAGATTGGTGTCATGGCAGTGCAAGAAACAAACAATGGTGGCGAATTCATCAATTGAGGCAGAGTATGTAGCTGCTGCAAGTTGCTGTGCTCAAGTTCTATGGCTTCAGAATCAACTTTTGGACTATGGGTACAATTTCATGAATACCATCATCCATATTGACAATAGCTGTACCATTTGCATTATTAAGAATCCAGTTCAACACACAAAGACTAAACATATCGAAATTAGACACCATTTTATAAGAGATTGTTATGAGAAAAGGCTAATCCAAGTTGTCAAAATCCATACTAATGACAACTATGCTGATTTATTAACAAAAGGACTTGATGCGGGTAGATTTCAGTACTTGGTAACAGGTATTGGAATGCTAAATCCATAAAACTTTTTGTGTCTAATGGTCTTTGGTGTTGAGAAGAAGTTTTTGGGTACTAAAATTGTTGTATAAGTTTGTATATATTTGCTTGTATTTTTGTTTAACCTTTATGCAGCAAAGATGGGAGTTGATCTTAAAAGGTGTGTATCTGAGACACACAACAAATGGTTATTGATTCACCATGTCTAATCCACATAAGAATCAACTAGTCCAGAGCAAACGGCTACTGGTAAAGACTTAACAAATCCGTTTATGGTTGATAGTTTACCAAAAACTATATGGTTTTCAACTCACCATATTCTTTATGATTAAGAGTTGGCTAGTCCATAGCAAACGGCTCATGGTAAAGACATATCAAATCCGTTGATAGATGGTAGTTTGCTAAAAACTATGATAAAGAGCAGTCCAATTTTCATATGTTTTTCTTTACCACTCCTATTTGAAAATTTTTGTGAAAAATTACAACTGCTAGTTCACAGTTTCCACTGACAGTGTTATTTTTACCACTGTTGATCTAGCCGTTACAACTGGTGTGTCAGTAACAAATTTTTTACTAGCCATTGAAGAGAAATTGCTTTCCATATATATAGGGTAAATTTTTAGAAGATTACCTACTTTCCTTATTGTTATTTATCCTTTAAAGATAAATCTTTTCCTTAGATAATCTTTCTTGCGCAAAACTCTTAAACCCTACCACTATATATCTTTCTCTCTCAATTGGCGAGTTATTTATTCAATTCTTACTGACATAATATATTTTTCATCAAAAGATTCTATGGCACCTATCACCTTTGCAGATGAGCACAACCAAGTGGCCTACTTGGAAAAGTCAAACGAGAAGAGTGGCCCTGTTTTTCATCAGATTGTGGACTTTCTAAACACTACCCGTATAAGGTATGCTTTACTTCTTAATCCCACAATCTATATCTCTCAAATCAAATAGTTTTGGACTTCTGTTCAGTCCATAACCATTGAAAAAAAAGATACACATGAAACAGTGGATGCTCTTAGAGCCACTGTGGATGGGGTAACTATTGATGTTAATGAGGCATCCTTGAGGAAAATTCTCCAATTGGATGATCTCAATGGTATCATCACATTACTTATGCCAGAAATTCATACACATCTTTCATCCATGGGGTATGATACCACTGACAAAAAGGCTACTTTCAAAAAGAGTGGTTTCTGTCCTCATTGGAGATTTTTGATACATACTCTTTTACATTGCCTAAGTCCTAAGAAAACATCTTATGAACAATTCAGTTCAGCAATGGCTTACCCTTTGGTTTGTCTAGCCACTGATAGGACTTTTAATTGGTCTAAATATATTTTTACAAGTATGAAAGGCAATGAAAAGAGTTCAACAAAATTTTTGATGTATCCAAGGTTTGTGCAAGCAGTGTTTAATGAATTTGAACTGCAACCCCATACAAGAGTTTATAAAATCTGTTGCCTAAAGCCTAAAGTTTTTCAAAACATGAACAAAGATGGCAATAGGATTATTACAACTCTTTTTCCTCAAATGCTTGCAGTTTCTCACACCTATGAGAGGAGGCACAAACAGCCAACTCCTCCCATCACAACACAACATGTCCCTGATCCTTTTGGTTTAGGAACAAGCAGTGGTGGTTCCAGGCTTCAACCTAGTCCAACTAGGGAGGAATCTGAGTCAATGCCCTATGATTCACCTCTCCCAACAGGTCACACAGTTCGAAGTGTTGAGGGCAGTGGGCAACAAATGGATTTGATGGAACTTTGTACCAAATTAGCAAAGCAGGTTGAATCTCTGGAAAAAGACTTGGCACAAGTAAAGAAGCAGCATGCCAAGGATATTACACATTTGAAAGAAGAGATTCAGACCTTGAAGGAAGAGTTGAAGGGGTTGAAGCAAAGAAAAACTGCAAAGATTGTGATATCATCTCCATCCTCAAATAATGATGGTGATTCAAAAGATTTCTATAAAGATTTGGGAAATTCTCCCAAACAGGGGAGGAAAACTGATGCTGAAACCAAGGGGAGGAGAATTGACTTTGGAGATAAAGGTGTTTCAAGTAAAGGTACTGAGGAAGCTGATACTCAAGAAGATCCTCAACAGCAACTAGAGCAAGAAATTTTCAGTACTGCAACCACTGATTTCATTCCCACTGCTGATCAAGCTATTACCACTGCAGAGGAAGAAATCAAGAAAAAGAAAGGTAAAGCAGTTGTGCAGAGTGTAGAGCAACAAAGAGGAAAGATTTCAAAGAAAGAACAAGCTCAAATTGCTCATGATGCAGAGGTTGCTAGAAAGATCAATGAAGATCAAGTTGCTAATAACAAAAGACTAGAGGAGATAGAGATTGCAGACTTCATGGAGGCTAAAAGGCTGGGCAGAATGGACACCACTAATCCAATGGATGTAAATCCAGTTTCCACTGTTCCACCTACAATATTAAGAGAAAAGATTCCAGAGTTCAGCTATGTACCTACAGAATAAGATATTGAGTTCTTGATTACTAATGATCCAGTGATCAAGAAGAAGGCAATTGACCTAGTTGCAGATAAGTCTTTAACTGAAGAACAAAGAACAACACAGTTAAAGGATTTTATTCAGATGAAGAATAATCAAGCACTTCAAGATGCTATTGTTTCAGCCAAGAAGGGTCAAATGAAACCAAGACAACCAACCAAGGCACAGGTGATTTCAATGATGAAAGATTATTGTTGCAGTGTTGGTGGCTGGAAAAGACATCAATTCAAAGGAATGCTTGATGATAAAGTTGAAGGTATCTACTACAGAGTTAAAAGGCAAGACCAAGATTTTATTCCTATGGACTCTGAAGAAGAAGAAAGAAGGTATCCTAATCTGAAGAGAAAGGCCAAAGATAGTGAATCTCAGACATTTAAGAAGAAAAAATTTGCTGAAGAACAAAAAGTTCAAGCTGAGAAATTCACTGAAGAACAATTGACTGAAATGATATTGATAGAAGAAGAAGATTTTTACCCTGAACCACTGCAAGTCAGACATCCTATTATTGATTGGGAAGTGTTTACTGCTAGCAATTTTGCTCCAACATGGAAGATTACAAGGCTAGGTGGTGAAACTTCATCATTCATTCAATTTGAAGAACTCATCAAAGCATGTGACAGACATGATCTGGATACTTTGTGGAGATTGGTTCAAGAAAGGTTTGATGCTGAAAATCTTAAAGATATGAAGGAAATGCAGTTATGGGTTAATCTAAGAAGGCTCTATGAACCAGATACTAATGATGATTTCTGGAAATTCTCATGTTCATGTCCTGGTACTAAATGGTTTTATTATGATTCATGTGAATTTTATCATGTTTCTACATCAGATGGAGTGGATGCATTCATGTTTGCTGAGATAGAATACCCACTCAGAGCTGGAACTCTCACTGTGATGCTGTGTACAACAATAAGAGTTCATGAAGATAATGAGAAGGTTAGAGCATTGTTACTTAGGCTTCAAGATCAATGTTCAAGAGCTATTCAGGAATTAAGGAGAAAGTGAAGTGTTTGAAAGAATTCCCCAAATCCTTACAGAAGATGCAGATTGAAGAAACTTATTGATTTGCAGAGAAATCATAAGTTTAGGGGAGGATTGTTGGGAATAAAGCTAACAGTTACCACTGATACGCTTGTGGTTAACACTGCTAAAGATTACACTAGCAGTGGAAACTCAATACCACTGCCAGTACATTATTACCACTGCTATTAGGATAATTGTTATGTAGTCGTGTATTGATAAGTATAGAAAAGATCTTGTGTATATTTTATATTGTTAGGATTATACTTATCTTGTAAAGGACTCCTTATGCTATAAAAGGAGATCCTAGGTCATTGTTTAGAGTACGAAATACTCACGTAATATTCATATAAGCTTCAAGGTGTAACCCTAGTGATAAGCAAGATCACTCGTATTATTTCTTAATAATATTAGAGCTTTGTGTTAAACTGTTCACTTACATTACATCATACAATCCATCTTCTAAGTATTACTAAGTATATTTCGCGTGCTTATTAATATAATTCAAAGTATCACTAACACAAGGTGTGTGTTTAGATCCATCAAGAGCCTAAAAGAGGAATCTTATTCATTGATGTTTATGGAAACCAGGCATTCCAAAGATGGAGCGATATCGATCAGGATGGCGTAGCTACGACGCTGAGTTACTTGACAGTAGCCTCTCAAATTCAGTCTCCTGCAAACATCAGGTTTAGTGCTGACCTAAATGCCAAAGTAAGAGATCATCCTGACAAAGCAACTCTCCTGTCTAAGAAGCCAAAGCTTGAAGCCTGGGAATCCACATTGATTGACATCACTAAAATATATATCATTTCTTCTTTTGTACTAGTTAGGAACTTGTAATGTCATATGAATAAACGATGTATTTTTTTGATAAAGATCAGTGTTACTTATTATGTTTATTAGTACATTCAGTGTAAGAAGAAGCCTCTTGCTCACTTACACTGATAAAAAAACTTAGGCTATTTGTATATCCAAATAGGGGGGGACAGTTGGGTTCAGTGAATATCCAAACCCCTTAATTCTAGGATTTGAATAGAAAATACCCTAAGTGTTTATAACCTTGAACACTAACAAGTCACTGAGCACATAACCACTCAGTGAGCTATCTTCAGGATACTCAGTACGAGACAAAGAAGTAAAGTTTCTCTACTCAGTAAGGCGGAACTCAAGGGGTGAAGATTGAGTCAAGAAGAAGATGGTGGATTCAGTGAGTAATGACAAGAACTCACTGAATCCCAAAACTTCTCGTTAACTATTATCACAGAAAACAAGACTAGAGATTAAAGACTGAAGGCTAAGAAGACTGAAGAATGAGCGGGACAAGGCGGGATAAGTTTGAACAGATAAGACGAAGTCCTTATCAACCTAAAGTCAAACTTTCCCCGAAACGCTAAAAACCAGGATCAGTGTCATCACTGACAAGAAGAAACCAGCCTTGTCACTTACTCAATATTGCCATTGTAAACAGAGACAAAATACATTAGTATTTTGTCTTCTGTAAACCTGTTAGTTTGTCCTCTAGGATAGAGTTAAAAATATACTTGTATAAATAGCCATAAGGTAGGAGTGAAAGATTTAAGCTTGTGCACTAATTGTGAAAAACACACACAAGCATCATTTACTCCTCCAAATATGACTATGTCCCTGAGATAGCCCAATGGTACCTGAATAGTTGTGCTTAGACTAAGCCTAAGCTTCGTGAGGAGTTACACCATACTTGTCATTTCAATCCCAAGTACTATTCCGCGAGTACTTGGGTAATATATTCTTTTTGATTCGTTTTAATAAAGAATATAAACGTTGAAAATTACTCTGTGTTTTATCTTGTTAAAATTTATCTTAAAGTGCTTTACTTCAGTCATGATTTACACTTAGTCTTTATAACTGTTTTTAGCTATCTGTGATATGGGACCAACACATGGGTTTTGTTAATACAAATAAACCGTAAAAAAAAGTTTATTAATATTTTGCGATCTCTTTGTGTTTTGTTGATAACATATATAATGTCATCTTAAGTACATATATAAGGATACATGTTATTTTTGTAAAGCATTTACATATAGCCATTTAATACAAATTGTTGTAATAAATCATTTGTTGTAATAGTTTATTAGAATGGGTAAAAATCACAACCCATGGATCATATCCATAACCCATGGTATTGACCCGTACCCACTTGACTAGATACAATGTACTCATTAGATACATTGAATCTAAAAGATTACCCATGGACCAACCCATAACCCATGACCCATGACCCATAACCAAAAATCCCATGGGCAAAGAGGAGCGTCCCACGGATCCCTAGGATTACACTAGACGGATCCCTTGTGGGAGGGATCTGTGGGATCCGGGGAACAATGGCAGATTTTGCCTATAAATAGAGAGTCATTTCTTCATTCTAACTCACCCCTCTTCTTAATAATTCTCTCATAAACTCTCATTCTCTTCTAACAAAAGATCACTTGATCTAGAGAGTACTTCTTTCTTTATTTCTTTAGTGATTCTCATATAGGTCCTTTTCTAAGGCGAGATCACGAACATTCTACAAGTCATCCAAGCAAGGGGCCTTGATTGATTTGTTCCTCCGCAAGATTTCTGTAGCGAAGATCTTGTATTTGATATTTCACATATTTGTTGTGTAATAGTCGTGTTGGTTTGGTCCACTGTGTTACGGACTCGGTATTTAGCTTTGTACCCGAAAAAGGTGTAAGCAACGTTGTGAAGGTTTCTCCGCCAAGTTGAAGGAGTTTGTTGACATAGTGCTTGAACTCTCGAGTAGGTGAATCGGGGAGTGGAGTAGGGCAAGGAAGGTGTCCTTGTAGCCGAACCACTATAAATCGGTTGTGTCATTTCTATCCATTTGCTTTACTTTATTTACTTGCTTTATCATTAGATCTATGCTTTCTCTACATCCATACGATCTCACATTATTGTTGAAGGAGATTTTGAGGCTACCTTAAAAGATATTGATCTTTGGTACATTATTGTTGAAGGTGATTTTGAGGCTACCTCAAAAGATGATAAAGGGAATTTAGTTAACATACCTCATGATAAACTAAACGATGAAATGAAAAAAAAGCTTTCTAAAAATAGTGAAGCTAAAATGGTTTTGTATAATTCTTTACCCAAAAAGGAATTCGAAAGAATTTCTATGCTTAAAACCTCTAAAAAAATTTGGAATTCTTTAGTTGTAACTCATCAAGGCATTCAACAAGTTAAAAATAATAAAATTGATTTATTTATTCAACAATATGAACAATTTTTAATATCGGATGAGGAAACTATAGATCATTCATTTGCTAATTTTAATACTATTATTACAACTTTACAAGCACTTGATGAATCGTTTTCTAGCCATAACCATGTTAGGAGATATCTAAGTGCACTTCCATCCAAGTGGAGATCCAAGGTGACGGCGATCGAAGAGTCAAAAGATTTGACAATCCTCACCCTTGATGAACTCATAGGCAACTTAAAAGTCTACTAGCTTGTCCTTGCTAAAGATTCCGAAGCCTCAAAGGTGAAAGAGAAACACAAATCTCTTTCCCTTAAAGCAAAAAAGGCTTCAAGCGATGAAGAGAACTCCCCTTCGGATAGAGATGATGAGGAGTATGCTATGGCGGTAAGAGACTTTAAAAAGTTCTTTAGAAGGAAGGGAAGATACGTAAAACAACCATATGACGACAAGAAAGGATTCCAGAAAAATAAAGAGGACGAGAAGCCAAGGGATGATCGTGCTTGCTTTAAATGTGGGGACCCAAACCACTTTATTAGTAAGTGTCCCAAACGGGATGATCAAAAGGCGTTCGTGAGCGGCACGTGGGGAATGAGCGACGAGGAGGACGAAGAAATTTGTCTCATGGCAAATGACGAGGTATGTCACGAATACTATAGTAGCTCATCACTAGATGACGACTCATTGCATAATGAATATGACAAACTTTGCAATATTAGCTTAAAACTAATTAACAAAAACAAGCTTTTAAAAAATCAAAACCAACGTTTAGATAAAGAAGTCATAGAATTAAAAGCAAAATTGAAACGTCTAGAAAAGGGTAAAATAGCAAGTGGTGAATGTGAACTTTGCGTTCAACTTCAAACACTAGTTGATCAACTAGACTCTAAAATTGCTAGAATGAGTACGAATACTTTGGATATGATATTAGATAGTGTTAAAACCGGAAATAACCAAAAAGGTTTAGGTATTCAACAACTTGATCCATCAACTAGTGAAAACAAAGAAACACAATTTGTTAAGGCACTAGAAAAACCAGCCACTGTTGTGGCGGATCTCACGGATCCCATAAAAAGGGAACTGGCTAGTGTTCAGCCAGGGATCCTTGGGTCTGCTATAGCAAACAGTGGCAATAACATAGCTTCTTCATCTAGAACTGATTTTGTTATCGTTAATAAGAAGAAACCAACTCATTTCACCACTAGACAACTACCTCCAAAATATAATCCTATCTTTGCAAGAAACAAAGCTCCATCTTTTTCAAAACCTAATCCATCTAGGAGACCTAATAATGTTTACCCGAGAAGTAACCATCAAATGGGATGGAACCCAAGTATGCAAAATGGTTTTCCTTTTCAAAACTTTGCTCCATGGAATGCATACTCACCTTATCCATACATGTCTAACATGAATGGAATGTTTAACACTAATGGACCCATGAACAAATGGGGACCAAACTTTTGAGTTAATTGTTTTCTTAGGTGTGCTTAAAGGTCGACCTAGACCCGGATGAATGGGTCAAGGATAGCGGGTGCACGAGGCACATCACCAGCAATAAAGATCTATTCTCCACATATGAATCTTTCAATAGAGGTAATGTGGGGTTTGGAAATAGCAAAAGTAAAATCATCGGTAAAGGTACGATTTCTAACAAATCTCTAACCATTAACGATGTGTGTCACGTAGAAAACCTAAACTTTAACCTCTTAAGTATAGGACAAATATGTGATAAAAAGTTCAATGTACTTTTTACTGAAACCGGTAGTAAGATATTAAAAAATGGCATGACCATAGGAAGAGGAATTAGGAAACATGGAGTCTATGTCATTAAAATTGGTAATAAACCTAAAGACAAACTTTGTGTTACCTCTATAGATGATACTTCGATCTTATGGCATCGAAGATTGGGTCATGCCAATATACGACTTCTTCAGTCGATATCATCCAAAGATCTAGTAAGAGATCTACCTAAGTTAAAATATGAACATCACTTTTGTGATGCTTGTAATGTAGGAAAACAAGTTCATTCTAGTCTTAAAGCTAAAAACATGGTGTCTACAACTAAGTGTCTAGAATTACTACATATGGATTTATTTGGTCCATCCGCTATCCAAAGTTATGGAGGCAACTACTACACTTTGGTCATAGTGGATGATTACTCTAGGTACACATGGACAAAATTCTTAAAGAACAAAATGGAAACGTTTAATTATTTTGAAATATTAAGCAAGAAAATCCAAAGACAACTAAGAAGTCCTATAGTGTCTATTAGAACGGATCATGGTAGGGAATTCGATAATGAAGTGCAATTTAGAGCTTTTTGTGACGCTAATGGTATTACTCACAACTTCTCAGCTCCGCGCACTCCACAATCGAATAAAGTAGTTGAAAGAAAGAATAGAACCCTACAAGAAATGAGTCGCACCATGCTTAATGAGCAATCCATACCTCAAAAGTTTTGGTGCAATGCCGTTGATACTTCAACATACGTACTCAATCGAGTCTTAATTAGACCAATCTTAGGTAAAACTCCATACGAGTTACTCTGAGGCAAAAAGCCTACGTTAGATCACTTTAGAGTCCTTGGTAGCAAATGTTTTATTCTTAACACTAAAGATTACCTTACAAAATTTGATCCTAAATGAACCGAATGTATCTTTCTAGGTTACTCTCCAAATAGCAAAGCCTATGTCATATTAAACAAAGAAACAATGAAGGTAGAAGAGCCATTAAATGTAAAATTTGATGAAAGTCCACCTAAACCCTCTCCACCTCTTGTCGATGACGAGATTGTAGAAAGTGAAGCTATAGTAATAAAGAAAAAGATAAATGAAGAAGAAGAACCTTTAAATGATGAAGTCATTAATATTAAAGAATCCAAAGATCACCCCGTAGATAAGGTCGTAGGAAAGTTAAACGAAAGAACATTAAGGTCTCAAGTTCAAAACCAAAGTAGCTTATTTTGCTTTGTTTCAACCATAGAACCTAAGAATACACAAGAAACCATAAAAGATGAAAGTTGGGTAATGGCTATGCAAGAAGAATTAAATCAATTTGTTTCTAATGATGTTTGGACACTTGTCCCTCCACCTAGTAATCAAACCATAATAGGAACCAAATGGGTTTATAAAAACAAATTAGATGCAAACGGAGTAGTGTCTAGAAACAAGGCTAGACTCGTTGCCCAAGGGTATATCCAACAAGAAGGAATAGACTTTGATGAGACCTATGCCCCCGTGGCTAGATTAGAGTCTATAAGAATACTTCTTATGTATGCTTGTGCTAATGATCTAAAGCTGTATCAAATGGATGTCAAAAGTGCTTTTCTAAATGGTTTTATTAATGAAGAAGTATATGTAGCTCAACCTCCGGGCTTCATCGATTTTGAAAAACCTAAACATGTGTATAAGTTAAAGAAAGTCCTTTACGGTCTTAAACAAGCTCCAAAAGCTTGGTATGATAGACTCAAGTCATTTTTAATTAAACACAACTATACCATGGGGTTAGTTGACAACACACTTTTTACTAAGAAAAGAGAGTCACATATAATCATAGTTCAAATTTATGTAGATGATATTATATTCGGATCCACTAGTCAAGACATGTGTGATGATTTCTCTAAAATCATGCATGACGTGTTCGAGATGAGTATGATGGGAGAACTTAGTTTCTTTCTTGGTCTACAAATCAAACAAGTAGAAGATGGTATCTTCTTTAATCAATCTAAATATATAAAAGAGATGTTAAAGAAATTCGGTCTAGAAGAGTCGAAACCAATTAGGACACCAATGTCATCTGACACCAAACTCACAAAAGATGAAGACGGCGAATCCGTCGATAATACTAAATATCGTGGCATGATAGGTAGTCTTCTCTACCTCACGGCTAGTAGGCCGGATATCATGTTTAGTGTTTGTTTATGTGCTAGGTTTCAAGAAGACCCTAAAACATCACACCTAGAAGCCGTAAAAAGAATATTTAGATATATTAATGGTACAACACAATCAGGATTATGGTATCCTAAGGGCACGGGAGTAGAAACAATTGTCTATGCAGATTCTGACCATGCATGTGATTATGTTGACCGAAAAAGTACAAGTGGGGTACGTACTTTTATGGGATGTTATTTAACATCTTGGTTTTTAAAGAAACAAACGGCATTAGCAATATCAACAACCGAAGCCGAATACGTCTCCGCCGGCAAAGCATGCCAACAAGCACTATGGATGAAACAACCGTTAGTTGACTACGACATTCATCTAAGTGACATAGCCATCCTATGTGACAACAAGGGTGCCATAGATCAAGCAAGAATCCGGTATTACATTCTCGCACAAAGCATATAGAGATTGGCCATCACTTCTTAAGAGAAAATGTTCAAAAGGGGAACATCTCTATTGAGAAGGTAGCGTCCGATGACAACATAGCCGACGTCCTCACCAAACCGTTGAAGCGGGAACAATTCAACTTACTACGTCTTGGTCTTGGTCTCATAGAACAAACGTCGTAATTTATTTTTTGACTCTACAAGGTATGTAAACACTAGCCTTCTTCTTTCTGAGTTTAGGATCTCTATTTCACGCACAACTCACAAACAATACGGGAATTTTCAAAACCCGAGATAAGTTTTTCACTTATAATTCATAGTTTTTCTTATTTTCTTTCAAAAATAAGTACAAGTTGCAAACACATAATTACATACACATCTTCTTTTCAAAGGATAAAACGATTTTTATTCGCAAATGGAAACCTCTTTTTGAAATGTTTTCTTAAAATGATACCTCTTCCCGTATCAATTTCACAAAAGCAATTTCTCACGTCTAGGACAAATCGCTTTTTCATTATTAATACAAAGTAAGAACCCGTTTTCATTGCATCTCATGTATTTTGAATGCTAAAGGAGATACATAACTAATATGTATTTTCGGGTACATTCATTTAAGCAACAATGAATTAGGAGCACTCGGGTTATCTCGCATAAGAGTATGGTTTTCCACTTCTAGTTTATTTTTCTTTTCTTCTTAGGAGTCTAGATAACCGCAACTCTAAATAGTTTGCATATAGGCATACACTAGGCAAAAATGTTTCCAAAAGGAAAATTTTGTGTTGCCTGGATCACCAGACCCACGGATCCCAGCCTTAATGCTGGACGAATCTCTCAAGGGAAGGATCCGTGAGACAGAAGCTGTTTTTATCTTCTATTTTTCTCACTTTGGATGAAAACTCCAACATTTGTTTTATTTTTTTGAGTATGTTCTTTAATTCTTGTGTTCTCATGATCACATGCCTTAAATTCATATCTAATCATTAGATTTTAATCCACATTTTGGGTCAATCATTTATTACAATGCATTGTTTTTCTATATATACAGAACTCCCAAAATGCTTGCATATTCATCTCATCTTCACAAACAAACAACACCATGTCATTCACAAGCTCTTACAACTTAGATGAATCACCTAGTACAAACAATCATCTTCATGAAACCCAAACCTTTGTACTTCCACCTTCCAAAATACCACAATCAAACTCTAGGATATCCGCACGGATTAGCATCCGGCCTTGTTGCTTAGCAAAACCATCATCAAATGGCTCATCACCATCAACTAACTCACCACAAGATGCTTCCATTATAGCACCTCCTTTATCACCAACAAGTACACCAACTTCATCACCTAAAGTCACTCTTTTGGAACTCCTTACGACTCCAACAAGATCTCAACAACCAAAACAAAATAAAATAGCCTTTTTGACACCTCTAAATTCTCCAAACACAATATTCAATGATTTTGAAATATCACCACCCTTAGCTCCCATTAAACTACAAGAACATCTAGGTTCTTTTCCACCACCACTTCTAACAATTCCGGACTTTGATCCGTATTTTCCTATTTTTCCACCACATATTCCGCAACTCACAAATTAAAACAACCCGGAAAACTTCCGTCCTCATTAGCCACATCACTTACATTGTGAACATTGCCAATACACTAGGGAAATTGCAATAGAAGTTAAGGAAGAAATGCGATTCATAGTCAACCTTATCCTTGATCGCATCAATACCATTACTCATCCAAACCTCCATCCATAACCTTATGCAAGCATGGACGGAATCATTACTACTATTTTCTATTTTTTTTCTTTTGAGTCATTTTCAAGAGCAAGTCTTGTTCTTATTTTTACATGTTTGTAGGTTTCAAAAAGGTGGTGATATTTCAAAAAGGTGGCATAAATACCACTACACTTTGTTGTTTTATTACAAGGCCTTGTTTACATACCTTGGCTCCCAATCTTGATTCTCGTCAATCACAAGATTACGTAAGCAAGTTACTAACATTTCTCTTTGTAGGATTTTTTTTATTTTTCTTCACTTGACGCCCCAAACTAGGGGGATCTACCGTCAAAGGGGAGTAAGCGATACGTGTACTACTTTTTCCACACTTTTATTTCTTCGATGGGTTAACTTTTTGTTTCGACAAAAAAGGGGAGAAGAAGTAAAACTTAGGGGTTTCAAAACATACATCTATTCTTAAGTTTTACTCATCATAACATTATGTTTTGTCATCAACAAAAAGGGGCAGATTGTTAATACAAATAAACAGTAAAAAAAAGTTTATTAATATTTTGCGATCTCTTTGTGTTTTGTTGATAACAAATATAATGTTATCTTAAGTACAATTATAAGGATACATGTTATTTTTGTAAAGCATTTACATATAGCCATTTAATACAAATTGTTGTAATAAATCATTTGTTGTAATAGTTTATTAGGATGGGTAAAAATCACAACCCATGGATCAAATCCATAACCCATGGTATTGACCCATACCCACTTGACTAGATACAATATACTCATTAGATACATTGAATCTAAAAGAATACCCATGGACCAACCCATAACCCATGACCCATAACCAAAAAACCTATGGGCAAAGAGGAGCGTCCCACGGATCCCTAGGATTACACTAGATGGATCCCTTGTGGGAGGGATCCGTGGGATCCGGGGAATAGTGGCAGATTTTGCCTATAAATAGAGAGCCATTTCTTCATTCTAACTCACCCCTCTTCTTACTAATTCTCTCATATACTCTCATTCTCTTCTAACAAAAGATCACTTGATCTAGAGAGTACTTCTTTCTTTCTTTCTTTAGTGATTCTCATATAGGTCCTTCTCTAAGGTGAGATCACGAGCATTCTACAAGTTATCCAAGCAAGGAGTCCTTGATTGATTTGTTCCTCCGCAAGATTTCTGTAGCGAAGATCTTGTATTTGATATTTCACATATTTGTTGTGTAATAGTCGTGTTGGTTTGGTCCACCGTGTTACGGACTCGGTATTTAGCTTTGTACCGAAAAAAGGTGTAAGCAACATTGTGAAGGCTTCTCCGCCAAGTTGAAGGAGTTTGTTGACATAGTGCTTGAACTCTCGAGTAGGTGACTCAGGGAGTGGAGTAGGGCAAGGAAGGTGTCCTTGTAGTCGAACCACTATAAATCGGTTGTGTCATTTCTATCCCTTTGCTTTACTTTATTTACTTTCTTTATCATTAGATCTATACTTTCTCTACATCCATACGATCTCACATATTATCGAATCTAAAGTTTTTGAAACTAACTTAAAATCGTCAAAACTATTCAACCCCCCCATTCTATTTTCCACAGGTTTGATGTGACCAGGGTATCATTCATCTTGGATCTCTGAATATTATCTAACTTTTATCCATGGTGTTGTAGCAAAATTGATAATGTGTCAATTTACTAAATTTTTTTGTTGGGGCGTGTGTCCCATTTGTTTGTGCCAGGTTTCTTGTCCCGGGCTTTGGCAATTTTACTAGGCTTATGTAGGATTGGGTTTTTTTTAGTTAGGATGTTACAGTCCTGGACTCTTAGTGAAATTGGTGTATTTATCCAATTTATTGTATGTATGTTACCAAACTCTTGTGGCATTGGATTTTTAGCTAGGATACTGTGATCTTCAACTCTTAGTGAGATTGGCCTTTCTACCCAACCTACTGTATGTGTTTGTTATTCTTATTGTTTAGTGATGAGTTAAACATGAAGAATATTTTCCGTAGAAAGTTTGTTTAACTTTGACACGATAAAAAGTACTTTTGATTTTTCATGCACATAATAACTAATACTATTAACTAGCTACCTTCCAGCAACTCGCTCATGGCAAGTTATGGGTAATTGTGTACCTTGGAGTAGGCTTGCGCGATGAAGTCGCATCCAAGGCATTGTCAGGTGTACTCCTTGCGGTTTGACTCGTATGCAACTTTTGTTCATGAGCATGTTCATAAAGGCTTATTTACATTCTAGTAAATGTTTGCTTGTATGAATAGTCAGTAAAATGTAATACTTTGGAAAAGAGTGTTGGATTTGTCATTGCATTTTTGTAGAAATAGTATAGATGATCTATCCTGGCTGTTAGAAGCCTTGATGAAAAGATAGAAAATAAAAAGTAAAAAATCCACCTAAGTGTAGCATGCCAATCAGGCTGTATGCATGCCATTAGAGGGGAGTAGAATCCCCCTTAGGTGGTGCCTAGCAGTTAGGTCTTATTTTTGTTGACCTGTATTGTGATATGAGGCCTTTCCTTGCCAGGATTAGGCTTGCTTGGGCCTCCTATTTCTTCTGTTGGTAGTATGTCGTCAACATGGTCAGAAAGTGTTGGATGAATTTGGAGCTTATAGCGCCTAGCCCTTTTGCCCTTGTGACTAGTTGGTTGTGTGAGTAACATACCTTTTGTTTTTTCTGAAAGTGTGTCACTTGGCCTGTTGTTTTTGTCATTCCCAACATGATTGAGTTTGCCTGATCCTTTTGTTTTCTGGGGTTCTTTGAAGATTACTTGCACAAGGCCTTGCCTTGGTGTTATGGTTTGGCTATTTTTTCTTGGATGCCCATACCCTAGTCATATCTTTGAGGATGTTTTCCTCGTATTCATTGTTGGATGAGTTCTCATCCACGAGCAGTATGTTTGTGTTTTCAGATATTGATTCCTTGTGAAGGAAGGCATTTCTCTTCGTAACCCATATTGGTGTAGTCACCCAATTGAGGTGTACCAAAGGTATGTTTGAGATTGCTCCATTGCAGAGATGTATTTCCGCATCGGAGGGGTATCATGGGATTTGTTCCCATTGTTGTCTTTTGGAGGTGACCTCCTCAGTTTTGGCCCAGGTTGTGTTTTGTGGGCCTGAGTACTCACTTTTGATGATGACCCACCTTGCGTCTGTTGGGAATTCTGCCACATACCTGATTGTTGAAACCTCCATGCTGAGCTTTTGAATTGCTTTCCTACCTAGCAACATGTTGTAATTTGATGTGGATCTGAAGATATGGAATTGCAACATGATCGTATTGGATAGTGGATATGTTCCCACTGTGAGTTCTAGGTTTATTACACCCTTAGCATAGATCGTTTTCCCGGAGAAACTAATTAGAGGTGTTTTTTATGGCTTGAGCTTGTCTCTGACATGCCCTGGTAGCTTGTCAAAGTAGTGATCATACAAGATGTCGAATGAACTCTCCCCATCCATGTATATCTATCTTACCCTGTGTGATGCGATGATTGCTGATATAACGACTAGGTCGGATGATGGGATGAAGGTGTCTGTTGGAGTGTTTCACGAACGGGCTTGCTTCATGCTTGTGATTGTGTAGCTATCCTCATTAGTATTAGGTTGTCCTAATAATATCATGTTGATGTGTTCTAATGGTTCTTCAGGGCCAGTAGTGATTGCCTTTTTTGTTGTTGGGAGTAAATGATCCAACTTTCTTTAAGTGATTGATTTCTCGATTTCATTTTTGAGTTCCCTGCAAGAGTTTGTGTCCTGCTCGTGGTCATTGTGAAACCTGAAAAATAACCTTTCATCTCTTCTGATGCTGCCTGCGAGTGGTCGTGGTCTGGCCTAGGTGTCTGATAATTTTTTAGTCATTAAGATTTCTGCTAGTATCTTTGATAGTGTGTTGATGATACTATTCCTAGTATCATTGCATTCAGTGTTCTTGACATCGCTTCTATCTCTTTCTCTTCCAGGGTGGTCGAACCGCGGCCTGGACCTGTTGTCATGATGTTGCTTGTTGTTGTCATTACGATTTCCTTTGGATACTTCTTCTTTACTTTGCCATTTGGCGTATAGTTTCTTTCATTTGATGAATTCCGTTGCTAGTTCTAAGCATTTTTTCCAAGTTGCATGTGGCCTACGACCCAACTCCTCTAAGAATTGTCCCTTACTCATTCCAAAGATGAAGTCTCCGATAAGTTATTGATCACTGAGGCATGGGATTTCATAGTTTCGTTGTTAAATCGTTTGATGAAGTCATAGAACGATTCCTCAGGGCCTTGTTTAAGTAGCTGAAGATCTATGAAATTCCCTATATAATTTCTCATCGGCTGGAAGTTGGAGAGAAATTTGTCCTTTATGTCTTGCCAACCTAAGATTTTGTTCTTGGCCTGGCTTTTAAACCAAGCTACTACTGAGTCGGCCAGTGTTTGTTAGAGCATGTGGCAGGCTTTTGGGTAGTTCCAGACGCATGTTTTTATTGTCCACTCAAGTGATCATACATGGGAATCAGTATCTCCTACGCCCTTGTAAATGCCTATGCTTTTGAGCATGACTAGGTTATCAGGTAGTTCATATTCATAGATCCAACGACCAAATTGTTTCTTGTGTATAGTTATAGCTTTTTGGTGATTTGGTGTAGATGACCCTGAGAGGTTTTTGTCATTCATCCCGAAAAGTGCTTTGGTGAGTAGCCAGATTAGGTTTTCTCCCTCGGTCTGTTGTTCACTTTGGGGTGGTGTGTGGGTTTGGTTGCTCTAAGGGGATGCACTAAGTATGGATATTAGGGTGTCATGTTCAGTTAGGCTCATAGTTATGTTAACTTGTGAGTTTATGTTGGGTGGTGGGGTGCCCTGACTGCTAGATATGCTACTACGTGGGAAAGAGTAAGTAGGTTGGAATGCGTTTACCTAGGAACTAGCCATCCTTCTTTCTTCTGCCCATTGTAAAAGACATGCTACCAAGTTCAGCATGGCCTGGAGGTATTGTAGCCCTTCTCCCTATTGTACTCGAGAACCTTGCTTGATGGTGGACACTGGCGTGGTCTTAGTACAATAGGGAGAAGGGCTACAATACATGAGGAATTGGTCTTAGTATAGGCCCTTCCAAGCTACCTTGACCTCTACTTTCTTGTGTGAAACGTACCTGAGGAATTGGTCTTAGTACCTGATGTTCCTCGTGGGGACTTGGGGGTTCTTTTAGGAAGAGAGTTGTGTGCCGGTTGACGTGGTCATTTGTTGCATGCAACTCTCTCTCCAGGCCAATTGTGAGGTTTTTTGGTTGCTGGTGTTCCTCATTCTCAAGTGGTTTTGAGGAATTATTTTTTTGATTTTTGAGTGAGAAATGAGTGAAAATAGGTGAAAATTTTCGTAAAGTTTGCGGCTATTTTGTATCATGTCCCTATGGATGGCGCCATATTTACGCAAGGTATGTAAATCGGTTTAGACATGGGATGGGAATGGTTTTTTTGGTTTGGTTTCCTGTGTTGAACGGTAAGGACCCGATGATATTGATGTAGATAAAGAAGCTAGGGTAACACTTAAACAAGAACCATACTTCACTTCTGTGAGGCAGTATTTGCCCAAGTGTGTGAAAAATTATGTGATTGTGTTGCTATCATTTTATAAAGAGGCTTGTAAGGTTTCGAGATAAACCCTTTGGGAGTGATCAATGGCAGACAGGGTGCCAATTATCGATCATCCGAGAGCCAACAAAGAGGACATATGTCATTCGTCCTTTGTTAGGAATTAGAAAATTCCTTAGTGAAGAGTCGGTCACCCCAAATGTTATCTAGCTTAAGTTAACTCGTAGACTTGTCGTTAGTTTCGTTATTTAGTAGTTTATTTATTAGTTTGTAGCGTAGAATAGTTTAGTGCAACACCGTGGAGGAAGGACAGGTCTTTACCCACTGTATCCCTGATCCACAGTCCGATAGGAGGACGGTTTCATTGTAACTATAAATACCCCTTCCATGGATGGAAGGGGTGGTGCTTTCAATCTAATATTCTACAATTTGTGTAAACCTCTAGCAAGAACACCCTCTCTCTCTCTCTACTAACTCTCTAACTATGGCAAACATGTATTTTGATCATCCAAGACCACCCGAATCATCAACACAATAATATCATGATCCTACAATTGGTATCAGAGCCAAGGTTTTTGTGTTTTGATGATTTGTTTGTGGTTCGAATCTTGTCTTTAACTGTTTTTTATATACTTTTTGGTGTCGAAAAGTTTTCTCTGAATTCATGGTATAACTGTTTTAATATAGTTTTGTGTCTCTTTTGGTCCAAACAGTTTATATCATCATTTTTAGACATCCTTTTTTGTTACCAAATTTGTGTATTATGGTGGTCATATCTGTTTTGTCAACATGGGTCATAAGGTCTTCCAATATCACATTTTTTCTGGGTAAGACGTCTTAAACAGGTTTAATACATAAAAACATATGGTCATTTTGAGGTCAAAAAGTTGCAAACTTTTAATGTTTTTCTGGGTTAATATGAAGAAATGGTCGAAAATATGGTCGGAAAACTCATCGGATAATGTCAAATATCCAGTTAGCGACTTGTAAAAACTGTTTTTGTTAGCGAGTTGACTATTGAGTCACTTGCTGTCGTGGCGACTTAGTCGTGGCGACTTAGTCGTGGCGACTTAGGCTGGCGACTAAGGTTGGCGACTTGACTAGCGACTTACACAGAAAGGATGAAGGAGAATGACAAGACCATGACCACAAAACAAACACCTATATCTAATTTATCACAACCTCAGGCTATCATACCATCATCAGTCCACGAAGGTCTTAAATTGACAAAGAAAAGACTCGAAGCTGTAACATCAACATACTACAAGCAACCATTCATTACACTTACTCTTATGAAGTACTTCAATCATCTACAATCTACTCTATCATAACACAAGCACAATCTCAGCATATGTCAAGGATTGGTTAAGGCAGTCAAGACCTCAACTCAAGCTTAATTAAAACCCCTCGACATTTTGCTTCACAGATCAAGTCTCTAACGTATGGAAATAAAGTTCACTTCGAATTAAGTTGAATCTCAGTTCATGTCGTGTAGTCTCATAACACATCAAGACTCATAAAGTATCTACACACGACTCATAAACCATCATTGATCATTGTGAAGATTCACTTCATTAATATATGTCCGACTACAAAGATAAGAAATATAACAAGAGTGTTATGTTCTTTCTTTTGTTTCGGTCAAAGAAAACGTGAAGATTTGAAGAGACCAAGACTCAACAGATATCAATTACAAGATCTCAGCTTTCATTCTTTCGGTGTAATAAATGTCACATCTAAACCATTCAAGGTCAAGCAAACGAAAGAACAAATCATCCTCACTGATCTAGACTCTATCAAATGACTCGTAACAGACCATCTTGTTTGAAGTCTAAGCTTCATTCATATTCGAACACTTAAAGATAAATGAACGCAACAAGGTTGTTACTTCACTTTCTTGGTTCGGTTGATTCAATAATCAAAAACTTATCACATCATAAACCTACCTTAGACCCAATGAATCTTGAAGCCGATACTAGGACCTCTTGCCATCCCTGTGGCAAGGTCGTTATGAGCCATCCCTGTGGCGAGTTAGTTGTAGTCACTCTTTCCTGGTACTTGAATGATGAAGCTTTTGCTTGATAAATGCTTTATGCGTCAATCGTGGTTGTGAAAGAGGCGGATTTTTTTGATGTGGATTATTTTAGGGTTTGTATAATTTCAGTGAGAGAGGCGGACTATATTATCTGGTGTGATATTAGGGTTTGACTGCTATGTATTAGGGTAACAAGTGTGTTTAGTGTGCTTTATACCCGTGTAGTAGGGTTGGGTGATTATGCACGGGATATTATTTTTTATGGGCCGAGAATTGTGCTGTGGTGAACATGGGCCAAACGGATAATTAATTCTTTGTCATGGGCCGAAACTTATTCCTTTAAATATTGGGCTACTCTTCATTAGTTGGTACATGTGTGATGTCCGGTATTTAAATGCACTCAACTTGCTACTTTGGTATTTTGGTTGTGATTGAGAGTTGACACTCTTAATGTACATGTTCTGATCATGTGTCGAGGACATGGGATTGTTGAAGTTGAAATATTGGTCATGGACTTCAGTAGTGTTAATGTTGGATATGATTGGACTTTGTAAGGATTGCTTATGAACATATTGGACTTGAATGATGGTCCGGAATGATTTTTTTCTTCTTAATCCGTAAATTTCATTGTTGTAAAGTTGGGCCGCGTGTTGTTTGAGCTTATAAGTTGTTTGGGTTTTTGCTAAGTTGTGATGCTATTTGGGGCTTGTAATGCTTGTAGTGACCGGGAGTTGGATTGGACTGGGCTTAATGGAATTTTTATCGGGTCTCATGAGCTTATGCTAATGGAATGGGCTCAAGTAAATTGCAAGTTAGATGTTGGCCCTAATACTATTATTATGGACCGGCTCATTTCATGCTAATTGAATCGGGTAGCTTTTAGTGGTGATAAGTGATATTTATGGGTTATGGTAATATTTGGGCTACGAGTTGTAACTTGATAATTTGAGATTGTGTGAGATTTGGATTTCATGAGACTTGGATAAAATGAGAATTGTTGAAGAGAATTGATGATGATGGGATTTGATGATGTGATTAGTTATGGTATGCGGATTGGTGCTTTGGTGTATACATTTTCACGGAAAATATTTTTGTCACGGCTTGAAATTTTATTGGAACCAGGTTGACTACGGGGTTGTTTGTGTTCGATATTTCTTATTTGGATGTGAAGTGAAGTTTTTCCGGGCACGTTTACTTATTTTGTCTTCTTTCTTCTACACTTCCGCGAAGATGACTTGTTTGGGCGTTTATAGAGGGTGATGAAGACTTGGCTATTTAATTACGATTGTGATTCTTTCTCGCTTAACCCACAACGTAACTATCACTTCGGTGTCTCACTCAGTTGAGAATGTCAAGAGGATTTGTACATTGGATACACTGTTTCTTCTTCACAAGGACTAGTACAAGTTTAAGTAACAAATCTATGGAAGTTCACTTCATGATCAAGTTTGACATATTGGGTTTACTTCACCAAGTAGTCACAGCTATAGCCGACATAATGCGTGAATGATGTGTTTACTAAAGTATTTATTGGATGGTTGTTGATGTTATTGGTGATGTTGGACAATGAACCGTTGATGAACCGTTGCATGTTCCCCTAAAACTGATATTCACCGAAATCAAAGTTGTCATAACACATTCAAGCTGACATTGTTTACGGTTTTGTCTTGATTTTGTAAAATCCCGCGAAAGAATCTATTTCTCGGTTTAAATCATAGACTTGTAAAATCCCGTGATAATGGAAACATCCTGGTAATAGTAAAGTGCATTTCCGGATCTATCTTACGGTTTATTCTTGGTTTTGTAAAATCCCGCGAAAGAAACTATTTTTCGGTTTAAACCATAGAGTTGTAAAATCCCGTATTGATGGAACCATCCTGGAGAAAAGGAAAGTGTAGTTCGGGATCTCTTCTGATGCTGGTGTTACGGGTTCTGTTTCGAAGAAGGGATAAAAGGGTGTACTTCATGAATTGGATGTGTGTTTGGATATTTGTCATGGCGGTTTGGTTACTTCAAAGTTTTACGGGGTTATGCTCATTAAACCATGGTCGGGATGAATCCATTATCAGATTTCAATTAAAACGTCAAAAGAGGCTAGATTTGAGCTTTTAATCAGAAGATGTGACAACGGGGTTAATTCACTATTATTTATTTGAGGTTGAAGTGAAATAACACGAGCAAGTGTACTTAGTATCTGAAGGTATCGGGGATGGATGGATGAAGATTCTTCATGATCCTTGTTCGAGCTTATTATCAAAAACGAAGACTTGGGAATCTAGTTATTGTTGGGTGACTTTTACCTCTTCTTTTACCACTTGGGGGAATTGGGCTCTTATCACCTCAAATTAACTATCACTTAAAGGAGTTACGTTGTAGTGCTCAGTGTCACATTCAATTGTGGATTTTCAAGAGGTAATGTACGTCTATTACTTGATGGTTGGTTGGTTGAAGAGTATAGAGTACTTAGAGATTCAAAGGGGCATGAATTCTCGACACCGCTCTTTGTTACATATGTGCAAGTTTAAGTCACGAGTTCGGGTTAGTTTACTTCCGGGTCAAATTCATCATATTGGGTTTTCTCCATCAGTTGTCACTACAAAGAGCCTACTGAATGATAATGGGATTGATTATATGTTTTGCTAAGAGAGCTGAAAAGAGAGAGATTATGACGTCTGTTCACATCAGTTCAGGCCTCGTTCTCTAAAGAAAAGAAAAGTGTACGTGTCAGTGCGCTTTATCTTCTGAAGAAGAGAAATCTTCTTATTTATGACCATTCTCGTCAACATGCTTCATACTTTTTCCATGCGCTTAAGTCATCAAGTGAACCGGGCTACCATTGATTGTTTTCTCATTCCACTTGCTCGATTATAATGAAGATGGCGACATCATGTGCTTATTTTGCGGGAGAGAAGTGTGAATAGAACATTCGGATGATTTTCACTTACTTAATCAAGAATGGCAACTCCGTATGCAATTCTTGAGGGGGAGAAGAAGTGTGAAATTACTGCATGGTTGATTATTATTTGAGAATTTAAATGGTCATACGGCTCTAAACTCATGTAAGAACCGAGCTTCTTCTTATCGGGTAATCTTCACATGGAGTTTCTTCTTAAGAGCCGTTTGTTGACATCTTCACAAGCTGATATGAGTTTATTGACAAAGTGCTTCCGGTTAATGCTTCACGTGCACATCAACATGATGATTCCGAACAACCTTCTGTTCTTGTTTGATGTGATTGTTTGCTTGGTATTACCATTTTGTGTGTTCGTTGC
Source organism: Chrysanthemum seticuspe (assembly GCA_019973895.1). NCBI lineage: Eukaryota > Viridiplantae > Streptophyta > Magnoliopsida > Asterales > Asteraceae > Chrysanthemum > Chrysanthemum seticuspe. The sequence continues at coordinate 253,181,803 of BPTQ01000001.1, read as the reverse complement.
GGCCTGATTGCTGATTTCCTTGATGAACATCTTTCTGTTCTTGTTTGATTAGGAGGGATTTTAGTTAAGGGGATTTGCAAGATGTAAGTTGATTGGGATGCTTTTTGGTGATGTTCTTGTTTTTGGTGAGTTGAAGATGTTAACTTTCTATTCCCCAACTGGACAATCTTGAAGAAGGTCGAGTCTACAGTCGGTTCTACATTTTCTGCTACATGTTAGAAGACTAAAGACGAGTTGCATTTAACAATCTAAAGACTTCTTCTTAATTCATGGCATTTATCAAACAGATTGTCGGTTTAGGGGAGAGCACTAATTGGGGGAGAGTGATATGTCGAATTTAATCCCCAATTAGACTTGCTCATATTCTTCAGCAAGTTGATTCTCACAAAGACTTCTAAGGTTCTTCTCAACAGATTTCTTGTATTTGGGCTTTCAAAGTGTTGCTGATTCTGAAGTGTCAAAACCAGCAAGGGGGAAGGAGACACGTATCTAAACGCGAGTAAACTTGATGAACTTAATACTTCTAAGTAATTGAAGATATCCCGGGAAGACAAATGTGATTACCGCAGAGAAACTCAAGGTTTGACTCATGGCGAGTAAACTTGATGGACTTAATACTTCTAAGTGACTGAAGTTATCCCGGGAAAACAAATGTCATGACCGCAGAGAAACTCAAGGTTTTACTCTTCAAGGCGTTTAGTGTTCTTATTTCAACTATGTGGGGGAAGAGATGTTAGAAAATGTTTCTGAAGATATAAGAGGTACATTGGTGTATGATGATCTCAATGTTATCGCAATCATCAGGGGAGAGAGAATTGTGAACATTGGGGATGCTCAGCTGTTTTACTTGAGGGCTTAATCTGTGATTCAGAGATATAATCACTTATTCCGGTGTTGACATCCGCAGAGATTGTCACCCGCAGAGATAATCAGTGATTCGGCCTGCTTCTTCAATGTTATCGGTTGTTCTCTCTTTGGGGAATGTGTGTACTTCGGGTCCTTGAGCTTCATACACGATCATCAGGGAAGAAAGCCATTGTTTACCACAAACATTGGGGAGGTGTTTTCCTTCCGGGCATGATGTGTATTTGGGAGAGTTCTTGGATATTGGTGTACTTCGGGTTCTTGAGCTTCATACACATTCATCAGGGATGAAAGATGTGAACATTGGGGAGTTGTTCTTCATTACCCTCATGATGTGTATTCGGGAGAGTTCTTGAGCATTATACAAAGAGACTGACTGCATCAATTCAACTACTTGGGGGGAATTGTTCTCTTGACACCTTTTGGAATGGATCGCTTCAGACGTCAGTTGAAAGGAAATTTGAGAAGTGTTATTTATGTGTGGGATGAAACGTTGCTGATGTTCTATTGGATGATATAACCCCGAATGGAGAATCTCGATTATCGGTCTTAATAGGAGCAGCGGGATTTATGATAATGGTGTGCTTCTCTGTGCACCTGGCTAAGGAAAGCTTGAAATAGAGCTTCGAATCTGCTCATTCAAAGGATTTTCGGTTTGGGGGGAAGCTGCCAGAGTCTCTCTTTCAGATGGTTCAATTTCTTTCTTCAATGCAAGAGCCCTGGAAGCTTTGGTGGTGAATGTTTAAGAGATGATGACTTCTATCTTCTACAACGGGGCTGTTCGATATCCCTATCTCGGTACTCGTATCATCATCTTCTTTAACTATATCATCTACTCTATCTTTGTATATATTTATCTGAAAAACCAAATACAAAAATATAAAACCAACAAAACAAAATAGAAAAATATAAAATTTTCAAAAAGCCATAAAAATCAGAAAATTTGAAAAAGACCAAAAATATGTTTTCCAAGACATGTCTTCTGGTATCGATAACATCTACGGTCTTAGAAATGTCATTCAATAATGGCACGGGACCATAGATGAAGTTCGAGCAGGAGGTGTAAATATTCTTTTTCAAAACATGTCACAAAATATGGCTTACAGTTATTTCAGACTGTAACCCGGGCTTAAACTATGGCTTACAGTTATTTCAGACTGTAACCCGGGCTTAAACCATGGCTTGTTATTATTTCAGATAGCAACCCGTTCTTTAAAGGAAGGAAAGTGCTGCGCTAAATCTATTTTCAAAATATTTCGTGCACTTATCCTTAAACAAAACAAGGAAAGCATGTCTTCAAAAAGACTGTTGTTCCTACACAAATGTTTTTCCGTCTAAAATTCTTCAGAAAAATATTTGTTGTGTTTTCAAAAGTGGTGGTAAATGAGTTGCTGTAAATGTTAGGAATCATCCTAACATGAAAATGTGACAACATATTCGGTATTACAATAGTTATATTGTAAGGCACAAACACATGGACTGAAACCGTCATTTATGTAAAGTCATGTGTTTGGTGCATTATATAAGCCCTCCTAGACTTCACTAGGAGGGTGATGCTTAGTGTGTAATCTTCCATTTATCTTATCATTAATAAAACACAAAGTTATCCCTTCTCTCTCTACTTTCTCTCTCTAACCATGGATGTCATTTACTATCATCATCCCCGACCTCCCGAATCACATAATCAACTAATATAAACGATCCAACAATTGGTATCAGAGCCAGGTTATTATCATCGGTTGATTTTGTGGTCTAATCTTGTCAACAAACCCGTCATTTTATTTCTGTTATGCCAATTTATTACTGTTTTTTCAGCATGTGTTGGTTGTAACAGTTTAAAAAAAAATGTCAGATCTGGTCTGCTGGTCTCGTTTTCTGGTCTTATGGTCAAAGTTATCTAAACTGGTGATTTTAGTCTCATTTTTTCTGGGTCTTCCTGGGTTTAGTATGAAGATTTGCGAGTTTTGGCCTATTTTTCAATAAGATTTGCGAGTTAGCAATTGTTTTCTTTGAATATTTGCGAGTTTGCATATTTTTCTTTGAATATTTGCGAGTTTGCATATTTTTCTTTGAATATTTGCGAGTTTGCAATTTTTTGATGAAGATTTGCGAGTTAGCAATGTTTTGATGAAGTCTTGCGAGTTTGCAATTTTTTTGATGAAGATTTGCGAGTTAGACTTCATGTTTCCGATTTAGGAACGTCTAACTCTATCTCCAACTCATAAACTTGCAAAGTAAAAGACGGAACATTTTTCTCAAATCCTCACTTGACCTCAGATCTGATGTATCCTCACTGGTCTCAACAAATAAAATCAAAAGAAAAGAGAAGAAAGAAGAGATGTACAACATGACCAAACAACATCTACAAAACTAACAACACAAATCCATTATCTATCCTATCCCATCAAAAACAACACCCGAGAGAAGAAAAAAAACGATCTCAGTTCTTTTTCTTAATATACTCACTGATTCGAGTAAAGAATACAACATCATTGATCTGAAATTTTTATATCCGAATTCAGCTAAGAAAGAACAAGAACAAATACCTATCCCATCACCGATCACACGTAATTAACAAGAACAATCAAGATCTCAGATCTTTTCTTTCGAGGTAATAACAGAGACAACAGACCTTAAAGGTCACTTGATCGAAAGAAATTAATCCTCACAGATCCTACTTGAAGTCTAAGCTTCACATATATTCGAAAATTAAAGAACGGAATATAACAATTGTGTTACATTCGATCTTTGATTCGGTCAAGAAACAGAAAAACAAGTATCAAACCTACCTGTGTCCTTATTCAAAAGAACTTGTTGACGGATACTTCTTGGTTCTTGATTTTATGTGTGATTCGAGCATGTTTAGGTGGTGTTCATCCGTTTATGTTTGTGATATGGGTGTGTTGTTGAATGTGCAAAAGGTGTGATGGGGGCGAACATTGTACTGAAATGAGGAATTAGGGTTCTCTCATCCTTTTAACACCCGAATATTAGGTTTTGTGGGATTTGGATCGGGCCTGTTTATTTTTTTTTTGGATTGAATTGGGCCGGATATAACACTGACCGGGTATTAGATTTGTGTTGGATGGGTTTGTGAGCTAGTTGGACTACGTAAACTGAAATGAAAAGTTTAATATCATATCTTTATACGAAAGGTTGGTTATTATTGTTATTAAATGTTAACCTTTTGGAAAATTACTTTTGGAGTTCGTTATGCAAACGTGAATTAATTGGGGTTATGCGTTTTTTACAAGATCGGAATTATATATTATCAAGATTCATCAAAACTGACAAAAAGGCTAGATTTGGGCATTTAAACTGCACAATGTGACTACGGAGTTTATTCACTATTATTTATTTGAGGTTGAAGTAAAATTTCACGGGTACGTGTACTTAGTATCTCAAGATATCGGGGTTGGTTGGATGCATGATTCTTCGAGATCCTTGTTCGAGCTTTTAACTGTTACAAATGACAAAGACTTGAGTTGTCTAGTTATACCTGATGTAAGGAGTTACGTTGTTGTGCTCACAGTGTATAGCTATCACTTTAAAGGAGTTACGTTGTAGTGCTCAAGTGTCACAACAAGTTGTGGATAATTAGAGAGAAGTTCATATACAATTAAGGATGGATGGATGGGTATATGATTCTACCTTTATTGAAATTTTCAGTATTGGTTCTTCGTCAGACATTAGTGCAAGCTTAAGTCACAAGCTCGGGTTATTTTACTTCAGTCTCAAGTTCGTCATATTGGGTTTTCTCCATCAGTAGTCACTACAAAGAGCCGTCAGAATGATAATGGGGTCGGTAAAGAGTTAGTTGAGAGGAGTATAAAAGAGTAAAGAAGTTTTATCAGCAATTGATTCTCACGGGATATTTTATGCTTAACAGAGATTTATGGTACTTCACACTTATTCGATTACTTGGACATACGAGGTTACGCTGCCTCCGTTTCCATCGTAAACATAGTGTGTATGCTTCCTATTCCGCGAAGACATCGTGGGGGAAGAGAGTGGATGTGCTTTGTATTTTTTTTCGACTTCTTTGCGAAAACACTCTTTTTTAATAAGTATCTGCAATCAGGGGGAAGAAATGTGCACATTGGGGATGCACAACAGGTTCTCGTGATCAAGCTTTAAATGTTATGACTGCCGGAGATACGTCCGCAGAGATGATCAGTAGTATTGTTTTGTGACTTTGGTGTTATTGTTTCAACTTTCCCGGGTTGTTTTGTGTGAAGTAGCCTACTTATGTGAGAAAATATTGCTGGTTTCTTGCATGTTACCCCCGAACGGAGTTTCCGAATCGAGCACAATTGTAATTAAGTGACTAGTCAGATTTGCTTGGTGTGGTTTACGGTGTTATCTACAAATTCCGCTGCGTACTTAAAACTTCAAAAGTTAGAAGACAAGTTAACTACATCAAAGTTTTGAATCTGCTGAAGACGGTTGTCAGTTTGGGGGGAAGCTGATTCAGAAACTTCGCCAAAAAGAAGTGTATGGAGAAGCTGCTAAAGACATGCAGTATGAATTGGGGGGAAGTTAATCCAATTCATACATATTACATCATTTTCCTATAAGTGAAGAATATGTTCTCAAGCCGAGGTACAAAATGAAGACAAAAAGCGTCAACTGCAAACATCCTTAGTATTCGAAGAGCATATGAAGACCTTTCTTTATTTGTATTTGTACTTGTAGGAAATGTTGTAAGTAATCCCATATGTTGCCACATTGGGGGAAGATTGTTAGGAATCATCCTAACATGAAAATGTGACAACATATTCGGTATTACAATAGTTATATTGTAAGGCACAAACACATGGACTGAAACCGTCATTTATGTAAAGTCATGTGTTTGGTGCATTATATAAGCCCTCCTAGACTTCACTAGGAGGGTGATGCTTAGTGTGTAATCTTCCATTTATCTTATCATTAATAAAACACAAAGTTATCCCTTCTCTCTCTCTACTTTCTCTCTCTAACCATGGATGTCATTTACTATCATCATCCCCGACCTCCCGAATCACATAATCAACTAATATAAACGATCCAACAGTAAATCTATCAGATTCAGAGTTTTTGTGAAAATTGAAAACTCAATCAATGACTTCAGCGCTTTTAATCTTTTCAGAAAATAAGTCATTGATTGAGGGGGAGAATGTTTTCAAATTTATATCATCTAACGGACTTTCTTAATTATCCTACGTACTTATCTGGAAAAATGTAATTGCCTATGTTGAAGGACTAGGTTTCTAGGATATGATTGTTAGGTTTAGATGATTAGAGTTTGAGAAACACATTATTCCCATACCTTACATGATCTGATTGATATGTTGGATTGACTTTTATTAGTCGATTGCTGTTTGGGTGTTGTCGACCACCATATATTTGTATGTGTGTTCACTAACATATGCAGGTATATTGGTATATAAGAATGTTCCCGATCCGGATCCCACAAATGAACATGATTGGATGCCGCAAGGAAAGGGTAACGATATCTTGGGTTGACAAATGAAGAAACGGAGCTTAATTGGACTTCAATGGAGAGTTGGCATAAATGCAACGTAAGAGGTATCACTGCATCAGCAGATGGTTTTCTTCTAAGTGATTGAAGAAACGAAGCTTAATTTGACCTCAGTTGGCATTCAAAATGCAACATAAGAAGAAGTCTCACTGCATCTGCAGACGGTTTTTCTTCCAAGCCCTACAGCAACAACAGAAGCTTCTCAACCACTTAATATATCTTTGTGCAGGATACCATTTTTAAACAATTTTGAATAAGTTGATTAAATTGTTTTGAAAATGGAAAAATATTGTTTTGAAAATAAATTGAACTTAATTTTGAAAATCACCGGACTTCATTTTATCAAAACTTGAGTCACTCAATTATCGACTACGGTCATGGATTGAGGGGGGGAGTGATTTAAAATAATATATTTTCAAACGATATTTCTTCACAAAAGTTCCGCTTTGTACTATATAAGTGGTGATCTAAAGATTTAATGTTATGTCATGGTATGATTTTTTCGTTAGAATCAAGGTCTTTCAAAATGAAATTTTTTTCTGTTCTTGTTTGATTGTGAAATTGTTTTATTTTACTAAAAGATCTCTTAAAAACTTTCATACCTGATACTAACAATCTTTAATGTCTTAAATTGATCCTTATCTGTCATTTTTCAAAAATTAAATCTCGCCACGTCTTTCCCCAAATTTTTCTAAATGATTTAAATCAGTTGGGATCACAAATCTCAGTTGGTTTGAATTTTTTTGATCAGGGGAGAGATCGTGATTTAAATCTCAAATCTGTTTAAATGGAATTGGTTTTAGTCCTTTAAAGGCACTCCTGCCTCCATGTGCCAAACGATTTCAAATACATAATGCACATGTTGAGGAGGAGGATTTATCCAAAAACCAGATGAGTATTTAAACAAGGCCACATTTTCTCCCATGTTTTCTAAACCTAATTAAATCACTTGGGATCCAAAATCTCAAAGGGTTTGATATTTTTGATCGGGGGAGAATTTGTGATTTAATTATGAAATTTGATAAAAGGTGATCGTTTTGATTTAATTGTGCACGCTGCTCTCTCATATGTGCTAAAAGCTTTCGAATCTCGAAGCATATATTGAGGGGGAGCATTTTTAAAGAAAAGAAACTATCAAGGTGCAAATGCTTTTATGTTTTATCATAAAGTACCTTGATTAAGTTTTAAATGGTTTCTTAATGGCTTGTGTGATCGTAAATGTGCTTCAAAAGAACTCTTGCCTCTATGTGATAAAATGATTTCAAATATCCTACGCACATATTGAGGGGGAGAATTTTACCATGAAAATCAAATGGCTTTTTCGTATGAAAATTGTGATCAAAGAAAATATTTCAAAGTCCTCTTGCCTCCATGTGCTAAAAAATTTCTAAATCATACGCACATGTTGAGGGGGAGGTTTTCTAAATGATCAAAACTATTAAGGTACAAAATGCTTTGATCTCGTATCACAAGTACCTTGATTGGTTTTCCAAATGATTTTTCAATTGGTTTCATGAAGGAAAGAACAATACCAACAGACCGACCAATTTATTTTATGCATGGAGTTATAAGGATGGTTAGGTTAGGTATTTGTTCCCACGATCCGCCAGAACCGGAGGGATCTTCCCAGGGACAATCTACTAGATAGTGTAGAGTCCTTAGGAATATTGAAAAAAGGAGAAAAATGAGAAATGGGAAGAGTGCGGACTGAGACAGAGCTAGTACTGGAATAAACCCAACAAGGTTCTAGTTATGAAGTCTCGGTAAGCACTGAAGGGGTTGAAGAATGAAAAAGAACTGAATGTGAAAAAGGGTGAAAAGAAATAGCCCTCCATCAATTCAACCTTAGGGCAGTAACCGGGTTCAATACATATGCTACTGGTGGTTACTAAGGTAACGCCGGTATTGAAGACAAGACGTCATGGACCCAGTGACGCACTGCACTAAACTTCCCAAACTGCTCAAGTTCCTCTTAAAAGGGCTTGTTTCATTCTCACGGGGAACCGACATAATCTATCGACTTTCTCTTAGAGATTGTTGATATTGAAGAAGGAGACCCTCTCCCTAGTCTCCGACACAGGAACCAAATGTGCACGATTGAGTCTAGAGCCAAGAGATCATCCACAATATCTCGTTAGGACAAAAAATTAATGATGACTTGCTGTTTCACACAATGTGGAAAGTAAGAATATATTAAGAGTCCTACGCAGTATCCTTGTGGTATTGCCAGAACATCCGAGTGATATGAAAATATTCACGATGAAGATGGAAATCCTTCTGGAGCCAACTTCAAACAAGCTCTTGGTGGGTGACATGTGAGATCTTCTCGTAAGATCAAGCTTGTGACAACTGGATAGAAACAATGGGGAGATTCACTCGTGAATCAACCTTGGTCCAGGAATGGAATTGACGAATACTTTTGGAAAAACCGTTCGATGTGCAAATCTTCTTTTCTCTAGCACGTCGAATGTGTATTCATTTCAAATTTAAAAAGTATCTCTGATTGAAAAATACTTTTAGAAAAACCGTTCGATGTGCGAATCTCTTCTTTTCGCTAGCACGTCGAATGTGTACTAATTCTCTAATACGAAAAGTATTTTGATTGAAAATTGATCTTTCTCATAAAACCTTCGTCCTATTGCAAAACTCTTTCTTCTAAGCAATACGCGATTGTTTTTCAAATCATTTTTCATCAATCAGTGAATCTCAATTCGCTGGTTCACTCACTCCGTGTTGTCTTCTTTGAGACGTTCCGGTTTGAGAACAGCTAGAACAGCTGCGAAACCCTGTCAAGGAGATTCTTAGGAATCCTACCTGATCACAGGCAGTACTTGTACTGATCAACAGGGAACCGTGGGCCGTGTACCTCAATTCAACGAAAGTGATCAAAGACACTTTCGTGTGTTTTATTGCTAACTGTTGTTTGCAGGTACATTTGGACGGTTGCAGCTGATCAGAATTGAGAAGTCAATCCAAAGCCGCATGCTCACAGCATCCACACTTAATTTGAAGAAATCATGACTGGTGCATATCTACATAACCTGGTTCTGATATTTTTATACTATGCTTCTGCTACACTGCTGCAAATATCATGAACCAGTAAGGCTTCCGCTACTCTGTTGGAAAGATGTCATGATTCAAAAGTGTGAGCATGTCGGTCCAAATGTCACAACTTCACATGAAGGCAACACTACTATGGATGATCCAGAGAGATTTACTGTGGCTGATGATCTCAAAGAAAGCTCGAAGATCATCAAAGATGTGGATCAGTTAAAGGCCTCCACTAAAAGTACAAATCAATGCGGACTTTGAAGAATCGCTACAAAAGCACAAAGATTGTTGAAATGAAGAATTGAAGTCTACGAGCTCAATAACAAAGTCAAGAATAGAATGCTAGGATTTGAAATGTAAAACATGGGGTGACCTCCCTTAGGGGGAGATTGTTAGGAATTAGAAAATTCCTTAGTGAAGAGTCGGTCACCCCAAATGTTATCTAGCTTATGTTAGCTCGTAGACTTGTCGTTAGTTTCGTTATTTAGTAGTTTATTTATTAGTTTGTAGCGTAGAATAGTTTAGTGCAACACCGTGGAGGAAGGACGGGTCTTTACCCACTGTATCCCTGATCCACAGTCCGATAGGAGGACGGTTTCATTGTAACTATAAATACCCCTTCCATGGATGGAAGGGGTGGTGCTTTCAATCTAATATTCTACAATTTGTGTAAACCTCTAGCAAGAACACCCTCTCTCTCTCTCTACTAACTCTCTAACTATGGCAAACATGTATTTTGATCATCAAAGGCCACCCGAATCATCAACACAATAATATCATGATCCTACATCCTTTAGCTCGTAAAGGATAGTGCTCTACTCACCTGCGTGTTCCCCACTGTGCTATCTTAGACTCTTACGTCTTAACCATTAACGACAGTTGTAACAGTCGTCCCTTTGCACATGTGTTCATGCTGTGTGAAGGTAGTTTCCAGGCCACGTTCGGCCTGGGCTTTTGCTGTTCTTGTCAATATTGACCTCGTGAACCACTTTGGGCTTGATCTGAGCATGTGATTAATGGTCCTTAGGCCATTAATTATGATACGCTATTAATATTAAAGTCCTAAAAATGATTTTGGTATGAAATATGCTAATATACATCTGTCTATTGGTTAATCTATTCAAACTTCAATTGTGTAAGATGAAAATAAATAAGGCTGGATTGAAAAGATTTTTGGTTTTTGAGTAAAAGGTTGAATAATTTGTTAAAAATATTACTCCTAAAGTATAATAAGCGGGATACCCGACCCGTGACCCATTTTTCGCCCAATGTTTATATTCGTTCAGTTTTTAACCCTACCCATTTTTCTCTTTTACCTTCGCCACTCACATCCTCTGTTCTGTTCCGGATCCGATCGGTCAAATCGTAACGGTTTATTAATGTTTGCCCGATCCATGCTAATGAACAGTACTAGCTACAGTGCTCTCCACATCATGATTTTGGATGTCTCAGCGTTGGGGCTGTTGCATGAACGCCACATGTATTCTCCAATTTTTATAGTTTTGTTTTAAGTTTATGTGGTGTTACTTGAATTATATGATATTTGTTGCTGCTTTCTTTCATTTGCAGAAAAAGTTGCGTCTTTGTTATATGCGAAGGTATGTTTATGTTGTTGTTGTTTCTTTAGTTTGGTTGGATTTCAGTGTGTCTATGGTACCTCATGTTTTTTTATTGTTTGCAATTTTTAGTTGGTTGTGGGGATTTGTTTACTAATATGAATAGATTAGCTAGGGTTACTGTTTTAATTAGTTAGGGTTGTTGTTTGAAGATTAACGGTGATTTGTATGTTTAGTAAGATTACCTGATTTGTTAGGGTTACTGTTTCAAGATTAAGGATTACTTGCACTTATGCTTTAGTAGAAATATAAGTTTATTAGTTATGGTTAACTCTATGCAGTTGCAACCATGAAAGATGTTTCTTCTTTACTCAATTATTTACAAGGTACCGAATGGTATTCCATTTTTTAGGTCGTGATGAATTGGGGGGACCCGTATCTTCGCTAGGTGACCTACTATGGTCGCAGCCATGGTGAGTGTATCCTCTTTGCTTAAATATCTGAGCCACTTGTCCAGCGACATTTCCAGTTTCGTTGTAAAACCGATTGTGGGCCCTTAAGCGTTAACTTTCATTAGTTGCAGCCACGACGAGTGTATCCTGTTTTATGTGTCGAATGCATTGTCAGACTAAATGATAGTCTCGCCATCGACGTGTCCTATTTGGATGCTTTTCATGTTAGTTCTTTCATATGTTTGTATAATATGATAACAAACTATAACAAGTTCTTATAACATTTTTGGTTTCGCTGAACATTTGGGGCTGCAAGCCTTAAAAGAATCCCGTTGAGGTCAGTTTTTTGGGGCAATGCTTTTTCTGCATATTAACTCTTCTATGAGTGTGGCTCACACATTCCCATATCTTGGCGGGGTACCCACGAGCGTTATGTGGTTGTAGCCATGGCCCTGATGGTAAGAATATTTCCTTATTCTCTATTATAGTTTGGGAGTTTATTATTTGTTTCTGAATTTTTTTTGGGTGATCACGGACGAGTATGCTTTCACAGTACGAGGGTGTTGCTGCTCGCGCATTGCATCTGTCTTAGTTTGGTCATTTGGTTAGTGTGTCTTTCGATTTGCTGGGGATACCAAGTCGGTTGGTGTGCAAAGGTATAAAAAAAATTAATATTTTTTTGGTTTTCTCAATATAGATGCATTCATATTTAAGTTGTGGATTTCTTTAATATTCGAACTTAACTAGGTGGTTAGCTTTTAATTTTTTCTTGATTGTTGTAGGCGTGGCAAGGCCGGACCAGATTCTACTTATTTTTTATTTACTATAGGTGATGAAGACGCTATTGCTTATATGCCTTTGTTGGATCATGATTGGTGAAAGTGACCCATATCTTGGCGGGGCAGCATGACCTCAGTTATGTTTGCAGCCATGGTGGGCCCGAGTACCCTTTTGCCCAGTTCAGCGCTGTCAAGTCTGATCCAAATGTTGAATGGAACTTTGGTTGCTTATATTATGTGCATATGCCTAGGCTATGTAAAAATATTAAAATCTTGTTGGTTGCCTATATTTTTCCAGTGATTGACGTGGATTTTCAGGTCGTGTGAATTCTACATGTATCTTGGCGGGGCACCAACACGAGAGTGGTGTTTGCAGACATGGGGGGGGGGGGGGGGTAGAAAACACATTTTCCATTTGCTTATAATACAATATTCTGATGTTTGGTTCGTTGATGTTTTCCTCATAGTGGGGATTTGGATGAATTTTGTATCTTGGCGGGGCAGCACCATTAAAGTGGTGTTTGCAGCCAGGGCGGACGTGGAAAGCACTGTAGCTACTAGTGTTCATAAGCTACTACTAGTAAGCGTTGTTTTCCAAATGCCGTATCTTGGTATGGCAACCATGTAGCTGCAGCCATGGCAGGTTTTGGGTACCGCTTTGACACTTGCTGACCTGTGGCCTAGGTTAGTTTCGAAAAAATATTTGTGGTGTTAAGTATTTGATTCCAAAAAAGGATACCGGGTACATGTGTCAATAATGTGCTTGAGATATGTTTTTCTGGTCAAATACTGATCACTACTTATGACGTCATACCTAAGTGGTGGTGGCATACATTATTTAATAGTATTATGGCACGATTGAAACGATGTCATTTTGTTTCGGGTATTATTTTGGGCTGATATTGGCCTCTTGGTGTTTCGCCCATTTAACGCCCAACACATACATATAGGCAATGATGATAATTAGCGGTGTTTTTAAATATCATGATAGTGATTTAGTAATGCAAGTATCTTAGCGGGGCAACCTTACCCGAGTGGTGGCTGCAGCCATGGCCAGTGTTCGCTTTTCCTGCTATATTTTCAAAATTTTTGTTATTTTAACATGACTAATTTGGTGACGTCGGTATCTTGGCGGGGCAGCCTTACACAGGTGGTGATTGCAGCCATGCCTAGCATTCGCATTTTGAGCCATTGCGCGATAACCATCTGCTTTTGGTACAGATGTGAGCGTATGTATGTATGTGTAACAGGTAGTTAGTGATAGTGGGCTGGATTAGGCTACTTCAGCAATAAAGACTCTTAGTACATGTATGCAAAGTATATGGTGATTTGTCGTTATTCATTTTTTATCTTTCATTTTATTGATAACTGATGATGTACCCTCTGAACAGCTCGAAGGACACTCCTTCGAGACGTGTCGAAGCCCTTCTATTCGAAGGCCCAAGTTAGGTCTCTATAATACTCATAGGCGTCAAACCATTCGTAAGCATGAAGGTTACCTACAGGGAATTCGCCATTCGAAGCCCTAAGCCCTTCGGGGTATGGTTGACGAAGGAGTAATGGATAGGAGAACCTCCTGACTTGGTCAAACCCGCGATCTCCCTCTCTTTCCTGGCTTCCCCGCCAAGTTTGAGAATGTGGGTCACTAAGCCCTAGCGGTTACCCACAAACATGGGACGCCCCCATGTTCTCCGACATTCACGCAGAGGTGCCCCTAACCCTATTTCTTCCACTATAAATAGGTTGGACGGGCAATGGATTATGGTAAGCTCATTTCACACTCATCTCTTTACTTACACACACTTATACAACCATAACTCATACTTACTCTCAGGCCGGAGGTTTTTCGCAGGGTCCAACCCCTGCATAATCACTTAACATAGTATCTTCGTATTTCTTATTCTCAGGTGAAAGACAATATTGGCTGGAACATACACCCCTCATACATTTGATCATCATCGAAGCCTGGTAGTGCAATTTATTGTACAATCAGTGGCGCCATCCGTGGGACCCGCTACTATTAGTCCCATAATCACCAAGTCTTAAAACCTTAACCAATTACGCTATCTTTCCGGCATGGAACCAGGAAGGGAAGATACACCTCCACCAGGTTTCTCTACCCTGGTCCCTCTCAACACAACTAACACCGATAATCTTGCCCCCATAACAGCCTCCACCTTCACTACACGATCTCGTTTGGAAACCACTCCCGTACATCACGCCTCAACTTCCGCTAACCCTATTCCAGAAATTAGCCCTGCATTCGTTGAGGCAAAATTCGAAGCCTTAGAATCTTTACTAAGGGCTCATAAGAGGCAAGTTCGCAACACTGAAATGTGAAGGGAACTGGAATATTCCAGTGAGGAATATGATGAAGAGATTGAGGGAGATGAGAGGCCTCGACCGATTAACTAGGGACGTTCGGCCCTACGAAATGGTTCTCCTTCCATAAGAAGGCCTAATGGAAGGACTGTGGGTACAAGGTGAAAGAAGGAGCGAGAACTCTAACGGAGGAAGCAACCCAGTAGGGAACGGAGGGGTAAACCTACCACTTCTCTTAGTTGCCCACTTAGGAAGAGAAGGGATGGGGGCTCCGATACCCCCATCACATGTCTCAAGTGTCGGAGGACCTCGTCCATACTCAGGGATGGATCAGTTACCCCCTCCGGGAACGAACCCCTACCTACCTGCTCAAACCTATAGCACCTACCCTCCGAATGGTTCTCTCCCCAACCAGAGTTACCAACAAATGCCCTATGGACACGTTCCTACACAGTCGATGGGTGGAAACCCTTCGTATCAACCTTCTACAGTCTACCTTGCATACACACAACCATTTCCTAACCCGTATAGAACTACACCTGTCTATCCACCTCCATATAACCCTTACTATGCTGAAGCCTCTAGAGCTTGCACACCTTTCGTGAAGTGGATCGAAGACTACCCTCTATCTGACAGTGTAAAGATGCCCACTCACATAGGCACCTACGATAGGAAAGGCGATCCTGATAACTTCTTACACTTGTTCGAAGGCGCTATCAAGATGCAGAAGTGCGTCATGCCTGTAGCATGCCACATGTTCACATACACACTCCGAGACTCCGCAAGAATATGGTGGAATGGAAAGAAGTTGGGGAGCATTGTAAGTCTAGACGACCTTAAGGCTAAGTTCCGATCACACTTTAGCTAATAGAAGAAGTATACCAAGACCCATCTAGCCGTGCATACCATCAAGTAAAGGGACAACGAAAGCACAAGGGCCTTCGTTACAAGGTATACCGATGAAACTTTGCAAATTCTGGGTTTGCACGAGGATCAGAGGATCTTTGGTTTTGTACATGGCCTTCAGACTCGAAGCTTGGTGGAATTCCTGTCCACCGATCTTCCTACCACTTACAAGGCACTGATGGAGAAGACTTACACTTGGATTGAGTCCAAAGAAGTAGCAGCAAAAGGAGCTCCGATAGAGCAAAAGGAAGCCTCTGGCAAGTTCTCCAGAGGGTCCTCCTGGGAAGGATCCAAGAATAAGAAGAAGAACAGAGACCGCTTCACTCCCAGGGAGATTCTGGCTACTGAGAAAGCCGTGAAGTCCTTCGACCCACCACCTCGGATGTCAGCACGAAGCAAAGGCAGGGACATGTCAAAGTATTGCCACTTTCACGAAGACCATGGGCACGACACGAACAACTGCAGGGAGCTGAAGAAGTAGATTGAAGAGGCGGTACGATCTGGACAATTAGCACACCTGGTTAAAGGCATCAAGAAGGGAAAAGATAAGTTTTCCGAAACCCAATTGGGTGAATGGAAAGGAAACAAAAAAGAGGCTACCCCTACAGAGGCTCTGATACTAACGGTGCACAGGCATGATCCAACCTTGAAATGGAAAGAAGCAGATGGGGAGCTTGGAAGCGTAGGAGAGATAACATTCCCTTCCATCCTGGGGCAGACACCTTCGACTGACCCTGTGGTCATCAAGGTACGCGTCTCAAATAAGGAAGTAAACCGAGCGTACATGGATTGTGGAAGCTCCTGCGAGATCATTTGTGAGCATTGTTTTCTAAAGCTCAAGTCATCTATACGCTCACGAAGGGTAGACTCAAAAACACCTCTGGTAGGGTTCTTCAGCGAGCACTCATGGCCCCTTGGAGAAGTACCGTTGGAAATCACCATAGGCGAAGGCCCCTTATCCCGCACGGAGATACTCACCTTCGTCATAGTCAGGTCAGATTCTTCTTATAATTTGTTAATAGAGAGAACAACTATGCAAAAGATGGGCATTGTTGTTTCCACCATACATGTTGCCATTAAGTTCCAAACCCCCTTCGGAGTAGGAACTGTTCATTCCAATTATGGGGCGGATAAAGGTGTATATGGTGTCAAGAGGATCAAAGAAGAATCAGAGGAGCCTCCGATAGCAATTCTCAGTTGCATAGATGCAGAAGAGCGAGTTGTAGTTAACCCTAGCTACCCTGAACAAACGATGGTAATAGGAAAGCAACTCCCGGCGAATTTCAAGGCGAAGCTCACAGAACTGTTGCGGACTAACCTTGATATTTTTGCTTGGAAATATTTTGACATGACAGGAGTCCCGAGAACATTGTTGATAGACGGATAGCCCATCGGCACGGAGCATAAACTCAATGAATACAAACATATTTGATGGATCTAGGACACTCTCCTTGTGTCAATGATATTTTGTATAATATTATCATCAAGCAAGCGGAATTTACTTAAGTAATACTTAGAAGAAGAATTATATGATGTAATGAGAATGAACACAAGTTAACACAAAACTCAAGCTTCAATATTATTAATGAAATAATACGAGTGATCTTAGTATCACTAGGGTTACACCTTGAAGCTTTCGTAGGTAAAACTAATGTGTAAACATACGTTTCTAATACAATGACCTAGGATCTCCTTTTATACAACAAGGAGTCCTTTACAAGATAAGTATAAAGCTAACATAATAGAATATACACGAGATCTATTCTATACTTATCAAGACGCGTTTAACCTTATCATAAACTGATAGCAGTGGTAATGAAGAACTTGCAGTGGGAATACGTTTCCACTGCTAGTGTTAAACCAAGCAGTGTAAACCACTACTATCCGTGGTAACGGATTATTCCCAACAATCCTCCCCTAAACTTATGATTTCTCTGCAAATCAATAAGTTTCTTCAATATGCATTAACTTCAAGGATTTAGGGAATTCAATCAAACACTTCACTTCTTTTCTCTTAACTTTTGTATAGCTCTTGAACACTGATCTTGAAGCCTTTGTAATAATGCTCTGACCTTCTCATTGTCTTCATTGACTATTATATGTAAGCTTAACATTACTGTAAGAGCTCCAGCTCTAAGTGGATATTCTTTCTCAGCAAGCATGAAAAAGTATTCTCCATAAGCTGTAGAGACATGATGAACTTCACATGAATCATAGTAAAACCATTTAGTACCAAAACATGTGAACAAGGTTTTCCAGTAGTCATCATCAGCATTTGGTTCAAAAAGCCTTCTAAGATTTACCCATAACTGCATCTCCTTTGCATCTTTGAGATCTTGAGCATTAAACCTTTCTTGAACTAATTTCCATAGTGTATTAAGGTCATCTCTGTCAAAAACTTTAATAAGATCTTCAAATGTTATGAAAGATGAAGTTTCTCCTCCCAGCCTTGTAATCTTCCATGTTGAAGCAAGATTGCTAGCAGTGTAAACTTCCCAATCAATGATAGGATGTCGAATTTGCAGTGGTTCTGGATAAAAATCTCTGTCTTCAATCACAATCATTTCAGTCATTTGTTCTTTAGTGAACTTCTCAGTAGGAATCTCCTTCTCAGTAGATTTTGTATGATCTTCATCAACCTTAGTCTTCTTAATAGTGTGAGAATCACTTACTTTGGCCTTTCGCTTCAATCTAGGAAATATTCTTTCTTCTTCTTCAGAACCCATTGGAATAAAAGATTTATCTTGTTTTACAGTTCTGTAGTAAGCCCTTTCAACTTGATCATCAGACATTCCTTTAAATTGATGCTTTTTCCAGTTACCAACATGACAACAATAAGTCTTCATATATGCAAGTATTTGTGCCTTGGTTGGTTCTCTTGGTTTCTTCTGACCCTTTTTGACTGAAATAATTACATCATCAAGTGCTTGATTGTTCTTCATCATAATAAAATCCTTTAACTGAGCAGTTCTTTGTTCCTCAGTTAAGGATGCATCAACAACAAGGTCAATTGCCTTTTTCTTGATTTCTGGATTATTAGCTACTAGAAACTGAATATCTTCTTCAGTAGGAACATAGCTAAACTCTGGAGCCTTTTCTTTCATAATAGTAGGTTGAACAGTGGAAATTGAATCAGTATCTTCCATTCTATCCAATCTTTTAGCTTCCAAAAAACTTACAACTTCCATCTCTTGCAATCTTTTCTTTTCAGCAACTTTCTCAGTAATTTGATCTTCTACTATCTTCTTAGCAATTTCTCTATCAAGATCAATCTGAACATGTCTTTTCTTTGAAATTTTACCTTCAGGTTGTTGTACATCTTCCATAACTGCTTTACCTTTGTCTGTCTTCAATTTATCAAATTCTTCACTTGCAGTGGCAAAAGTTAGCTCTGCAGTGGAAATAAAATCAGTGGTAAAATCAGTTGCAGTTTGGAAAATGTCTTGATCTTCAAGTTGCTCTCCATGAGTTTCAGCTTCTTTTGCTCCTTTACTTGTAACTCCTTCATCTTCAAAATCAATTGTCCTCCCCTCAGTGTCAAAACCTGTTTTCCTCCCCTGTTTGGAGGAATTTCCCAAATCTTGATCAGCTGAATCACCATTAGAAGGTGAGGATGAAGATGAAATCACCATCTTTTCAGTCTGCCTGTGCTTTTTCAACCTCTGCATCTCTTCCTTTAAGGTCTGAATCTCTGTCTTTAATAATTGAACATCCTTGGCATGGTTCTTCTTAACAATAGCCAAGTCTTTTTGTAGAAACTCAACCTGCTTTGCTAATTTGGTACACAAAACCATCAATTCCATTTGGTTGCCACTGCCCTCAGCACTTCCAACTGTGTTACCTGTTGGGAGAGGTGAATCATGGGGCAAAGGTCCAGATTCCTACATAGTAGGACTAGGTGAAAGTCTAGAACCACCACAACTAGTTCCTAGACCAAAAGGTTCAGAAACTTGTTGTGTTGTCATGAGAGGAGTTGACTGTTTTTACCTTCTCTCATAGGTTCTTGAAACTGGTGGTGTATAATCAATGTTGGGTACATCAATTATAGGTGTAGTTTGTTCAGATGAAATTTTAGCAAGCATTTGGGGTAGGAGGGGTGTAAAAATCATATTGCCATCTTTATTCAAATTTTGAAAAACTTTAGGCTTTAGGCAACTGATTTGATAAACATTAGTGTGAGGTTGCAGTTGAAATTCATTAAGCACAGCTAGCACAAACCTGGGATACATTAAAAATTTGGTTTTACTTTGTACATTGCCTTTCATACTTGTAAAAATATAATTGGACCAGTTGAAAATCTTATCAGTGACTAGACAAACCAAAGGATAAGCCATGGTTGAACTAAATTGCTCATAAGATGTTTTCTTAGGACTAAGGCAATGTAACAAAGTATGAATCAAAAATCTCCAGTGAGGACAGAAACCACTCTTTTTGAAAGTAGCCTTTTTGTCAGTAGTATCATATCCCATGGATGATAAAGTATCATGAATGTCAGACATAGGTAATGTGATGAGACCATTGAGATCATCCAAGTGAAGTACTCTCCTCAGGGATGCCTCAGTAACATCAATAGTTACCCCATCTACAGTGGCTCTAAGAGCATCCACTGTTTCATGTGTATCTCTATTCTCAAGTGTTATGGACTGAGCAGAAGTCCAAAACTGATTGATTTGAGAGATATAAATTGTGGGTTTTAAAAGCAAAGCATACGTTATATGAGTGGTATGAAGAAAGTCCACAATCTCATGAAAAACAGGGTCACTCTTCTCGTTATTCTTGTGTAAGTAGGCCACAAGGTTGTGTCATCTGCAAATTTCAAAGAAGCCATAGAAACTTTTGATGAAAAATATGATTATGTCAGTAAGAATTGAAGTAATGACTAGCCAACTGAGAGAAAAAGATATATAGGATTAGGGTTTAGAATTGATGCGCAAGTAAAATTATCTTTAGACAGTAGTTATAATATAGAAAGAAGATAATTTACTTAAAATATTAACCCTATATATATGACTATCAGTGGTTACTTTCAACGGCTAGTAAAAAATTAATTAGTGACATAATCAGTTGTAACGGCTAGAACAACAGTGGTAAAATAACACTGTCAGTGGTAACTGTGAACTAGCAGTGGTAATTTTTCACAAATATTTCAAAGAGCAGTGGTAAAGATAATCATTTAAAAACTAAACTGCTCTTATCATAGTTTTTAGCAAACTACCAGCTATCAACGGATTTGATATGTCTTTACCATGAGCCGTTTGCTATGGACTAGCCAACTCTTAATCATAAAGAATATGGTGAGTTGATAACCATATATTTTTTGGTAAACTATCGACCATAAACGGATTTGTCAAGTCTTTACCAGTAGTTGTTTGCTCTGGACTAGTTGATTCTTATGTATATTAGACATGGTGAATCAATAACCATTTATTGTGTATCTCAGATATACACCTTTTAACTCCAACTTCTCATCAAAACTGATATACAAACTCATACAACAATTGCATTACCATACTGCCTCCCCTCAACACCAGAAAACATCTATGGATTAAGCATTCCAAGACTTGTTACCAAGTACTGAAATCTTCCCACATCAAGACCTTTTGTTAATAAATCAGCATAGTTGTCATCAGTATGAATTTTGACAACTTGAATTAGTCCCTTTTCATAGCAATCACGAATGAAATGGTGTCTAATTTCAATATGTTTGGTCTTTGTGTGTTGAACATGATTCTTTATGATGCAAATGGTACTGCTATTGTCAATATGTATGATGGTATTCATGAAATTGTACCCATAGTCCAAAAGTTGATTTTGAAGCCATAAAACTTGAGCACAGCAACTTGCAGCAGCTATATACTCTGCTTCAGTTGAAGAATTTGCCACCATTGTTTGTTTCTTGAACTGCCATGATACTAACTGGTTGCCAAGAAATTGACATCCACCAGTTGTAGATTTTCTATCCAAGCTAGCTCCAGCATAGCCACTATCTGAGTAAGTAACCAGATCTAAAGGAGAATCTCCGGAGTACCATAATCCCAGAGTAGGATATGCTTTAAGCTATCTAAAAATCTTCTTCACAGCAGTCAGGTGAGAGAACTTGGGAGTAACTTGAAACCGTGCACAGGCACACACAGCAAACATAATATCTGGTCTAGATGATGTAAGATACATCAAAGAGCCAATCATAGACCTATACATGTGCACATCAACAGCTTCACCACTATTTTCCTTAAGAAGTAGATGTGTAGTCTTGTCTGCAGGAGTGCTGGATGACTTTGCATCAGTAAACTTGAACTTCCTTAGTATCTCAGCCACATATTTATCTTGATTAATGAAAATACCATCTGGCTTCTGGAGTACTTGAAGTCCTAGAAAGAATGTGAGTTCTCCCATAGAACTCATCTGAAATTCCTCTTTCATCAGTTTCTCAAAATTTTTGCACATCTCTGGCTTTGTAGATCCAAAAATGATATCATCAACATAAACTTGGACAAGCAAGATATCATTCTTGTCTTTCTTGATGAACAAAGTTTGATCCACTCTGCCTCTATGAAACCCATTTGTAATAAGATAAGTAGTTAAGGTTTAATACCATTTCCTTGGTGCTTGATGCAAGCCATACAAAGCTTTAACTACCCTGTAGACTTTGTTAGGATAATCAGGGTCTTCAAAGCCTGGAGGTTGTGAGACATAAACCTCTTCATCTATCTGCCCATATAGAAAAGCACTTTTTACATCCATTTGATAAAATTTAAAGCCCATTGATTGGCCCTAAACTAGTCTATCTTTATATTAGTCAACCACTTGTGAATGGTCAACCATAAAAGTCAAACTAATCTAGGACCAAAGATATTTAAAATCCATGGGAGTATAGAATTATATCCCCGGGTCGTTAAGTCCCAACGAGGTGTGTAAACTGTAATACAACGACTGTGTGTGCTGAAATGATATTGAATATACAAAAATAGGAATCTGATTGACTAACACTAGAAATGTGAATAGAAATAGCTCTGTCACAGCTATGTCATTAAAAACGTGCAATCAGAAACCTAAAAACGTAAAAGATATACAAACGTACGTTTAACTTAAATTAAACGTAAACGTATAAAAATAAAACGATTATAACCATAATAGGGATTTGCATGTCTTAGCGACTTAAATGCAAATTAAATATAATTAAAATATTCAACTATAATTTACAAATTTATATAAAAGTTAAGAAAACCTAAAAAAAAACTAAAATGCGTACGTGTACATAGCAATTACATAAACGTAACAAAATAAAAAGTGAATTCAGTCCAATATAAGTCCCACAAATGTGAAAATCATATTTTTGGAATCCTAAAAAGATAAGAAAATTATTGAAAAATTAAAATAAATTTTTACACTATTAAATTAATTAATATAAATTAAAAATGAATTAAATGTATTTAATAATGAATTAAATAATAAGAAAATCTAAATTTAACTTAAATAAATGAAATAAAGAATCTGAAAAATCTAAAATATTATAAAATAATTTTTGAAACTGAAAATGTATTTTTTACACAGTTATTCTATTTATTATTAATTATTTACTATTATTAAGTATTAAAAACTTTTATTGATTTACTAAAAATATTAAATGAATAAAGAAAAATCTGAGAAAATTTCTAAAAATACTTTAATATAACAGAAGCTTAAGAAAAATATAAAACATATAAGTGCTTAATAATAAGCTAAAAAGAAAATTAAAAAAGCTAATTAATATTAAATAAATGCTATCACTATTTTAAAAATGATGTTTTTGTGATTTTCTTTTCTGAAACTCAATATGTACTGATATTGAACAAGTTTAATGAAAACAAAAACTTACAAACTAAGAAATAAGCACTTTATGAGCTTATGAGTCAAGACAGTCAAGCATAAGCTTGACCGTTGAGACTTAAGCTTAGAATAAGCTTGGAAAAAGCTATAAACATGAAACAAAAGATAAAATAAGATAAACACAAATCCAATAGATAAAGATAAACAAGAAAATGGACTGTGGTAGTGTGAGCTTATGGTTTAGACAGTTAAGCTTTTTGAGCCTAACTTGGATGGAGTGAAAGCTTGTAAAAGCTTAGTATAAGCTCCACACTGGAAAGCAAAAGAAAAATAATATGTATACAAGTGATATTGACAAGAATGAACAAGCATGTGTGCTGGATTTACCAAATAAGCTTGTAATAAGCTAATAAGCTCATTCAGTACACTACAGTACCAAACACCCCTGCATACTTTTTGAATGACAAATTAAGCTAAGGGTATAAGCTTAATAAGCCAAAATAAGAATTGAAGTAGCAAGCTGGGCTGGTGAGGATTCCAAAAAGCCAAAGCTCAACCTGTGGGGTTCATAGATGAGCTTTTGAGGAGCTTATGAAGTTGCTATGATTACACTGATTTCTCAATGTAAACTGAGAAATGGGACAAACAAAAAGCTTGTTGCAGCTCTACTTAATAGGCTGTAACATGGAATTTAAGAATTGGACCTTATTAACTGGTTGGTTAGCTTTTAAAAGAAACTAATTTCACAAGCTGGGTCCCAGGAATAAGCTTTTTGTGAGCTTATGAAGGAGGACAGTGTATACTGAAAGCTCAGTATACACTGATGGAGTGGGACAAGTTACAAGCTACTTGCATCCCTAGCAAATAAGCTGCTAGGTGAAAATTAAGTGTTGGATCTAAGAGTTGGGTGGATGAGCATTACAAAAAGCCAAAACACACAAGCTATAGATCATTAAGGAGCTTTTAAGAGCTGTTGGTAATGGTGTAAGTTCACTGAACTGTTGTGAGTGGGCAAACAACAAACTCCTATAAGGCTTATCAAATAAGCTCATAAATGCTCAACCTACACTGGAACATTGAGTGTGATAGATTAACCTCACATAAGGCCAAAAATTACAAGCTCAAGCTCAATGAGGAGCTATTTGAGAGCTTAGAAAAACAACTCCAACTACACAGTTTGCTTCTGTGTAGTGAGTAAGATGGGACAAAAAAGGTGGGTTGATTAAGCTACCTAGATAAGCTATAAATGTACAAGCAACCATACACATAACAACTAGGCCACAAGGGCTTCACAAAGAAGCCAAGTGCACAAGCTAGGGCTAAGTCATAAAGCTTCTGCAAGCTTATGAACTGGACAGCTAAACTTGTGCACAGGGCAAAAACAGGCTAAAATAAGCAACAAAATAAGCACTTAAACATGGAAAACAAAAATACAATTAGCAAGATTAGCAACAAAACTAAAACATCCTAAAAGCACAGATATAGAAAGCTAATATTAAGTCCTATACAAAATTATCTAGTTTATTCAAAAACTGCAAAAAGGAAAATTTGACTTTTTGAGTAAAACTAAAAAGTTGACTTATATGAATTTAGATCTTAATCTACTGGCTTAATATGTTGTATTAAGCTATAAGAACATGAAATTAACAAAGATAAACAACATTTAAACACTTAAGCAAGATTATAGGATCCAACAATCTCACAGTGCTCATTTAGAGATCATCAAGTGTCAATTTGACTTTCTCAAATGCTACACTACTTGATTAAGGTTTTACTGAGTTACTTAGGCCATATAAAGAGTACATCAAACAAGAACAACCACAAACACAACCCTAAACACAGATTCACCATCAAATCCAAACAACCTTTAAATGAGATTAGATTGAACTTTTCATAACATCTAACTGTGTAAACAAAATTTATTAAATCCAGGGGCTTTAGTGTGTCAAACCAATCCTTTTTCAGCCTAAACCAGTAGTCACAAGAGTCTAGGTCTAGGATTATCAAAAGTAAGCATATTGACAGTTAAATGAAAATCCAAGCCACAATCCAATTCCAAAACATAGCAACCTAAAATAAAACTAGATAAACAATGACAAATAACAAAGGAACAATAAAACAGGAAAAGGAAAGCAATTAAGTAAACAAAACAGTAAATTGCAAAATCTAAGAAAATGGCTTACAAGTTGCATCAAGCTGAGAACCAAAGAAACCAAGGATCATACCACACCTATAGCTTTCCATAAAGCTTCTAAACCAAAGCCATCCAGGATTCACTCTGCTCCTTGCATTGATCATCTTGCAAACTGATTTTTATTTGTTTTTCTATTTTCTTGATTTCTTTTTGGTATTTTTGGATTTTAAAAAACTATAACTGTTTTGATGTATCTAAAAGCTTAGTGAGCTTTGTCAGGAGCCTACATGAGCTAATAGAGTCCAATAAACAACCATAATCAACATTAATTTAAATGACAAGAATTTAAAGGAACTTTAAATTAAAAACTTGAAACTGTAAGATAGATTGAAATTAAACTGGAAATTAAGTTCTATTACACTAGTTTAATGAAAATTACAACATTAAAACTGTAAATGACAAGTAATTTAAAGAAAGCATCTTAAAGTTATACTATGTGAACAATGGCTAGTCCAAAGTTATGCATCTCTTTGCCTCTCCTCTGATCTTTATAGTCATTTGAGTTCCTTGTCGACCTCTAAATCTTTCCCACCTATTCTCAGCCATTGGATCCTTCCAAATCATCAAAACTGCCATTTGTCAATTTTGGCGCCAAAAGTCATTTGAGCAGGTTTCTTGCATTTAATGCTTCTTGGGAGATTGTGGAGGTGGAGGGGACAAAGAGAAGGTAGTGGTGAGAGTAGGTAGACAGCTGGGGTGATGAGGTGGTGAAGAATACCACTGGTTTTGGTTTGCAGGTGTTGTGTGAGAGGGATGAACAGTGACTGGCGGTTTTTATTTATTTAAAAACTGGGTTGGGCTTGGTGTTGGGCCAGCTGGGTATTGGGTTGGGATAATTAAAAAGGGTCCGGTTTGGTTTTGATATACAAGGACCATTTATGTAATTTCTGGATTTTGAGGGACTGAAAATGCCAATATTCCAAAGTTAACACAAGGACTAAACCTGCAATTAATGGTTAGTACAAGGACCAATATTGCATAAAATTCCATTTTTATTAATCCAAGGACCAAAACTGCCAACTTTGTAACTCCAGGGACCAAATTTGCAATTTTCTCAAAACTTATCATAAAGGACCAAATATGCCACATTTGAATAGTACAAGGGTGTAGTTTGAATAATTTCCATTTTTAAACACCCAGGGACTGATTTTGACACTTTTGTAAAGTTGAGGGACCAAAGTTGTAAATTGTGATTTTTAAACTTCAAAGGACAATTTCTTACAACTTATGAATCCCAAGGACCTTTTATGACTTTTTATAAGTTTTGGAATGACCAGGGACTAGTTTTGACAATTGGTGTAACTCCAGGGACTGAAACTGACATTTGTGTGAACTTTGCGCATTTTTCACTTGTTTTTCAATCTTTTTGTTCCCGAGTCACATAAAAACACATTTATATGATTTTGTATCCTTTTGTGAGTCATTTGTGTGTTTTTGGTCGTTTTGTGGGTTCAAATTATATAAAAGATATGTGTAAAACGGCACATATCAAATCCCCCACACTAAACTATTGCTAGTCCCTAGCAATATTTATGAAGTTTTAATGGATTTTAAAGAACTCTTTACCAAAAGCCATCACTTCTGGAGTAGCCAATTGTTTCAGTTCAAGTAAGAATTTTGGTACAATGATAACCAAATGATTTTGAGCAAATCACCAGTTGTCAACGGATTTGATTAGTCTTTACCAAAAGCCGTTTGCTTCTGGACTAGCCAACTCTTAGATAAATTATTAATATTATCTTTGGTGAGTCGATTACCAATTATGGCTTTCCAACTGCCTTTACCACAAGCCATAAACTTGCGGGCTAGCCAACTCTTCACTACTTAAAGATATGGTGAGCTGAACACCATACAATTTTGGGCAAATTGCAAGCCGTTAACGGATTTGAGATATCTTTACCAAGAGCCGTTTGCTCCTGGATTAGTCAATCCTTTTGTTTATTAGACATGGTGGACTGATTACCATTTGTTGTGTTTAGTACATAGTACTTCCACTAAATTTTTTTTTTAAAATTTGGCCATTTTGGGGGAAAAAGGGACTAAAAGGGTACATTTATGATCAAATTCGCCAGAATTTCCCCCCCACACTTAGAAATGAATATTGTCCTCAATATTCAAAGTCCCGACTATTATGCCGAATCCTTGAACGTAAAAAGATAACATTACTAGCTAAGTATAGAAACACAACAATTATTCTCTTTTTTAATAATTACAATTTTTCATTCATTTTTTAGATCTATATACAATATGTGGGGCATCTCCCCCACACTAAGGTGGTAGAAAGGGGTAAGAAGACAGAAACATGGGTGAAAACCCATGTTGCACTACTGTTTTTGATAACCGAGTCGCTAGCTTGACTCGGCCCCGAATTAAATGGTTCATGGGGAAATGACTGGATGAGAAATTGGAGTGGGGTCACCACTCACAGAATTATGAATAGTAAGGTAAGGAGAATATTTTGGTTTTTCTATATTTTTGTATATATGTACAAAGAAAAAGGAAAAATATTTTTGTGTTTTATATCGTTTTTGAAATTGAAATATGATATTTTATATAATATATACAAGTACGTTATACGCAGCACACCTCCCCGGCAGCGGCGCCAAAATTTGATTGGCCCTAAACTAGTCTATCTTTATATTAGTCAACCACTTGTGAATGATCAACCATAAAAGTCAAACTAATCTAGGACCAAAGATATTTAAAATCCATGGGAGTATAGAATTATATCCCCGGGGCGTTAAGTCCCAACGAGGTGTGTAAACTGTAATACAACGACTGTGTGTGCTGAAATGATATTGAATATACAAAAATAGGAATCTGATTGACTAACACTAGAAATGTGAATAGAAATAGCTCTGTCACAGCTATGTCATTAAAAACGTGCAATCAGAAACCTAAAAACGTAAAAGATATACAAACGTACGTTTAACTTAAATTAAACGTAAACGTATAAAAATAAAATGATTATAACTATAATAGGGATTTGCATGTCTTAGCGACTTAAATGCAAATTAAATATAATTAAAATATTCAACTATAATTTACAAATTTATATAAAAGTTAAGAAAACCTAAAAAAAAACTAAAATGCGTACGTGTACATAGCAATTACATAAACGTAACAAAATAAAAAGTGAATTCAGTCCAATATAAGTCCCACAAATGTGAAAATCATATTTTGGAATCCTAAAAAGATAAGAAAATTATTGAAAAATTAAAATAAATTTTTACACTATTAAATTAATTAATATAAATTAAAAATGAATTAAATGTATTTAATAATGAATTAAATAATAAGAAAATCTAAATTTAACTTAAATAAATGAAATAAAGAATCTGAAAAATCTAAAATATTATAAAATAATTTTTGAAACTGAAAATGTATTTTTTACACAGTTATTCTATTTATTATTAATTATTTACTATTATTAAGTATTAAAAACTTTTATTGATTTACTAAAAATATTAAATGAATAAAGAAAAATCTGAGAAAATTTCTAAAAATACTTTAATATAACAGAAGCTTAAGAAAAATATAAAACATATAAGTGCTTAATAATAAGCTAAAAAGAAAATTAAAAAAGCTAATTAATATTAAATAAATGCTATCACTATTTTAAAAATGATGTTTTTGTGATTTTCTTTTCTGAAACTCAATATGTACTGATATTGAACAAGTTTAATGAAAACAAAAACTTACAAACTAAGAAATAAGCACTTTATGAGCTTATGAGTCAAGACAGTCAAGCATAAGCTTGACCGTTGAGACTTAAGCTTAGAATAAGCTTGGAAAAAGCTATAAACATGAAACAAAAGATAAAATAAGATAAACACAAATCCAATAGATAAAGATAAACAAGAAAATGGACTGTGGTAGTGTGAGCTTATGGTTTAGACAGTTAAGCTTTTTGAGCCTAACTTGGATGGAGTGAAAGCTTGTAAAAGCTTAGTATAAGCTCCACACTGGAAAGCAAAAGAAAAATAATATGTATACAAGTGATATTGACAAGAATGAACAAGCATGTGTGCTGGATTTACCAAATAAGCTTGTAATAAGCTAATAAGCTCATTCAGTACACTACAGTACCAAACACCCCTGCATACTTTTTGAATGACAAATTAAGCTAAGGGTATAAGCTTAATAAGCCAAAATAAGAATTGAAGTAGCAAGCTGGGCTGGTGAGGATTCCAAAAAGCCAAAGCTCAACCTGTGGGGTTCATAGATGAGCTTTGAGGAGCTTATGAAGTTGCTATGATTACACTGATTTCTCAATGTAAACTGAGAAATGGGACAAACAAAAAGCTTGTTGCAGCTCTACTTAATAGGCTGTAACATGGAATTTAAGAATTGGACCTTATTAACTGGTTGGTTAGCTTTTAAAAGAAACTAATTTCACAAGCTGGGTCCCAGGAATAAGCTTTTTGTGAGCTTATGAAGGAGGACAGTGTATACTGAAAGCTCAGTATACACTGATGGAGTGGGACAAGTTACAAGCTACTTGCATCCCTAGCAAATAAGCTGCTAGGTGAAAATTAAGTGTTGGATCTAAGAGTTGGGTGGATGAGCATTACAAAAAGCCAAAACACACAAGCTATAGATCATTAAGGAGCTTTTAAGAGCTGTTGGTAATGGTGTAAGTTCACTGAACTGTTGTGAGTGGGCAAACAACAAACTCCTATAAGGCTTATCAAATAAGCTCATAAATGCTCAACCTACACTGGAACATTGAGTGTGATAGATTAACCTCACATAAGGCCAAAAATTACAAGCTCAAGCTCAATGAGGAGCTATTTGAGAGCTTAGAAAAACAACTCCAACTACACAGTTTGCTTCTGTGTAGTGAGTAAGATGGGACAAAAAAGGTGGGTTGATTAAGCTACCTAGATAAGCTATAAATGTACAAGCAACCATACACATAACAACTAGGCCACAAGGGCTTCACAAAGAAGCCAAGTGCACAAGCTAGGGCTAAGTCATAAAGCTTCTGCAAGCTTATGAACTGGACAGCTAAACTTGTGCACAGGGCAAAAACAGGCTAAAATAAGCAACAAAATAAGCACTTAAACATGGAAAACAAAAATACAATTAGCAAGATTAGCAACAAAACTAAAACATCCTAAAAGCACAGATATAGAAAGCTAATATTAAGTCCTATACAAAATTATCTAGTTTATTCAAAAACTGCAAAAAGGAAAATTTGACTTTTTGAGTAAAACTAAAAAGTTGACTTATATGAATTTAGATCTTAATCTACTGGCTTAATATGTTGTATTAAGCTATAAGAACATGAAATTAACAAAGATAAACAACATTTAAACACTTAAGCAAGATTATAGGATCCAACAATCTCACAGTGCTCATTTAGAGATCATCAAGTGTCAATTTGACTTTCTCAAATGCTACACTACTTGATTAAGGTTTTACTGAGTTACTTAGGCCATATAAAGAGTACATCAAACAAGAACAACCACAAACACAACCCTAAACACAGATTCACCATCAAATCCAAACAACCTTTAAATGAGATTAGATTGAACTTTTCATAACATCTAACTGTGTAAACAAAATTTATTAAATCCAGGGGCTTTAGTGTGTCAAACCAATCCTTTTTCAGCCTAAACCAGTAGTCACAAGAGTCTAGGTCTAGGATTATCAAAAGTAAGCATATTGACAGTTAAATGAAAATCCAAGCCACAATCCAATTCCAAAACATAGCAACCTAAAATAAAACTAGATAAACAATGACAAATAACAAAGGAACAATAAAACAGGAAAAGGAAAGCAATTAAGTAAACAAAACAGTAAATTGCAAAATCTAAGAAAATGGCTTACAAGTTGCATCAAGCTGAGAACCAAAGAAACCAAGGATCATACCACACCTATAGCTTTCCATAAAGCTTCTAAACCAAAGCCATCCAGGATTCACTCTGCTCCTTGCATTGATCATCTTGCAAACTGATTTTTATTTGTTTTTCTATTTTCTTGATTTCTTTTTGGTATTTTTGGATTTTAAAAAACTATAACTGTTTTGATGTATCTAAAAGCTTAGTGAGCTTTGTCAGGAGCCTACATGAGCTAATAGAGTCCAATAAACAACCATAATCAACATTAATTTAAATGACAAGAATTTAAAGGAACTTTAAATTAAAAACTTGAAACTGTAAGATAGATTGAAATTAAACTGGAAATTAAGTTCTATTACACTAGTTTAATGAAAATTACAACATTAAAACTGTAAATGACAAGTAATTTAAAGAAAGCATCTTAAAGTTATACTATGTGAACAATGGCTAGTCCAAAGTTATGCATCTCTTTGCCTCTCCTCTGATCTTTATAGTCATTTGAGTTCCTTGTCGACCTCTAAATCTTTCCCACCTATTCTCAGCCATTGGATCCTTCCAAATCATCAAAACTGCCATTTGTCAATTTTGGCGCCAAAAGTCATTTGAGCAGGTTTCTTGCATTTAATGCTTCTTGGGAGATTGTGGAGGTGGAGGGGACAAAGAGAAGGTAGTGGTGAGAGTAGGTAGACAGCTGGGGTGATGAGGTGGTGAAGAATACCACTGGTTTTGGTTTGCAGGTGTTGTGTGAGAGGGATGAACAGTGACTGGCGGTTTTTATTTATTTAAAAACTGGGTTGGGCTTGGTGTTGGGCCAGCTGGGTATTGGGTTGGGATAATTAAAAAGGGTCCGGTTTGGTTTTGATATACAAGGACCATTTATGTAATTTCTGGATTTTGAGGGACTGAAAATGCCAATATTCCAAAGTTAACACAAGGACTAAACCTGCAATTAATGGTTAGTACAAGGACCAATATTGCATAAAATTCCATTTTTATTAATCCAAGGACCAAAACTGCCAACTTTGTAACTCCAGGGACCAAATTTGTAATTTTCTCAAAACTTATCATAAAGGACCAAATATGCCACATTTGAATAGTACAAGGGTGTAGTTTGAATAATTTCCATTTTTAAACACCCAGGGACTGATTTTGACACTTTTGTAAAGTTGAGGGACCAAAGTTGTAAATTGTGATTTTTAAACTTCAAAGGACAATTTCTTACAACTTGTGAATCCCAAGGACCTTTTATGACTTTTTATAAGTTTTGGAATGACCAGGGACTAGTTTTGACAATTGGTGTAACTCCAGGGACTGAAACTGACATTTGTGTGACCTTTGCGCATTTTTCACTTGTTTTTCAATCTTTTTGTTCCCGAGTCACATAAAAACACATTTATATGATTTTGTATCCTTTTGTGAGTCATTTGTGTGTTTTTGGTCGTTTTGTGGGTTCAAATTATATAAAAGATATGTGTAAAACGGCACATATCACCCATAAAAGATGCATAGGCTAAAAACAACCTAATTGCTTCAATCCTTGCAACAGGGGCAAACACTTCTTCATAGTCAATACCCTCCTCTTGAGTATATCCCTGAGCCACAAGCCTAGCTTTGTTTCTGATAACAATTCCCCTTTCATCTTTCTTGTTTCTGAACACCCATTTAGTACCTATTACCTTATTGCCAGAAGGCAAATCACAAAGCACCCATACCTTTTGAAGCTTAAATTGAAGCAGCCCTTCTTGCATTGCTTCCACCCAACTTTCATCTTCAAGTGCCTTGTAAACATTCTTTGGCTCCATTTGTGACAGAAAGCACATAAACAGACATTCATTCTTGCCTTCATGAATTTTAGATTCATATATTTTACTTATGAATCCATGAACATCAGGCAACCTTGTTTGTCTTCTAGTCTTCACAGGTGAATAGACATCCCCAATCACATTTTCAAGAGGATGTGATTTATGAACAGTAGTGTGGGGAGTCTGAGGAACTGCAATCTCACTTGGCATATTTGAAATTTCAACATCATCGGCTTGAGCTTCTATATTAACTGGAGTGGTGATTCCCACATCTGGTGTTGCAGTGGAAACACTTTTTCGAACAGTGGAATCAGAATTTCCACTGCTTTCAGAACTTTCAGCATTCAAATGACTATTTCCTTCTTTTCTCAAATCATAAGAAGGATGAGCAACTCCAGTTTTCTGTACATCATTATTATCTGCATAGTCCCAAAGAGGTAGACTGAATTCATCATGATCATCTGCATCCTCTTTGCTTGATTCATCATCATCAAGAAACTCTTCTGAACCTGCAAAACCAAAAGAAGATGTTCCTGTAGAAACAGGCACATAGTTCATAGTATCAGTTAGAGAATCAAGATCAAACAATCTTTCTGGACCAGTTCCTTTGACATTGACTTTGTTTTCCAGGAACTCAACATGCATATTCTCTTCAATCTTTTGGGTTCTTAAGTTGAATACTCTGAAAGCTTTACTAACCATGGAATACCCAACAAAATACCCTTCATCAGCCTTTTCATCAAACTTGCCCAGATAATCTAAGGTATTGAGAATAGATACATGACACCCAAATGGTCTCATGAAGTCAAGGGTAGGTGGTCTTCCCCTAAACAATTCATAAGGTGTCTTGTTCTTTGTCATTACAACTAAAACCCTGTTTTGCACATAGCATGCAGTGTTAACTGCTTCAGCCCAAAAAGTAATTGGCAATTTTGAATCGGCCAACATGGTTCTAGCAGCCTCTATCAGTGTCTTGTTCCTCCTCTCAGCAACACCATTTTGTTGAGGAGTTCTAGCCACACTAAATTCTCTTTTAATACCTTTATCTCTGCAAAACTCATCCATAACTCTATTCTTGAATTCGGTTCCATTGTCACATCTAATGATTTTAACTTTCATATCATATTGGTTTTCTACTTCTGTGATAAAAATCTTGAGGATGCCAGTTGTTTCATCCTTAGTTCCAAGAAAGAAAACCTATGTAAATCTGCTAAAATCATCAGTCACCACTAGACAATATTTCTTTAGATTCAAGCTGCTCACTGATGTAGGACCAAACAAGTCCATATGTAACATTTGAAGTGGGTGAGTAATAGAGTTAACGAACTTTGACCTGCAAGAAGCTCTGTGTTGTTTGCCTTTAAGACAAGCCACACAGGTTTGATCATTTTCAAATCTTTTCTGAGGTAAACCTCTCACTAAACCATCTTTGACAATCTTGTTAATGGTTTTGAAGTTGACATGACCAAGTATTCTATGCCATAACATGGATTCATCCACTGTGGCTTTTGCAAGTAAGTAAGCATAATTATCTTTAGCTACAATGTTGTTCATATCAAAGCTATAGAGATTGCCTTTTCTAGGAACTTTAAGAAGAATCTGACTTTCATCAGGCAACTTAAAATCCTTAGAGAGAACAAAGCACATATCTTTGGTAAAAAGAACATTGTTCATCTTGTCACACATTTGTGACACACTAAAGAGATTGTACTTAAGCTCCTTTACATAATATACAGGTTCAAAATCCAAGTTACCAGTTTTAATAACACCTTTACCAGCAACTTTTCCATTTACTCCACCTCCAAAGCTGACATACTGTCCATCATAATGCTCAAAATCATAAAGATAGGACTTGTTGCCAGTCATGTGCCTTGAACACCCACTATCTGTATATCCTTGATCTGACCTTTTTGACCTTGGATGTTCCTGCACAAATAAGTAAAGAGTTAGTTTCTTTTGGGGACCCAAGCCATGATTGACTTGGATCTGCCTCGTGTATCAATATAGTTAAATCTATCAAAGGTCATTGATACACCATTGGGATTGGTTGTAGAGGTATTTCCTTTAGGTTTCCATTCCCAACGTACTGAGGCCTTCACAGCATTGCCCACGTCCCCCCTTTTCTTATTAAAAACCCTTGCAGTGGTAACTTTTGAATGAGCAGTGGTAACTGCTGGTTGATTTTTAGGTACCCACTGTTGATTATTATTAACCTTTTTAGCTTGAAAGGTTCTTTTTCTTGTTTGTGCAGATTTATTAAAACTTGTTTTGGAGTTTGCACTTTTAACAGGTGACTTAGGATGAGCAGTGTTAACAGTTTTTGCAGTGGCAAGTGTTTTGAGGCCACTTCTAAGTTGAACTGCTCTTGGGACCATTTTGCAATGAGAATCAGGGTGTACATTATGTTGATACCTGTTAGTCTCCACCCTTTTATACCCATAGACTTCCCTTCTCCCAACATGATAGTCACAATAAGCATGTAAATGATTAAAACTACCACAGATATAGCATGCCTTATTGTTCATAACAAAATCACTACCTAGTTGTTGAGATTTAACATGATTCCAACTCCTCTGGTTACCCCTAGGAGCTGTAGGCTTGTTCCTATACATCTCAGCATACCTTACAGTTGGTCTAGGTTTATCAGGTTTCCTAGGTTCCTCTGTAACAGTATTAACAACTTTTGGGATAGAAGTCTCTACATTCTTTTTAACACTCTCATCTACAACAGATGAGTCACTAGCACTCTCAAAAAAATCATTATCAAGCTTACTCTCTTCCTCACTCTTCACAACTGTGTCTTTTAAAGGACCATATTCTCTTTCAAGATCCTTAAAATCCTCTATACCTGTATGAGCTAAATCTATACCAGGAGGTAAATGAACACCCCTTAGTGGTGGAGGCGCAGTATTATAACCCATACCAGACTTAGCTTTATTATATATTTGAGCATTCCAAATTTTATCAATTGACTCAGACTGATGATAACATGTGTCTATAGTTAAATTGACATTTTCAATTTTCTTTTGAAGTTTTTCAAGCTCCTTTTGGTATGCTTCATTCACAGCAGTTGTATGTTCTACCTCTCTCCTAAGAAGAATCATATCATCATTATAATTTGACTCATTTGCCTGATAGTGCTCTATTTGTTTTTCTAAAACTGCCATGGCTCTCCTAAGATTAGCCACAGTATAATTAGCAGTGTATAACTCTTCTCTTTCATTAGAATATAAATCATTAAGTCTTTCAACTTCTCTAGCAGCCCTACATGTTTTGGAGCAACATTCAGAGTTTTGTACCTCAGAGTCAGAGAAAGCCATAAGAGCAACTTCAGCAGAAACAAGAGCAGCATCAATGTGTTCTTCTTCAAGATCATCAGCCATGAAACTCCAATCATAGCTCACACCATCAATAGCCAATATTGCCTTTGGTTCTTCCACAGTTGGTCCTTTCTTTTGCTTGTACCATGTAGATTTGTTGTCCTTTGTCTTTGGTCTTCTACATTCTGTAGCAAAATGTCCAAACTTTTGGCAGTTAAAGCACTCCACTTTCTTCTTATCAAAACCTGCAGTATCATCACCATTTATATGGATAGGCTTGCCAGTCTTCTTGTAGAATTTCTTAGCCCTCATGCTAAGAAGAGCTATCTGCCATTTTATATCCATCTCCTCCAAGTCATCTTCATCAATTTGCTCAATGTCTTCATGAGTTAAGAGAGAGCCATCAACTTGTGTGGAGATAAAAGCATAAAATGTAGGATCTCCAATACTAGCAACCTTCTTCTTTGATCCTGCAGTGGTAATATTTACATTGCCAGTGGAAACTTTAGAACCTACAGTGGCAATATCATCATCACTTTCATCTTCAGAATCATCATTGTCAACAGAATTTGACAACAATACCAAGCTACTAGAGCTTGTACCAAGTTTCCCTACCTTCTTCAACCTTTGCTCAATAAGTTTGAAGTTGTTGTAAAGATCATTGAGCTTCATTGTTTCAATGTCTGACTTGTTTTCCCAGACAGTAACATTGGTTTGAAATTCTGAAGGCAAACTTCTTAGAAACTTCAAATTGAGGTCTTCCTTTTCTACCTCAATGCCAAACACAGTTAGCTGTGTAACAATCTTCTGAAGTTTGGTGAAAATGCTATCAAGAGAGTCATTGCTTGAAGCAGAAAAGTTTTCATAACTTTGCTTTAACAATGTCTTCTGAGTCTTCTTTGTAGCATCATTACCACCAAACACTGAGCAAATCTCTTCAAACAGTTCTTTAGCGGTCTTGAACTTGCTGAATGCAATAATCTGGTCTCTAGGAAGAGTCATCAGCAACAAACTTCTAGCTTTAAGATCATTCTTCTTTTGAGCTTTTTCAGCATTTGATTCAGGCACAAAAACTTTCACAACATCTGTGTCACCAACTTTTGAAGTAGTGGTCACAGATTTGAAGGAATCTCCAAGTTGAATGATCTCCCATAGAGCATAGTCCTGTATGAGGATGTATTGCTCAATCAGTATCCTCCACATCTCAAACTCATTAAGCTTAAGCTTAGGGAGTCTGGGTGTAGAAGAAGAGTTTGATTGATTGTTTTCCATCTCCATTGAATTGAGTGAGTGAGTCAAGCTAATTCCTTGGATCTTCTAAAACAAAATATCAGAACCTTTGCTCTGATACCACTTGATGGATCTAGGACACTCTCCTTGTGTCAATGATATTTTGTATAATATTATCATCAAGCAAGCGGAATTTACTTAAGTAATATTTAGAAGACGAATTATATGATGTAATGAGAATGAACACAAGTTAACACAAAACTCAAGCTTCAATATTATTAATGAAATAATACGAGTGATCTTAGTATCACTAGGGTTACACCTAGAAGCTTTCGTAGGTAAAACTAATGTGTAAACATACGTTTCTAAGACAATGACCTAGGATCTCCTTTTATGCAACAAGGAGTCCTTTACAAGATAAGTATAAAGCTAACATAATAGAATATACACGAGATCTATTCTATACTTATCAAGACGCGTTTAACCTTATCATAAACTGATAGCAGTGGTAATGAAGAACTTGCAGTGGGAATACGTTTCCACTGCTAGTGTTAAACCAAGCCGTGTAAACCATTACTATCCGTGGTAACGGATTATTCCCAACAATATTGAGCCAAAAAAAACAGAAAAGAAGGAGCCTAGCCCCCGAAAGAAACGCTGCAGCCTGCAAAGAAGTTGATGAACTGACACAAGCGGGCATTCTAAGGGAAGTTAAATACCAAACCTGGGTGGCCAACCCAGTAATGGTTAAAAAGACCGACGGAGGGTGGCGCATGTGCGTTGACTTCACTGACATCAACTAAGCATGCCCAAAGGATTGCTACCCTCTACCAGAAATTGACTGGAAGGTAGAATCCTTGGCAGGCTTTCGGCTAAAGTGCTTCCTAGATGCCTATAAAGGGTATCATCAGATCCAGATGGAAAAGGAGGAAGAGGAAAAGACAGCCTTCTACACAAGCAAAGGTGTCTACTGTTACAGAAAGATGCCCTTCCGATTGAAGAACGCAGGGGCAACATACCAGCGACTCGTGGATAAAGCCTTCAACAAACAGATAGGCAGAAATATCGAAGCATACGTTGATGACATGGTTATTAAAAGCAAGACGGAGGAGGACTTACTTCTCGATGAGCAAGAAACATTTGACCAGCTTCGGGCGATTAACATGAAGCTAAACCCTAAAAAATGCTCCTTCGGTGTCTAAGAGGGGCAGTTTCTAGGGCATTTGATCACTAAGCAGGGAATAAAGGCTAATCCCTCCAAGGTCAAGGCAATTGCTGATCTCCAAGCTCCTAAATGTTTAAAAGATGTGCAAAGTTTGAATGGGAAGCTAGCTGCTCTAAGTCGATTTTTGTCGAAGGGGGCTGACAGATCCCTACCGTTCTTCGAAACACTTAAAGGATGCATTGATAAGAAGACTTTTCAGTGGAGTCAGGACGCAGAAGCTGCTTTTCAGAAGATGAAGAAGTTCATTGAAATCCTTCCAACACTTACAGCCTCAATCAAAGGCGAGGTGTTGTTCATGTACTTAGCATCCTCAATGGAGAGCATTAGGGCAGTCCTTATGGCAGAACGAGACAAGCGACAAATCCTCATTTACTTTTTCAGCAGGGTTTTGCAGGGGGCAGAGATCAACCATCCAACATTGGAGAAGTTAATACTAGCTCTAATCTACGCAGCAAGAAGGCTCCGGCGATACTTCTAGGCCCATCCAATCACAGTCTTAACCGACAAGCCACTCAAACAGATCTTGTTGAAGCCTGAAAAGTCTAGAAGGGTGGCTAAATGGGCAAATTCTATTAAGGGGCAAATTCTTGCAGACTTCCTGGCAGAAACGCCTTCCGAGCCAGACAAAGAAAAGGAAGATCCCAAAGCTAAACTCACTGAAGCACAGGATGACTGGAAACTTTATACAGACAGAGCATCAAGCTCCGATGGTTCTGGAGCAGGCCTAATGCTAGTCAGTCCTGATGGGAAGGAACATACATATGCTCTTCGTTTCAAGTTTGAAGCCACAAATAATGAAGCGGAGTACGAAGCTCTATTAGCAGGCCTTCGATTAGCTAAAGATATGGAAGTCAAAGCTCTTGCCGTTTTCGTAGATTCTCAATTGGTAGCCAACCAAGTAACAGGCTCCTATGAAGCAAGGCAGCCCGTCATCAAACAGTACTTTAAAAAAACAAAGGAGATGCTGGAGAGCTTCGATTCCTAAACCATCCAACATGTCAGTAGGAATCAGAACAAGAAGGCAGATGCACTGAGCAAGCTAGCCTCTATGGCCTTCGCTCATCTCACAAAAGAAGTA
The DNA here is from genome assembly GCA_019973895.1 of Chrysanthemum seticuspe. Lineage (NCBI taxonomy): Eukaryota > Viridiplantae > Streptophyta > Magnoliopsida > Asterales > Asteraceae > Chrysanthemum > Chrysanthemum seticuspe. The sequence goes on along the minus strand of BPTQ01000001.1, from coordinate 253,141,851 downwards.
CTAGTCGAAGTCCTACAGGAAAGGTCCATCATTCGCAAGGAAGTTACGGACGTGGTTCATGAAGAAGGAGAGACATGGATGACTCCCATCAGGGAGTATTTAATAAGCGATCTTCTCCCTGAAGATCCCAAACTAGCAAGGAAAATACGGGTTAAGTCCCCACAGTACCGGCTAATGGGGGAAACCCTATATAGAAGGTCATTTCTATCACCTTGGTTAAGATGCGTGGGACCCAAGCAGGCTACGAGCATTATCGCTGAAGTCCACGAAGGATCATGCGGCCTCCATGCAGGGCCCTGCTCAGTTGTCTCGAAGATAATGAAGTTAGGCTATTACTGGCCTTCGATGCACAGGGATGCGGCTGAAATCATTCTCAAATGTGAAGCTTGTCAGATACACTCAAACGTTCCCAAGTTGCCAAAGCAGTACATGACAAGTGTGACATCCGCATGGCCCTTCTCCCAGTGGGGAATTAATATTGTAGGACCTATGCCTGTGGTTCCTGGAGGAGTCAAATTCTTGCTGGTGGCAATCGATTACTTTACTAAGTGGGTAGAGGTTAAACCCTTAGCCTCCGTTACGGGGAGACATATCGAGAAGTTTGTGTGGGAGCACATTGTGTGCAGATTTGGAGTGCCCCACGTCATCATATCCGACAATGGAAAACAGTTTGCTGAAGGAGTCTTCTACGACTTCTGTCAAGGGCTCAACATAAAGAAGTCTTGGACATCTGTCTACCATCCACAAGGTAACGGACAAGTGGAGGTTACAAACAGAGACATCGTCAAAGGGATTGAGAAAAGGTTAGGATGAACTCATCATGGGTGGGTGGACGAGCTTCCTCAAGTATTGTGGGCTCACAGGACGCACCCTAAGTCAAGCAATGCTGAAACCCCCTTTAGCCTAACATACAGAACAGAAGCGGTCTTCCCTTCGGAACTAAGTGTACACACGGAGCGTATGGCAATGTATGATGCCTCCCAAAATGATGAAAGGATCAAGGAGAACCTTGATCTACTAGAAGAAAGAAGAGAGATAACCTGCATCCGAGAAGTCATGCATAAGCATAAGATCGAAGGCTACAACAACAAGCCTGGGGAATATGTGCTACGCCTCAACAGTGCAAGCAAAGCAGAATACCAGGGAAAGCTATGATCTACTTGGGAAGGACCCTACGTGATAGCCGAGGCCTACGGCAACGGAACCTACAAATTGGCCACTCTTCTCGGAGAACCCATCGACAGGACATGGAATGGTACGAACCTTCGAAAGTTCTATGTTTAAGAAGTACTTTTACTTTTTCATTCTTGTAATTAGAAGCTTCTTAAGGGAAATCAAACATTATTGGTAGTTGTCTTAGTTTTCATTTCAAAAATGATGTAATCCTCTCTACCAATTCAATGATCAATAAGACATTTCCCACAAATCTCTTGCTTCCTTTCTTAAACACAAAGATTTGTTCAACCAAGTCGTTTATGAGTTTCAATGTCGAATAAAAGGGCATACAACGTAACAAATGCCTCATCACTTAAGCCTATTAAAACATTCACGTTAACTCTCCTAGTATTTTATGGCACTTGTGAAAACATAAACAAAGTCATACCACTTAAAGGATTAGAGATAGAGTGGGTCGCGACCCTCTGTCAATGATCAAAATTGGTCATTATATTCTTGGTGTTGAAATTTACACACAATGAGGTTGTTTAACCTTAGGTTGTAAAAATTAAGCGTTGGAAAAATGGCGTAAGAGAAGTTCACAAGATAAAATATATGTTAGCTATTGGATTTCACAAACACATCACACCATGATTCAAAGTGGGCGTATAAGAGGTTTAGAGAGAGAAAGTTTTAGAGAGAGAAAGAGAAGAGAGTTGGGAACTATGTAAAACAAAGAAAAATGGTATTGAAGCTCCAACCCTCTACCTTGGGAGGTAGAGGGTATTTATAGTGTCTTACAAGATACGCCTCCTACGGGCTGTGGATCAGGCATACAGTGGGTAAAGACCCGTCCGTCCTCCACGGTGTTACATATTAGACTACTTATTAACATAACATAACTACGACTACGGGCTTTCTAACGAATACATATTCTTGAGGTGACCGACTCTTTAACTCATGGATTTTCTAAATTCTAACAATCTCCCCCTAAGGGAGGTCACCTCAAATTACATTGAATACAAACAGATATTACATTTTTATTGTTCTTGGTTTCTTGATTATGTTCTTCGCCCAGTAGTCCGCAGTCTTAGATTCTTCATGTTCCGCATGTTTGAAACTTCAAGTGGAGGTCTTTATCTGATCCACATGTTGATAATTGTTGAGCCAGCTTTGAGATCATCAGCCACCATATATCTCTGGCTTCTCCTTTGGATTGTTTCCATCATGTGATGTTGTGACATTTGGACCGACATGCTCACATTCTGGATCATGATATCTTCTCATCAGAGTTGCGGAAGCTTTTATTGAATCACGATATTTGTAGCAGCGTAGCAGAAGCATGGAGTGAGAATATTAGAGTCGTTGATGCATTTATCATGATTTCTTTAGAGATGAATGTGTTGTGTGAGCATGCGGCTATGGATGAACCTCTCAATTCTGATCAGCTGCAAACGATGGGTGTACCTGCATACAACAGTTAGCAATAAAGCGCATGAAAAGTGTCTTTGATCACTTTCGTTGAATTAAGGTACACGGCCCATGGTTCCTCGTTGATCAGTACAAGTACTGCCTGTGATCAGGTAGTACTCCTAAGAATCTCCTTGACAGGGTTTCGCAGCTGCTCTAACCGTTCTCAAACTGGAACGTCTCAAAGAAGACAACACGGAGTGAGTGAACCAGCAAATTAAGATTTACTGATTGATTAAACATGATTTGAACAACAATCGTGTATTGCATATCAGAAAGAATTTTTCGCAATACAACGAAGGTTTTATATGAAAAATCAATTTTCAATCATAAACACCTTTTGATATTTTAAAATGTGATACACAGTCAATGTGCCATGGAAAACTAATTTTTGCGCACAACGACTGGTTTTTCAAAGGTATCCGTCAATCCATAACCTGAACCAGGATTGATTCATAATTTTGAATCGCCCCATTGTTTCTGTTCAGTTGTCACATGGTTGATCTATTGGATAGATCTCACATGCCACCTACCAAGAGCTTGTTTGATGTTGGCTCTAGAAGGCTTTCCATCTTCATTGTGAATATGTTTGCATATCACTCAGATATTCTGGCAATACCACAAGGATAATGCGTAGGACTCTTAAAATATATTCTCTCTTTCCATATTGTGTGAAATAGAGAGTCTTCATTGACAGTGTCCTAATGAGATTTATTGATGATCTCGTGGCTCTAGACTCAATAGTGCACATTTGGTTCCTATGCCGAAGACTAGGGAGAGGGTCTCCTTCTTCAATATCAACAATCTCTAAGAGAAAGTCGATAGATAATGTAGGTTCCTCGTGAGAATGAAACAAGCCCTTTTAAGAGGAACTTGAGTAGCTTGGGAAGTTGTAGTGCAGTGCGTCATTGGGTCCATGACGTCTTGTCTTCAATACCGGTGTTACCTTAGTAACCACCAGTAGCATATATATTGAACCCGGTTTCTGCCCTACGGTTGAAATAATGGAGGGCTATTTCTTTTCACCCTTTTCACATTCATTTCTTTTTTATTCTTCAACCCCTTCAGTGTTACCAAGACTTCATAAATAGAACCTTGTTGGGTTTATTCCAGTTCTAGCTCTATCTCAGTCCGCACTCTTCCCATTTCTCACTTTTCTCCTTTTTTCATCATACCTAAGGACTTCTACACTCTCTAGTGGATCGTCCCTAGGTAGATCCCTCCGGCTCTGGCGGGATCGTGGGAACGAATACCTAACCTAACCGTCATTATATCTCCATACAAAAAGTAAATTTGGTCGGTCTTTTTGGTATTGTTCTTCTGCCATTGGAACCAATTGAAAACCATTTGAAAATGAATCCAGGTACTTGTGATATATTATCAAAGCATTTTGTACCTGAATTGTTTTTAATATTTTAGAAAAATCTCCCCCTCAACATGTGCATTGAATATTTGAAATCGTTTTGGCACATGGAGGCAAGAGGAAGAATTCACTTCTTTGATTATCATTTTCTAAAAATATATACATCACCTTCCCGATCAAAATTAGTGTATCAAATACTGTTGAAGATATTTTTGGGAAAGGATGTGGTTTTCAAAAAGTTGCTCCCCCTCAATATGTGCATCGAGATTTGAAATTGTTTTGCACATATTTGGGAAAACCTGCACTTAGAAACAAATCAATCACATTTCAATCCTTTTTGGTTTGATAAAGATGCTCCCCCTTAACATGTGCATGGAAAATTTGAAATCGTTTGGCACATGTAGGGAGGAGAGCTTGCTAATTACTTACAAAACCGTTTATCGAGTTATCAGTTTAAATCCAATTTAAATCACAATATTCTCCCCCGATCACAATTTTCAAATCCATTGAGATTTGTGATATCTAATGATTTAAATTAATTTTGAAAACTTTGGAGGAGAATTGTGACTTGCTTTTGAAAAATATTTTAACTGATAAGAATCAGATTTTGAGACTTTAAACTCCAATGTTCAAGCATGCTTAATTATCTTATGAAAACATAACATTTGCCAAGGTCTGAACCAATTGTATAAGACATTGCAATTGTTTGACAAATAGCCTTATTGATTTAATTGAAATCATTCTCCCCCTCAATCAACGACATATGTTGTTGATTGAGAGATAGAGATTTTGACAAATGTCAAGTCCAGATGATTTAAAAAAATTGAGTCCGAGTTATTTTTCAAAGCTATTTATTTTTCATTAGATAACAAATATTTTTCAGAAGAATTTATAGAAGGAAAAATATTTGTGAAGGAAACATTTGTCTTTTTGGTAACAAACATTTGATTTTTAGAATCAGAGCATGAGATTTTAAAAGTATGATAAGGCATGGCTCTGTTCTTTCTTTTTAAACACAGGTTGCTGTCTGAAATAACAGTAATCCACCATTTTTCTCCATCTCCTTTTTTTTAAAACCATTTATGTACATTCGAAGTTCATCTAAAGACCCGTGTCACTCTTTGAATGATAACACAAAGACCGTAGATGAAATCGAATAAAAGAAATCAAGACAAAAATTACAATATTTTTATTGAAATTTTTTAGATTTTTAATTTTTTTTATGGATTTTTTGAAAGTTTTATATTTTTCTATTTTCTTTTTGATGGTTTAATAATTTTGTATTTTGTTTTTGATGAAAATATGTACAAAGAATAGATGAATAGATGCCTTTACTCCTCTTCTTCCTCTTGAAGACGTTTGAGTGTTTCAGGTTGAAGACTCTTGAGTCTAATACAGAGGTGCTTTGCTCTTGAATGTCGATGTCGATGTGCTTTGCAGAGGTGCTTTGCTCTTGAAGACGAATGAAATGGTGTCGAATGTCGATGTGCTTTGCTCTTGAAGGTTGAACGTTGTTGCAGGAAAGAGCAATGGCACTTTTGTTATCACAATACAGAGGAATTTTATTGAAGTCAAGGCCATAGTCAGATAGTTGGGATCTCATCCATAGGATTTGAGCACAACAAGATGACATGGCGATGTATTCAGCCTCTGTAGAGGATATCGACGTACTCATTTGTTTCTTAGAAAACCAACTTACAAGTTTTTATCCCAAGAATTGAGCACCACCTGATGTGCTTCGACGTGTATCTTGACACCCTGCATGGTCTGCATCTGCATATGCTGTTAGTGACATGTTGGTGTCCTTCGGATACCAAAGTCCCATGTTAATGGTACCTTGGAGATACCGAAAGACCCGTTTAACCACTTCAAGGTGCTTTTTGGTAGGCTTAGCCTGATATCTAGGACACATGCATACAACGAACAGAATATCAGGTCTACTGGCTGTGAGGTACATCAGGGATCCAATCATACTACTATATTTCGTTTGATCTACCATGATTCCTGAGTGGTCCTCATCCAGTTTGGTACGCTCCACCATGGGAGTGTCAAATCCAAATTTCTTTAAAATTTCATTAGCATATTTAGATTGATTGATAAAAATGCCTCCAGGACTTTGTGAAATTTGTAATCCCAAGAAAAATGACATTTGTCTCATCATAGAAATTTGAAATTTGGAGCCCATTTCATTAGAAAAATGGTCACATTCAGTAGGGTCGATCGAGGCAAAAATAATATCATCTGCATAGATTTGAACATGGATTAAATTTTTGCCTGACTTTCTGGTGAACAATGTGGGATCCACTGCTCCTTTGCTGAATCCAGTAGATTAGAGGAACTTTGACAGAGTATCATACCACGCGCTTGGAGCTTGTTTCAGATTAAGCGATAAACATGAGTAGGACGTTCAGAATCCACAAAACCTTCTGGTTGACTGACGTACACGATTTCTTTCAGATCTCCATTAAGAAAGGCAGTCTTTACATCCATTTGATAAACCACTATGTTTTTACTAGCAGCATTAGCTAAGAAGATTCTGATTGCCTCAATACGTGCAACTAGCGCAAATGACTCCTCAAAGTCAATACCCTCCTCTTGATGATATCCTTTTGCAACAAGTCTTGCCTTATTCTTTAATACATCCCCATGCTCATCAAGTTTCACTTTGAAGATCCATTTGAGAGCAATGATCATAGCACACTCAGGAGCTGGTACTAATTCCCAAACATCAAGTTGGTCAAACTCATGAATTTCTTCCTGTATTGCATTGAACCAACTGTCCACTAACATTGCGGTTTTGACATCTTTTGGTTCGACTTTTGACAGTATGGAATTGAAGAAGCACCATAAGGCATCTGTTGCAAGCTGTTTACGGGTGGATACTGGACGAGAGGGATTCCCTATGATATTATCCAACAGATGATCGTGTGTCCATTTTCTGAAGTGCTCATGTGGTTGTGTTTGAAGAACTGAGGTAGCAGAGTTGTTTTCCCCTGATGAAGATGGTTCTGATGATGGATCAGGGGCAAAATTATTTTCAAACGGTGCATCTTCTGGAGTGGCAAAAGGGTTTTCTTCATCTGTGACTATAGCAACGTTTCCAATATGTACGCTTGAAGATTGAAGAGTTGAGGATGATGTAGAATGATCTGCAGTAGGCGCTTCGTGAGATAACGACATAGAGATGGATGGATTAACTGTGTTGGACGGATTAGGAGCTGCCTCTGTTAAAGTAGTAGAGTAGATGTTGTCCTGAGATTCAAATTATCCATCAAACATTGGATTAAACAATTTCCTCACATCTTCTTCCGAAGGTGATACATATGGAACTGCAGATGAGGGATTCTGTACAAGAGAGGAACTAATGGGACTACTAAATGAAAGTTGTGAGGCGGGTCCGGAACTGGGTTGTCTAGGAGCCATTTGACCGGTCAGCTCATCGAACGTAACGTGAAATGTTTCCATGATATTTCGGGTTCTTTTGTTGTAGATTCGGTATCCTTTTTAGTTTGGTGCATATCCTACAAACACTCCAATGTTTGCTTTAGCTTTCAGTTTACCTAAATCTTGACCCTCATTAGTGGGATAACACAAAGCACCAAACACACGAAGGAAGGATAGATCAGGTTTTTGATTGTGGACAAGTTCATATGGAGTTTTTCCATGAGTTGTGTGAATTAGGGATCGATTTTGGGTGTAGCATGCAGTGGCAATGGCTTCATCCCAGAGAAATGTTGGAACCTTTGAATAAATCAGCATTGTTCTTGCGGCTTCCACAAGAGTTCGATTTCGTCTTTCAACTACACCATTCTGTTGAGGAGTTCGTGGAACACTTCTTTGATGACTGATTCCAACACTTTCATAAAACTCACTAAGTTCTTTATTAACAAACTTAGTTCCATTGTCTATTCGGATGATTCTAATAGTCTTGTTAAGTCGAACCTGCAGCTGTTTGATAAATTTAATGATGACATCTGGAGTTTCATCCTTTGTCCTCAAGAACTTAACCCAAGTGAATCGAGAGTAGTCATCCACCACGACTAACACATATTTCTTCCCGTTAATTGTCCGTACTCTCATGGGTCCACATAAATCCATGTGAATAGTATGCAGAACTTCTATAACTGAATTTGTAGGTTTGGATTTGTGGGCATACTTCTTGCTTTTTCAAAATTGGCATGCTGAACAAAGATGATCCTTTTCATACTTTAGTATGGGTAAGCCTCTTACTAAGTCCTTTCTGGAAAGATCATTTATGGTGCCAAATTTCAAGTGATTGAGACGACGATGCCATAACAATGACTTTGTTTTAGAAGCCTTTGAGAGTAAGCAAATTGGAGAGGACTTCATCATATCTTCGATAGAGATGGTGTATAGGTTTGTACCACGTGTTCCTCTTAAAATTTCCACACCATCAAGTTCTCTAACAAAGCAAGTATGTTTTCTAAAAGCCACCTCAAGATCGGAATCACAGAATTGACGACCAGAAAACAAATTATGACCAAGACCTTCAATGTAGTATACCCTGGAGATCACACTACTTCCAACAACATAATCTCCATAACCCAAAATGGCTCCAAAGTGATCATTTCCGAATCTAACAGCCCCGATGAATTTACTCATGAAGTTCACGAGCCGTGACCGGTCTCCAGTCATATGCTTGGAACAGCCTAAGTCCAAGTACCACAGAATTATTTGAACGACCTGCAGTTGAACACAGACAAGAATAGATAACTGGATAATTGGGATCCCCATGCAAGAATGGGTTCCATTTGGTTAGTAACAATGATTGGAACACCCACATCAGAAGCAGAATCAATGAAATCATTAGGGATAGATGTAGTGCTAGTGTATGCATTAGACCTATTCAAAGTATGTTCACTTCTTAAAGGAATAGTTCTATCGGTAGGCATCCATTTTCTAATGGGCATTGACTTAGATAATTTAGGGCACAACTCTTTAAGATTAAATTTGCGGCCAGTAGGTATCCACTGATAACCTACATTACTAAATTTTCTTCCCGTGGGTTTCCAATGTTTTCTAACCTTCTTCCACCATTGCTTTCTAGCCTTCTTAACTTAATTGTTAGTATTAACGATTTTAACTGGGTATTTAACAGCATTAATCAAATCATTCACACCACATACATGATTAGTAACAGAAACCAAGCAATCATCATTACATGTTTTGCCAAAAGTAGCAGAATTCGCATTAATTACAGCATGCTTAGAGCTAACACTAGAATCAACACGATTCGTTTAATTCAACATAGTTTCATTCTTCCTAAGGTGATCTTCTACTCTCTTCCACTGAACATTCCTAGCTTGCAAGGTCCTATCATTCTTTGTGTTGCCTTGAGGCTTTGACCTGGTCGCATTGGACTCCTGTAGAGGGAATGGGAACATTAGTTGGTTTTGCTACTTTTTGCATTTCAGGTTTAGAAGTGGTGGGATCTGAACTACTTGAAGGCACATTAAAGTTCACTTTCTTAATACGGGGCATAGAGCAAGGCATAATAACTTTATCATTCTTACAAAAGGATCTTGGGCATGTTGCTCTTAAACATTCTAAAAGCTCCTGAGATCGTTTGGCATATAAGCAAGCATATCTAACTTCACTATCAAGTGGTTTATTTATGTGATCTTCTTCTACAGTCTCACGAAGGCATTCTAGACTATCCTTAAGATGATAAAGGTAATTATGAAACACAAGTTCATTGTTTCTAAGATGAGGATGAATGTATTTAACAGTCACAGTATATTTAGAATCTCCAGATGCCTTTGTTGCAATATTCTCATTAAAGACAAGTGGCATTTTCGCTTTTACCTGACTCTTCAGATTCTCAATTTCCTTTTGTAACGAAGTTATTTTTTCATTGTTCTTGTCATGAGTGACTTTCATTGAATCGTATAACTCTTTGAAGTGTCATTTGACTTTTTCATTTTCTTCTAGAAAACTCTCATTTTCTTGTTGTAATACGTTAATGATGTTTTGAAGATGAAAGTTTTGTGAAAATTGAGTATCTAAAGGAGGAGGCATTTGGGAGCCAGTCACATTGTTCTTTTCATCCTTTAATTGTGAAATTTGGGTTTTCAATTTTCTGATTGTGTTATAGTGAGCTCGAATCTGTTCGTCACGTTTGTTTATTTCAAAAACTGCATCAAACTCTGGAACATCCGAGGATATTTTGATGTTTGAGGTTTTAACATTTTCTTTGAGATGTTGATATTTTAGTTGCAAATCAAAATGTTCAACTTCCAACTTAGAAAAGTGTTTTACCAAATTATCATGATCATCCTGGTCAATTTTCTCATTTAGTTTTGAGTTTTTGTTTTCAAGCTCAATGACACGATCATGGGAAACTTTCAAAGCAACAGATAATTCATGAAATTGAGAAGCAGTAATAGAATACTTAGTAACAGTATAAAATACATCTTGAGCCACACAACTCGAAATCAAGTTCTCATTTAAGATATGCAGATTCTTTCTTTCAATTTCATTATATTTGATTTCCCGTTCATAATTATTGACCTCAGCTATCATTGCATCAAATTTTTTTTCCATTTCTTTAATCTCTAAGTCTATCCCCTTTTGAAGACTCTCAAATTGATTTTTTTATTGTTTAAAGAAAGGCATGATTTTAGTTAAATAGCATTCTTTGGTTTGCTCAAAACCCCTCTCCCCTTCAGTTATCCCTGTACGTGTGATTCTTTTATTACGTGTCTTCTCAAAATCAACGAATAGTTGATAAACAACATACAGGCTGATTAAGGTCTTGCTCTTAGTGGGAATAGTTTTAGGAACTAAAGGCATTGGTGTATTCGGAGGATACACAGTAGCTGGAGGCGTTTTCCTAAGGGGAGTGTTTGTTTCAACAAGTACATTAGCTTTTTGCATATCTATGTCCTTTTTCCAAAAAACTTGTTTTGGGGTTAATTGAGTTTGAGGCTTAAACATGTTCAAGGAAATCCAATTTTCTTTAGTGTAATCATGGGGTTTGATCGTTATGTTTTTCTTTATACACTCAGAATCTTTTAGCTTTTATCCATTTTCTCTCTAGAGGCATCTTCTAATTTTTTATCCTCTTCCGTGCTTCCAATACATGATGGTGTTTGCCTAGGCTTGAGGATCTCATTACCATCATATACAATCGTATGGAAAGCTTTAGCCTTTTTACAATACTCGGGATTTGGTTCCTCTACTAGGGGAATACTACGCTTATCGCTTAAGACTCTTTGCTTAGTGATCATGTGATCAGTCTGAATGGTATTCCCTTGTACGTACAACTTGTTTTCAAGCTAGTTTTTCAAAGTTTTTAGGATGGAAAAATCAGTTAAAAGTTTTGATTCCTTAGCATTAAATTCCTGTTTAAGCACTTTAACATTTTCTTGAAGTTCTTGCTTTTGCTTAACAGTTTTGTTTAGTTTGTCTTTTAAGGAATCTAGCTCTTGTTTTAATATTTCTTCCCTAAAATTACTTTTTCTAATAATTGTACGCATTTGGTCATCTATATCCTGCTCACGGGTAGTTAACTCAAACTTAGGACGTTGTTCATAAATGGCAACTTGTTCTTTATAGGCATTCAGTTCAGAGATAACAGAATCATCAGGGGCACATGCAGTGTATTCATCAAAAACATAATCATCATTGACTGCAGAAGATGCATCACTTTGTACGATCTCACTTTCACTTTGTTTCACATATTGATCATATGGGACAATATTACTATTACCCACATTATCTATATATGATTCATTAGTTTCATGTGATTGTAGTTTGTTATGCATCTCTTGCTCATCAACTTCATCGTATAGTTTTAATACCTCTGAGATGATTGAATCTTTGGATGGACCAGCCTGTTGTGGTGATGAGACCTTTGGGGAGACCATTGGTGAAATGCTAGCCATGAAGATTGTTTGGGCAGTAGGTTCATCATCGACATCAGAGTCAAATGCATCATAGTCAGCAACTTGAAAGGCATTTTGATGATTGTGACCTATTTCCTGAATTGGCTGCTCATCCACATCAGCATCATAGGTTTTGGCATTTCCCTCAGCAAGAAACAGCAGCTCTTCTTCATCCAAAACCGCTCCACTGTCCTGAGCTTGCACCAACAACATCTTGTCCCTGAAATACTCTGCATTTTGATGGCGTTTTGGAGATGTGTAGTTCCTTGCAATATGTCCTTCACCACCACAGTTATAGCACTTGATTGGCTTTCCTTGTCCTTGATATGCATTCCTTCCATGGTTCTGATTAGGGGTGTCCAAAAAAACCGAGGAACCAAAAGAACCGAGGGACCGTACAGGTACCGACCGGGAACGGGACCGTATATTAGAACCATGGTACGGTTCTTGGTTCCTAAAATTCCAAAATTTCGGTTCTCGGGACGATTCGGGTCGGAACCGTCCGGTTCCGGTACTTTCCTGAAAGAACCGACTTTTATGAAAATATGTAATTTTATATGATTTGTTTGGGATATTGTGTACATGCAAGTATGCAGCCTTTTAAGAAAATAGAAAAAAAAAACCCTGCCTAAACCTAAAAACCCTGCCTAAACCTAAAAACCCATAAACCTTAACCTTTAATCCGTTGATTCGATTCAAAGATTCAAACATCATTCATCAATATGAAAGTAAGTTTTTTCTAAACTGGAATATCGAATATGCGCATAGCTGCATACCGAACAATTTTGTGTTGCTTAGTAACAACTAACAAGAAGTTGTAATTAACTATTGGTATTTATTGTTCATTAAATTTTATGATAAAAGTCGAGAAACAATTAACGATTATGGCATCACTGCATGATATATTGTCACCATTTAAATTATTGTAAGCTAGTCACCATGATTGACATATAAAATTCACAACGATTTGGCAATTATTTTCGTGGATAATGAGTTTTCGATTACCGGATATATGGTTTTTTGTTTGTTTGTAAGTCTGATAAGGTTTTAAAAGGTACCATTTTGAGGGGTCGTTTAAGTCCTTATTTGATCACTTTTGTATCCGTTATTGCTTAATATCGTTCCTTTTCACTTTTTAGGTCTCGTGAAGGCAAAACGCTGGAATGACACTTATTTGGACAGAAAGGCGCGAATATATGAAGAAAATGGCCAAAGTCGAAATCAGACACTCACAGTCGCTGAATGTAGAAGGCGACGGCGTCAGGTTCTATTTGCGACTGCCGTCGTAGAATTATTGTGACGGGTCAGAACGCAAAACTCGTGTTTTCAAGAGACGGCGTCTAGTTGTGAAAGAGTAGGCCGTCGCTACTCAGACGGCCTAGATGCGATCCAGACGACGTCAGAAGCTGAAGAGGACGGCGTCACGGACATAAGGTGACGCCGTCGCAAGGTTAACGTGGCCAAGACGAAACCCTAATGGCGGCGACACGACGGCGTCACTAAACATAAGGTGACTCCGTCGCAATTGTAATCTTATATATAGAATCCGAATTTTTCAGTATTTGGTGGAGAGTCTTTGGAGTAAAAACCTAAAACCGAACCTAAGGTGTCTTGTACAGTATTTTAGGGTTTTTAACCCTATCTTACACCAAGATAAGTCTTTGCTTCATTAATTCAATTATGTCTTTGATTATTTGTGTGTATGCTTGCATGTTCTCCATGTCCGGCTAATTTATTTGTGTGTTTGCTTAGGAAGTATGAAACTTAATTATTGAATATTGATTGGTTGTTTCTTATCTTAGTTGACTAATGATCTAGTAATGCGATAGGTCATTCGTTGTGTACTTAATGCTTGATTCATCTTTGTGAACCTTAGAGTATGATTACCTGAGTGATTGTAGGCTAAAACATCCGAAGAGTGCCTTAGAGTAGGAGTCTATAATCTCTACGTGGATTTGTAGACAAGACCCTTTGGTAATTTCAAAGAGTTAGGGAGAAACGCATACCCTACAACTTTAGAAACACAACGCAACTAGGAATAAGACGTGACACTCAACCATCAATAGGAGATAATTAAGGAGTAATACAAACTAAGTAAACACATCTTTAAACTATCATACGAGCACACATTAATTAAACATAGACTCCCACAACCTTAGTTTAGATAATTAGATAATAGTAGAGTAATCGGTAGAAATACCAACCCCCCAAATCCAATACCCGAGATTCGTATTTTTCCATTTTCATAAAATATAAAAAGATAAAAAATAATCTTCCTCAACCTTAACCTTAGCGTAGTAACTCCCTACTAGCATTCCTATTCCCCTAGAGAACGATATCAATACCCGTGGCTTACCCTAATTACTACACTACAACGATTAGGTTCACTGCCTAGGGTGTTATAAAACTTGCTCGAAGAAAAGGAAGTTTCCTTGACCCCGAACGACGCGTGTAGCGTTATCAAAGTCAAGTCGTGGAATACTATTAAGGCTGTCAACTTCTTTCGAAGTTCTACGAATCGAGTACCATAAATTCACATCCATCCAAACATAATTTTTTAACACCTTGGTACTCATGGGAATTACCGAAATTCCCGTACCAGAACCGAGTACCGTACCGGAACCGAACTGAAAAACTTGGGACGGTTTTTGGTTCCACTTTTTCCTTATTTTCGGTTCTCGGTTCTTTCGGTTCGGTTCCGTTCCGGTTCGGGACGGTTCTAGTACCATGGACACCCCTAGTTCTGATTAGCCACATACCCTCCACCTACTCCACCATTTCCTTGTTCATACTGTCTTCCTTGCACTGGTTGCACCATGATCTTACCATCTCTGACAATATCATGATTAGTGTGTGGAGTGAGGTTCAGATTTTGCTTAACCATAAGAGCCAGTTGATTGATGAAATGTTCCATGATTGTGTTTGGGTTTGGAGGCTTATATGATGGGTCTGGAATGAGCTTGTGGTTACCATTACCTGTTGGTATGACTTGAGAAGCTTTGGTGGTAATTCCTACATTTGTATAGAATGTTGTTGAGTCATTTGCTGAGCTTGCATCTCCATGATTAGCTTTGAACTTTTCAAGAATCATTCGTTCAAACATAGCATGCTTATCATTCTGAAGTAGGAAGGCATAAAATTGCTCATAGTTGGTGTGCCTTAATCCTTTGGTTAGCTTAAATGAGGTGAAAAATTTGTGCCATTCGGGATTCATGTTGTTCACAAACTTTGAATTGAGCTGAATATTTGGAATTGTCATTTTGATATTCCTCATATCATTCACAAGTTTGTGGAACCTAACATAGTATTCAGTGACACTTTCTCCAGGGTTCATCTCAAAGTTCTCAAAATCATCATACAATTGAGATTCCCTGTCTTCTTTGGTCAATTCAGAACCAGAGAGAAGCATCTTAACATTGTCCCAAACTTTCTTGGCTTCAGTGTTGTGATTGATTAACTTGTAGATTTTTTGAAGCTTTTCTGAATTAATTGTATTAAAAGCTAATTAAAAATGCCTAAAAACTGTTTAAAATAAAGAAAAATAGCAAACAGTGATGAAAAATTATGAAAATTTCAGGAAAAGTCTAAAATAATGTTCTAAGTCTATGAAAATTATAAAAACAGTGGCTTATGTGTGAGAATATGGAACTGCAGTCAAGAGTGCTTATAAATAAGCACTTGAATTAAGCTAGAGGTACCAACTGAGCACCAAATTGTCACAGAAGCTATAAAATGCTAAAACTACTCAAAAGCAACTAATATCAACTAGCCTTAACCTCTGAAATGCAAACTAAACAGATTTGATGAATAAAAAGCTTAAGTGCCAAACAGATTTTATGTCTACTTTGAAGCTTGAAAATAAGCTACTCAAATAAGCTGAACTCAAAACCAGATGTTGGAACCTAAAGTGGACCTGGCTAGCTACTTAAAAACCAAAAACCAGACCAAGATGAGCTCCAATGAGCTTGTGACAAGCTCTGCACAACACCTGTGCACACTCAGTATTCACTGAGTCAGTGCACAGGGGACTTATGACCAAATTGACAAGCTATTTTGAAGCTTGTACAAAATTACTAAAATTTGACAAAAATCATTTATCAACTCTTGACCAATTGAAGTTTTTAAGCCCAAAGTTTCACTGGAACTGAACCAATAATGAAGCTATGAAAAATCACCCAGTTGGGTGAAAACTGAGATTTTCAACTTTTTTGACTTTTGACAGTTTTGCAATTTTGACTTTATTGAACTTTGAACTCAATTTGTGAACTGAATGTGATGTTATAAGTTAAACTAAAGCCATATTAAGCAGCTCTAACTAGTTTCTAAACATAAATCAAGCTCATGATCTGTAAAATTCCAACAGTTATGAATTTAGGACAGTTTAAAGTTGATTTTGACTTTGGCTATTCTAGGGTGCAAATGAATGACAGAGAATGACTTAATGATGCCTATATAGACTAATGCAGCCCAACTTATCCTAAACTTGAAGCTAAATCTCAGATTAGAAAGCAGACCCAAACACTACTTATCAAGCTCAAATGAAACTTATGTAAACTAAATCACTGATTCAAGCTAAAGCTACCCTCAAATCAGATTAACTAAAATCAAATGCACCTTAATGAAGCAATACAAACCAACACAGATCTGATCTAAGATAAGCAAGATCAAACAGTAGCAATGCAGATTCAAAATAGTTTAAAGGGAAAGAGATTGAAGACTAACTTGAAGTCCAGCTTATATAGCAGCTTATACAGAACCCAAACTATACTAAACTACTCAAATCCAACCCCATCTAAGCTCTGCATCAACCCAATATCATATCCATTTCCAAATGAGCTCAGTTTGACTTTTGTTGACCAACATGATATATTGCTTAAAACTGATTTATAAGCTTACCAAAAGCTATGGATAGCTTAAATAAGCTTATTTGAACTTGAAAATAAGCTACTAGAAGCTTGAATACAAGAGCTTGAAACTGAAATTTTTAACAGTGAGCATAAAACTTGAAACTATAATGAACATTGAATTGATACTTGAAAGTAGCTTACAATAGACTTAATAACCTTGGTTTAGTACAGAAAAGCTTAGAATTACAATTGAGAAAACTAATTTAGATAATAACATGAAAAACGACATACATGAAATTTAAAAACTAAGTACCACCTCTTCTCTCTTTCTTCTTCCTCTATTTATATGCAAAATGTCTTCCCACTTGTTTCTGAGCACATCCCACCATTTATCTGAGCCATTGGATTAGTTGAGCCATTATTGGCCGTTTGATGAATTTTGGTGCCAAATTGGTTTTTAACAGTTGAGGGGTTGAGTGCAAGGGGAAGGGAAGCATTTAATGTTTCTTGTTGTTTGGTGGAGGTGGGGGGAACATGGGAAGTGGGAGTTGAGCTGGAAGGATGGAAGGTTGAGTGTTTGCAGGTGAGCAGGTGAGGGAGAAGAAGAAAAAAGGGAGGGAAGGGTGTGTTTGTTGACCGGGGTTTGACTTGGGGTATATTAAAAGGGAGGGGTCAAAACAGGGGGGTTCAATGGTTTGACAGGGGGTCACAGGTTATATGGCAGAGGTTCAAAAAGGTCCAAAGGGTCATGGCTTGTATTAAATAACAAGGACCAATATGCAATTTCTGATATTTGGAGGACCAAAGCTGCCAATTTCTCAAAGTTGTTTCAAGGGTCACTTTTGCCAAGTTTCAATAGTACAAGGACCATAAAAGACATTTTCAAATTTCCAAGGACTATTTTTGCCAATTTTGAAACTTCAAGGACCAAACTTGTAATTTCTCAAAACTTTTGACATTTTTCACCAAAGGACTAATTTTGATAACTTATGATTTTAAAAGGACCTTTGGTGACTTTTCTTTTAAAATAAGTGCTCAGGGACTATTTCTGACAACTTTTGAAACTTGGGGGACTGAAACTGCCAATTATGCAAACTTAGCTCATTTTTCATCTGATTTTAAACATTTTGCATCTGAAACATATAAAATGCAATTTTGAGATATTTTCAGTATTTTGATGCATTTCTGAGCGTTTTTAAGTGTTTTGCAGTTCAGATTTGACCAAAAATGATGAGTATTTACACACTCATCAATCCCCCACACTAAACTATTGCTAGTCCCTAGCAATCTTTTGAGAAAAACTTAATGGATTTGAATCTCTTTACCAAAATCCATTACTTCTGGAGTAGCCAAATGTTTCAGTTCAAGTAAGAACCATGGTACACTGATAACCATATGATTTTGAGCAAATCACCAGCTTCCAACGGATTTGATTTGTCTTTACCAGAAGCCGTTTGCTTCTGGACTAGCCAACTCTTAGATAATATATACTATCTTTGGTGAGCTGATTACCAATTATGGTTTTCCACTGCCTTTACCACAAGCCATAAACTTGAGGGCTAGCCAACTCTTCACTAATTAAAGATATGGTGAGTTGAATACCATACAATTTTGGGCAAATTGCAAGCCGTCAACGGATTTGAGATATCTTTACCAAGAGCCGTTTGCTCCTGGATTAGCCAATCCTTTTGTTTATTAGACATGGCGGACTGATAACCGTAAGCTGAGTAAGTGCAAAACACTTACTCCAAAAAAAAAATTTGGCCAAAAATGGGGGAATTAGGTGGTATAATTACATGATAAAATTCGTGAGAATTCCCCCCCACACTTAGAAATGAATATTGCCCTCAATATTCAAAGTACCGGCTGTTATGCCGAAACATAGAACGTAAAAGGGAAATACTACGGCCATTATTTGAATTTTTTTTTTTTTTTTTTAACACTTGAAAACTTATATACAACAGCGGGGGGAATCTCCCCCACACTAGGGTGGTAGAAAATAGAATGAAGTCAGAAATATGGGTGAAAACCCATATGGTGTGCTACTGTTTTTGTTCCTCGAGTCGCTAGCTTGACTCGACCCCGCATTCATTTGTTCATGGGGAAGCAAAGTGGAAGAAACAATCTCCATCGGACTTTCATTCAAGATGTTTAGATAAACATTTGAAGCACGTGAAAGTTCCACACCGATGAGATATATTCCCGGCTCAAGATAATGGTACATGGAAATGCCGGGATCAAAGATAATGTCTTCATTCCCGAAGGAGTGAAGAACAGGAGAAGTGACAGAATATATGAAGAAAAGAAAGAAAATCATGATAAAAATCATGACTAACTCTTCATCCTCAATAGGAGAATTCATAGTTTCATGAATCTCATCAGTTAAGCTCGCTTGATCAAGACATATTAGGGGTGTGTCTAGATCAAAGTAGAAATTATCATACTCCGGCGGAGATATGATATGAATGAGTTCATCTGAGAACTCCTTGAAGGTGAATGAATCATATTCAGAATTGATATGAGTGGGTTTACTGGTGAACTCATCCAATGTAAATGATTCATAATTGGGGAGAGAATTATGAGAATGAAAAGTGGTACTGCCACTAATCTTCTCTCCCATATTATCAAAACAGAAGGCTTTCATTTCCGGAATAGAATCATCGGAAAGAATGTCACTATCCTTAATGGGGATAGGAGATGAAATAGGTTTCTCTTTGAAAGCCTCGATTCTAGAAATGAGAAGATTAACATTCAATAATGTTGCACGAAGTGCTTCATCTTTGATTTCAGTGTCAGTAACTTCATCATTCTCTTCTTCTAAGCTAACAAGCTCAGAAGGTAAATCTTCCACATAAACGATGTCTCCACAAGACAACGAATCATCATCATCAGAATCGGAGAACATCTCAACATGATCTTTTGGGAAGACAAGAGGGGTAGGGATATCACACAAATGCTCGAGAATTCCCTGTGACTCTCTTGGGATTGGGACAAGGTTCTCAACACTAGACTTTATGAATTCGTCCGATTCCTTTTCAGGAACAGTGTCAAGATGCTCGTCCCCCATGCTCAGAGAGTGAGTGTGAACCTCGGGTGTGATAGCAGTTGTTTGAGAATGAATCTCAACTGCTGGGATATCATCTGATGAACTTGATGAATCTTTATAGAATTGAAGGATATCAAGTGTATCCTCATCATCACTGTCATCAGGAATAAAACGAAATTGAGAGCTAGATCTGGCTGCTTTTTCTTTTGCAATTGATTCCCTAATAGATTTTTCAAACGCAATTTGGGAATTTATTTTAGCAGCCTGCTCTTCAGCTAACAATTCTTCCATGGATTTTTGATTTGGATTATCTTGGGAATGTTTACATTCCTTCAAATCTTTCATTAAATCCAAAAGATCAAGGAGAAGATTTTGAGGAAGTGGCTCAGGCTGAGGTGGTGCCTGATTCATTTGGTACTGTAGAGGTTGGTTATGATACAAAGAGTCGTAATTGTTACCAGGAAATGGATTCCTTGTTTGACAATCAGAGCTACAGTGTGGACCTCCACAATACTCACAACAGTAAAACTGATGTGGTTGTGAGTTATATGTGTGGTAGTTATAATTGTTATCAGGAACCTGCTCATAGACAAGCGTGTTTCCCGATTGACAATCAGAACTGGAGTGTGAACCACCACAGTACTCACAACAGTAAAACTGCTGAGTCTCACAGTGTGGTAGCTGATGGAATAAATCAGTTGTGTTATGGTAAGAATAGGGATCCTGGTTATAGACAGACCCGTTTCCTGGTTCCAGCATGCTACAACTGGGGCGATTGCCACCATTATAAGGACCACCACACCATTGACAACCAAGAGGGTGAGGATAAGACATAGAAAGAATCAAATGTTTTCAGAGAGGTAGGGATGAAGAATCAAAGATGTGAGAGGGTAAAGATGGATATTTTTGGATTTTTGAATAAACATTTTGTAAAAATAAGAAAGAAAATCTTTTTGGGTTTTATGGTTTTATATATATGTAGAAACAAAAGAAAAATATTTTTGTGTTTTATATGTTTTAAGATGTTTTTGGGTTTTTGGATTTTTATAAGAAAATATAAATATATATAGATGGTATGAACAAGGAGTGAATATTCAAATCACTAATCTGCTAAACGTAAGATAATTAGCACAGCTCCCAGGCAGCGGCGCCAAAAATTTGATCGGCTCCCAAACGGTCAGGTTTTATCACACAAGCTAACCACTTGTGAATGGTCAACCGTAATAAAAGCCAGACAGCTTGAGAACGCTGATTCGGTGCCAAACCGTCAAGTTTTCTCACACAAGCTAGCCACTTGTGAATGGCTAACCGTAAGAAACTTAAAACAGTTCAGACACCAATACAGTGAAGATCAGGAGAGTATAGTGTTTCCCCAGGTCGTTATGTCCCAACGAGCTGTGCGAGAATAGTCAAACGAATAGTGATCGAGAGGATTTGAACGGATAAAGAGATATGATTGATTATGAATAATGAAAAAGTATATAAACTACAGGGGCTTAAATGCAAATTAAAGAAAATTAAAAAGAGAAACTATATTAAATAAATGCTATCACTATTTTTAAAATGATGTTTTTGATTTTTCTTTTATAAAATTTAACTTAAAAAAAACTACGTGACGTACAAAAGAAAATGTGAACTGAAACAATATTAATCCTAAAAATATGAAAATGACATTTTTACAAACCTAATGATAAGAGAAAATTTTTAGAAAAAGAAAATTATTTTTTAAAACTATTTATCTAATTATTATTAATTAAAAACTATTTTTACTTATTTAAAAATAGCCTAAAATACAAGAAAATATGAAATAAAGCTAGAAAAATGAAATTATTACTTAGAAAAATCTAAAATAACTAAAGAGAATTTTCAAAACTAATTTTGTATTTTTCTGATTATTTTTCTATTTTCTATGAATTAAAAACTATTTAAAACTAATTAAATTGCTTAAAAATACAAATTTAACTAAGAAAAATCTGGAAAAATATTTTTTTGACTTTTTATATTTATCTTAACCTAGGAAAATTGAAAACTTATTTTTTTGAAACTTTTCTGAATTAATTGTATTGAAAGCTAATTAAAAAGACTTAAAAACTAATTTAAATAGGGAAAAATAGCAAACAGTGTAGGAAAAATATGAAAAATTCAGAGAAAGTCTAAATTAATATTATGATTCTATGAAAAACATAAAAACAGGGGCTTGTGTGAAGGAAATTGAGGCTGCAGTGGAGAGTGCTTATAAATAAGCACTCAAGATAAGCCAAAAGCTACAAACTGAGCACCAATCTATCACAGAAGCCTTAAAATGCTAAAAGTACCCAAATGCAACAAGTTACAGCTATCCTAAACCTCTATTGTGCTAATCTGCTATGATTTGAATGATTTGAGATCAAGTGATTAACACAGTTTCCAGCTACTACTTTTAAGCTAGAGAATAAGCCACTTAATAAGCTGAGAATTAAAAACCAGAAGTTGGAACTTAAAGAAGACCTGGCTAGCTATCTCTAAACCAAGGATGAGCCCTGGTTAAGCTCTATTGAGCTCTGTGCAAGGACTGCAAGACCCTGTGCAGACTCAGTATTCACTGAGTCAGTGCACAGGGCACTTTAGCCCCATTTGACAAGCTAATTTCAAGCTTGTACAAAATTACCAAAAATCAGCAAAAATCATATTAAGAAAATAGACCAACTTAAGTTATAAAACCCAAAGTTTCACTTGTTTTAACCCAGAAATGAGTCCATGAAAAATTCACCCCAGTTTGGTGAAAACTGGATTTTGACATTTTGACAGATTTTGATAATTTGACTTTTGTGAGATTTGAAGCCAATTTGTGGACTAATATTAATGTAATATGATGAAATAAACTTAATGCAATCTATCCCTATGTATTTTAAACACAAAACAAGCTTTTGTTTTAAGAAAATTCCAACAGATGTGAAATGAAGACAGGTTTAAAATGATTTTGACT
Organism: Chrysanthemum seticuspe; assembly: GCA_019973895.1. Taxonomy (NCBI): domain Eukaryota; kingdom Viridiplantae; phylum Streptophyta; class Magnoliopsida; order Asterales; family Asteraceae; genus Chrysanthemum; species Chrysanthemum seticuspe. The sequence goes on along the minus strand of BPTQ01000001.1, from coordinate 253,119,098 downwards.
TTGAATGTATGCAGTGAGTCAATATGAGCTAGAATGCATTTCAATTGACTAAACAAGTGTAAGACAACTAGTCTCAACTACTGAACAGCCCTCAAGCACAGATATGCCATGAAATCCAAACACCATCTATTCTACTGATTTGCAATTTTAACTGAACTAAATACTGAACTAGTACAAACCAATGCTTAATATGACTATAGTTACTCTAATCACCAGTAAATAAACAGACCTAAACTGATCTTAACCACAGATACAGATACAAGCTCAATATGCAAACTGAAGAAAAAATAAAAATAAGAAAGACACTCACAAATGTCCAGCTAGTTTTGCAGCTTAAACCAGAACCATAACTATACTAATTGAAGCTAATCCAACCCAAATCAATCTCTGCATCAACCAAATCCCAAAACCAAGTCCAATTGAGCCTCAGTTTGACTTTTGTTGACCAAGCACCAAACTTGGTTGATTCTGCTTTATGAGTTTACTAAAAGCTATAATAAGCTTAAGTAAGCTTATTTGAGTTCAAAAATAAATCACTAGAAGCTTGCATATAAGAACATGAAATTGGATTTTTCAACAGTAAACACAAGAACATGAATTTTAGCTAAACTTTGAAATTGATTCTTAAAAACAGATTACAATGATAAAATAACTTGAGTTTAGATCATAGAAACAAAAGATTACATTTTAAAACTTAAACTAAAATATTTATACTAAAAACGACATAGGTGAAATTTTTAAAACTAACTACTCTTTTTCCTTGCTTCTCTTTCTTCCTTTTTATACACCAATTCTGCTTCCACTTGAGTTCTGAGCTAAACCCACATGCCTTTTGGACCATTGGATGAGTTGAGTGTATTTTGGCCGTTGGATGCAATTTTGGCGGGAAAGGGTATTTTGACAGTGGGGGGTTGAGTGTTAGGTTGAATAAACATTAAATGCATTTTGGATTGGTGTGTTTGGAGGGTAGGAATAAGGTGTGATGATGATGGAGGAGGGGGGAGGTGTTGCAGGCAGGTGTAGGGGATGATGATGGAGGGAAACGCGTGAGTGGTTTGACTGGGGATTTGACCAGGGACTATTATATTGAAGGGGGTCCAAAAAGCAAAGGGTCAAATGGAATAGCAGGGGTCACAAGGGGTTTTGATAGGGTCCAAAGGGTTATTAATAACAAGGACTTGTATTGCAAATTCTGAAAATACAAGGACCAATGCTGCCAATTTTGCAAAGTTGTTCCAAGGGACCAAAAGTGACAAGTTTCAATAGTACAAGGACCAAAATGGACAATTTCAAATTTCCAAGGACTATTTTTGCCAAATTTGAAACTCAAGGGACTAAACTTGTAATTTCTCAAAACTTTTGACATTTTTCACCAAAGGACTAATTATGACAAGTTATGATTTTAAAAGGACCTTTGGTGATTTTTCTTTTAAATTAAGTGCTCAGGGACTATTTCTGACAACTTTTGAAACTTGGGGGACTGAAACTGCCAATTATGCAAACTTAGCTCATTTTTCATCTGATTTTAAACATTTTGCATCTGAAACATATAAAATGTAATTTTGAGATATTTTCAGTATTTTGAAGCATTTCTGAGCATTTTTAAGTGTTTTGCAGTTCAGATTTGACCAAAAATGATGAGTATTTACACACTCATCAACGCAATGCAATGAAGATCTAGAGGAGTATAGTGTTTCCCCAGGTCGTTAAGTCCCAACGAGCTGTGCACTGAATAATCAAACGAATAGTGATCGGGAGAATTTGAACGGGAAAAGGGTTATGATTGATTATACCTAAAGAAAAAGTTTATAAATTACAGGGGCTTAAATGCAAATTAAAGAAAATTAAAAAGATAAATTATATTAAATAAACGCTATCACTATTTTTAAAATGATGTTTTTGATTTTTCTTTTATAAAATTAAATTAAAAACTACGTAACGTACAAAAGAAAATGTGAAACTGAAACAATATTAATCCTAAAAATATAAAAATGACATTTTTACAAACCTAATGATAAGAGAATATTTTTAGAAAAAGAAAATTATTTTTATGACTATTTATTTAATTATTATTAATTAAAAACTATTTTTAACTATTTATCAATACCCTAAAATACAAGAAAATACGAAATAAAGCTAGAAAAATGAAATTATGACTTAGAAAAATCTAAAATAACTAAAGAGAATTTTCAAAACTAATTTTGTATTTTTCTGATTATTTTTCTTTTTTCTATGAATTAAAAACTATTTAAAACTAATTAAATTGCTAAAAATTACAAATTTAACTAAGAAAAATATGGAAAAATTATTTTTTTTGCTTTTTATATTTATCTTAACCTGGGAAAAATGAAAACTTATTTTTTTGAAGCTTTTCTGAATTAATTGTATTAAAAGCTAATTAAAAATGCCTAAAAACTGTTTAAAATAAAGAAAAATAGCAAACAGTGATGAAAAATTATGAAAATTTCAGGAAAAGTCTAAAATAATGTTCTAAGTCTATGAAAATTATAAAAACAGTGGCTTATGTGTGAGAATATGGAACTGCAGTCAAGAGTGCTTATAAATAAGCACTTGAATTAAGCTAGAGGTACCAACTGAGCACCAAATTGTCACAGAAGCTATAAAATGCTAAAACTACTCAAAAGCAACTAATATCAACAAGCCTTAACCTCTGAAATGCAAACTAAACAGATTTGATGAATAAAAAGCTTAAGTGCCAAACAGATTTTATGTCTACTTTGAAGCTTGAAAATAAGCTACTCAAATAAGCTGAACTCAAAACCAGATGTTGGAACCTAAAGTGGACCTGGCTAGCTACTTAAAAACCAAAAACCAGACCAAGATGAGCTCCATTGAGCTTGTGACAAGCTCTGCACAACACCTGTGCACACTCAGTATTCACTGAGTCAGTGCACAGGGGACTTATGACCAAATTGACAAGCTATTTTGAAGCTTGTACAAAATTACTAAAATTTGACAAAAATCATTTATCAACTCTTGACCAATTGAAGTTTTTAAGTTCAAAGTTTCACTGGAATTGAACCAATAATGAAGCTATGAAAAATCACCAAAGTTGGGTGAAAACTGAGATTTTCAACTTTTTTGACTTTTGACAGTTTTGCAATTTTGACTTTATTGAACTTTGAACTCAATTTGTGAACTGAATGTGATGTTATAAGTTAAACTAAAGCCATATTAAGCTGCTCTAACTAGTTTCTAAACATAAATCAAGCTCATGATCTGTAAAATTCCAACAGTTATGAATTTAGGACAGTTTAAAGTTGATTTTGACTTTGGCTATTCTAGGGTGCAAATGAATGACAGAGAATGACTTAATGATGCCAATATAGACTAATGCAGCCCAACTTATCCTAAACTTGAAGCTAAATCTCAGATTAGAAAGCAGACCCAAACACTACTTATCAAGCTCAAATGAAACTTATGTAAACTAAATCACACCCTCAAATCAGATTAACTAAACTCAAATGCACCTTAATGAAGCAATACAAACCAACACAGATCTGATCTAAGATAAGCAAGATCAAACAGTAGCAATGCAGATTCAAAATAGTTTAAAGGGAAAGAGATTGAAGACTAACTTGAAGTCCAGCTTATAAAGCAACTTATACAGAACCCAAACTATACTAAACTACTCAAATCCAACCCCATCTAAGCTCTGCATCAACCCAATATCATATCCATTTCCAAATGAGCTCAGTTTGACTTTTGTTGACCAACATGATATATTGCTTAAAACTGATTTATAAGCTTACCAAAAGCTATGGATAGCTTAAATAAGCTTATTTGAACTTGAAAATAAGCTACTAGAAGCTTGAATACAAGAGCTTGAAACTGAAATTTTTAACAGTGAGCATAAAACTTGAAACTATAATGAACATTGAATTGATACTTGAAAGTAGCTTACAATAGACTTAATAACCTTGGTTTAGTACAGAAAAGCTTAGAATTACAATTGAGAAAACTAATTTAGATAATAACATGAAAAACGACATACATGAAATTTAAAAACTAAGTACCACCTCTTCTCTCTTTCTTCTTCCTCTATTTATATGCAAAATGTCTTCCCACTTGTTTCTGAGCACATCCCACCATTTATCTGAGCCATTGGATTAGTTGAGCCATTATTGGCCGTTTGATGAATTTTGGCGCCAAATTGGTTTTTAATAGTTGAGGGGTTGAGTGCAAGGGGAAGGGAAGCATTTAATGTTTCTTGTTGTTTGGTGGAGGTGGGGGGAACATGGGAAGTGGGAGTTGAGCTGGAAGGATGGAAGGTTGAGTGTTTGCAGGTGAGCAGGTGAGGGAGAAGAAGAAAAAAGGGAGGGAAGGGTGTGTTTGTTGACCGGGGTTTGACTTGGGGTATATTAAAAGGGAGGGGTCAAAACAGGGGGGTTCAATGGTTTGACAGGGGGTCACAGGTTATATGGCAGAGGTTCAAAAAGGTCCAAAGGGTCATGGCTTGTATTAAATAACAAGGACCAATATGCAATTTCTGATATTTGGAGGACCAAAGCTGCCAATTTCTCAAAGTTGTTTCAAGGGTCACTTTTGCCAAGTTTCAATAGTACAAGGACCATAAAAGACATTTTCAAATTTCCAAGGACTATTTTTGCCAATTTTGAAACTTGAAGGACCAAACTTGTAATTTCTCAAAACTTTTGACATTTTTCACCAAAGGACTAATTTTGACAACTTATGATTTTAAAAGGACCTTTGGTGACTTTTCTTTTAAAATAAGTGCTCAGGGACTATTTTTGACAACTTTTGAAACTTGGGGGACTGAAACTGCCAATTATGCAAACTTAGCTCATTTTTCATCTGATTTTAAACATTTTGCATCTGAAACATATAAAATGCAATTTTGAGATATTTTCAGTATTTTGATGCATTTCAGAGCGTTTTTAAGTGTTTTGCAGTTCATATTTGACCAAAAATGATGAGTATTTACACACTCATCAATGTCTTTTGGTAGACCCTGAAGTATAATGTTTGAAGCCCTGATATCTGCATCGTATCTCTTTTTCTCTTTATCATTGAGCTCATTATGCGTCTTTGGTCTGTCCAAACCTAAGATCACTTTACCATCCGCAACAGTTTCAAGTATGTCTCTGGTAGTCTCAATCTGATAAGGTCCTTCATCAATTGATTTGAGAATGTTAGCCCTATCTTCCTTTCCCAAACAGTACAACCTAATTCGTTGAGCCCATGAGTCATAATCAGTTCTGTCAAGCATAGGAGGACGAGTGTCGGATCCCGCTTGAACGTCATCAGCAACAGAAGAGACGATAGTAGGTACGTTGTTAGAGATGATTACAGATTCTACGGGATTTTACTATTCTTTGATTAAACCGGGAAATTGATTCTTTCACGGGATTTTACAAAATCAAAAGAACAACCGTAAAATGTAGCACGAAGAAGTGACAAGTCGCACCCTAACCAACTCGCTTAGAGATCAACTCGCTTAATCAACTGGCTTAGTGGACAACACGCTTTGAGGTCAACTCGCTTAATAGACAAGTCGCATAAAAGGACAACTCGCTTAATAGCTAAGTTGCATAAACCAACTCGCTTAGAGCACAACTCGCATAGAACACAAGAACACAAGTCGCCTAAGAGACAACTCGCTGAAACAGACAACTCGCTTTCAAATAGGCTAGCTTAGGCGACAACTCGCTTAAGTATCAACTCGCAGAAGTGACAACTCGCTTCTGGCAACACCTCAACTCGCTTCAAAGAAACTTTATACGAGACTCAACTCGCTTAGGAAAACTTTAAAAAACAACCACTTTACAAGCCAAAAGCAACCCAACCACGATGATTCAAGCCTTCCAATTCAAAACCTAAGCACGTGTGATGATTCTAAATACAAAAGTACAATCAAAATCCAAACTTTACCGCTAGAAAAGATCTAAATGATTCAAACTCTTCTAAACACTTTTAACCCCAAAAACCTTATGAAATCCACCAAAACAAAGAGCATGAAAGATGAGTGATCAAACCATGGCTCTTGATACCAATTGTTAGCTATTGGATTTCACAAACACATCACACCATGATTCAAAGTGGGCGTATAAGAGGTTTAGAGAGAGAAAGTTTTAGAGAGAGAAAGAGAAGAGAGTTGGGAACTATGTGAAACAAAGAAAAATGGTATTGAAGCTCCAACCCTCTACCTTGGGAGGTAGAGGGTATTTATAGTGTCTTACAAGATACGCCTCCTACGGGCTGTGGATCAGGCATACAGTGGGTAAAGACCCGTCCGTCCTCCACGATGTTACATATTAGACTACTTATTAACATAACATAACTACGACTACGGGCTTTCTAACGAATACATATTCTTGAGGTGACCAACTCTTTAACTCATGGATTTTCTAAATTCTAACAATATAGCTAAGTGTGTAGGGGTACTCCCCCACACCATGTCATTAAAAAATGAGGGCTAATGCCCTTGTACCTGCATATGGAGCCGAAGCCCCATTTAAGTTGTCTTTGGCCTAGGCCATACATCACAAATACTAAATTGTTTGAGAAACCAGACAAGCATTATAAAGTATCATCAAATTGTCTTAGAAAGGATACATGCCATCCTTGAAACCAAATCACTGCCAACATGGCAGCCTTCACGCTTGCTTCTGGGGAGATGGAGTTGGAGATGGTTGAACTGAGGCAGGCTTGGTGGAAATCATCTTCTTGGTAGGAGTCGCAGGCTTGATCTTGCGAGGCTTCTATGAGAGGAGGTCTTCCAGAGGTGCCATAGGGTCTTTGGTAGCTTCAGCCAGGAAGGGGTACTCTGCAGTGGCAAATGCATGTCCCACATCTTCGTATTCTGCCTTTGATGAGGGACGGTAGCACTCAATCTTGGAGAGGTCTACGGGTTCACCCGTTTTAGCAGCGTCCTCCAAAGCTAAGCACCGTCCATGGAAGATAGCTGCTTTCACAACCTTCCACATTGCAGCCCCCAACTCGTCACTATGATAGAGCTCCATGGCTATATATGGCACCAACTTAGACACGACCTCCGCACGGTCCTTTTGCAGCATCTTGTACCTCATCTGCAAGCCGTCAACCTCCTCCCTCAACTTCACTTCCACCTCTCTAAGCCTAGCCCTCTCACTCTCCAAACCGGCACATTTCGCTTCGAGCACAGCATTTTGACCTGTTAGGCTGATAACCTTAGCCTCTTCTAACTTGAGCTTGCCACATTCAGTTGTCAGCTGGGCTATCTTTTCATGAAGGTCTTAGACGAGCGGATTCTTCTCAACATCCCTCTCAATCTCGTCACATTTAGCCTCCAGCTCGACATACTCTCGATCCCTGTGCTTCTCTCTTTCAAGCATGATATCCATCTCTTGTCTCGCCTTGGTAACTGCCCTAAGTAGTTCTCTAGTTCGACCATTTAAATGGTTGTCCAACACTGCCTGCCTAGCAACACTCTTGTCGTGTAGATCACAAATCCCTTCAATAGACATGTTGTCCAGCAATCCTTTCCGCTTGGAAGGGGTAACATGATCCACGATACGGTGGCAAGACAGAGCGTTAGGAAGCTCCTTCGTATCTGGAAGGCCTGCGACCAATACAGTGCACAAGAGTTCAGTTACTTATCATAATTATTAATTCATATATTTTGAAACGGGACATTGCTTACCATGCATCTCCACAGTCTCATCCGGCAGCTCAAAGGCAGATTTTACAAACTTCTTGCCCTCGGCACTCTTCTGTCTCACTGCCCTGGATCCGGAGGCTGGAAGGGGATTTTTCCTCTTGTTGGTAGACTAAATTGCCTTGCCTGTTGTTCCTTTCCTGCTCTTCAGTATGTCAGCTATCACAGTGGAGCTGTGACCTGGACATCCTCCTTTGCAGGATCGTCTGAATCTGCCACGTTCTCAACCAATTGGGAGGGACCCTCCAACGCTGCTTGTGGGGGTGTTGTGGCAACAGGCTCTGGTTGCGGAGTGTCTACATCATTATTGTTGACAGATGTGGAAGGTGATCCAACACCGTAGGACTCTTCGGCCTTCTCAGCGGGCATGAAGCTCAAGTCTTCATCAAGATCTTGGTACATGAAGTTCCTGAATGACATTTCTGCAAAAACGAAACAAGAAAAAATAAATATCAGTGCTACATTGGTCCTACTTAAATAAAAGTAGAAAAACATACTTTGTCCATGGTATATGATAACAGGCTTGTTGGGAGACCCTTCCCAGCTTTGGGCAATCCCAGCCATGTACAAGATTGGCTCGGGGAACACTTGCACATTTGCAGGATATCTAGTCAAACGCTGATAGCATGGATCCCTTCGCACCTCATATGGCAAGGGATCATTATATCGTTTTGCATCAAACATGTACTCCTTACTCAAAAACTATGGATAGTTGGGTGGGATAAAAGTGTTTTGCACATAGAAAAAACTGCCCTTCCAAGCTGTTATATTGGTATACACCCTCGCAAATAGATTTGGCACATCCCCCTCAGGTCTTTTAGCCAAAGTTAACCAGTTACCCCCGGGATACAAATTCAGAATACCCCTTAAAACCTTCAGAGTTGGTTCATAGCCATATGCTTTATACATTACTATGAATGTGGTCAGTTTGGCTAAACCAAACGGGTTGAACCTAGAGATATGCACCTTGTAATATTGCATTAGCTCTAAAATAAGCGGGTGTAGTGGAATCCTAAGGTTGTAATGGCTAAGTGCATGAGTGTATAACCCTACAAAACCTTTTGGAGCATCAAAGATACCCTGATTAGACTTAGGCAACATGATTTTATACTCTGATGGGATTGGGTAATCAGCTAGATGGTCGTGTAAGTATTTTGTAGTTAACGTACATTTTTGTTGCTTAATAATAAACTTTGAATCCATAACTATTTTAAACAACAAGCAAGAAGGAGTATTTACCTTTGGTTTCGAAGCTGTGGGCGATCAAAAGTTTATTGCGTGAAAAAGAAGATGGAGAGAGTAAAATGTTTTAGGGTTTCAACCACCTCCCTTTAAATACTCTTTTTCACCCTCTTTTAAACCGCACACGTGTCCATAGGATTAACTTTATCCAAATTTCAAACGTTTTTAAAATTTTAAAAAAAAAGTCTTTTGGTCACCGGGTAAGGTGGGGATTTGTGATCCTTGTAGCGAGCAGTTAAAGGGGTTAGTTAGCATTAAATGCGCTGGTTAGGCGCATAGTTATCTCATAAGCGATAAGCTTAGCAGCGAGAGGATATTTTTTCGCATGATGAAGTCGAAAGCAATGCCTCTTCGATCATTTGCATCACTTTCGACTGGGGGGCTTGATGATGTACCCTCCGAACAGCTTGAAGGACACTCCTTCGAGACGTGTCGAAGCCCTTCTATTCGAAGGCCAAGTTAGGTCTCCAGAATATCCATAGGCGTCAAACCATTCGTAAGCACGAAGGTTACCTACGGGGAATTCGCCATTTGAAGCCCTAAGCCCTTCGGGGTATGGTTGAAGAAGGAGTAACGGATAGGAGAATCTCCTGACTTGGTCAAACCCATGATCTCCCTCTCTTTCCTGGCTTCCCCGCCAAGTTTGAGAACGTGGGTCACTAAGCCCTAGCGGTTACCCACAAACATGGGACGCCCCCATGTTCTTATACATTCACGCAGAGGTGCCCCTAACCCTATTTCTTCCACTATAAATAGGTTGGACGGGTAATGGATTATGGTAAGCTCATTTCACACTCATCTCTTTACTTACACACACTTATACAACCATAACTCATACTTACTCTCACGCCGGAGGTGGTTCGCAGGGTCCAACCCCTGCGTAATCACTTAACGTAGTGTCTTCGTATTTTTTATTCTTGAAAGACAATCTTGGCTAGAACATACACCCCCTATACCTTTGATCATCATCGAAGCCTGGTAGTGCAATTTATTGTACAATCAATAACCATTGATAAGGTGCTTGCAATTGAGAATGTTATATACTGATATATGTTCTGCTGTTTTACAAGTAACAATTGTATTTAATGATTTTGGATAAAACTTGGTGCAAAGAATGCCCAGATGCAGATTGAAACAATAATTTGGGTTGCGTGCTACGTATACTGAGAATCCTCTTAAATATAAAATAATTTTTTTTGATTTAATTCTAAATCCCCGGAACCATTTCGAATAAATAAAGCATCATACTTGCAGTGGTGTTAAAGGTTGCAACTGCTACCCTTTCAGTTGTAACAGAAGCTGCCGATATGAATGTTGTTACAACAGGAAGAAAGCTTCAGGTGAATCCATTTTTGTTTTAGATGATAGCCTACCTATTCTTTGGTATGTAATAACGGTGTAGTATTCGTTTTGTAGGTAAGAGAAGTGAGAGACTTTGCAGACTCGACGCGAAACTTTCTTGATGTTAAAAGTTCGTGTGAATGTATTTTGAGTAACCGTGATGGTGCATAACAGCTTTTGTATACTGACAAAGATAATGGCGAAATAGTTGTCGGTCCATGGGAGTAAGTCCAAAAATACATGGGGTGCTTGGGATTGCTTTTTAACATTCTTATTATAAATAATGTATAATTATTGAGTTAAGTGTTTGGATTTCAAATTGATTTGGATTAAATTTTTTTTACTTAGTGAAACCAGCATGCTCCAGGCTTGCTACTCCAGTGATAAGTCAAGTGAACTTGGTAGGCTCAACAAAATAAACAACAAGTATGCATTTTTAAGCTTTGAAAAGGCTTGAGGTGAGTTGAATAGTAGTTTGTTTTAGTATATTTATGATTATGCTTATGTTGTTTCGATCATCTCTTATGATTTGGAGATCCGTGTAACAACTGGTAATTTCACCCTGCTTCATATAACGAATACTTATCCATTTTCCACGTATAATTGTTTTTTTTTACAATATCAACTTATTTGACCACAACATATGACGTAACTCACATTTTCAACGAACGTGCTTACACGCGGACCGACACCGACGACATTATGTTTATTTCACATAAACATACTTATATGTCAAGTATCAAAAGTTTTCAACTTTTATTTGCCACTTTACGTTAATTCATTAACGTACGATTTCTAAACATTCAAGCTAAACGTTTTCTATCTATTTGAGTTTTTCACAAAACCCTAAATTATGATAACGATGGTTTTAAGTAAATAAACCATAAACCCTAAAGTACAATACTCCAAAGCTAATGTATAAGTATTTAAAGCATAAAAACCTACCTTTACGATATTTCCTGGTATAAGCCCTAAACTTACAAAATTATGATTTTATGTAATAAAATCGCAAACCCTAAATAATATATACATAATTTCTATAACATATAAGTGTACAAGTCTTTCAAGCAAATGTACAAGTCTCGTATGCATGAAAACTAACTTTCAAATATAAAACCCCTTATAAACCTTGGTGTACTCACTTTAAAACACATGGTGCAAAGCTATAACGCATAATGCTCTAAGTTGGACTTTCTTAAGATTACAAACCTAAGGTACAACTCTTCAATGCATGTGGTACTAGTATCTTATGCACATAAGTTAAAAATGTCATTTACTTAAGACATACTTATCTAAACTTAACGAAGCCCTCAAACTAAGCTCACATTAGGTCTTGACTACAAGTACTACTCACTATAGCCTAAGTACATGTCTTTAAAGCTAAATCGTGCCCTAGTTACTCCCCTTGGTCCAAATCGAACCAAAAACCCAACCATGCTACACTAAACTAGTCTCTAAGTCCATTTGTAACCTAACTAAACTAGAGACTTGTAATTTCCCTAGCTATAAGAAACTTACTAGCAAGTTTTTACTACACATCACCATGTTTCCCAAACATTCAAACCCAGTCAAAGATTGTAGGCTAAGTTAATGGCTAACTTTTTACCACACCATTATGTTTTTACCATAACCATAAAATCACTCCAAGTGTCTTGTAGACACATCACCTTGCCCCCTCCTCTCCCAACCAAGTGACCTAGAAGCCACATGAACCCTAACCCATCACCCCTATAAATGCGCCCCATGTCACTCCCATTATTCTCATCCCTCACTTGTTAGACTACAACACACTTCCACACACACACACATTCTGAATATAAGGTTCTATAAGAGAGTAAGAGAAGGTTCAATAGAGACTAGGAGCTTGGAAGAAGCTTAGTACCACCTTGAAGCCAAATTGATCTCACTTGGAGCCATTTCAACCAAGATTCTGACCTAGGCGCATTCTAGCAAGTGGTAAGTCTCCAAACCATTTAAAGCACTTCTATATGATTACTTAGCATGTACATACAATGATAAGCATGATTATTATTGAAAGCTAAGGCTAAAAATAGTTTTATTTTTCTTTCTAGTCTTAATGAGCAAACACAAACACCCCTAGTAAATTTTGACTTTGTGCAAACTTAAACATGTTTTTCAAAGTCTTTATGCAAGCTAGATAATCAGTAGCTAAGCCCTATGTAAGATTTATAAGTCGTTATAAGGTTAAAACTTGTTTCCATCTTTCTAACCTATGCGCTAAAAACTACCCAAACACCCTACTTTTGAGCTGTTTTTGAGACATAAGCCAAGGAAATTAAGACCATACCTTAAGTACTATTAAATACCTCCTAGGGCACTACAAAATGCCCCAAAGACCTGGCCAAAAACTCTTGATTCATCACCTTTATTTTGCTCTCTTTTGGGCTTGTCGCAAGCTAAAACCAAACGCACCCTATGTATATTTTTCTTAAACTCTTGAAAAACTAAGTGTTAAATTATAATAAACACTCTTATTAAGTTTATAATCATGTTTCAAAGCTTTTTAAACAAACTCATATGTTTTAGAGGTCAAAAACGCGTTTTCTTCTTTCCTTCTTTTTGGTCGCAAACAACCCAAGTGGCCATGTTCACGCATTTGTTTCTCCTTAACCAAAGGTCTATAAAATATAAGGTTTATTCCGTTTTAAAGATCCCATTTCTAAGTTGTTAAAACAGCAAGAATGTCTTTAAAAACTCCTTTTGCCTCGCTTTTATTTGGTCGGGAAAAGGGTGCCTCGCGTACTTTTTCAAACATACCCCTCTTGTGCACTTTTCAAAAATAAGCTAAAACATAAGCTAATAAGCTGTTATAAACTTTTTTCAAACCATTATTAACTTGAGTTTACAATTCGTGGAAAGCCTCGCCTTTTTCTAAACCTAAAACGTACTAAAAATTAAATAAGGACTAATTTTGTAAATGACTTAAAGTGTCAAGGACTTAAAATGCCAAAATTGTAATATTTTTAGAACAAGGATTAAGATTATAATAAACTTGAGACATAAGGGTATAAAGTGTCACTTTTAAAACTAAAGGGTATAAATTGTCATTTTACAAAAGTTGAGGGGTAAAAGTTGTCATGTTACCAACGTTTAAGGGTAAGAGTTGTCATTTTATGAAAGTTGAAAGGTATACATTTTCTTTTTATGAAAGTCAAAGGGTATAAATTGACATTTCATAAAGGTTAAGAGTATAAACCGTAAGTACTTGGAATTATAAAGGTATAACGTGAAACCTTTTATATAATACTTAATAACCTGGGAAATGGAAAACTTATATACGATATGGTCTATTTTCACTAATGATAAATCGAACTATAAAGGAATAAACATAATAAACATTTTCATACACTAACTATTGAAGAGACTTCATATTAAACCGTTCAACACTTAATCGTCGACAAAACACTTGTGATTAACATAACATGTACTTGAATACGAATACTGAAACTTGACATACCAACTCAGGTCGCGGGTCGGAGCCGTTTATTCACAATACCCCGAACAAAAGTATTTTTCTGTATGCTACACCTACACCTGATTGCTATTGCCTAAGCTACTTACAAATGCCACTAAAAGTCCCTCATATCATGAACCATTAATCACTTTACAAGTAAACGTGAATATAGTGAATAGATCTATTGGAAGTTGATGCCCCATTTGTGTTAGTCGATTAGGTAACCAAATGCACTTTATTTGAGGACAAACAGGAGAATTGGCAAGCTCTTTACATGAGGGCACGGTTGCTCAAATCATCATTATGATGTTTGTACCCACGTCAATATGACAGTTACACTACAACTTTTAAGGTTTGCGTTCATGAGACTTAAAGCAATATGCTTTACTACGATATTACGAATGTTACTACTTTTCAACTTGTGTTCAACTGATCATTATACAAACACTATGGATTTACTCAAGTTTTGTGTTGACTTTTTAGCATGTTTTATTTCAGGTAACTAATGCACTACTTGGCACGAAGTGGCTATGGACTTTCTTACAAATGGCGTCCATTTCGTTATCATTCATAAAATAATGTGTATGTCAATAACTTCCGCTGGGACCTCTTTTTATGTAAACTCTGATTTAAATAAATGAATGATAACTATTTTATTTAAAAATGTCTCTTTTTGAGTCGTTTTCCGCTGCGTATAATGAAATTTTGGGGTGTTACAATCCGTAGATCAAGGGTTACTTCCTTTCTCAAAAGAGGTTATCATCATGTACACACGGAATAGATGCATGTAGCCTAAATCAGGAATATAAAATATAACCGGATTACAACAATTGATTGATCTCTTACTGTATACTATTCATTTAGATGCAAAAAATGAAGCGACATATGCAAGCGCCATATAGGTTGATGGTAAGCAAGTGGTACATTGTCTGATAAGTAAACGATACGCATTTAGAGATGAATATTATATATATACTAATGGGAGGATACGAAACGGAAAGTGTGAGACTATTAGTTAGGCTGCTGTTAAACATGTGATAGAAGCAATTGTATCAAACAATTTATTTACTGCCTTGTGTTTCTTTAATTGTTTAATAAGCTACTTTAATGGGGTTGGCGACATTGTAATATACAACAATAATCCCTTAGTGATCCAACATAGATCTGTAAGTGTTATTTCAACTCTTTTTCCTTTATTGGCAGGTAGAACGGTACTTTTTGTGAACGTCAAGAATGAGAAGACAATACTAAGAGGTCAAATAGGATCAAGACCACCAACATGTATAAGAAGATGCGCTTTTGGTCAGAATATTTGCCGGAACAATGTTAACCGGACAAGCACACTTAGGTAAGATTCATGCAGATTTAAAAGTGTTAGCTGCATAACACATTGTCAAACCCGCGACTCAAACCTCGTTAAAAATGTTTTGCATTAGAGATTTCTCTTAGAGGAAGGGGTATAGTAACAAGCAACCCGCGCCATTCATATGTGGCAGCCATTTTGGCACCGCCAAACGTCCGCCACCACACCACCATGGCCTTGCGCCATTGTCCAATCCAGTATACTGGCGAGGCGTTATTGTGTGTGAAAGTGTTTTTAGTTTAAATATTTCGACCGTTTTGTTAATACAAATAAACCGTAAAAATGTTTATTTATATTTTACGATCTTCTAATGTTTTGTCGATAAAAAACGTAAAATCATTTTAACGAAACACATAAAATACGTAAATGGTTTGAGCCAATAGTTTACTAACACACTTACGTTTTCACATAAAATACTAAACAAGTAAAAGTGATTTTATGATTTAGTAATACATATGTACAACAACTAGTGTTTACAACAAATATATACATAACTAGTATATTATAAATGGGTAATATAAATGGGTAGAAGTTTAAGTATTTGACCCATTGACCAAATACATTGAATGTAGTTGGGTATAACCCAAAGTCCATGACCCATACCCATGGAGCATAACCCATAACCCATTGCATGACATCATACATAAGTCATAAATGGGTATTATCCATGACCCATGGACTAGATGCATTACATTTTGTAGATACATTGTATCTACTTGGATACCTATGGTCCAAAGTCTAGGACCCATAACCCATGACCCATGACCCAAAACCCATGGGCAAAGAGGCGTCCCACGGATCCCCAGGAATACACTGGACGGATCCCTCAAGTGAGGGATCCGTGGAACAGTAGCTAAATTTCTTCTATAAATAGTGAGCCATTTCTTCATTTTGGGTAGCCACTCCCACACATACTTTCTCCTAGTATTGTAAACCTTCTAACCTCATATCCTAAGGATCTCTCTATGTAGTTTGTATTTTGTTTTTGTATGATTCTCTAGCTTCCTCTTAAAGGCGAGATCACCACCTCTTGAAGTCGAGCAAGCTCAAATCCATGAGTTGCCATGCTTCGTCATCATCAAGACTACTGAGGTTCTCTTGTTGATAGTTCTTTCTTCCTCCATAGAAGTGTTGTGTCGAAGGCATTAGTGAGGGATGCCGTAAGAGTCAAGACGTAGGCATTAGTGAAAGGTGCTTAACGTCTGTGTCAAAGGCATTACTGAAAGATGCCAAAAGATTCAAGACGAAGACATTAGTGAAATGTGTCGAACGTCCGTGTCAAAGGCATTAGTGAAGAATGCAAAGGGTGTACAATCGATAAGGTGTATCGAAGTACACATAGAGATAGGGTGTATCCAAGGATATTGATATCCTTGTTGATGTTGTAATAAGGAGTGGGTCTCCTTTGGGATAGGTGTTGTGTAGTGTTGGGTAGTAGTTCCTCCTTGTAATTGAACTCGGTATCTAGCCTAGTACCGGATAAAGGGTAGGCGACGTTGTGATAGGTGTGGTTCTACCTTGTGGAAGAACCCGGTGTCTAGCCTAGTACCGGAAAAAGGAGTAGGCGACGTTGTGAAGGCTTCTCCGCCAAAAGGAGTTGGTGTCGTGTAGTGTTTACGAACTCTCAAGTAGGTTAATCGGGGAGTGGAGTAGGGCAAGGAAGGTGTCCTTGTAGCCGAACCACTATAAACACTCGCGTCGTGGTTATGTGTTTCTTACTCTTTATCTTTCCATTACACACTTACATATCTATCTACCAATGTCCAACATACACATTTAAATAGATTGACATAAGTCGATCTAAATATTTTAAAACAAAGTTTTAATTGGTAAAATTATTCAACCCCCCCCCCCTTCTAGTTTTCCACACGTTTGAAAAGAAAACATCTGTCTTCTTTTTTCTTTTTTTTTTCTTTTTTTTTAATCAACGCACCTATATACATATCACACATATCTTACAAATTTTCACACATAAACACTCTTTAATATCTTCAATTTTTACATACAAAATACTACTTAAAATAATGGCTTGTTCGGTTCCACATACTTTTGATAAAATCATATCGTGTGTTCAAAAATTAATTGAGGAGGATACCGTTCGTCAGCAAGCGTTGGTCGACTTAGCTCTGCATATTTACAAGGCATGCGAAGCTAAAGATGATCTTCGACAAGCTTTACATATTAACACGTTTTCGTCCGTTTTAACATGTTTTAGTTCGTTTTAACACGTTTTCGTCCGTTTTTCTTACGTTTTCGTATGTTTTTACGTTCTCGTCCGTTTTAACACGTTTTCACCCGTTTTACTACGTTTTTGTCTATTTTTATACGTTTTCGTATGTTTTCTTACGTTTTTACACATTTTCGGCCGTTATTATACGTTTTCGTCCATTTTTCTTACGTTTTTGTCTGTTTTTTTACGTTTTCGTCCATTGTAACACGTTTTCGTTTGTTTTAACACGTTTTTTGCCGTTTTTATATGTTTTCGATCGTTTTTCTATGTTTTTGTCTATTTTATAAGTTTTCGTCCATTTTTCATACGTTTTTACATGTTTTCGGTTGTTATTATACGTTTTTGTCCGTTTTATCACATTTTCGTCCGTTTTAACACGTATAAAAATGACTGAAATGTGTAAAAACGGACAAAAACCTGTGAAAACGAACGAAAACGTGTTAAAACGGAAAAAATGTATTAAAATGTATATAAACGGCCTAAAACGTGTAAAAACAAATGAAAACATGTTAAAACGGACGAAACGTAAAAAAACAGACGAAAACGTATAAAAATGGCCGAAAAGGTGTAAAAACAGATGAAAACGTGTTAAAACGGACGAAAACGTAAATAACATACGAAAACGTAAGAAAAACGGACGAAAACGCGTGAAAACGGATGAAAATGTGTTAAAACGGACGAAAACGTATAAAAACGGCCGAAAACGTGTTAAAACAGACGAAAACGTAAAAAACAGATGAAAACGTAAGAAAAACGGACGAAAACGTATAAAACGGCCGGAAACGTGTAAAAACAGATGAAAACGTGTTAAAACGGATGAAAATGTGTAAAAACTTAAGAAAAACGGACAAAAACGTAGCAAAACGGGAGAAACATATAAAACGGACGAAAACGTATAAAAACAGACAAAAACGTAAGAATACGGACGAGTTACGTAAGAAAATTAAATTTTTATCTAATGAGAAACAACTGTTAGTATAAAGGACTAACGTTGCAAACGATCGTTTGGTTAATGGACTAACATTGCCACTTGACGAGGAGAGCTAACGGAGATGATAACGACGTTAGTGCTCAGGGATGATTAGTGCCGATAGTTTATAGACTTAGGGATGATTAATGTCAAAGATTTGAGATAGGGATGATACTTGCAAAAAAACACAAACCACATGGATGATTTTTGCAGTTTACTCATATATATATGAAGCAAAATAAAATGAGGGAATAAATGATCTCCGTCCTTCATTTAATTCTGCTTCATTATAAATATCCTCCAAAAAAGCCACGTATGTGTTTTGTTTAATATTCGTAGTTTGTTAATTCTCATATTGTAATTTGTATTTTAAATTTTATAAATGAAAAATGTAATTTATTTTGAAAAAAAATAAAATAAAATAAAATAAATAAATAAATGTGCAAACGGCTTGGGTTTTGACTAGTGACGAGAGAGAAGTGTTTTTGATATGTGAATTTGAAATGTGAAAAGCTAACGTGACATTGAGGTGACACAAACAACACGGCAACAACACGTTACCATACCCCTTCCTCTTAGATGTCTAACACCTGCTAATTCAATAACTAAAAGGTTCTTTTATAATTTTCATTACTTTTAGTATACGAAATGAATACTACTCGTAGCCTTGAAGACTTGAGCCGATTGACTTATGACATGCCATATATAATTGTGCTAGCTGTAAGGCGAGCTGTTGCTGTCGTTTGATTTATTGATCTATTTTCCTTTTCATTTTGTATTCTTTCTTATTTAAAGTCTTTAACTTTTAGTTTCGGTTCTACGCCAAGGCACCACCATCTTTACACCACAAGAAACGCGTGTAACAAAAGGAGATTATTAATTAAACTAGTGATAATTAGAGTTTCATAAATGATTGTAGTAAATAACTTTATATTGTTATACTAACATTTTTAAAGTGAAGAACTTTATCTGATGCGTACATGTTAAGCGCTAACCTCAAACTTTATTATCTGATAGATTCGGAAACAATGATTATTTTTAGTTTTTTTAAGAGAAGGTGTTCGCTTAGTGCTAAACTTTCAAAAATTCATAAAGTAAAAAAAACAAAATTTACGTTACGAATGTTTTTCGATAAAAATGCATGTATGTATCCTTTGCCTTAAGTATGTCATCTTCTGCGTATATGATCGACAGACTTGTTCGTATATATATATTTATAAAGTTGGTAAAGCCGTGAACTGCAATGTTAAGCTTCATAAAGTATTTAAAAAGAGTGGCTGGTTGGTGTAGTTAAAGTTAAGACATGTGAAATATTTTAATAGCCAGATGCCAATAACAGAAAATTGTTATTGCATGAACTTGTTTGACTGATTTAACCAAGTAGAAATTCTAACTTCAAGAATATTTTGAAATATTTTTCGACATTATTTTAAGCTAAAGAAATATGATGCCGAGTTTTTTAATGAATAAAATATGGGTCCTACTATTGGAACACTCCCTATGGATGTGACTCCATAGGGAATATTCCCTTTGTCCTCTTATTTTTCCAGCACAACGCAGTTTTTTGTCAGTTTCTGTTCCGTATTTTTGACAGTTTTAAACGTTTGGCTTATTAAACTTTATATTTACAGTTCCGCATTTTTCAGGTTTATAGCTTTTTGATATAAACAAAATTATAAAAATAAAAAAATAATAAAAAAAAATTAAAAAAAAAACAAAAAACTATGAGAGGTCCTAATAAAAAACTAGGGGTCCTAATAACTCAGCCCTAAAATATATGAATAATAAAGTATTGGGAATATCTTGTTGGAGTTTCGAAATCACTTGAATGATTATGCAATTATTATTTTTATTTTATTAAGGTGATATTACGACCGAAAACCTATGGGCACTGATTTTGAGTACCAGCTACCGACACCTTTGTTTCTTCGTCTGATTTTCATGAGGTTGTACTATTAGAACCTCTATAGGGTCACATCACAGGTTATATTCCTTTTGTCCTTCATTTTTTTAAGTACAACACAGTTTTTTGTCAGTTTTTATTCCGTATTTCTGACAGTTTTAAGCGTTTGACTTATTAAACTTTATATTTACTGTTCCGCATTTTCAGGTTTATAGTTTTTTTATATAAACAAAATTATAAAAAAAAAAATATATATATATATATAAAAAATATAAAAAATGCAAAAAAAATAGAGGGGGTCAATCTAAAATTATAGCCACCGTCAAAATAACCCCACCCTTTTCATGCTGTTATATGTATTTATTTAATAATATTTGTGTCAGAGGCTAATTTACGTCTACTTGTTAAATCTAATCTAATGCTATGGAACTTCAAGTTATACATGGACTTTCCCAAATGAGAAATGCTAAACATTCTTACAAAATACTTTTACAAATGTGCTTACGCAATGTTTACATTTGTCAAAACTGACGGTTTAAATGCAGAGAAAAAATAAGTGAAAAAAACTATATAATATTATTGTGTGTGAAAAAAAATTGTAAAAAAATAATAATAATAGGAGAATGTAACAAATCTCTTACCAAATTAACAAGATTTCCATAGGTATATCTTTTCGAATCCCTTTCTGAGAGCCCATTTGGTTGTCACATATCAATAGTTAAAATGTCACAATATTTATGTTTGTTTTTAATGAATTCTGTCATTTGAAGAAAAAGTAAACGTGTAAGTCATAAACTATCATTTAAGGAGACTGATAAATTATCATGACACTTGCTCAATAGCAAAGTGATTTACTTCATTCGACTTAAACTTGAATAAAATCACACACACCCAAAAAAGTAGAACCATACTACTTCTAACTACAACACATGTCAATTCACCTAATTACATGCAACCTCAAGCATGTTCACATTTTTATATTGATATCAGTTTAATATGAGAAGAGATGTACCGAGAATAATTATTGAAATGAGATGAGCAACGAAAGATTTTAACCACATATTTCAAATAAGTAAAGAGAAATAATAGAAATATGGTTTATATATTTACGGAGTATAAGTGTATTTAAAATTTGTGATTGTGTTTTCATCTTCTTCTCATTTGATCTTAACTCTCCAATTATATTATACGGTTATAATTATAAGACCAGTTGTAACGGTAACTACACCCATCATCGCTATATCGGTCTCCACATCAACATTCATTTGCATCACCAAACCAACCACCATATTTTTGGGGGTTGGGTGGGTAGGTTTGGAGCGTGAAAATTAAGACCGTTCAACCAAGCGTTATGAGCCGTTTTTTCACACGTGAAGGGTGCTCATGACGCTTCCTTACTCGTTAAATCATGCATGGTGCATGGAGCAACACAATTACGAGTGATTTCGTCACTTACTTTAAAGATCGAACAAAGTTTTAATTATTTAGTGTGTGTGAGTGTGTTGTGAGATATGTTTGTATTTGAGTGAGGTATGTTCGTGTTAAACACTACATCGTTTTAGTGGTTGGTTCGGTGGTGCGAGTGAATTTTGATGTGGAGTTGATGAGTTTGGTCACCATTGGTGCTAGTCTTACGGCCGGTCTAATGATAATTAAGAGTTGTTCGTGGTATGATGGTCAAGACTTGTAGTGATTGATTAGTTTGGTTGGTAGTGTCAATGTAATACTAGCTTTTTTCTATTCTTTCTATATTGGTAATATAAGTTATCAAATAAGGATTAACGTGATGAAAATTTCAATGTAAAATATTTGGGGCTAATTGGAATATATGAAGATCAATCCTGAGATCAATCCTGTTGTTTGTTTTAATTATCGTCAAAGTTTTGGAAAATAGCTGAGCTTTATGCAATCGTATACTTAGGGAGTGTTTATTTCTACTTAATGAGTTTGCCAAACCTTTATTTCCTCTTATTGGAGAGGCCCCCAAAAACCTCTCTTAAATAAGTGGTCTAAACTAGGCTCACATACACAAGCCGGATGTCATTTTTATAGTAATTTTGGTCTTAATACATAGAAATGTCGATCATACTCGGGTACACTACCCCCAAATGAAACCTTTTAGGTGGTCTTGGTAAGTTTAAACTTCTGACCTTGTGTCACATTATTACCACACAACAAGGTTAAAGTTATAGCATAGCTGATTAGCTGTTTACTTTTCTATATAAAGGTCTCGAATGAACGTCGTATCATTTTAAAATACACATGACAATCAAAGTTTTATATGTTACGTGTTACTAGGAACATATAAACAGCAATTGACATGATGTTTTAAGAAATAGTGACTTAGCATATAGATGATGTCGAACATACATATTGACTAATTTTGATGGAATTTTTACCATTCTAACAAATTATCCGGAAAAGCGTTGAATGAACATGTACATCAGATGAGCTGATTAGACACTTGGTGGCATACTATATACTAAAACTAAGGGATTAGAAACTAATGGCCGGCTTGCTTATCTTCAGGCCACAATATCGTAAAAAGTTGTGTATACAATTTCTGAAACTCAGGTATGTTGCTAATGTTGCTTCTATAGTTGTTGAAGTTTTGAAAGATGTGGCAAGTTGGCAACAACATGAGATAACTACATTAACTTATACCAGGCCAAATATCTATATACTGTTAGCCTGCTAATAATTTAGATCAAATGTTTTATTGTTTAAGTATTAAGACTTTAGTTAGTATATGAATTCATATGTATTATTAGAGTTTGGGTCATAGTATTATGTCTGCAATATGGGTCGAAATCTGTAAACCCAAAACATGCCCATATGAAGGCAGTTATAAGTAGTTATTAGGTTAAAACGGTTATATGTTTTACACCGTTTTATGAATCGACATGTCCCTTGGAGGCAACGATTCATCTTGTATAAATAGGCATAGATTCTGAATTTGTAAGTAACCCATTCGATTATAATAAATCAGTTATTAAAGGGTTCAACCCATTCTCTTGTTCTTGTTATTCTTGATGATGTTTCACACATGATGTTTGTTTGATTATTGAAGATCCTGGAAGTATGGAGCCTGGAAAACGAACATGGTATCAGAGAGCAAGGAATCAAACAACACAACAAGTCATGTTTTTGATCATCATTCAAGAGACGCGTTTAATATCATGAGATATCTTTGTTGCTGTAAATCGCGAAACAGAAAAAAGAGGAAGAACAATTTTTGTTCTTGGAACCGTTGCACAAAGAAGGAAAAGAGAAAGGGTACACGTTAAATTGTTTTGAGTGACAAGTATGGAGTGATTGCAAAACTTCAAGGACTAGATACCAAAGATGAAGAAGCAGTTGCGACTGCATGTTATAAGAAGTTTGTTGATCTCATTGTAGTCTGCCATGAAACTGCTAATGTACCTTGGGGTGAAAAGTCTAAAGATGTAGGAGACGCAAGCAATGATGGCTTGGCCATGGACCTGCAAGACCAGAAGGGAAAGAGAGTGAAGGATGGAGCAATAGAGACAAGTCAGAATCGTTTTGGTGTTAGTCTTGAAGATGATGAAGAAGACAACAAATGACTTAGATGTCATTGTTTGAAAAGACCAGAAGGATCACTCAAGGAAGTAGTAATTAGGTTAAAACGGTTATATGTTTTACACCGTTTTATGAATCGACATGTCCCTTGGAGGCAACGATTCATCTTGTATAAATAGGCATAGATTCTGAATTTGTAAGTAACCCATTCGATTATAATAAATCAGTTATTAAAGGGTTCAACCCATTCTCTTGTTCTTGTTATTCTTGATGATGTTTCACACATGATGTTTGTTTGATTATTGAAGATCCTGGAAGTATGGAGCCTGGAAAACGAACATATACTACATCAACTGGTTTTCCGAGCTCTTCACTGGTTCCATATTTTGTTGCCACGCGTTTGTCATGCTCAATCAACTTCCTTATATCATGAATCAAATTTTCTTAAATCTTTGTTATGTATGAAAATGAACTTATGTAGGAGTCATTTGAGATTGGCCTCATTATGTTAACGTTCCTATCCCTATTGCCTGCCAAAGCACCCTACATGTGCTTTGTAGTTTTTGCTTTTTGAGTTATACATTTAGAGTTACTGGTTTGCCTCTTTAGGTGTGCAGTCCTGGTCCTCAGAAGAGCTTATCACACGCAGGAGCCCTACTAGGGATAAAACCCCTGCTAGTCGCAGCCCAAGACCAAACTGCAATCTTTCACCAATGGACGCCGTGTTGATTCTATGAGCCATTCACGAGTAATGAGGTGAGTTTTTGAATCAAGAACTTCTAGATACTAGAGGTAGCAAGAAGGTAACAAATCAGTACCAGTAATAATCTAATATGTTAATAATATGACTTAAGTGGTTTCTAGGATTTGAAATACGTTTTGTGCTAAAATAGACGGTTTGATCTGTCAGAGACTCAATATATCCAAAATAGACCCATTCAGTTTGATTTTCTGCAGGAGCGATTGTTGCTAACATGAGCTGGAATTCTTAACTGATGTATCTCTTGCCATGTTGATGTTATTCAGAGACCCCTTTTGAGAATGCGTTGTCCTTGACCTTCTAGTGTTAGTTTTAGTTGGACTGGATCCTTCTATAATTTCTGAATAACCAGCTTGTCCGTTTATTAACGAAGTAATATGTATGTTGCTTGCTTTTTGGTATAAACCAGTAATATGGTACAATTGATTTGGTCATGATTTTGTGTATGGTTTTAGTTTGTTAGTACTGAAAATGACCATTGGCCCTTTCATTAAACATATCGTTTACGCGTACTGGATCTTAATAGCTATGATCGAGAAAAGATCGATTGTGGCTGATGGTTGTGATGTTAATATTGTGATCTGTTGATGTTGTATGTAGTCATATATGCATATCGGTAGTTTAGTTTGGCTGTGGTCCAGAGAATATTGTTTGCTCCCTGTGTTGAAATCCCTTGAGTTACACTCTCGCTCTAAGCTCTTCCTGAGCCTTTATTTTTGTTTTTTTATTTTTTAATTTAATTTTTTATTTTTTTTGTTAATTTTATAAAATGTCACATTTTATACGTTGGTCGGGTGATTGTCACAAAAGTGATCTGAAAGAGTAAGTAACGGCCTTTTACATGATATTCTGACACCATAAATTCCTGGTATGCTTGTCCAAAATTTGGTGCTGACAGAAATCAGTAAACAAATTGTGTTAAGCTGTAGCACAAGTGTTGGTGACTGTGGCCGTGAAGTAGTAGCCGATGTGTGTTTGTTGAAGTCCATGTAGCTAGTGAGCGATGATGTGTAGTTAGAGGTGGTAGATTGTTAAACCTCTTGCCTGATGCCTTGATTAAATATTAGATCTGGTGATTCATCTAGAAGGTTATCCTATAGCACACTTAAAAGAACTTATCTTTGAACATATTAATAAGGTTACCTTAACACAGTTAATGACGTTGAAAATCACCAGGACTAGTGCCTGATGGGGTATTTGCATACCCTTAAGGTTTTGGACTAGTAAAGTCTAATGCAATTTGCTTCATAGTTATCAGTGATGTTATTTGTGTTGGTGTTGCCTTTGCACTGGCAACTTGTGAGGAGAATTGAAATTTGAACATTTCAAGCTGAGAAACCGACAATTTGCTTATGCCTAAATCCATTACACTGGAGTGATGTAGAGAGCGTTGACAAGTAGTTATTTGACAGATCAATACGAAAGTACTAATGAACATTCCCAACCATGCTGGATAAGGTGTGATGTTGCACATAACTAGCCAACAAATGATTTGATGAAAAAAATATAAGTGGTACCAAGATATGTGTAATAAGAAGAATATATCCCATTAACGAGTAACCATTCATTTTCGCACAACGCCAACCTGCTTTACAAGGTAAACTGGTAAAGGGCCAACTTTCACCTTTATCAGTATTTTGAATGACTACGTGTCTTTCTATCATGTAAGTGACACCTTACTCAAATTAAATGTGGAAGTTGATGTTACACTTTACATCCGAACTCACTAGTTATTCTGGTAATCACACTTGTACATGAGGATATGATGGTGTTGGTCCCAAATGATGAGTAAAAACAGATATGTGAAATTGCAATAAACTAGATAACTTGTCAATGTTCAAACTAGATTTCTGTAATCATGTACATGTCTATATATAGGTTTCGAATAGGTGTCTCCAACAGACACAATGGTTCGGTTAATAACTACCATAACTAAATAACCGCTATTCGGTTAAAAGGTTTGTAATAAGCAACTTTGGTCCTTCATGTTTCTGTCTTTCGATATGGAGCAATGAATCGAGATTATCATGCTCACATTCTCTTCCTTAATCTTGATCGTTGCTTCGTCCTAAGTCTTGAACTCCGAGCATTTGTCGCATAGTTACGAACTTGAGTCTTGGTAATGCTTTAGTTAAAATATCTGCTCTTTGAAGTTCTCCACTTACGTGTTCTACGGTTATATGACCATTCTCTACACATTCCCGAATGAAATGATAGCGAATGTCTATATGCTTGCTTCTTCCATGAAATACTGGGTTCTTTACGAGTTGTATAGCTGATATGTTGTCAACTCTAAGCGTTGTCTTCTTTTCTTCTAATCCAGTTAATTCACTAAGTAGTCGTTTTAGCCATAAGGCTTGACATGCTGCTGCAGTAGCTGCCATGAATTCTGATTCACATGATGAGAGTGCTACTGTCGGTTGCTTCTGAGTACACCAAGTGATAGGTGACTCTCCAAAGTAAAATACTATTCCAGTAGTTCCTTTTCCTTGATCTGTATTGACTCCATAACTACTGTCGCTGTATCCTGTAATCTTACAACTTTCGTCTTTCTTGTATATTACTCCATGGTCTTTCGTTCCTTTGATGTATCGGATTACTTGTTTTACTGCCTTCAAGTGATGATCCTTCGGGTCTTGCATAAATCTGCTGAGTAGTCCGACTGAATAACTAAGATCTGGTCTTGTATGCAGTAAGTATGAGACTTCCAACTAAGCTTCGGTAATAAGTTGCGTCAACTGGGTTTCCATCTTCCGCCTTGACCAACTTAGTGCCGGGATCCATCGGTGTCTTCGTGTCATTATTGTCCATCATGCTTGTCTCTTTCAAGATCTTGTTAACGTATCCAGTTTGCTTGATTGTAATCTCTCCTCTTGTCTGTGTAACTTCTATCCCAAGGTAATATGCTAGCAAACCTAAGTCGCTCATTTCAAATTTATCTTTCATCTGGGATTTGAACAAATCTACTTCCTTCTTTGGAGTGCCTGTGATTATCAGATCATCCACATATACTCCGACGATAAGTGTAGAAGTCTTGCTTCTCTTTGTGTAGACTACTTGTTCGAGATTACATTTCTTAAAGTCTAATGACTTTAATGTTTGGTCAAGCTTCACGTTCCAAGCTCTAGGTGCTTGTCTTAAGCCATACAAAGCTTTAGTTAGCTTGTAGACTTTTCCTAGGTTCCCTTGTTGAATGAAACCTTCAGGTTGTGTAACATAGACTTCTTCTTTCAATTCTCCATGTAAAAATGTTGATTTAACATCTAGGTGGTGTACTTGCCATCCATTATATGCTGCTAGTGCTAATATGAATCGAATTGTCTCTGTCCTAGCAACTGGTGCAAACACTTCATCGAAGTCTATTCCCTGTTCTTGTACATAACCTTTTGCTACTAATCTTGCTTTATACTTTATGATCCTTCCTTGTGCATCTCTTTTGGTTTTATAAACCCATTTGAGTCCTATTGCTTTCTGATTTTCAGGCAATGTGGTAAGGTGGTCCATGTGTTATTTTTGTTGATTGAATCTAATTCAATTTCCATGGCCTCAATCCACTTCTCATCTTTTGATGCTTCCTTGTAATTACGGGGTTCTTCTTCTGTAAAGAATAAGCTCGGCGCTTCTACTTCACGTGCAGTTTGGTATATTTTCGTAATGTTCTTTAAACCTTGTATAGGTCTATGATCAATTCTAGAATCTGAGCTCTCTAATGAGCTTATAGTAGCTCCTTCTTCATCTTCTGAGTTAGGGTTGTAAGTGTATGATGGTGGTGTGATTGGTGAGGGTGGATCTGGTATAGGTTCTTGTTCTTGATACGTGTTGTCAGTGTTTTCTATGTTGACTGGTGTAGGATTATCATAGTCAACTCCATCTATTACAAAGCTAGTCCAAAACGTATCTTCAGTACTCGTATCCTCTTCATTAGTATTCCAATCCCACGGTTTTGTTTCCATGAACTTTACATGTTTCTTCTTTCCTACTGGATCATATAGCCTACATGCTTTTGATCCTTCTTCAACTCCTAAGTAAATCATTAGAATGCTTCTATCATCTAGCTTCTTCAAGTGAGGTATTGTTACCTTAGCATAAGCTGTGCATCCGAATATTCTTAGGTATTCTAGGTTTGGTTTTCTGTTGTAGAGGGTTTCATATGGTGTTTTGTCTTCCAGGGCTTTCGTCGGTACCCTGTTGAGTATGTAAATGGCGTGCCGTACTGCTTCCGCCCAAAAAGTTAAGGGTAACTTCATCGCTTTCATCATACTCCTAGTCGTTGATAACACTGTTCTATTTCTCCTCTCTACTACACCATTCTGCTGCGGTGAGTATGGTGGTGTCAATTGTCTCTCTATTCCATTTTCCTTACAGTATTTGGTGAATTCATGTGATGTAAATTCACCTCCTCTATCAGTTCTTAGCATCTTGATTTTCAACTTCAACTTTGATTCGATCTGGTGTCTAAATTCCTTGAATGTGCTAAACGCTTGATCTTTCGAGTTTAGAAAGTAAGCCCACATAAAACGTGTGCAGTCATCGACTAATAAGAAGATGAGCTTCTTTCCGGAGTGTGTAGTTGTACTTATGGGACCACAAAGATCTCCATATACTAAGTCCAATGGGTTCTTTGATCTGAATTTAGCTTGGTTTGGAAATGGTGTTATGATGTGTTTTCCTAATAAACATGCGTCACAGATTTATCCTGCATGTTTTATTCTCGGTATTCCATCCACTAAACCTTTCCTTGTCATTTTGTCTATTGCGTCAAAGTTCAGGTGACCTAATCTAGCATGCCATAACCATGCTTGGTCATCTACGTTTGCTAAAAGACATATAGGTGCTACTATATGTAATCTAATACTGTAAATTCGATTCTTAGATCGTTCTACTTTCATCAACAACTTCTTGTTTTTATCATACAAAGTCAGTAAATTTCCATCCATTATGATTTTGCAACCTATTTCAGTAAGTTGTCCTAGACTAAGTATGTTGGTCTTGAGGTTTGGAATGTAGTAAACATCCGAGATCATCTTCTGTTGTAGGTTTCTACATCCTAATAGTATTGAACCTCTACCCTTTATCTCTACATACGATCCATCTCCAAAACGAACGCTTCCAGTGATGTTTTCGTCAATATCTTTAAAATGGCCTTTGGTGCCTGACATATGGTTACTTGCACCATTATCTAAATACCATATGCTAGCATCTGTCGTAGCATATTTTCGGGGTTGTACTTGTTCTTCATTTAACAAGATTTCTTCAGTTTCGTGTGTAGCCATTAGTAATGATGGTTCATCATCTTCTAAGATAAGGTTTGACTGTTCCTGAGTTGTTGGTGGACTTCTACAATTCTTCTTGTAATGTCCGAGTTTTCCACAATTGTAACATGTAATTTTACTCTTATCCCATCCTTGTTTTCCATTATTCGACTTATCTGAGTGGGATGAGTTTCCTCCATTCGAGTTGTTTCTATTTCCCTTATTCTGCCAGTTTCCTCGTGAATAGTTTGATCTACCTCTATATTTGGTAAATCATTTCTTATTTCTAGAGTGTTCGCCTTGTGCGAATAATAAGTTGTCCTGGCTATCTACTTGTCCTCCCTTTCGGAGTTTTATTCTTTCCTCGAATGCCTTAAGCTTTCCAGCGATCTCATCTAACGTAATGTCATCAAGATCATTCGTCTGTTCGATGGATGCTACTATTTGAATGAACCTATCTGGTGTGGAATCTAATAGTTTTCGTACTAAAAGGGATTCATCCAATGCTTTTCCTAATTCTTTTGCCTTCGTGGCGTAGCCGTTCAATTTGGCTGTAAATGCATCCACCGTTTCATCCTCCTTCATCTGAAGAGTCTGAAATCCAATCATCAGTGATTGTAACCGTGCTTGTTGCACTTTTTCTTCTCCAACGTGTCTCCTTTTCAACGAATCCCATAGTTCTTTTGCTGTTTTGCAACTTGCTACTTGTAAGATCACATCTTCGGTTAACGCTTGATATAAGAAGGCGATTGTAGCCTTATCCTTCTTATCATCTACTTGAGTGTTTTCTTCGGGTTCTATTGCTTCCCATAATCCTTGTGCTTCTAGTATCACCTTAATATGTATAGTCCAAACTATGTAGTTTGTGGTTTTAAGTGTTAGTCTGTTAGTATTAGAATAGCATTAGTATTGGCCCATTGTATATTCGGCCCATTATTTATCCTATATAATCTTGATGTACCAAACATTATTATTCATTCAATATACACAAACTTACATGGTATCAACCCTAACCGATCTTTTTTTCTGCTTCCGCACGTTTTTTTTTTAGCATTGTTTCTCGACCAAAGTGTGTTGTCGAGTTGTGTTTGTCGACCAAGTGTGTTGTCGACGTAGTTTTGTTGACTAAGTTTTGCTCTCAAGGATCGTACTACGGATACAGCCTACGATTTAATAATAATTGTTCAACCTATCAATTTATTCTCTAAACCTAGCTACGATTAGTGGAAACCAAGAAGCACTCATTACACCTACGATTTAATAAGATTATACATTCCAGGAACACTCTGTGCTACTACTGTTGCTCTACACACTAGCTACGATTAATAGTTTATTCCACCCTCATTAATAGTCTGCTGTTGCTCTAATAGTTTATTCAACTCATTAGTTTATTCGGCTCATTAATAGACCCCACTAATTACTACCATGACTACGGATACAACTCCACCTTCACCTGTCCTCATGTTATCCGATAAACTTATGGCGATGAATCACTTGACTACTTTTGCTCTGATTAAGCTTGATGTTGATGAGATGAATTACTCATAATGGGTATATTATTTTTCTCACCTTTGTCACGGATATGGCATCTTGGATCATCTCGTCGATCCAGAAGCGTCCTCATCTACTACACCTCCTCCACCCCCGACTAAGGATGCGGAATGGCTCAAGGTTGACTTCATCATTAAGTCTTGGATCTTCTCTACACTTGCCTCGAATCTACAAAAACGGTTGGTTGCTCTTAATCCCAAATCTGCCAAAGAGGCGTGGGTGTGTCTTGAGGGGATTTTTCAAGACAATAAACGCCCTCGAGCTATGGCTTTGAAGGCGGAGTTACGTAATCTAAAGCTTGGGGACTTAACAATTGATGCATACTTTCAGAAAATTGAGTCGATTGCCTTGGTTTTGAATGGTCTTGGTTCTTCTCTTAGTAACGATGATATTGTTACGTTTGCACTTGAAGGCTTACCTAACACGTATGATGTGATTTCAACCGTTATTGCTAGTCGGGAACCCTTTCTCGATTTCAAGACGGTTCGTTCTTTGTTGACCACGCAAGAGATGCGCATGAAGTCTAAAGTTCAAGACTCACTTGTGGATGCTACCTCCGCTTCTCCTATGGTTTTGTTGGCAAATAATACTCCTAGGCGTCCGTCTAATCCGTTGGAAAAAGTTAACAAACCTTGTTTTTTGTTTGCTAAAGGTCATTGTCGTTTTGGTGAGGCGTGTCGGTATCTTCACAATGGCGTTCATGGTAAGTCTACATTACTTCCTCGCAGTTCCGGTTCTGTGGATATGGATACCTTGCAAAAATTATTGGCTAAATTGGGTTTTACTAATTCCCAAAATACTACTTCTGCCATGGCTCCTGTTGCATATCATGCCACGGCTCACATGCCTCCACAGGCCCAATATACGCCGGCCCAGTTTATGCATCCACAACCGGCCCACATGTCACCTTGGGGGTCCAACACATTTGGCTTGTCATCCTATGGACTATCTCCTTCGGCGGTTCCGCAACAGGGGGCTCATTTTTTGCCACCGGGGTTTACTCCTGCACCAGGTCACCTCAGCGGGTCACAGCAGCCTGGGGTTCAATTTGCGTCAGCAGGTCAGCAGCATCAACAGCCGGTTCAACAGCAGCCTGGGGTTCACTTTGAGGGGTCTTTTCCTGGTTCCAACGGTTCGGTTCAGCTAGGGCAGTTTGTGCCAGGGTTTCCACAGCAAATGCTGGTTCAACAGCAAAGGGGTTTTTCATCCAAGTCAACTTTTGGCATCCGGTTCACAAGGTTCGGGTCAAGCTACCGTTTTGCCACATGCTTTTGCTACTAACACTCTTCAGGAACCGTCTGCTGGAAATTGGAATATGGATACAGGTGCGAGCTCTCATCTTAATGATTTTGTACATTGTCTTAGTGATGTTCTTAATGAGTGCATTTATCCGTCTGTCGCGGTTGGTGATGGGTGTTTCATTCCCGTTACCAACTCCGGTCATAGTATCTTGTCTACACCTTTTCGTCCTCTTCGTTTAAATAATGTTTTAATTACCCCTCATATCGTTAAAAATCTTATTTCTGTGCGTCAATTTGTTCGTGATAATTATTGCACTGTTGAATTTGATCCTTTTGGTTTTTTCGTGAAGGACTTCATAACTCGACGGGTACTCCTCCGTTGAGATAGCACGGGTGATCTTTACCCTGTTACGAAGCCTTCTCCAATTCCTCAAGCTTATCTTGCTAGTCAGTATACGTGGCATCAACGACTTGGACATCCAGGAAGTGAAGTGTTGCGGCGTCTTGTGTCTAGTGATTCTATTTCTTGTAATAAATAGAAGCTTCCCGTTCTTTGCCATGCTTGTCAGCTTGGTAAACACGTGAAGCTTCCGTTTGTTAGTTCGTCTAGTTATGTTACTTCTTGTTTTGACATTATTCACTCGGATTTGTGGACCTCCCCAATTCCGAGTCTTTCTGGTTTCAAGTATTATGTTTTGTTTCTTGATCATTATTCTCAGTATGTGTGGGTTTATCCATTAATGAATAAATCTGATGTTTTGTCTAAATTTCAGTTGTTTCGTAGTTATGTTCGTACTCAGTTTAAGTGTGAAATTAAGTTGTTTTAGTGTGATCATGGTGGTGAGTTTGATAATACTGCCTTTCATAAATTATTTTCAACCCATGGCATCCAATTTAGATTTTCTTGCCCCCGCACCTCTCAACAAAATGGAAAATCTGAACGCATGATTCGTACCATCAATAACCTTATTCGTACTTTATTGTTTCAAGCACATTTACCACCCAACTATTGGACTGAAGCTCTTAATATGGCTGTTTATTTATTAAATATCCTACCTTCCCGTGCCATTAACAATGACATACCCTTTACCCGCCTTTTTGGTGCTACACCTGATTATAGTGTCCTTCGTGTTTTTGGATGCCTTTGTTACCCACATATTGATACCAACCATAAATTAGGACCTCGCGCTACACCTGCCATATTTTTGGGACATGATGCCAATCATTTTGGCTATCGTTGTCTTGATCTAAATACCAACAAAATTATTATCTCTCGTCATGTTACCTTTGATGAGACGGTTTTTCCGTTTCAAACCCATCCGTCCAAACCCACCCCCTCCTATGATTTTTTGGAAGATTCTTCCAATCTCATTTCAACCATTATCAACACCACCCCAATTGGTACTCCTTTAAACCCGATTCCTATACCTCCAGTTGATTTATCTACACCTCACGAACCAGTAACCATACCTACCTCCCCTGCCCCACCTACACCAACGCCAACTGTCCCTAACGCACCTGTCCCACCAACACCAACGCCAACGCCAACTGTCCCTGACCCACCAACACCACCACCTGTTGTATCTATTCATCCCATGGTCACACGTTCTCGTGTCGGGACTTCTCGTCCTAATCCTAAGTATGCTGGTCATGTGTCCACTGTTTCTCCGTCACCTAGGTCGTATAAGGATGCTCTTGATGATCCAAATTGGCGAAATGCTATGTTTGATGAATATAATGCGCTTATTAAGAATAAAACTTGGACTTGTGTACCTCGTCCTGCGGGTGTCAATGTTGTTAGGTGTATGTGGTTATTTCGCCATAAGTATTTGGTTGATGGCACTCTTAGTCGGTACAAGGCACGTCTTGTTGCCAATGGTAGCACACAGGTGGAGGGAGTAGATGTTGATGAGACTTTTAGTCCGGTAGTTAAGCCAGGCACTATTCGGACTGTTTTTAGTTTGGCTATTTCTCGACATTGGCCTGTTCATCAGCTTGATGTCAAGAATGCATTTTTGCATGGTGATTTGGCTGAAACTGTTTATATGCATCAGCCACCTGGTTTTCGGGATCCTGAGCATCCGGATTATGTTTGTTTATTACAGCGTTCTCTTTATGGTCTTAAGCAGGCGCCTCGAGCATGGTTTCAGTGGTTTGCTTCTTATATTCTTACTGTTGGGTTTACTTCGAGTCGGTGTGATTCTTCGTTATTTATTTACCGACAGGGTGATGATACTGCTTTTCTGCTACTATATGTGGATGATATTGTGCTTACTGCTTCCTCTGATAGTTTATTACAACGGATTATTGCTTCTTAGCATAAGGAGTTCTCTATGACAGACTTGGGTACTCTTAATTATTTTTGGGTGTGTCAGTTACGCGTGACTCTTCTGGGATGTTTTTGTCACAACGTAAGTATGCTCTGGAGATTTTGGAGCGTGCACATATGGTTGGTTGTAATCCTTCTCGGACTCCAGTTAACGCTGAGTCCAAGTTGGGTGATGATGGTGATCCGGTTTCTGATCCTACGTTATATCGGAGTCTTGCATGTTCTCTTCAGTATCTCACTTTCACTAGACCGGATATTACTTATGATGTACATCAGGTTTGTTTATATATGCATGATCCTCGAGAGCCTCATTTCACTGCTCTCAAGCGGATATTACGGTATGTTCAGGGGACTTTGGGTTATGGTTTACAGTTATTTTCTTCTACTACTGAGTCCTTGGTTGCTTATTCGGATGCTGATTGGGCTGGTTGCCCTACCACTTGCCGGTCTACATCCGGTTATTGTGTTTTTCTTGGCAACAACTTACTTTCATGGTCCTCTAAACGTCAGCCGACAATTTCTCGTTCCAGTGCTGAGGCTGAGTATCGTGGTGTTGCCAACGCTGTTTCTGAGACATGTTGGCTTCGGAATTTACTACGTGAGCTTCATACACCATTGTCATATGCTACTATTGTTTATTGTGATAATGTGAGTGCAGTGTACTTGTCTTCTAATCCTATTCAGCATCAGCGTACCAAACATATTGAGATTGATATTCATTTTGTTCGTGATTTGGTTGCTACTGGTCAAGTTCGAGTTCTGCATGTTCCTTCTCGGTTTCAGTATGCTGATATTTTTACCAAGGGGTTACCATCTGCCTTGTTTTCTGATTTTCGTGACAGCTTGAGTGTTCGGTCTCCTCCCGCTCAAACTGCGGGGGAGTGTTAGTCTGTTAGTATTAGAATAGCATTAGTATTGGCCCATTGTATATTTGGCCCATTATGTATCCTATATAATCTTGATGTACCAAACATTATTATTCATTCAATATACACAAACTTACATTAAGTTTGGGGCATTGATACTGCGTCATATGGGTTACGGGTTTTGGTGTAGTGTTACTGCCACTTGCATCGTCACCGAGCATTTTGATAGTGCTTATGATCTTCACTCTCTACTTTGTATGGGGATTTCTAACTAGTGGTATCACTTAATACTATGGGAACAGAAATAGTTATCCGGGAATCCTAATATGGAACTATGGATTTCTAATAGTATAAACTAAGTATCTATACTATAAATATGAAAGGAAATCCAAAAGTTTAAGATTTTTGTGTGACCTGTGTTTGTCACTCGCGTATTCCCTTCTTGTCGGTATAAGAATATACCAACTATGTTTTTCTTTTTCCCTCGTTCTTGTTTCCAAAACAATCGGTACACCCTTTATTTGATGTTGTCGACTTGTTTTCTTCAAAAATATACCACTCCTTGTATCACGTTGTCCTTTCTTTTGTGTCGAACTTGCTTCTTTTATCTCCAAGTCTCGGATTCTTTTGTGTCGACTTGCTTTCTTTATCTCCAAGTCTCGGATAAACACAAAACGTTTCAGAAATTACTCTCGGTAATTCTTTCAAAAATCCAAGTGAATTGCTTGTCTTTGTTCTACTACTCGACGGTAGTACGTCAACAAGTGATGTCCTTGTTGCCCTCGTTGTCCTTGTTGCCCTCGTTGCTTGTCCGCGTTCCACAATACTTCTTCTTCTTTATTCCACACCGTAACTACAACAACCTACAGAAATACCAGCGGTATCCTTGCGAGCAAATGATCAGGATGCTCCTGTTGTTGTCTCTCTTTGTATTGCGAGCGTTACTCCAAAAAACAGTTCGATTGTTTTTCTGGTTCGGTACCTTTTTCTTCTCTTCAAGCAACGTCCTTTTTCTTTCTTTCTTCGCGTACGTCTTCTTTTCTTCTCTACTTTTGTCTCGACAAAAGGGGCTGTTTTCGTTGTAAGATTGAAGGCCAACAAGTGTAACAAAGTTTCCTTCGTCTTGTTCTTGTTGCGTTCAGAATCAAATCAACGTAAGTATCAAGTCACCACAGTTCGGTGCCTTTTCAAATGCAATTTCTACACAAGTACGGTCGTGCACTACTTTCCTTGCGTTATCAAGTTATCCAGGCAGCGTATGGTTTACTATACGTTGCGTTCTTTCTTCTTCTTCTTCCTGAAACAAAATTTCAGCGCGTATCTTTTGGTTCCTTCTTCTTCATTCAAGAAAGTTTTCTGGTTTTTTTGGTGGTACTCGTTAACAACAGGTTCTGGTATTCGGTTACAAAACTTTGTGTTTGAGTGATGGTATAACGTTGTAACGAGTATATAGGCAGGGCTCTTGATGCCAATTGTTGGTCCCAAATGATGAGTAAAAACAGATATGTGAAATTGCAATAAACTAGATAACTTGTCAATGTTCAAACTAGATTTCTGTAATCATGTACATGTCTATATATAGGTTTCGAATAGGTTTCGAATAGGTGTCTCCAACAGACACAATGGTTCGGTTAATAACTACCATAACTAAATAACCGCTATTCGGTTAAAAGGTTTGTAATAAGCAACTTTGGTCCTTCATGTTTCTGTCTTTCGATATGGAGCAATGAATCGAGATTATCATGCTCACAAATGGTACATCAATCCAAGAAATGACTTCTCATGGCCTGACTCGAGCTTTGATCACTACCGTTGTGACGCCTTGTAACTCTCATCCTGAGGGTGCCTTAAGAGACAAATGCAACTGTATGATGCCAATATCACTCAAGTATGCCAAATACTTGTCCTTTCCGGTCCTTAATTGCTGTTTTTAACTATTCAAACTGTTTTTAAGCTAACACATGTCATGTAATATAATTCCGACTTAAGAGATTTTGAAACGAATTGAAGATCTTGCGTTTAATGGAAAAGGTGTTGGTTCGACTAGTCTTTTGTTCATCTTCTTATATAGCTCCAACTTTCATCTCTGTTGTTACAACAAGTTTAGCCATCCAAGTTCCAAATAGTAAATTTTGAGCCTAAATGTTTTGCATCAGTTATGTAAACTTGACATTATACAATCTTCACCATTAATCTAATTTGATGAATGTATTGGGAATCATACAATGTACTACAATCTATGCAATATACGATATTGGCATCAAACAGCTATCGACGCGTATTTTCATCCTCATCGCATATATAGTGTGCAATAGTAATCATTGAGTGATGGGCTAGTGGTAAAATACTTGTGACTATGATCACTAATGTCTCAAGTTCCTATAGCTGCAAATAATTAAGTAAACAATCCGAGTGGTGTTGCGCTCAAACATGCCAAAACGTCAAAGACTATGGTTAAAAAATGTGTGCAAGAATCATCAATCTCCACATTTAGTAACAATAGACGTATACTAGTGCAAAACGACGGTATATAGCGACAAATGATTATACTTATAAAATCGTGATTTTGGTCGACCTTTAATGCAAAGCATGTAATTTTTGAAATACAAAGCGTGTTATTCTATCAAAACATGAACAAATTTTAGTTGTTTCATTTTGATATATACAACGAATTTAGCTGTGTTATGTTTGAGTTGTAACGTATTTCATATGTCCATTGAATGGCACATGTTATTTCTTTGGGCTAATTATGAGAAGGCGTCTTTTGCTCAAGGTGTCATCACTTTTTAGGAAAAAAGTTTGGGTATTTCTAAAGTAGACTTTGAGACTTGCGACTTTTCTACTTTTCATATAAGCTTGACAAGTGTCCTTCGAAGTTTGTGTACCCAATAATTTTTTCTGACTTTTACAGCTACGATTTTACAGCGACCGAATCTAAGCGACTTTTTTTAGAATCTAGCGAAATTTGGTTTTGTCCTTTAGTAAAAAAAGTCAAAGATACAAAATTATTTTTTTATACATTTAGTTATTTCTCGAGGTTGAGCGACTTAAGCGAAACAATATAAGCTACTTATTTCCTATACATTTTTTGTACCTAAAGTACTGTTTTAACAGTACTTTTACACCTTTTTTTAAAATTTTTACCCTGTTTTCAAATATTTTACCCAAATACAAACACACACAACTAACACTACTACCAGAAAAAACACAATTCAAAATTGTGAAACCCTAAATCAATCCCTAATTATTCAGTCAATTAAACTCGAAAATGGCTTACATTCCCCAATATTTTGATGCTAAGGTAACGGTTCGTTCCAAGGTTCACTTGTTTTCGCAAATTAAGTCTAAATTGTCAAGCAATCCAGATCGAATGAGGCTTTTCAGAGCAACTGTTTTTGGGCCATGGTTAGATATTCCTGACCTAGGTAAAGGCAATCATATTGTTAATTTCGTTTTACAACACCAGGTATATATCGACAAACTTCTTGATTCTTGTCCCCCCATTTTATACAAAATTGGGAACAATGTATTGAAATTCGGTCGGGAACAGTTTCTATTGATGACTGGATTTCGTTTTGGTCGTTTGCCTCCCCCTGTAGAAATTGATCGAAGTCCTTTTGCTTTGCGCGTCTTTCCTGAAAAACAATTAATAAGAAAGGTAACTGTAAAGGGAATGAGCTTTTAGATTTGTTTGGGAATGACACGGAATTTTCAAAGTTATCAGCTGAGGATGCGATAAGGGTATGTCTGTTGCTAGTCGCTGAGGTCGTGTTCATAGGTCGTGGACCTTGGTACGTTGTTGACAATCATTTGTTGCAATTAGTTGAGGATTTTGGGGCATGGAATGCATATCCATGGGGAGAGTTCTTGTGGACCCGTTTTTACAAAAATTTGGCCAATGTGGTACCCCGCCATTACAATGCTCACTACAAAGAGAAATTGCAACAAAACCCTTCTACAATTGCAACATATAATATTTCTGGCTTTTTCTTGGCTTTTAAGGTTAGATGTGTATTACATTTATGAACATATCAGTTTTTGTTTACTAGCAGTGCATACAATGCTTTTATTATTTTCGTTTATTTTAGATATGTATTCTTGAGAGTTATCCCACTAGCACTTCATGGTGGAACAAAGACCCGTCAAAGATATCACGTTGTCTTTGTTGGTCAAAGGGTAAAACATTTGGCAAACGCCATTATGCCCAACTTTTTGGTCCTGTAAGCATTTCCATTTGTTTGTATTTGTCAAATAAGTTACGACTTCGTTATATTTGTTTTTAACTTTATAATTGTTTATTTACTAGGGTTCTATTCCAGTCTTGGATCTTCTTCCAACAAATGCGAAAATGTTACAACCATGGTTTGCACCAAGTAACGCATATTTGAGCCAGTTGGATAGTCTACCTGCTGATGATCCCACTAATGAGGTAAGTTGGCCCGTTTGTGAAAGCCAGTTGGTTGTATTCACGTTGACAATTGACCGTTGCACATTTTGTTTCGATCTTGCTTTGTAGGTGCAAAAGGGGGTGGTGATAACTGATACAGATGTGGCGTTAGGTGATATAGAGGTGGCTATAGTCAATAATGATGTGGCAGTAACTGATAAAGGTCAAAGTTCCAATCGGCTTAACGATATTAACAATAGACTTGCCGTTGTAGAGGAAGCTCTAAAGATACAACCCCGAGCCAATAAAGATACAACCCCGAGCAAGCTAGACATTAATGTGGGAGTCCTTAATGATATTTAAAATAGACTTGCCGTTGTTGAGGAAGCTCTAAAGATACAACGTCCAAAGGTGAACATGGTCTTTACATTAAAAAGTCGTAAGAAATTTGAATTAGAAAAACGAGACACGTATATTACAAGTTCTTTTAAAAACTCGTAAGTCGTAAGTATATGTACCCACACGTGATTTTCATTCCTCATTGGAGTTGACCTGATAATGTATACTTGGGGGGTTGTTTTGTAAATTTGATGTATCCACTGCTAGCGTCCATGAAACCACTGCTAGTGGTTTTCAATCCACTGCTAGCAGGTTCCTGTTAATGTATCAGTTGGGGGGTTGTTTTGTAAATTTGATTTATCCTCTGCTAGCGTCTATCAAACCCCTGCTAGTGGTTTTCAATCCACTGCTAGCAGGTTCCTGTTAATGTATCACTTGAGGGGTTGTTTTTGTAAATTTGATGTATCCACTGCTATCCTCTATCAAACCACTGCTAGTGTCTATCAAACCACTGCTAGTGGTTTTGAATCCACTGCTAGCAGGTTTCTTTAGTAGTATAATTGATTGTATATTTTAAATTTCAGACTTCAACTCATACGCACGGCAAATCGGATGAGGCTTGTTTTGGCCAAAATCCCATTGATAATGAAAACTGGAATGGTAGTTCTAGTTTGTTTGATCTTCGTTCTCGTGGTGTTCATTCGGCTGATTATAATAAGGTTATGTTCCTTTTAGTAGTAGTTTTTTATTTTATTGTTTTTTTGTTACATACCTAAATCAGTTTGGTTAACTACAGAATTGCGACAAATCGAGTTTTGTAAATGCTGAAAATGAACAAGCTGGTCTTACTTATATAGACCCTGCCGCTTTTCCATCAACTATGTCGCAGCTTGTGCAATATCGTCTTGAAGACGGACCATTGCCGTTAGATGATCACATTCCAGATCATGATCCCAGTCATTTGAATTTACCTAATTTGAATGAAACATTTTCTCAATCGGCTGTTGAAGTACGTATATATAAATTCCACCTGCACTATCTATACATGTTTGCTATATTTGGTCATCCATATAGATGTGTTATTCTTGTATAATTACAGGGGAAACAGCTGCAGCTAGATGAACAGGTGGAGCTAGAAGATGATTTCTCTGTTTATGTTTCGGAAGGTGAGGACAAACAGGTTGGGATAGATGAACAAAAACTTGCTGAAAACAAGGAAGATGGTGAAACACCGAGTGAGGTGGTGGTAAGTGGTGATGATAAACCTGGAGAGGCGGTTCAAGCACATGAAATACATGCTCATGAAGGTGTGTTTAATGTTGATGATAAGTCTGTAAAGGGCGTTCACGGTAATGAAGATGCCAATGCTGCTGATCAACACTCTCATGATCATGAAGTACTTTTAAATGTGGATGATAAATCTATAGAGGGTGTTCAAGTTAATGAAAATGTCATTGTTAATTGCAATGCTGTTGATGAACACTCTCATGATCGTGAGGCAGTGTCACAAATGGCAGGGTTGGGGGACGAAGCATACAATGTTGATGCCCACGATAAAGAGAAAGAAAGCGGGGTTGAGTTACCGGTTGCAAATCAGTTGTCAACCAAGGCTGTAATAGACAAAATTGATAATGATGCTGTGAAGGCAAGACAGAAGATGATTCATACTTCTGACGGACAAGCCAGTAAGCCTTTGCCTACAACTTCTGAGGTACAGCTACATTATTTATTAAAGTTACCACATGTACTTCAAAAGTTTGATGTTATTTCAATGATGAATTTTTTCTGTATAGTATGTTTTCATGCGGGGTAAAAGGAAGAGAAATGCAAGTAAGTTCAGACAGTCACCTTATAATGCCCTACCAATAAAGAAAACTAGAAAGGCCAAAGTTACCAAAGAGAGTGATGCGAAAGTTACCCAAGAGAGTACTCCTGTTTTGAAAGAAGATGATGACTCAAAAAGGACAAAGCAGGTGGGCAAGTGTTTGCAGGACCCATACGTGAATCTCCCTCCCACGACTCCACAGTTGCCGAAACGACGTTCCAAAAGACTGAGAAAAGATATTAATCCACCACGTGGTGAAGATAATCAGTTAGAATCATGGGTAGAGGTATAGAATAACTACATTTAAAAACAGACATCTTAAAGACATATACATTAATCTTGTTTTTAAAAAATTTCAGGATCTGTCACGTCCTGAAGGTTGCGATATCAACAAGATTACTAAACCAGCGTGTATGGATACCTTTATAAAAACAAATTTGAAGTCATCGCATAGCTTTCCTTGGGGTCTTGGCGACATCGTTGTTCATCGAAAATTTTGGTTGGCTTTGTTGGGTTATGGAAGAGGCAATAAAAAAGGATGGCTAGGAAATGAGGTACCTAACAGATATTTAATTTCCATAAAAAAATTAATTATTTTTTTTTGAATTAGTTTACCGGTATAAAAGCTTATAAATTTTTTTTTGCAGCATCTGGATCTCTGGGTTGATCTAATGTGGCAGTTCAGGCCGAGCAATGCCGATTGGGCTATGGCTGGACCATTTTTCTCTTCCTCTATCCTTGAAGGGTCTATGCGTGCCTACTACGCCACTGGTCAACGCTATCCATTGCCATGGTCTAGTGTCGAGAAGGTTTATATATAAAGACCATACTTTCTTTTAGATATTTGGGTAAATATATACATGCTCAAAATATGATGAATTATGACAAGGATTATTTGATCACATTTAGGTATACTTTCCTGTGAACGTACCCGAGTGCCACTGGTTTCTCGCCGAGTTTCAAATTCGTACCGGAGTTATAACAATTTATGACACACTAGGTACGCCAGAACCTGAGACGAGAGAAAATAATTTAAAATGGAGGGTCACTTTTGAGAGAAAGCTACCACAGTATCTAAACATGTGTAAAGTTCTTCAAGCCAAATCAATATCTGTTTCTGATTATAAGATCACATTTCGAGTTGCGGATGATGTCCCTATACAAGCCAATGCATACGGTGATTGCGGAGTTTGGGTATGTATTTTTTTGCACAGGCTGGGTAACAAATTAAGTATGAAGGTTGATGACCCTCTTCAAGTTGCTTTGGCGTATCGAGATCATATGGTGGAGTACTTTTGGAAGTATAAGGTGTCTGTTCATACAAGTGATGAATAAAGATGCATTTCATCTCTTTTGGGTATGGCTTGTATGTGGTTTTAGACTTTTGTTGTTCAACCAAATGTAACCGCAAACTGGATGTCTGTGAAGGGCATCAAAAGACAACTTCTTATGCATGTATGTGTAGCGCAACTTGGTATATTCCTAACACCCATGCATACCATCTTGTGTTAATTGCTAAAACGTTTGTTTTTTACAAACATCCATTTGATATGAAAAAACGACTACATACAATCTTATTGGTAAAAGACTATAAGATACATATTACATAACACTTAATGGTAAACAGATTACCATAACCAAACTACAGCACTGAAGAGAACAATCAAACTGAAAACCAATACAACTTTGTCATGAACTTGCACTCTTGACTTGATAAAAGTCAACTCATCCAACATTTTCATGATATCATTGTTTGAAACCTCAATAACTTCATCCGAGACTGAACTCTTTCCCGTCTTCATTAAATGTTTCTTTTCCTCATGTTCCTTGTAAAACAAATCTTTGTAATACTGAGTTGGTAGTTCCGGGTCTAGGAACCCATAGAAGTTACATTTGGTCTCTTTGTCCTAAAATAAAAATTTGTTAAATTCACATATTCAACCTAACAAGTAAAATAAGTATAATGCATAATAATATTACATAAATTGGACAGACCTTGAATCTTCTACCAGGATGAGTCCGGGTCCAAGAGGTTTGTACTTCCACCGGTAATGGTTTTGGACATTCGCAGTGTGTAGCATTGATGTAGTATTCCAATGGCTTTTGATTGGAT
Organism: Chrysanthemum seticuspe; assembly: GCA_019973895.1. Classification (NCBI taxonomy): domain Eukaryota; kingdom Viridiplantae; phylum Streptophyta; class Magnoliopsida; order Asterales; family Asteraceae; genus Chrysanthemum; species Chrysanthemum seticuspe. The sequence goes on along the minus strand of BPTQ01000001.1, from coordinate 253,074,693 downwards.
CTGGAGGTAGAGGCAGAGGAGGGAGCCATTGTTTGTTTTATTTACCCAATGAGTAAACTTGACGCTTTTATAGTGGATCAATACATTTTTTGGCGGGAAATATACTTTGTGAATGAGCGGGTAATGAATATTGTGGAGGGAAAAGTTCAAGCGAATTTTATATTGAGCGACTTAAAGGTCATATTTTCAGCGAAGTTTTTTTTGTTTATTGTTTTGTACAATCCCAGAACAGTGAACACAAATCCCAGAACACAAAACCTAGAAAAATGACTTCGGCTAATTCCCAAAAATTCAAACTTTATTTGGATTTTGAGACATCAATTCGTGGAGTTTTACTTCCAGTTAACATCACCTACCTACAGCTGATTACCTATCTCACTAACAAATATCAGATTAAAGATAAGATCATCAGTTTATACTACATGTCCGCTTCAACCAAATTTCATGTGAGTGACGATGATGATGTTTCTTTCTTCGTTCATGAAATATGCTGTAAGCAGCACTTGATCCAGACGCTATACATCAAACTTATCGAGAAATCTTCCGAGGTAAAGCCGCCTACTTCTTCTAAGACTCTTGATATTGATCTTAATGTTCCTTTGTTGCCTCAAGAATCTGATTTTCAAACACCAAAAGTTGAAGATCATAATAACGAGGGTGCAGGTGCAAACGTTAATGTAGATGTGCATCCTAGTTGGCAGAAAACAACATTTCTAAATATCCCTGATCCACCCAGTTCAGCTGATCCCATAATTAAAAAGCTTAGTAACCATAAACACCATGTAGTATCTAAATTAAAGGTGAGTAGTCGGTTTGATGATAAGAAAGGATGCATTTATGCAATAGGAATAAAAGCGTTGGTTGATATGTTTGAGTATAAAGTTAATAACTCATGTAAGAAAAGGTACATTGTAGCTTGTTTTGTAGAAGGTTGTAACTGGTACATTAACGCACGAAAAAGTGTTGTTAGCCGATACTTCTATGTTACTTCCATTAACGACTGTCATACATGTTCCAGAACAAAAATTCATACTAATCATCGAAATGCTACCCGAAAATTATTGGGTCACATACTTGTTGATAAATTGAGGAATAGCAAACGGGTATATACGGGTGCGGACATAAAAAACAATTTTAATGTTGATTGGAAAGTAGACATTTCCTACTACCGAGCTTGGGGTGGGAAAAACATTGCATTACAGTTGTTGAACGGTTGTCCTAGGGAGTCTTTTGAGCAGTTGTCGTATTACTGCTATAACTTAAAGTTGCAAAATGAGGGGACAGTAACACACATTGAGACAGATGAGAAAGATCGTTTTAAGATGGTATTCATTGGTTTCGGTGTTGCTGTAAGTTTTCCATAATTTCTATTATCTTTTATTTCTGATTAATACCTTCATTGTTATCAAAATTTTATTAATTAAGCAATTTCTCATTGATTTAAAATAGATCCGGAGCTTCTTACGTTTTATGCGACCATTGCTAATCATTGATGCCGCACATCTTAAAGGGAGATACCTTGGTACGAATCTGGTTGTTGTTGGGATGGACGGCAACAACCAGATTATACCAATTGCAACTAGTGTCTCTCAAGGTGAGACCAATGAATCATGGACATGGTTTTTGACCAAACTCAAAGAATGCATTGGTGAAGTAAAAGATTTGGCCATCATCTCTGACAGACATCCGGCAATTGCACATGCATGTAGTACCGTTTTTCCCAGCACGTTTCATGGTTTTTGTTGTCGGCATTTAATGATGAACTGCAATTTGAAAACTAGAAAGTGGAAGGCTATATATTGGAGGACATGCAAAGCTTACACAGAGCAGGAGTTTGATGCTTCAATTACTGAGATTCGGTCATTAAAACCTGATGTGTATAAAAAACTAAAAGATGAAGCTGGATTTGATAAATGGTCGCGTGCTTACTGCCCTGTAAACAGGTACAATTATTTGACCTCAAATAGTGCTGAATCAGTAAACTCTGTAACCAAAGATGTTAGGAAGGTTCCAATAACCCAGATAATGGAGTACTACCGAAGGCTTCTACAAAGATGGTATTTTGAACGTCGAGCAAAATACAAAGGTAACTTAAAAAAACTCTATATTATAATTGGTTTATTACATATTTGGCACGTCGCTCGAAAATGTATTATAATTTTTTTATTTCAGATGCTCCAACGGATGAACTTAGCGAATGGGCAAATGCAAAAGTAAACAATAGAATGGCAAAGAGTGCTAATTGGGGTGTTAACGGAATTGAGATGCACAAGATTTACCAAGTCACTGATCCGAAACATGTTCATATTGTTGACTTTGACAGCAGAGAATGCACTTGCCGCAAATGGCAGCTATCTGGTCTACCTTGTGGTCATGTTTGTGCTGTAGAGTTGAAGGGATGACTGACACTAGCAGTTGGGCGATGGATTGGTTTAAGAAAACGTCACTAAAAAATACATACGAAGCAAGGGTTTATCCTCTAAAAGATGTATCCTTGTGGCGTACTCCTGATGACTTGCAAACCGTAAAACCTCCTGCTATGGATAAGCGACAACCTGGAAGACCCAAAGAAAAGACACGTATCCGATCACAGGGGGAAGAGCCAGGAAGCAAAACCTGTGGCAGGTGTGGAAAGGCAGGACACACAAGACAGTCATGTACTGAACCGTTGATGACAAGCAAGGCAAGTGTGTTTCTATATTTTATTTCAATGTGTATAATTTTTAATGTTATTACTGATATGGTTGTTTGAACTAATGTCACATGTCAGAAACGTAAAAGAAACTCACAATCGTGCACCCCTACAACTAATGAAGAAGCAGTGGAACAAGAATGACACTGTGGACAGAGGACGCGTGTAGAGGTCGAACAGGGAGAACCAAGTGCTCAATCAAACAATGATTTCGTATGGAAATGTGAATCATCTACTCCTGAAAACATCGTTCCTAACAACATTCAGTCACAACCTGTGACTGAAAATGTTGTTCATTTGGACGATTTATGGTACTCCAATTTGAACTTTAACACAATGGAAGCACAACTTATCAGTCATCTAGAATTTTTAATGTTTGTTACTTGAATAATAATAGCTACAGGAATGGCTTGCTTTTATTGTTTTTTTATGTTACTTTGTGAGAATGTTATACAATCAACTGTTGAACATGTGCACATTTTTTGTTCTTTTCTATAAAAACATAGAGGAGTCAGGCATATAGTGTAACGTCGATGTATGCATGTGACTATTTATTTACCTTTCAATCTGTCTATTTAACAGCAAACTTGCAAGTATATTTTCACACAACATCATTCCATAAATAAGTAAGCAAAAACAATGTCAGGTCTGCCTAAATGTGATGAGATTAGAGCCGCTGCTAACACTAACAACTGGACAGACATGATGATTTACTACTGCCGTACCGCTGCAATCGAAGATGTTCAATTGGCAAGAAAGGTGAACATCCTAACTCAAGAATTGGCTAGACTTAATCGTGAAAGGGCTGCCGTTATTCAAGAGATGGAAACTGTGCGTAAGAAGGTGCCACAAAAAACTGTTGAGTTTCTGAAGCAGGAGCAAGCCCTTAGTGAACACAAAGTGATGCAAATGAATATCTTGGCAGGCGAACTCGAGCTGAGTGCTCGAAACAAGAATTTCTTTATTCATAAGCTTGAGGGGACGTTGCCG
>BPTQ01000001.1:253041906-253071001 GCA_019973895.1 Chrysanthemum seticuspe | reverse complement strand
ACCGTTTGGTCGTTGGTATATTTGCCTAAACTGAACAGAAATGGACATCGGCAAACGAGTTGGTTTTTAACTCACCAGATATACCTTGTGTATGTCAAAGAGTTGGCTAGTCCAAAGGGTACAGCTTTGGTAAAGACACAACAAATCTGTTGATAGCTGTAATGGTTTGCTCAAAATCATAGGGTCTACAACCACCCATGCTTAACTGCTGAGGGTTGCATGGTCATCAATTCACCATGGTCTATTCCTTATTGGAATCCAAGAGTTGGCTAGCCCACATGAATATGGAATGTGGTAAAGGCAAGTGAATCCATATTTGGTTCTCAATTCACCAATACCAAGAATTGACTAGTCCTGAGCAAACGGCTACAGGTAAAGACAAGTCAAATCCGTTTATATGGTTGCTGGTTTGCCAATAAATCAGATGGTTATCAATGTACCATAGTTTTCGAACTCAAAACATATGGCTAATCCAGTAGTGATGGCTATTGGTAAAGAGACATCAAACCCATTATTTTCAATGATTCACCTCTCGCAGGAGTTAACACACCTGGAAGTGATGAGAATAGTATGAAACTTATATGTTTTGATGTACATGATGTCATATGTTGCTGCAAAGATCTGGTGAGAAATAAGCTTTGAGCTTACTAGACCATATACCAAAGGACCACACTTGATGAGAAGTACTACTGTTATATCGTATGTGATATCCTAGTAACTAAGACTACTATATGCCTCTAGTAAGAAATTAGTGCTATAATGTATCTGATTTCCAAGTACTTAGTGTTATATCGTGCGTGCTTTCCTAGTAACATACTTTATTCAATAATGTTTCCTAGTAAGTAGGAGTTTTACTCACATTTTATCTTGTCTTCAGTAGTTGGATGGTCTTGAATCTTCTGTCTTTTCATCATATACAGCGTATACCTATGGAATATATGGGATTCTAATTTAAAATGAGGTTGCGAAAATAACAAAAATTGAACAATCGAAGACATTAACTTCACATTGTTAAAGTATCGTCTGACCTTTACTACTAGCCGCATTCTAACATCAGCAGTGGATTCAATCTTCTAGGATTGGTTTAATTACCTCTGGCAGTAGGTTCCTTGTAGGTCTGCAATCTCCTCTATCTTTTTAAACAGTGGATCAATTATAGGATGTGTCTCCTTTGTTCCTCTTGAACTGAGTTTAGCTTCCAGCATTTGTCTTGCCACATTCTTTGATAAAGGATAATCCCTATCAACGAACATGAAAAACCTATCCTTTTTTTTAGTTTTTACACCATGAACCTTGCAGTATGAGTACAATAGCCATTCAACCACCTCACAATCATACCAATATTCAGCATCAAGATCAGGTTCAAACATGCTCTTTATAGCAGCCCACACAAACTTAGCTAACTCTCCATTTGGACCTAACTTCCCATATCTGAACTTCATTACTTTCCACAACTGGTCCAAATCACTGTTAGTCAAACAATCCAGTAAGATCCCAAATGTTAAATAAGTGGATTTGCATCCATCACCACTTGTAATCTCAACTACTTCTCTACCTCTTTGTATAACAATCTGCCAATCGATAATAGGATGAACTGCTTTTAAAGGAATAGGATTAATAGGTTCAGGATTAGGACTATTAGTCTCCTTAAAATACTGTTTAGTTCTTTCTTTCTTTTTCAAATCTTCATCCACCTTTTGTCTTTTATAACTGGATTGCTTCTTTAACCATTCTGCTTCTTTCTCAGAATTCATAGGATTGTGATCTTCATTAACCCTCATACACATCTGACAAAGCTCCTTCAGCCTCTCAACTGAACATGTTCTTAGATTTACACCAACATGTATGCCTGAATTCTTGATAATCTTCATGTATGTATTTCTCATCTCGCTCTTTGTAGGAGGTTTCTTTCTTTTGACTTGCTTTTTCTCTTTTTTGAACCTTGTTGCCCATTCACACAAGATTCTTGCTTTTTGATTATTAGAGAACAGTTCCCACACTTCACGAGTGTACTCATTCCCAATATTATTAGAAGCTTCAAGATAGGATTGTGAATCCTCCCAATCATCTATCCATCTCTGATTAGCTTCCTCCTCTTGTAGCCTTTTCCTTTCTATTTTTGCTTTTTCTGCAGCTATGATTCTTACACCTAAGTCATGATCATAAGCAATCTGCTCTTCTTTATTCTTAAACTTTATATCAAGTTCAACAATACCTTTTCCCTTTCCAATATCTGGTAGAGCCACCTTCTTGTTCAAAGGCTCACCAATAGTCAAGCTTTTAGTCAAGGGTTTAGGTCCAGTTGGTTTAAGAAATATAGGAGCCGGTGCAATGGTAGGTGTAGGGTTTGATGAACTTTTGCTTAAATTTATCAATGTACTGGCAGCCTCCTTGTCAACTTCTTTTGATTTAGGTGGTGAAACAGATGTAGTTGTGACAATTGTAGATGTGGTAGTAATAGCAGTGTGTGAGACTACTATATTGTCTACTACAGTTTTCAAACTAGCCGTGGTTACAGAAACGCTAGCCATGGATGTCTCCTTTAGCACCTCCTTCTCTTTAACTTGTACATCACTTGGTGTCGTTACCTCAGTTGAAGTTATAGCAGTGGGTTCTGAGTAACTATCAGTGGTTACAGAAACACTAGCAGTGGATGTGTCCTGCACCACCTCCTTCTCTTTAACTTGTGCATCACTTGGTGGGGTTAACTCAGTTTCAGTTGTAGCAGTGGGTTCTGTGTAACTATCAGTGGTTACAGAAACACTAGCAGTGGATGTGTCCTGCACCACCTCCATCTCTTTAACTTGTTCATCAGTTGGTGGGTTTACCTCAGTTGAAGTTGTAGCGGTGGGTTCTGAAAGACTATCAGTGGTTACAGAAACACTAGCAGTGGATGTGTCCTGCACCACCTCCATCTCTTTAACTTGTACATCAGTTGGTGGGTTTACCTCAGTTGAAGTTGTAGCGGTGGGTTCTGAAAGACTATCAGTGGTTACAGAAACACTAGCAGTGGATGTGTCCTGCACCACCTCCATCTCTTTAACTTGTACATCAGTTGGTGGGTTTACCTCAGTTGAAGTTGTAGCGGTGGGTTCTGAAAGACTATCAGTGGATGTTTCCTGCACCAAATCCTTCTGTATATCATCTAATACAGTCTTCACGATCTCGAGTACAGCTTCATTCCCATCTTTATCAGACACCACATACTGCCCTCCATGATCTACACTATCCATATCCACATCCTCATCCATATGCACAACTGCATCCTCCCCTGAATTAAATCCTTCAGTCGTCCCCTGTTTTTTTTGGTCCTCCAAAACCACATCTTGACAGGATCTCACATTCTTAGTATGTTTCCTAACTCTTCTAACAACACTACGCCCATGTCTCCTAACTTTCTCCATCACAAACATCCTGCGCTTCAATTGTCTGATCGTATTCTCCATTTTTGTACATTTAACCGTCAATTCATTTAATCGTTCACGATTTTCATCCCCAACTCGACCTGTGTTAACTGGTCCGAGAGGTGGTTCATAGGAAAAGGCATCATGTTGATGTTCATCATTATACGTCCATTCATGTTGATGTTCCAAGGTACCCTCCTCAGTTCGACCTGTGTGAACTGGTGCCCGTGGTGAAGTTATCATATCATCAGGGTTGGTGTCAGTGGTTACACTCGTACTAACAGTGGGTGCAACTACGGTGTCAGTGGGGTCAGGTTCAGTCAATTGGGGTTCATTTACATCATCAAACTCACGAATGACAGGTAAATTAATCATATGCGGGAACAATGGAACAGTTGGGATTGTTAAATTAGGCTTTTGGTTCCTCATATGAGCAAAAACCTTAGGATGCATATAATACACCTCATACTTTGTATTATGTTCAACAGGTTCTGCTATTTGGCTATCCACAATAAGTTGAACAAACCTAGGATACAAGTAATATTTACCTTTCTTCCTAATATTCTGCAAAAACCCTTCAAAAATCATGCTAGACCAATTGAATTCCCTCCCTTCAGATAGACAAATTAAAGCAGTTGCAATTTTGGAGGGAAATTCATTAAACCCAGTGGTCTTATTACTCAGACACATCAGCAAGGTGTGAATTAAAAACTTCCATTCGGGAGAAAACATACATTTCAAAATTTTTACCCTGTCTCCCCTTCTTGCATAACCTAATCTTTGTAAACCTATAAATATATCATTATCAGAAAGATTAACTAGTCCATTAGCATCATCGAACATCAACGTACCTCTAATGACTTCCTCATCCACCAAAATCTCATTATCATCCACCACAGTCCTAAACACCTCAAATCCATCTCGCTCCTGTATCTCAGCATTACCCCAAAAAGCATGTATATAGTCTTTAAGAATTGTGGGTGCTACACTTAGTGCAAACCGAATTTTAGTGTGGTTGATAAAATCAATCATGTCATGAAAACCATCTGATTGATTATTTTTTATTAAGTAAGCAACTAGGTTATGGGTGTTGGAATACTGCGACGGCATTGTGAGTTGTTATGGAATATGATGTGAGATTTTGAAATTACCAGTTTGGAGTGGTTAGGGTTTATGTGGAGCGTCAATTGGAAGTGATTTGAAGATCAATTATTCAACTGGCAGTGATTTGGGAAGTGGTTGGGACTACGATACTATTGAAGTGGTCAGCGTGGTCAAGTGTGACCAGCTTGACTCCTCCCATGGAACCTTGTAGTTGTACTTACCTGCCTATTACTACTTGTAGTTGTACTACGGAAAAGGTTACTTGGTGGAGAGCCTGGTCAATTGTGTCCAGCTCAACCCTTAAATTAGGCTTTTGGTTCCTCATATGAGCAAAAACCTTAGGATGCATATAATGCACCTCATACTTTGTATTATGTTCAACAGGTTCTGCTATTTGGCTATCCACAATAAGTTGAACAAACCTAGGATACAAGTAATATTTACCTTTCTTCCTAATATTCTGCAAAAACCCTTCAAAAATCATGCTAGACCAATTGAATTCCCACCCTTCAGATAGACAAATTAAAGCAGTTGCAATTTTGGAGGGAAATTCATTAAACCCAGTGGTCTTATTACTCAGACACATCAGCAAGGTGTGAATTAAAAACTTCCATTCGGGAGAAAACATACATTTCAAAAAATTTACCCTGTCTCCCCTTCTTGCATAACCTAATCTTTGTAAACCTATAAATATATCATTATCAGAAAGATTAACTAGTCCGTTAGCATCATCGAACATCAACGTACCTCTAATGACTTCCTCATCCACCAAAATCTCATTATCATCCACCACAGTCCTAAACACCTCAAATCCATCTCGCTCCTGTATCTCAGCATTACCCCAAAAAGCATGTATATAATCTTTAAGAATTGTGGGTGCTACACTTAGTGCAAACCGAATTTTAGTGTGGTTGATAAAATCAATCATGTCATGTAAAACCACTGAATGATTATTTTTATTAAGTAAGCAACTAGGTTATGGGTGGTTGGAATACTGCGACGGCATTGTGAGTTGTTTTGGAATATGATGTGGGATTTTGAAATTACCAGTTTTGAGTGGTTAGGGTTTATGTGGAGCGTCAATTGGAAGTGATTTGAAGATCAATTACTTCAACTGGCAGTGATTTGGGGGAAAAAATAAGTTTGCACCAAATTTACAAAACACCCCCTTGAAGTATGCATTACCATGCAACTGATAGCAGTGGATTTCAAACCACTAGCAGTGGTTTGATAAAGTATAGCAGTGGATACATCAAATTTACAAAACAGCCCCCCAAGTATATATTATCAGGAAAACCACTGGCAGTGCATTGACAACCACAAGCAGTGGTTTGATAGGCACTAGCAGGGGTTTCATAGACGGTAGCAGTGGATACATCAAATTTACAAAACAACCCCTCAAATGATACATTAAGAGGAAGCTGCTAGCAGCGGGTTGAAGACCACTAGTAGGGGTTTCATAGACGCTAGCAGTGGATACATCAAATTTACAAAACAGCCCCCCAAATATACATTATCAGGTCAAGTACAAGAAAGAATGAAAATCACGTGCTTATATGTACGACTTACGATTTTTTAAAATAATTTGTAATATACGTGTCCGTTTTGTAATTTTTTAAAATAATTTGTAATATACGATTTTTTTAAATAATTTGCAACGTGTCAAATAACCAAACACTTAATGAATACCAAAGTCAACCAATTAATTTACTCCTCAACAACTTATACCTTCCCCACATTAATTTATGATTCCATATTAACTTCTATTTAAGAACCTATAACTCAGATACTACCCATATCACACATACCCCAATTATTAACCTCAACTGCTTTCACCTCAACTTCTTCATCTTCATCACTGCACCACCACTACATCATAGCGCCGCCTCCACCACCACTACATCACCGCGCAGGTATCGTTTACTACTTTTTATAAATACTCTTGACTGACCGTAAAAAGCTACATGGGTTTTTGTTATATAGTTTTAATCTTAACTGGGTATCTCTTGTTTATTAGGTATTGTTATATAGTATATGCAATTGATTAGTTGTAGGAATATATGATTTGCTTTTATACTTGTTTCAAATTGATTAGGTGTCATGGGTTCCAATCCGAGGCCAAGCCGTGACCGCAGTCGGGGCCAAAAGGTAAGATATGTCGTTGCGTATTTTAAATAGCTTAGGGTTTTAAGTAATGAGAACTATCCAAGCATCGGGTTTCAAAAAGACCCTTTAAACCATTAAGCTCGAGTTGGTCATTTTAACAATTAGGGTATGAGGGTAGGATGGTGGATTTTTGGGACATAAACCAAATTATTGGCAGGGTTTTGGGGTCCAACCCCTTTCTTGTGTAATAGAACTTTAACTAGGATAATGAGATCATGTTGTGTTCATATGCTTGTGATACAAAAGATTTGATCGTGTTTGCGGACGACTATTTGAACAGTGTGTATATGGTTGAGGGTTCTTGAAAACAAAAGAATGTTGTTAGTGTGTATGCTTAAAGTGCTACTATACCATTGCCCAACACCATTTCATTCTCCTTTTTACAATGATCTTCCCAAAAACTCACCAACAATTCTCTCCTATATTATCAAACAACAATATAGAAATCAAACAGCCATGACACGTAGCTTCTCTGATGGTTTACGACGAGGAGGTACACGGTTTCTTGGTCCGGTAGATACCGGAAAGTGTAAAGCCATTTCTTGTTACGGTATGTAGAAGTTACCTGATGAAGAGGGTTGAATCATGAAGTGTAGAAAGGTGGTGCATAAGGGTTTAGCTTGCTTTGAGATTGTTTAACTGAGTTTGTGTTTTTAGTGGTGTCTTTTTTGGTGACAAATTCCATGTTTCCGTGTGGTATGAGATCATAGATGATAACAAGATAGATGAAATGGTTGGTAATGATATATATATAATGGTGGCGAGCGATATGAGTGTTTTTGAGGGTGCCTCATTAACTCCACTTCACTCGCCATCACTATCATTACAAAACCATGTCATCTATTTCTTATAATCTCTGACATCTCTTTGTTACACAGAAACATGGAGTTTCTCATCAACAAACAGACACTAAAAACAGACACAGGCACGGTTATGAACTCTCTACGCATGGCTAAACCACTTTGCACTACCTTTCTACCCTTTAAGATTCAACTCTCATCATTAGGTAACCATTACAAACCGTAACAAGAAACGTGTTGTACACTTTCCCGTATCTACTGGACCAAGAAACCGTGTACCTCGTCGCCGTGAACCATCAAAGAAGCCACGTGTCATAGACGCAAACTTCAATTTTGTTGGTTCATAATATAGTAGAGAATTTTTTGTTTGATTTTGGGGTGATCATTGTAAAAAGGATAAGGAAATGGTGTCGGGCAACGGTATAATATAACTTTAAGCAGACACACTAACATCATTCCTTTGTTTTCAGGATCCCTCAACCATATACACACTGTTCAAATAGTCGCATGCAAACACGATCAAATTTCGTGTATCACAAGCATATGAACACAACATGATCTCATTATCCTTGTTAAAGTGCTATTACACATGAAAGGGGTTGGACCCCAACACCCTGCCAAGAACTTGGTTTATGTCCCAAAAAATCCACCATCCTACCCTCCTACCCTAATTGTTAAAATGAGCCACTCGAGCTTAATGGTTTAAAGGATTTAAAATACCCGATGATTGGATAGTTCTCATTACTTAAAACCCTAAGCTATTTAAAATACGAAGGTTAAGCTTTGGTCAAACTCGAAGAAGCAGGAGATATCGGAAGTCTACTGACAAAAGACCCTGGTTAACACGAGTTCGCGCCTTATGTGTTACGATATGTTTGTAGAGAATAACTTGGTTAGGATTACCGCTAAATGGATTATAGGTATAGTTTTTGAACATTTGCTTATACGTAGCTTAGGTATAGTTTTCGGACCATTGGTGATTTTGTAAACACATTTTATGTTATCGATTGATGCTTATATAAGAAATTATGTTTAACGAACTTGTGTTGTTGTGACAAAACAAAAACGTATATGATGAAAACTTCTAAACTATATACAAATATCAATTAACAGTCAAAACATAAATGATGATAACTTCTAAACAGTATACAATTTTTTTTCTTCTAAACAATATACATTTTACACTTCTATTTTAAAACAACTATAATTCCACTCTATTTAACAACTCCTATCACAACTACCAACACATTTTGTGTTTATCACTCTATATTTCCACACTCTGTTTTTAATCCTCTCTAAAAAAAAACGTATCTCAACAAACAACAACAATGTCCAACCCCCGTCTTCCCCTCTTGGATCAACTATCCCGTACAGCAAACTCTCGATCTGTCAAGTCCATGATGATTGTGGAATATTGGGGAGAAGTTAGGGATACTGTTCGGGATGAATTAGATCTGCAAGATAAGATTGACGAGCTAACTGCTCGTGTACAACGTAGGGATGTGCTTATTGGAGAGCTGTTGGTTGTGGGTCCAACTAACTCGTCTGTTGCGTCTGTTCGGCACATGAGAAGGATGCAAATTGAAGATAGGGCTGAGATTGTAAGGAAGCAGACCTCCATCTTTGAAAGGCGTGCTCGCGTTTCTTCTTTGTTATCCTTCATTGAACATCTTGAGTCAATGGTCCTTTGAATTTCTGAAGCCTTCATGTTAGGTTTATGTTTTGTTTAGGTTAGTTATGGTGGGTTATGTGTGTACTAGTTAAGTGTAACTACTTTTGTTTATGTCGTTGTCAATCTTAATCTTATTTGTCTTTGTGTTTTACAAAACAACCTACATTGACGTTGAATTAAAAAAGCAAAATTATATCGCATAATCGACATAATTAAAATTAAAACATAAAATAAAATAGCAACCACATAAATCCTTGTATCCAATTTTTGGTTAGTAAAACAAAATATGTTTGTCTACTCGGTTTAAGTTGGTAAGATGAAAATGGCGCATTAATAAGGTCGCTTGGAATACATCGGTTTATGTGAAAGTACTTGACATGATACATACATTGGTTTGTGTGATAATACTTTTTTACACTTATTGTTGTTTGACCTCAAATCGGAAAAGATTTGCATTTGACTTGTAAATAAATGTAGAGTTCTTGTCGGGCAGAAAGCGGTAAGAAGAAAAAAGGCGCTTTAAAAAATGTCGCTCACAATATATTGGATTACGTGATAGTACTATTAAACACATGTCTTCTTTCATATAAAGATCATACTTTCTTATAAACAAGTTTATTGCTTATAAAATAACGCTTAAAAAAAGTTGTTTAAAAAACTAAGTAAAATTATTCGATTAACAATTTAAAATAAAGGGAACTAAACTAAATAAAGACATATAAATTTAGGCCACTTAAATACAATTGTCGAATATACAATTTAGCAATACAACTATTGTGAGTCCATGCACTTCTGCAATACGTTTAAACACGTCTCCTAATGTCACGATTACTGCCAGGCATGGAAACCTGTCAAATTAAAGAAAAACAAAGGTTCAAAATTTCCTCAATTAAACAAATTCATCAAGTAGTGTACTATACTTATTTTGGTTCAAATTGGCTATCAAATGAATATGGCTTATAAACAAATTCATCAAGTAGTCTAGTATACTTATTTTGGTTCAAGTTGGCTATCAAATGAATATGGCTTATAAGTCAAAACGCCATAATTACTATGCGTGGCTATCAAATCAAAAGAGCTTATAACTAATATAAAAACACACATAAACCAAAGGAAAACTATAACTGCTGTTTTGTTAAAAAAAAAAAAAAAAAAAAAAAAAAAAAAAATGACTACAAAAATGCCTTTCTGCGAGGAGTTAGCTGCTGCTGCTGGTTCTAGTCTCGTTAGAGACATGATGGTGGAGAAGTTTCGTAGGGAGGTTACTGTCACTAGGGTGGACGAAGCAGAATTAACCAAAAAAGCCCAAGATATTAGGGCTCGTGTTACTGAGAAGGATTTCGTGATTGCAGAGTTGGAGCTTTTGTATCCCTTTGATTCAGGTGTGCAAAGTATTTCACAGTTGAATATTTTGCAAAATGAAGATTTGGCAGACATTGCAAACATGTTGGTGAAGGTTGTGAACAAGCAGAAGCGAACAAGGGAGCTTATGTCATTCATTGAGAAGCTCAAGTCTATGGTGTACTGAACTGGTTTCTTCTGGTTTTTTTCATATGTGTTTTCAGTTTAATATATGGTTAGGAATGTATGATGTTTATGTTTATGCTTATGGATGTTCTATAAACCTATTAAGGTTAATTTTGTTGGATATTTTAATATATGCACTTAGTTATTTATGTTTGTCTAAGTACTTTTGTGGAACATACCTGTGTTATAACCTGCTCCCTTGATATGCTGGCTTGTAACGTAGTGTTGAAAACATAACCTACATCATCAAAAAAAAAGTATAATCGATATGGATACGTGTCGTGGTAAGTGTGATATGAATTAATCGGTAACTTTTACGCACCAGGTAAAATATAAGTGTCTGCTATAAACAAAAAATAAATAAAAAAAAAAAAAAAAAAAAAAAACAAAACAAAAAACGGCGATATTGTTGGGCTGCTAAATGCTACTTTGTGACACATATATCGCCTGGTTTATTAGATTTATGTGTCACAAAGTAGAATCTAACAGCTCAGAAATAGCGTTGTTTTTTTTTATTTATTTTTTATTTTTTTTGCACCACCTTAATATTTTGATCGATCGCCTGCAAAGGCTTTATCTTGCTCTTCAATGAAAACCAACTTACGCTTAACCTTCGGCTTAGCAACTACATCCCTATGGGTAACAGACATATCGACATCAACATCAATAAGGATGCTTGCTTCTTCTTCTGCCCAAGCAATAAGCTCATCATATGTCATATTGCTTGCATCTTTTAATCTTCTTCCATGTATAATCAATTTGGTTGTATAATCATCTTCAGAATCATAAAAGTTAAGATTTTTATAATAAAAATCAAATAAGTTTTGGGGATTATGTGCCATATACATCATTAACTTCCCATATCGATCAGCAAGGTCATACATGGCAGCCACATCCCTATCACACTCTATTAGTTTCAATCCTACCTCTAATTGACATTGTGGTAAACAGAAAAACAACGAATGGAAATTTAGCTCAGTATGTTCTTTCAGAAACTGGCACATACTATTATAGTCCACCTTCCTATCCTTGGACACACTCCAATAAAAAACACCCCCATTTTCATACCTCAACGGTTGGAAATAAAACTCACCCAAAACATGAACGTCAAACAGGTAACGAGGATCTGAACTCCAAATAGGTGCCATCCTATTACTGGAACACGTAAAATACAATATTTTAAAAAATATAAATAATTTTAAATGTAAACCCTAATTTGATTCGAATATTGAAACATCAAATATAGACAAAATTGATATGGGGGACCATGACAATAAAGTATGACTAACCTTTCGCACAATTCAATTTTAATAATCGAACGAAAACGACAGTTGTATTAGATTATTAAGAAGATAGGGTTCTGGTCGGTAGGAAGTGAATGTGGGAACAAAAAGATAAAAGACACAGTATTAGTGTATCATAAATCGCTAAATTGAAAAAAGGCGCTTTTAAAAAGTTGCACAGAATATTTTGGGATATGTGATAGTACATTACAGTTTGGTCATTAAATATTAAAAAAAAAAAAAAAAAAACAAAACAAAAAATAAACATTTTCAAAACAATTTTTACCACTCTATAAATACCAACTTCACATCAAACACATTTTTTAACACACAATTTCAAACACAATTGAAGCTCAAAATACTTCCCAACACAAGATTTAATATGGCTTGCCGTCTCCCCCATTCTGTTGAAGATATGCAAGTGTACGTTCAAAATCAATGCAATATCGATGATGAGGCCCGAAAAAACGCTATTATAAGCGTCATCAAATTGTTTGACCAGGCAAAGGCGGAAAAGGAACAAATGAGACAAAACTACCATAGTTGCAACGACATTACTACTGAAAGAAAAGCTGTGATCGACAAATTTTTGAAAGATCAAGCACGCAAAGATCGCGAGGTTGCTGACAACTTGTGGCGGTGTGTTTCGAATATAACGAACAACGCCAGCACCAAAATCAATTGGAGCTATCGGGAGAACAAAAACGATGGTGTAGACGAGGAAGATTAGGCTCGGTTCTAGGGATTTGCTCGTTCTCGTACTCCCTCGTACGACTATGCATGCGGAGAGCATTCAGATTAGATTTATGATTTATGTATTTCGGATTGTTTTTATTCAGCATTGTAAAATTTTAATTATTAATGAAATTTTAGTTTATGTTAAAAATGACGTGGCGCAGGTTGTCCCAGTTCGTACTAGGTCGCGACTGGGACGAGCCTTACAATATACTAACAGTGGTTAAACAACACTATTAGCAGTGGTTTAATTCAAGCATTGGATTCATTCTTCTGGCAGTGTTTTCATCAACTCTAGCAGACGTTTCATCAACTCTAGAAGTGGTTTAATTCAAGCATTGGATTCATTCTTCTGGCAGTGGTTTCATCAACTCTAGCAGTGGTTTGAAATGTCCTAGCAGTGGATACACCAACCACACTCCAATCTCTTGACCAAGATTACATCTACCAAATGGTGGTGAAAAATAGTGATATTATGAACTAATATGAAGGATTACAACATAATGGTTGTGTTGTGAAAGTCCTTACCATAAACTGTTAAAATTTGTAACAGTCTAAACAGTCCAATCGAATACAAGTATATACACACCCACCACTGAAAAGTTTGTTCATGTAACCCAACAAAATAAATAGATAAAATGTCATAACAATCTACATACATGAAATTAAACCTTATCCGATTTCCTAACAAATATGGAAAACAGGATACACCAAACCATCATAAGACTCTACATACATGAACTTAAACCTTATCATCTTTCCATGATCAAACTCACAATCTTCAAAAAAGTAGTTCCAGTCACCTAATGCATTCACATGATTCACCCGGAATGGATTGTCTCTATGATAGTCAATCTGAATTTGCATCATGTATTCGACTTCATCATTCCTAAAAAGTGCATTTTGATAAAAATGCATAGGATGATTCTGAAGGAAATGGTCTGGAATGTCCTGGTGTGCAACAATTACAAAAATTGTATAAAATTATATAAATGCATAGACAAAAAAGTACACACAAAAAACAAACTTACAAGTTTACATAACGGAAGAATTTCAGTAGACCTTCTGTAAAAGACATCAGTTCGCTCACCAAAATGATCAAGGTGACCAATCCATTGGCAAATGTGTTGCATTCGCTGATCACCTGTTTCAAAAATATCAAAATAAATCTTAAAGATAAATGTTATGATATTACTGAATATGATTATGAGATTTCAAGCCTACCTCCATCTTCATTATCAAGATCATTTTGTGGAAAAAACAATTGCGTCACACCAAGAAACTGCCCCTGTATCTTTGCCCCAACTTCGAAACCAAACACGGTTATATTCAACCTATTCTTTGCCAATTTAGTAAAAACAATAACATCGCCAAATTCAATATCGGAATATTGAAGAGCAGACGACCACATCTCATCATCCATAACATACAAAACACGAGGATCATGACATCGTTCATAGCCCAAAGTAACATCCACATTAAACTCCATTCCTTCAACAACAACAACAGTACCTCGCAACCCAATACTGTCTAGAAAATTACTGGGCAATGTCTGAAACACCATATGCTGATTGACAATTATAACATATACAGTAACAAAATACACTTATTCTTAAATAAACGTAAACAAAAAAATGAGTTCTTATATATAACCTGTGGAAATTGAGGGTATGGCAGCCGATAACTCTGAAACCTTATATGACGAATTTCTACACCAGCATATTCCTTAACTTCCAACCCTTTAGAATCATAGCCAGTAACGTAAAAAGAGTCATCACCTTCTTGAACAAAGTGTAACATGTGAACATCCGTATACATGTTTTCATGATCAAATTCTACCCATTTGTTACCTACAATCCTAATGGGACCTCCTAACCGAGCAACAATCCTTACTTTCTTCCGTTGTCTTTGTATTCCAGTTAAATAGAAATGACGATTCCCATTGAAAGCACGGTCAGCAAATCGAGGAAGCTCAAGAAACCCAGGGTAAAAATTTCTGTTTGGTCGCACCACAAACTCGATGGCCATGATTACCTTATAAACAATTACAAGCATGTAAAGGTAAGTTAATGCTAAAATTTTGATAATGAATATTCAAATTTTGATATGGGGGACCATGACAATAATCACGAACCTTTTCAGAAATTCAATTTTAATAATTGAACGAAATTGACAGTTGCACGAAAAAAGCAAGGGTTCTGGTCGGGTGGAGATTGAATGTGGCCAAAAATAGCTAAAAGATAAGGTTTTAGTGTTTCATAAATCGCTTTAAAAAAGTCGCTCATACTATATCGCTACAAAATACGCTTATCTATTCTCCCGCCAAAATTAATTTTCCCGCCTAAACACAAGTCAACAAAATAAGCATAAATACAGTCAATTCTATAGTCCACATACAACAATCCACAATGGCTTTGAACTTATCTGGAAAAGGTAATTATGAACAAGTGCCAAACAGGAAAGAGGATGCTGATGACAATTTGATGGCACACATACAACAAGCCACAATGGCTTTAGATTTATCTGAGAAGAAAAAACTAGATGGTGATATTACGTGTAAGGAGAAGCAAGATGGCATTACACCAGAAAAAGTTAAGGCATTGGCAAAAAGGATTAAAGATCTGGAAGAGTACTTTGAAAAACTCAAGGAAAGGAAATCAACTGAAGAAGGATGTGGTTCTAGCAGTACTGTTTGAATGGATGTAATGGTTCAATAATAAATGTTATGAGGCTACATTTTAACAATGTAATGGTTGTGTGGTAAATCTTATCTATGAAACAATTTATTGAGATGATTGTTGTAGTTTTGTTATCGAGATAGTTGTGCTGATAGACATCAGCATATTTAATCAAAATAATAGCAATGTAACATACACATGGTAGTAGAACCATCATCACATACTAGTTTGTAACATACACTAACAAGCCTTCACCACATACTGAAAATAAATTGTTTCATCATGATGACTAGTTAGTGTAGTTTGTAACATACACTAACTAGTCATCATGCATGGAAAGGAACAAAAATACAAATTGTTTAACAGGGTACATACCACCCTGGAAGATCAAATAACTACCACATGGTAGCCTTCATAATACCTTCGAATTACTTGGATCAGAAGAGGCTGGGTATGACATGGAACCATCAGCTGTGGAATCTGCAACTATCACTTGATCATTAACCAAACTGATTGCCTCATCACCCTTCATATCATCAGATTGATTACTACCAACTTCTTCAAATTCATCAAATAATCTCCTAGATTTCAAGGTACCAGTTTCAAAACGACTTTTCTTGGACACATAATGAACTACAGTTGAGCTTCCAACTGTAGGAAGGCCATCAATGTCATTAAAAAACCTCTTACACTTTATAGGGCTGTTTTGAGTAGATGGGAGTATACATATTGTTGAATGTGGATCCTGAAGGTCATGATTATCAGCAGCCTCAAAGTCGTTAAAAAGGTTCTTACCTCTTAACGGACTAATCTCCAACCCACGTTCGTTTGACAAACACTCGGTAACAGTGGAGTTCTGTGTCCAAGAATCTTCAAAGTCATTCGACACATAAGGTCGGACTGTAGTCCTTAAACAAGGAGGAATGTAGTCAAGGTCATTAATACCACCAAATTCAGACTTTCCTCTGAATAAACTAGCTTCAACAAAAGGCTTGATATAAGGTGTCCTAAGGTAGGCTGGTGAATTTTTTTCCTCTTCTTCCCATGCCATTAGTTCTTCAAACGACAGACAGTCGACATCTTTTTTTTTTTTTTCTTTTCGTGACTTTTAATTTTAAATGTCAGATCATCGTCTGGGGAATCAAAAGACAGGTTCTTGTGATAGTAGGTAACTAAATGAACCTGTGGCTGATGACAAACATAGATCTCAACTAGACCATGGAGCTCAGCCATGTCATACAGTTTCTGGACATCATTATCATCTTCTACAAGGGTCAACCCTTCCTCCAGACTACTACTTGGAAGACAAAAATACCAAGCCCAAATATCCTCCTTAATTTCTTTCAACAACATGTCACATATTTGAGAATACGATAACCTACTCAACCTAGGTAACCTCAAATGTAAAACATCTCCACCTAAATAACTTAAGGGATAAAAAAAAAAACTGACTGCCATGATAAACATCAAACCCAAGATCTTGACTGTTTTCAGACATTCTGTGTAACAATTGAAATAATTCAGCAAAACAAAAGATATTTAAGATAAAATTTAACAGAGAAAAATAAAATGGACAAACTTACACCCATTCTTGATACCATAATTCATAACAGCCCTTTGATTCTGTGTTTTCTGATGCCATATTTAGTAGAAGTCTGAAAAACAGAAAATATATGTAAGATAAAATATGGGGTAGTTTTGGTTAATAGTAGGTACAAAATATACAAAAGGTACAAAAAAGTGAACAGTTAAAAAGTGTTTAAAAAGTACATTACAGCCATACTCAAATGATATATCTAAGATATAGTCAAACTCACCCAAAAAAAGTCGCCTAGTATGTAATGTTGGATAATGCATACCGAATGGACAGTACTTGTAAACTAGCATGCATGGGTTTGGCCTACTTTGTATATCCATAATTTGGTGTGTGGTTAATATTTTTTTTGCTTATTTTTATAGAAAAATATTACTAGTAAACAAATTTGGAACGTCTCTACATTAGTTTGAACACAACTATAATACAAAATGTTGAATACAAAACCATTCAAGGGAGCATATGGTTTTCAATTTGTTTCAAGTAATACATCAAGAAAAATAGAACATAGCTAAACACAAACACGGTGTTTAAAAAAAAACCTAGCCATTTGTTCACGGTATGAAAGCGCAGCCTGAATACGATCCTTCACATCCAATGGTAGACCAAAAGCCAAGCGGTATAAAAAAATACATACCCAAATACCACAATCACCAAATATCCCGGCCTGCTTCGGTACTTGTTCAGCGATAGTAAATGTAATGAAATAACTAGCCGGATCAATGCCTTTCTTCTCAAATACTTGCGCTTGTGCTAGGACCTCAGGTAATTGTAGCTGTGGACAAAAGTAGCACTGTTTTAAAAAATCTAATGTTTTAAAACCTGGTTAAACGGTTATGTATTAATTCTTATGACATATGAATAAATAGCCAAACCTTTAAACACTCCCTCAGTTTGATATAAAACTCTCGCCATTCCTCTTCAAAAGTTTGACCGCTATCATAAAAGGTAACAATGCCAGTGTCTATCTCCAAACGGGCAAGACACCAATGAGCTTCAGTTTCATTAATAGGCATGAAAACCTACAACGTTTGGGTAACAAACATAATATCAATATATGGCAAAAGCTAATCAGTATTATGAAATATATATATATATATATATATATATATATATATATATATATATATATATATATATATATATATATATATATATATATATATCGTTACTTACGTGCTTAACGTCAGACCATGGAATAGAGTATCTTCACCATTAGCATACCACAACGGGAAAGAATTTTGTAACAGAAGCTGAACAAAATAGCTACTAACCATCGCCCAATTAGCCGTATCGGGCCTAACATGCCAACGGTAATTAACCCACAACTCTATGTGCTGTAAATTTCGAAACATGAATGAGTGTGATAAACGTTATAAGAAATCAATTCTGTAGGTACAGTTGTATGAGTACTTGCCTCATCCCTTAGCCAACCTTTCCTACGCGGGTCTAAGCAAACCAAACTTTCCCAAAACCTTCTATCCACACACACATCGTCACACCAAGGAAACTTGCAGTTAAGTGGTCCTATTTGTCCAAGAAATTCGTCAAATTCATTTGTAAAATGAACGTTGTTGACAGCATTGGTGGAGCGTGCAAGATCCTAATATATGAAACAATTAAACTTATAATCAATTGTCATTAACAAGATATATTTTAAAAGGTTGTCAAGAAGTATTTTTCATACCTCAACCCAAGGCGTGACAAATTTAAGTTTTTCACTCATATCTGGATCAGGTAAGCTAGAGCATCGTCTTTTCTTTTCAGCATATGCATTGGTCCAATAATACGAATTAGCTTCACCCGAACGTTGTTCACTCCTCTTGGAAACTGAAAAACGCGCTCTACTGGCTTTCATATGATCTGAGTTCATGATTGCTTCTCCCCTTTCATTTTCATACTGCAACCTCTTTTCCTCTTCCCTCATTATCAACTTGTCCTCTTCCATCCTTAACCTCTTCTGTTGTTGCATCAACTGCTGCTCTTTTAACCGGGCACTTTCTAATTCTTCATGTCGCAACCTTAATTCTTCTTGGATAATAAATTCCTGTCAACGTTTATAAATAATGGAAGGGCTGATTTTGTACACTTGTTTACTGATTTTTAACTGAAAGAGTTTTACACTTGTTTACTGATTTTGTACATTACCTTTGCAAGATCGTCATCAGAAAATTCATCTAGCCGCGCTGATGAACTAGTATCAATGCTTGACTGACTTGACTCAAACAAGTCAAGAAAATCATGATTAAGCTCATCACAAAACTGTGCACTAAGATGCCGTAGATCATTACTTAACTCCAATTTCTCCTAAGAATGAAAATAAGTATTTATAAAAAGGATATATACGAAAGATAATGGATAATTCAAGGGCTGTTTTTGTAAATTTCGTGTATCCACTGCTAGAGTATATGAAACCACTGCTAGTGGTTTTCAATCCACTGCTAGCAGCTTCCTGATAATGGATAATTCAAGGGCTGTTTTTGTAAATTTCGTGTATCCACTGCTAGAGTATATGAAACCACTGCTAGTGGTTTTCAATCCATTCAAGGGCTGTTTTTGTAAATTTCGTGTATCCACTGCTAGAGTATATGAAACCACTGCTAGTGGTTTTCAATCCACTGCTAGCAGCTTCCTGATAATGGATAATTCAAGGGCTGTTTTTGTAAATTTCGTGTATCCACTGCTAGAGTATATGAAACCACTGCTAGAGGTTTTCAATCCACTGCTAGCAGCTTCCTGATAATGGATAATTCAAGGGCTGTTTTTGTAAATTTCGTGTATCCACTGCTAGAGTATATGAAACCACTGCTAGAGGTTTTCAATCCACTGCTAGCAGCTTCCTGATAATGTCAAAGTATATATACGATAAAAAAAATAAGAAAAAAAGGATATATTACCCCATTTCTTTCTCGAGCAAGAACCTGAAAAAAGGTACGTATATTATTATCAGTAGTCGTGTGATTATTGATGGGTCTATGAGTTTGAACAAATGCTTAAATAACCTGAATAATTGTCTCAAGTTTGAACAAACGCTTATTTAACTCTGTAATAACACGATCCTGTGTTAGGCTGATCTCTATTATACTGCTCGCACTCCTGCGTATAATAGGTAAATGTTTCCTTTCAGTCTTGCCACGTTTGCGTGCTGCGGCCATCTTCTTCAACCACTCGTCATAGAGATGTGTTGTTTTCAAAGGTGGAGTTCTAGGTATGTAATCATGGAAAAATGCTGTAAACTTTATATACCAATCAGATCTCCTCTCAGCTATTGTCGGTGTCAGTTCTTTGACAGGATTCGAATCCTTAAAAAACAAACAATAATGTTCAATAAAAGATTGCATTAATGTAGAAATAAAGATTGCATTAATAAGAAAATTTTATATATTACTTTTACCTTTCCAAAAATAAACTTATAATCAGATCTTTTGAAGGGTGTATTCTTTGACCACGCTACTCCTCTTGGCATAATATCAGGAACTTTATTCCACCATAGAATGCTTCTTTCAAAAGACTCCAGTATCCAAATCTATACGGATTTTGGAATTTCAATAAAAAATAATAACATAAAATATTGATACACAAAATGAATCCAGTTTATATTGATATATAAAATATTAACCTTGAAAGCCAAAACGAATCCTGACAGTGTATAGGTTGGAACAAACTTGTTGTCTTTGTTAATACCTTGAAGGAAATCCCACTTGTGTTTATCTGCAACATCCAAAATTTCATCATACAAATGCCTCCAAATATGCTCTCCCCATGGAAAGGCATCCCAATCATCTAGGTTTTCAACTAATCGCATGAGAGAAACATCAACTTCCTGAACCAATAATCTGCCCATGAAGATAACCTCCAAAGCTAACAATAGACAAAGACGTACTGCATCTTCGTCGCATATGATACCAAATGCCTCTTCATCCTCAATTAAACCAAGAATATCTAAGTTTGTAATTTTTGAACCTGAATGTTTTGGGAAAACCCTTGACATAAAATTGAGGTGTCCAGATCCATATTTTTCAAAACTTACTTTTCCAAAATTAAAACCAGTGATAACCGAAAACTCTGGACGACCGAAATGTAGGAGACGGTCATCAATATAATATACAATCGGCATATCATAATGATTTTCATTCGGATAACATTGTTTTTGTAAAACATAATCTATCATATGTGCTTCGTGGTCAAAATAAGAAAGGTCCAACCATTTACCGAAACAAGTTGCCCGAAACAACTTCCTTCGATTTTTATCCAACTTGGATTTTATTAACGAAAAGTAGTTTGGTTTACTTCTGATGATGATTTTCGCCTCATATTCCTACAAATGAAAAAATAAAATGAGTAACAAAACTGCATTCAATCATCCAAGCCTCACACTACAATTTTGTAACAAATACCAAATATATTTTCAAAAAGTTAGAACAACAAAGAATCACATCTCAGACACCAGATAAATTACAAACCCAAACACAATCTAAAACCTTTTGCTAACTTAAATAAACAAAATTGTTGTTGCAAAACTACTATTAAACATGATTAATTTCAAATAAATAAGGGGAAAAACAAATATACGAACAATTTATACATAAAAATACATACCCGAATACGAAACATTTTTTTTTGCAGGATTTCGCGAAGACGATGGTTCTTGACTTCTAGGAGAAATTTTGTAATGGGGGTGTAATGTATGTGTTATTCTAATTCATTGGTTAGGAAAGATATGTGATAAGTAAAAACTATTTTTACCGTGGTGTAAAAATTGGATAACAGTACAAAGGTACTATTTGCCTAAAAACGCTCAAATAAATTCGCTTAAGTCGCTCGACATTGGGAAGGAGCAAAAGGAATAAAATGTTACTTTTTAAAGTTTGACTTTTTTCTCGAAAATATCAAAAAACAAATCGCGCGAATCTTAAAAAGTCGCTGGATATTAGTCGACTAAAAATCATAGGTACGAAAATGATTGGAATCTGAAAAGTGTCAGGACACTTGTCACTCTTACATTGGAAGGAAAAAGTCGCAAGTCTCAAAGTCTATTTTGGAAATACCTAAACTTTTTTCCTAAAAAGTGATGACACCTTGAGCAAAAGATGCATTTTCATAATTAGCCCTTGATTTTACTCTTTCTGAATAGACCAACTGTCATTTCTACACCACATTATTGGTGAATTTTTGTCATCAAACTCATCTTTATTTCTTTGATGAATTTTGTTATCAAATTCATCTTTATGTCTTTGATGAATATGAGTTACATTCTCGTTTATATTTTTCTTTGTAATTAATCTCATGTAACTCGAATAATATCCATGTATATTTTTCTTTTTTCTTTTTTTTTTTTCTTAAAGGTAAATTTCGTGTAACACGAATAATATCCATGTATATTTTTCTTTGTAATTGATCTCGTGTAACACGAATAATATCCATGTACCACAATCCTAACCTTAACCATTTGTGATGCATCATGGTGTTTGCTTGGTGATGCAATCTAAGATTTATGTAAAGTCTGAAACCGATTCGAGACTAGTGTCAAATCAGACTAGTCTACTGGATGTTCTTTGACTAGAAGGCCATCACAATTCGTTCTTTGCCTATTAAATTTATTCTAACTTTATTTGCCAAAGATGAACCCTAACTTTTAGGTCCTATAACTTTCACTAACTTTGAATACATATAACTATAAGCTTGCGTGATTTAACGACATTTTATTGAATTAGATGCACCTCGAAGAGAGCTTCGTAAAGATATATTACATGTAAAGCTAGTGTAAATGAAATATGGAGTCTAGAAAAGAAATGTTGAGTTTGTCCCACATTGTTCGATGGGCAAACTTTTGATGTTTTTATACATTGTTGC
The DNA here is from genome assembly GCA_019973895.1 of Chrysanthemum seticuspe. NCBI lineage: Eukaryota > Viridiplantae > Streptophyta > Magnoliopsida > Asterales > Asteraceae > Chrysanthemum > Chrysanthemum seticuspe. Next base: position 253,048,185 of record BPTQ01000001.1, on the reverse strand, counting down.
ATTAAGAGCCGTTGTTGTCCTCGAAAGATATGACCTTAATTCTTTTAGGGATGAAAACTGTTCTTTCTGCCACATCATGGGTTAGTTTTTTTTCAAATTCTCCCAACTTTATTTCTTTGAAGATTATATTTTACAATCTCGTTTATGTATTTCTATGTAGCGTTCAAGTATAATTAACAGTATAAAGAAATTTTAAAAGACTACTGTTTGAATCTTTTAAACAATTTCCACAACCAAGAGATGTGTTAGAGATGATTATTCCCCTCTTAAACTTCGATATATCATATCATTAAAACATATGAACACATGTCTCCCAAGAAACATAACCCCATGGGCTGTAGTTGCGCCATCTAAACTTTAATGTAAAGTTAGAAACATATATTAAAAATCCCAGTGTTTCAAGACTAGCGAGCCAATCGTCAAACCACGAGACTAGTGTGTAAAATCAAACCAATCTCTTGGAAGACGGCCATCACAATTTCAAAACTTGAATTTGAACTGACCATCACATACTTATGAACTTGTGTGATTTATATTGAATTTTAACTGACCATCACATATTTATAAGATCAACCCTATAATTATGACCAACTATAAAACATATAATTATGAACATGTGTGGTTTATATTGACGACATTTAATCGAGTTACATACACCTCGAAGAGAGCTTCTCAAAGACAAATAGATGTCAAAATTGGAGCTAGTGTAGATGCAATATGGAGTCTTCAAAATTGGAGCTAGTGTAGATGCAATATGGAGTCTTCAAAATTGGAGTTAATGTTTTTGTAAGTAAGAATGTAGATGTTAAGACATAATCACTTGAGCTCTTTAGATTGACTTGGCAGAAACCCATGCCATATTATAGGAGGATTTTTTTTGTCAATTCCTTGCCCTTTTTTATTTATTTATTTATTTTATTTTTTTTTTAAATTATGATTTATATTTTCGTGTAGTTTATCTTTATATCTTTGAAGGTTATGATTCGGATTTTCGTTTGTTTTCGTGTGATTTTGAGTACGAATTATTTCCGCACACCATGTATTTTCAAAACTTTTAATCTTAGCCATTTGGGATGCATCATGATGATTGCGGTAAATATCTGTATGAAATATATGTATGAGCCAAGGTTAACATAAGATGAACCCTAACTTTTAGGTCCCAAAATTTTCACTAACTATGAACACGTATAATTATAAACTTGCTTGATTTGTATTGACAACATTTTATTGGGTTACATGCATCTCGAAGAGGGCTTCGTAAAGATATATTACGTATAAAAAATAGATCTACTGTAAATGCATTATTAAGTCTTAAAAAAAGTGTTTGGAGATCAAACTTTTTATGTGTTTATAAGTATGAGTGTATACGCTTAGTTACATTTCCTTAAAAATGTTGCACAAACGACTTTCGCCAATTTCTAGAGAATATAAGATTTGATCTCACTCTTTCCTGGAAGTTGGCAACGTGTCGTTTCTACCACATTATGGGTGAATTTTTGTCGTCGAACTCATCTTTATTTCTTTGAAGACTATGCATTACATTCTCGTTTATATTTTTCTTTGTAATTGATCTCGTGTAACACGAATAATTTCTATATATCTCCTTGTTATTGATCTCGTGTAACATGAACAATTATCATGTACCACGGTCGTGTATCCAAGATTTTCACAGCTTTTAACCTTAACCATTGATGATGCATCATGATTTTCAAGATAACATCCAAGCAAAATATCTTTTCGATGGGCATTAGGTGCCATCTAAACATAATGAAAAATCTGAAACATACATAAAAGTCACCATGTTGCACATATCATTTTCCGGTGTTTCAAGATTGGTGAACCAATCTTCAAACCAGATTCGAAACAGGATACAAGTCTTTTTGTCATTTACAAGAGGCCATCACATATTTATTAGATCAACCCTATAATTATGACCAACTATAAAACATATAATTTTGAACTTGTGTGATATATATTGACGACATTTTATCGAGTTACACACCTCAAAGAGAGCTTCGTAAAGATGAATTACATGTCAAAATTGGAGCAAGTGTAAATGCTGAAAGGTTTATGGATAATTATTAATATTAGTATGACCGGATTCGAACTCGAGACTTCGGGATTGCACACATTACGTATGAGAGTTGATGTTAATAATTAATATATAAAATGTTATTATTAATTATTAGTCACGAAATAAAACATAACGATAGTTAAATATTTAACGAGGTTTGGTTAACGGTCGTTAAATGTAAACTAAGAGGACTAAGAATGAAATTAGTGGACAAGAAGGATCTAGAATCCCCTTGGGGGAGCATGGCCGGTCGTGGGCTATCAAACCCAAGGAGGTGGGATTTCTTGGTCACCAAGTTTTGAGAAACTATAAATACAAACCCTTGTATTCATTATTCTCCTAACCTTGGATCACCAATATACCTAATTTCTCTTCTTCTCTCTCCCTCTTTGTGTGGCCGGTCGTATACCCTCACCACAAGGGTGTTCAATTTTGCTTAACTCAAAGAAACAAGTGTTTGGTTTTATTTGTGATTCAAGAAACTAGCTTTTCACATCAAATCGCTAATAGTACGTGTGTACAAGAACGAAAGACAAGCACGCTTGAGCTTGTAATCTTGGTGGTCGACTTTTGGTTGGGTCGAATTTAATAAACCCTAAAGTTAGGGTTTTGGGTTTTGTTCTTGTTCAATTACCGTTTAATTCTTGAATTGCTAAAAGGTACGCGTTTTCTTATTCGGTTAATTACTTACATAAATTATTCCTATTTACTTCCGCTGCATGCTTTGATGATGTTATTTGATTTTATATAATTGTTATGAGTATTGAATCCCAACAGTGGCATCACGAGCCGTTAATATGATGTAATTAATTACCGAAACACATAAAAATTTGATCTTTATGATTATATGCATGTTTTTTTATGGTTTCTAGGGTTTTGAATTCGAAACCCTAATTTTTTAATGATAGGGTCGATTACCCTTATTTTATTTAATTAGGTTTTAATTTTCTAAAACTTGTAGAAACCCTAGGATTGCATGCTAATTTTATGTGGTTAATTAATGAATAATTGTTATGTGCCATGTAATATGCGTATCTTGGGTGATAATTGTTATGCGGAATCCATGGTGGAACATGTATGTTTTGCCATGGAGTATTGTTTGTTATAAATTGTTTAGTTGATACACACATGTTCTATTTATTTGATAATTATTGAATTGAGGAAGACCTCAATTATAACTAATAAAAATTCGTTACGTGCTAATTGGTATATTATTAACTTTGGCTTACGCAATCGACTTGTCGATGTATGTGGCTCATCTACCTTGTAGTTGAAAGCCCTAGTTAATGTATGCATTTATTTACGCCTAGAATTGTTTATTAGCGTTTATCGAAATAATTATGCATGTGGCTAATTGTTTTTACATATGTTAAATTGTTTAGTTATATGTTTATATTATTTGAGTGTGTTTAATTTTTATTAAAATGCTTTTTTGTTTATATAATTGTTTGACATGTTAGTAAGCAAAAAGGGTTTTTATGAATAGAAAATTAAATGGACTAAATAATGGCGAAACTGTGTTATCTAAGAATTATTCTTGAACTTTTAATCGATTGATGCGACTGTACTAAATGGTTAGAACGGCTCACCCACTAGAACAAACTAAAAAGGGGTTAAAAGAAGTGCGCACAGTCACACTGAAATGATGTCTAAGGTTATGCTTCAGCGCTTACCTGGTCCTCTGCCCTCTGTGAGTTCGATTGGAGCTACCTAGTATAACCATTCTATGTACGAAGCATCTTAGTGCAAAGTTGTAAGTTTCTCAACGCATCGATTAAAACTTTGTAGAATTTAATCTTAGCAATTAAAATACAAGTAAGTTTTTTTCGAAAATTTTGTGTTATAAAGTTGTATGCATGCTTCTTTATACATAAGTTTTGATTACACATCAAAAATTGTACCCTTTAAAATTTAAGTTTATGCCATCTAATGATATGAAACACTTGAAGTTGTAATTTAGTTATGTGAGACCTTGATCTAGATTACAATGACAAGGTGAATTATTTTGTTGTGTGAGACCTCAGCTTAATGATTTGCAGTTTCTAAATTAGACAACTTAATTAAGTTAGTTAGTGAGACTTATGACTTAAGGCATAAGATGGGATGAAACATGCTTACGTTTTTCATTAATTGTTTTGGCAAAATTGTAAATCCCATAATTTCTAGGAATTGAAAACTTGTTTGTCAATTATTGTTCTTTGACAATTACCTATTCTATACTTTCATCACTAGCAGATCAACTGATGTGGTGAAACTATGATAACGAGGGTCCTAGATTCAAGGAAAATTCTATGGTTAATATGAATATTGACCAAGGGTATTTTATTTTCTTGAAAGATTTAATTATCGAAAATACTAAAATTGAATTTTGTTAATTTTTTTGATTGTATTAATGCAACATTAAACCGTAAACGTGGTTTGGGCTTTGGTAAATTGATCTAGTTCTGTTTTCAAACAAATGTTTGATCAAGAAAAATTTACTAAAAGACAAACATAAACTCTTTTCCATGGAAGAAGAGTGAGACTCAATCCTATTTCTTTTCATGATTGAGAAAGGTATGTTAGGAACATTAGAATTTTCTAAATTCTAATATAACTCATAGCAACTTTAATAGTTAAGAAATTGCACACCATGTTTTCCTTAAGAGATTTCATTACCCTCTGTTGGTGATTGAATTCTTATATGACATTTTGGTCAACTAGAAAACATGTTTGACATTTTATGAGTTATTAAATTAGAAGCTAGACTAATTACCGCAAAATTGGTAAAAGACAAACTAGTATAGTTTATCAAGTTGTTTTGCTTTGACCAATTAAAGGTGCTACACACCATTGTGGGGATAGTAGACCTATTAAGGAAGAAATTGCATGCTCAATTTTTCAAGTTATAGCATTGATGGATAATCCATTATCTACAAAGTAGAATACACTCTTTTAGTACCTAAGTAATTGTTACGAATGGTCTTTAAAAGGGGTAACAACGTAATAGCACGCTATTTTCATTGGTTAATGAACACTTACAATGTTGTCAAATCCAGTGGGAGTATGGTGTATTAATGAATAAGACATTATTGTAACGTTGTCTAATTCAGTGGGAGTTACAAGATTTATTATCTTGGTAGATTTTCTTGAAATAATACATTACGTTCAAAAATGTAGACATTCATAATCTCAAGGATAGTCATGAACGTTTCTTTGATAATTAAGTGTTCCTACATCTACTTGTAATGCTTATATATCTATGACACTATCATATTGCTCACATAAACAAACGAATGTCATGGTGTTTATCTACTATATGATGTTGTTCTATGCACAAGTGGGAGAAGTATTTATTGTGTGCAAAGGAACAACACATACAAATATGATTAATGGATTCTCTTGATCGTAAGGTAAGAGATTAACGTTCTAATAAGATTGTCTTGCTTAAAGAACATGTGTCAAGATTATAACATAGACTACTTTTATGTCTTATGTCATTCAAAATATAGAAACACTTGAAGTTACATTTTAGGTTAAGTGAGATCTTGGCTAGATTGTAATCTCAAGGTAAATCTCCACTTATCGTGGGATCGGGCGTGGATGCTTTTGCAGTTTCTTAAGTTGGACACTTCATGGAATGACATAATTAAATAAAGTAATACTATCTTAAATATTTATGTATTTTTAGAATGACATAAATAGATAGAGTAGTATATTAACTTGAAAATAAATTAATTGAAACCATGATGTGGTGTTCATAATTACTTTAAATTATAAATATTTATGTGTTTCTTTGTAAAGTCACAAACATGAAGTCTTTTCATTATTACAAGACATATAATATAAAGTAATACGTTAACTTGTTATGTCTTCTTATTAAGACATAAAGACATTGGTAAATGACTTATAACGTATAATGAGATTATAACTGTTTATGTTTTCTAGTTGAGACATGGACATGAAGTGACTTGATCAAAAGTACTTGAGTTATAAAGCATGCAATTGGCTTGGAATTTTATTTGGTAAATAGGTAAGCCAAAAGGAATATGTTTATCTTACATATTGTTAGATTGTCTTACAATATTAATTCTAATGAAATACTGTATGTATATGGAATGTTCAGTTAGAAGAATCAAACATTTGTTACATTGTTTGATTCAAGATAACTATATCTTCTTTTCTTCCAAAATTTATCAAGGTTAGAAAATTGAGTATTGATTGGA
>BPTQ01000001.1:253028369-253041806 GCA_019973895.1 Chrysanthemum seticuspe | reverse complement strand
CTCACAATCATACCAATATTCAGCATCAAGATCAGGTTCAAACATGCTCTTTATAGCAGCCCACACAAACTTAGCTAACTCTCCATTTGGACCTAACTTCCCATATCTGAACTTCATTACTTTCCACAACTGGTCCAAATCACTGTTAGTCAAACAATCCAGTAAGATCCCAAATGTTAAATAAGTGGATTTGCATCCATCACCACTTGTAATCTCAACTACTTCTCTACCTCTTTGTATAACAATCTGCCAATCGATAATAGGATGAACTGCTTTTAAAGGAATAGGATTAATAGGTTCAGGATTAGGACTATTAGTCTCCTTAAAATACTGTTTAGTTCTTTCTTTCTTTTTCAAATCTTCATCCACCTTTTGTCTTTTATAACTGGATTGCTTCTTTAACCATTCTGCTTCTTTCTCAGAATTCATAGGAATGTGATCTTCTTTAACCCTCATACACATCTGACAAAGCTCCTTCAGCCTCTCAACTGAACATGTTCTTAGATTTACACCAACATTTATGCCTGAATTCTTGATAATCTTCATGTATGAATTTCTCATCTCGCTCTTTGTAGGAGGTTTCTTTCTTTTGACTTGCTTTTTCTCTTTTTTGAACCTTGTTGCCCATTCACACAAGATTCTTGCTTTTTGATTATTAGAGAACAGTTCCCACACTTCACGAGTGTACTCATTCCCAATATTATTAGAAGCTTCAAGATAGGATTGTGAATCCTCCCAATCATCTATCCATCTCTGATTAGCTTCCTCCTCTTGTAGCCTTTTCCTTTCTATTTTTGCTTTTTCTGCAGCTATGATTCTTACACCTAAGTCATGATCATAAGCAATCTGCTCTTCTTTATTCTTAAACTTTATATCAAGTTCAACAATACCTTTTCCCTTTCCAATATCTGGTAGAGCCACCTTCTTGTTCAAAGGCTCACCAATAGTCAAGCTTTTAGTCAAGGGTTTAGGTCCAGTTGGTTTAAGAAATATAGGAGCCGGTGCAATGGTAGGTGTAGGGTTTGATGAACTTTTGCTTAAATTTATCAATGTACTGGCAGCCTCCTTGTCAACTTCTTTTGATTTAGGTGGTGAAACAGATGTAGTTGTGACAATTGTAGATGTGGTAGTAATAGCAGTGTGTGAGACTACTATATTGTCTACTACAGTTTTCAAACTAGCCGTGGTTACAGAAACGCTAGCCATGGATGTCTCCTTTAGCACCTCCTTCTCTTTAACTTGTACATCACTTGGTGTCGTTACCTCAGTTGAAGTTATAGCAGTGGGTTCTGAGTAACTATCAGTGGTTGCAGAAACACTAGCAGTGGATGTGTCCTGCACCACCTCCTTCTCTTTAACTTGTGCATCACTTGGTGGGGTTAACTCAGTTTCAGTTGTAGCAGTGGGTTCTGTGTAACTATCAGTGGTTACAGAAACACTAGCAGTGGATGTGTCCTGCACCACCTCCATCTCTTTAACTTGTTCATCAGTTGGTGGGTTTACCTCAGTTGAAGTTGTAGCGGTGGGTTCTGAAAGACTATCAGTGGTTACAGAAACACTAGCAGTGGATGTGTCCTGCACCACCTCCATCTCTTTAACTTGTACATCAGTTGGTGGGTTTACCTCAGTTGAAGTTGTAGCGGTGGGTTCTGAAAGACTATCAGTGGATGTTTCCTGCACCAAATCCTTCTGTATATCATCTAATACAGTCTTCACGATCTCGAGTACAGCTTCATTCCCATCTTTATCAGACACCACATACTGCCCTCCATGATCTACACTATCCATATCCACATCCTCATCCATATGCACAACTGCATCCTCCCCTGAATTAAATCCTTCAGTCGTCCCCTGTTTTTTTTGGTCCTCCAAAACCACATCTTGACAGGATCTCACATTCTTAGTATGTTTCCTAACTCTTCTAACAACACTACGCCCATGTCTCCTAACTTTCTCCATCACAAACATCCTGCGCTTCAATTGTCTGATCGTATTCTCCATTTTTGTACATTTAACCGTCAATTCATTTAATCGTTCACGATTTTCATCCCCAACTCGACCTGTGTTAACTGGTCCGAGAGGTGGTTCATAGGAAAAGGCATCATGTTGATGTTCATCATTATACGTCCATTCATGTTGATGTTCCAAGGTACCCTCCTCAGTTCGACCTGTGTGAACTGGTGCCCGTGGTGAAGTTATCATATCATCAGGGTTGGTGTCAGTGGTTACACTCGTACTAACAGTGGGTGCAACTACGGTGTCAGTGGGGTCAGGTTCAGTCAATTGGGGTTCATTTACATCATCAAACTCACGAATGACAGGTAAATTAATCATATGCGGGAACAATGGAACAGTTGGGATTGTTAAATTAGGCTTTTGGTTCCTCATATGAGCAAAAACCTTAGGATGCATATAATACACCTCATACTTTGTATTATGTTCAACAGGTTCTGCTATTTGGCTATCCACAATAAGTTGAACAAACCTAGGATACAAGTAATATTTACCTTTCTTCCTAATATTCTGCAAAAACCCTTCAAAAATCATGCTAGACCAATTGAATTCCCTCCCTTCAGATAGACAAATTAAAGCAGTTGCAATTTTGGAGGGAAATTCATTAAACCCAGTGGTCTTATTACTCAGACACATCAGCAAGGTGTGAATTAAAAACTTCCATTCGGGAGAAAACATACATTTCAAAATTTTTACCCTGTCTCCCCTTCTTGCATAACCTAATCTTTGTAAACCTATAAATATATCATTATCAGAAAGATTAACTAGTCCATTAGCATCATCGAACATCAACGTACCTCTAATGACTTCCTCATCCACCAAAATCTCATTATCATCCACCACAGTCCTAAACACCTCAAATCCATCTCGCTCCTGTATCTCAGCATTACCCCAAAAAGCATGTATATAGTCTTTAAGAATTGTGGGTGCTACACTTAGTGCAAACCGAATTTTAGTGTGGTTGATAAAATCAATCATGTCATGAAAACCATCTGATTGATTATTTTTTATTAAGTAAGCAACTAGGTTATGGGTGTTGGAATACTGCGACGGCATTGTGAGTTGTTATGGAATATGATGTGAGATTTTGAAATTACCAGTTTGGAGTGGTTAGGGTTTATGTGGAGCGTCAATTGGAAGTGATTTGAAGATCAATTACTTCAACTGGCAGTGATTTGGGGGAAAAAATAAGTTTGCACCAAATTTACAAAACACCCCCTTGAAGTATGCATTACCATGCAATTGATAGCAGTGGATTTCAAACCACTAGCAGTGGTTTGATAAAGTATAGCAGTGGATACATCAAATTTACAAAACAGCCCCCCAAGTATATATTATCAGGAAAACCACTGGCAGTGCATTGACAACCACAAGCAGGGGTTTGATAGGCACTAGCAGTGGTTTGATTGACGGTAGCAGTGGATACATCAAATTTACAAAACAGCCCCTCAAATGATACATTAAGAGGAAGCTGCTAGCAGCGGGTTGAAGACCACTAGCAGGGGTTTCATAGACGGTAGCAGTGGATACATCAAATTTACAAAACAGCCCCTCAAATGATACATTAAGAGGAAGCTGCTAGCAGCGGGTTGAAGACCACTAGCAGAGGTTTCATAGACGCTAGCAGTGGATACATCAAATTTACAAAACATCCCCCCAAGTATACATTATCAGGTCAAGTACAAGAAATAATGAAAATCACGTGCTTATATGTACGACTTATGATTTTTTAAAATAATTTGTAATATACGTGTCTCGTTTTGTAATTTTTTTAAATAATTTGTAATATACGATTTTTATAAATAATTTGCAACGTGTCAAATAACCAAACACTTAATGAATACCAAAGTCAACCAATTAATTTACTCCTCAACAACTTATACCTTCCCCACATTAATTTTATGATTCCATATTAACTTCTATTTAAGAACCTATAACTCAGATACTACCCATATCACACATACCCCAATTATTAACCTCAACTGCTTTCACCTCAACTTCTTCATCTTCATCTTCATCACTGCACCACCACTACATCATAGCGCCGCCTCCACCACCACTACATCACCGCGCAGGTATCGTTTACTACTTTTTATAAATACTCTTGACTGACCGTAAAAAGCTACATGGGTTTTTGTTATATAGTTTTAATCTTAACTGGGTATCTCTTGTTTATTAGGTATTGTTATATAGTATATGCAATTGATTAGTTGTAGGAATATATGATTTGCTTTTATACTTGTTTCAAATTGATTAGGTGTCACGGGTTCCAATCCGAGGCCAAGCCGTGACCGCAGTCGGGGCCAAAAGGTAAGATATGTCGTTGCGTATTTTAAATAGCTTAGGGTTTTAAGTAATGAGAACTATCCAAGCATCGGGTTTTAAAAAGACCCTTTAAACCATTAAGCTCGATTTGGTCATTTTAACAATTAGGGTATGAGGGTAGGATGGTGGATTTTTGGGACATAAACCAAATTCTTGGCAGGGTTTTGGGGTCCAACCCCTTTCATGTGTAATAGAACTTTAACTAGGATAATGAGATCATGTTGTGTTCATATGCTTGTGATACAAAAGATTTGATCGTGTTTGCGGACGACTATTTGAACAGTGTGTATATGGTTGAGGGTTCTTGAAAACAAAAGAATGCTGTTAGTGTGTATGCTTAAAGTGCTATTATACCATTGCCCAACACCATTTCATTCTCCTTTTTACAATGATCTTCCCAAAAACTCACCAACAATTCTCTCCTATATTATCAAACAACAATATAGAAGTCAAACAGCCATGACACGTAGCTTCTCTGATGGTTTACGACGAGGAGGTACACGGTTTCTTGGTCCGGTAGATACCGGAAAGTGTAAAGCCATTTCTTGTTACGGTATGTAGAAGTTACCTGATGAAGAGGGTTGAATCATGAAGTGTAGAAAGGTGGTGCAAAAGGGTTTAGCTTGCTTTGAGATTGTTTAACTGAGTGTGTGTTTTTAGTGGTGTCTTTTTTGGTGACAAAGTCCATGTTTCCGTGTGGTATGAGATCATAGATGATAACAAGATAGATGAAATGGTTGGTAATGATATATATATAATGGTGGCGAGCGATATGAGTGTTTTTGAGGGTGCCTCATTAACTCCACTTCACTCGCCATCACTATCATTACAAAACCATGTCATCTATTTCTTATAATCTCTGACATCTCTTTGTTACACAGAAACATGGAGTTTCTCAACAACAAACAGACACTAAAAACAGACACAGGCACGGTTATGAACTCTCTACGCATGGCTAAACCACTTTGCACTACCTTTCTACCCTTCAAGATTCAACTCTCATCATTAGGTAACCATTACAAACCGTAACAAGAAACGTGTTGTACACTTTCCCGTATCTACTGGACCAAGAAACCGTGTACCTCGTCGCCGTGAACCATCAAAGAAGCCACGTGTCATAGACGCAAACTTCAATTTTGTTGGTTCATAATATAGTAGAGAATTTTTGGTTTGTTTTTGGGGTGATCATTGTAAAAAGGATAAGGAAATGGTGTCGGGCAATGGTATAATATAACTTTAAGCAGACACACTAACATCATTCCTTTGTTTTCAGGATCCCTCAACCATATACACACTGTTCAAATAGTCGTATGCAAACACGATCAAATTTCGTGTATCACAAGCATATGAACACAACATGATCTCATTATCCTTGTTAAAGTGCTATTACACATGAAAGGGGTTGGACCCCAACACCCTGCCAAGAACTTGGTTTATGTCCCAAAAAATCCACCATCCTACCCTCCTACCCTAATTGTTAAAATGACCCACTCGAGCTTAATGGTTTAAAGGATTTAAAATACCCGATGATTGGATAGTTCTCATTACTTAAAACCCTAAGCTATTTAAAATACGCAGGTTAAGCTTTGGTCAAACTCGAAGAAGCAGGAGATATCGGAAGTCTACTGACAAAAGACCCTGGTTAACACGAGTTCGCGCCTTATGTGTTACGATATGTTTGTAGAGAATAACTTGGTTAGGATTACCGCTAAATGGATTATAGGTATAGTTTTTGAACATTTGCTTATACGTAGCTTAGGTATAGTTTTCGGACCATTGGTGATTTTGGAAACACATTTTATGTTATCGATTGATGCTTATATAAGAAATTATGTTTAACGAACTTGTGTTGTTGTGACAAAACAAAAACGTATATGATGATAACTTCTAAACTATATACAAATATCAATTAACAGTCAAAAAATAAATGATGATAACTTCTAAACAGTATACATTTTTTTTCTTGTAAACAATATACATTTTACACTTCTATTTTAAAACAACTATAATTCCACTCTATTTAACAACTCCTATCACAACTACCAACACATTTTGTGGTTATCACTCTATATTTCCACACTCTATTTTTAATCCTCTCTAAAAAAAACGTATCTCAACCAACAACAACAATGTCCAAGCCCCGTCTTCCCCTCTTGGATCAACTATCCCGTACAACAAACTCTCGATCTGTCAAGTCTATGATGATTGTGGAATATTGGGGAGAAGTTAGGGATACTGTTCGGGATGAATTAGATCTGCAAGAGAAGATTGACGAGCTAACTGCTCGTGTACAACGTAGGGATGTGCTTATTGGAGAGCTGTTGGTTGTGGGTCCAACTAACTCGTCTGTTGCGTCTGTTCGGCACATGAGAAGGATGCAAATTGAAGATAGGGCTGAGATTGTAAGGAAGCAGACCTCCATCTTAGAAAGGCGTGCTCGCGTTTCTTCTTTGTTATCCTTCATTGAACATCTTGAGTCAATGGTCCTTTGAATTTGTGAAGCCTTCATGTTAGGTTTATGTTTTGTTTAGGTTAGTTATGGTGGGTTATGTGTGTACTAGTTAAGTGTAACTACTTTTGTTTATGTCGTTGTCAATCTTAGTCTTATTTGTCTTTGTGTTTTACAAAACAACCTACATTGACGTTGAATTAAAAAAGCAAAATTATATCGCATAATCGACATAATTAAAATTAAAACATAAAATAAAATAGCAACCACATAAATCCTTGTATCCAATTTTTGGTTAGTAAAACAAAATATGTTTGTCTACTCGGTTTAAGTTGGTAAGATGAAAATGGCGCATTAATAAGGTCGCTTGGAATACATCGGTTTATGTGAAAGTACTTGACATGATACATACATTGGTTTGTGTGATAATACTTTTTTACACTTATTGTTGTTTGACCTCAAATCGGAAAAGATTTGCATTTGACTTGTAAATAAATGTAGAGTTCTTGTCGGGCTTCGGTCTGATAGTGGGCAGAAAGCGGTAAGAAGAAAAAAGGCGCTTTAAAAAATGTCGCTCACAATATATTGGATTACGTGATAGTACTATTAAACACATGTCTTATTTCATATATATTTTTGGGTACCAAAAATGTCTTATTGCATATAAAGATCATACTTTCTTCTACATACTTGGGTGATACATGCTCAAAATGTTATGAATTACGACTAAGTTTATTGCTTATAAAATATCGCTTAAAAAAAGTTGTTTAAAAAACTAAGTAAAATTATTCGCTTAACAATTTAAAATAAAGGGAACTAAACTAAATAAAGACATATAAATTTAGGCCACTTAAATACAATTGTCGAATATACAATTTAGCAATACAACTATTGTGAGTCCATGCACGTTTGCAATACGTTTAAACACGTCTCCTAATGTCACGATTACTGCCAGGCATGGAAACCTGTCAAATTAAAGAAAAACAAAGGTTCAACATTTCCTCAAGTAAACAAATTCATCAAGTAGTGTACTATACTTATTTTGGTTCAAATTGGCTATCAAATGAATATGGCTTATAACAAATTCATCAAGTAGTCTAGTATACTTATTTTGGTTCAAGTTGGCTATCAAATGAATATGGCTTATAAGTCAAAACGCCATAATTACTATGCGTGGCTATCAAATCAAAAGAGCTTATAACTAATATAAAAACACACATAAACCAAAGGAAAACTATAACTGTTGTTTTCTTTAAAATGACTACAAAAATGCCTTTCTGCGAGGAGTTAGCTGCTGCTGCTGGTTCTAGTCTCGTTAGAGATATGATGGTGGAGAAGTTTCGTAGGGAGGTTACTGTCACTAGGGTGGACGAAGCAGAATTAACCAAAAAAGCCCAAGATATTAGGGCTCGTGTTACTGAGAGGGATTTCGTGATTGCAGAGTTGGAGCTTTTGTATCCCTTTGATTCAGGTGTGCAAAGTATTTCACAGTTGAATATTTTGCAAAATGAAGATTTGGCAGACATTGCAAACATGTTGGTGAAGGTTGTGAACAAGCAGAAGCGAACAAGGGAGCTTATGTCATTCATTGAGAAGCTCAAGTCTATGGTGTACTGAACTGGTTTCTTCTGGGTTTTTTCATATGTGTTTTCAGTTTAATATATGGTTAGGAATGTATGATGTTTATGTTTATGCTTATGGATGTTCTATAAACCTATTAAGGTTAATTTTGTTGGATATTTTAATATATGCACTTACTTATTTATGTTTGTCTAAGTACTTTTGTGGAACATACCTGTGTTATAACCTGCTCCCTTGATATGCTGGCTTGTAACGTAGTGTTGAAAACATAACCTACATCATCAAAAAAAAGTATAATCGATATGGATACGTGTCGTGGTAAGTGTGATATGAATTAATCGGTAACTTTGACGCACCAGGTAAAATATAAGTGTCTGCTATAAACAAAAAAAAAAAAAAAAAAAAAAAAAAAAAAAAAAAAAAACAAAAAAAACAAAAAAAAAAAACGGCGATATTGCTGGGCTGCTAAATGCTACTTTGTGACACATATATCGCCTGGTTTATTAGATTTATGTGTCACAAAGTAGAATCTAACAGCTCAGAAATAGCGTTGTTTTATTTTTTATTTTTTTTTATTTTTTATTTTTTTTGCACCACCTTAATTTTTTTATCGATCGCCTGCAAAGGATTTATCTTGCTCTTCAATGAAAACCAACTTACGCTTAACCTTCGGCTTAGCAACTACATCCCTATGGCTAACAGACATATCGACATCAACATCAATAAGGATGCTTGCTTCTTCTTCTGCCCAAGCAATAAGCTCATCATATGTCATATTGCTTGCATCTTTTAATCTTCTTCCATGTATAATCAATTTGGTTGTATAATCATCTTCAGAATCATAAAATTTAAGATTTTGATAATAAAAATCAAATAAGTTTTGGGGATTATGTGCCATATACATCATTAACTTCCCATATCGATCAGCAAGGTCATACATGGCAGCCACATCCCTATCACACTCTATTAGTTTCAATCCTACCTCTAATTTGACATTGTGGTAAACAGAAAAACAACGAATGGAAATTTAGCTCAGTATGTTCTTTCAGAAACTGGCACATACTATTATAGTCCACCTTCCTATTCTTGGACACACTCCAATAAAAAACACTCCCATTTTCATACCTCAACGGTTGGAAATAAAACTCCCCCAAAACATGAACGTCAAACAGGTAACGAGGATCTGAACTCCAAATAGGTGCCATCCTATTACAGGAACACGTAAAATACAATACTTTAAAAAATATAAATAATTTTAAATGTAAACCCTAATTAGATTCGAATATTGAAACATCAAATATAGACAAAATTGATATGGGGGACCATGACAATAAAGTATGACGAACCTTTCGCACAATTCAATTTTAATAATCGAACGAAAACGACAGTTGTATTAGATTATTAAGAAGATAGGGTTCTGGTCGGTAGGAAGTGAATGTGGGAACAAAAAGATAAAAGACACAGTATTAGTGTATCATAAATCGCTAAATTGAAAAAAAGCGCTTTTAAAAAGTTACTCAGAATATTTTGGGATATGTGATAGTACATTACAGTTGTCGTATAAATGTATGCAATAAATGTATGCAATAAAAACAACCGTTTGGTCATTAAATATAAAAACAAAACAAAACAAAAAAAAAACATTTTCAAAACAATTTTTACCACTCTATAAATACCAACTTCACCTCAAACACATTTTTTAACACACAATTTCAAACACAATTGAAGCTCAAAATACTTCCCAACACAAGATTTAATATGGCTTGCCGTCTCCCCCATTATGTTGAAGATATGCAAGTGTACGTTCAAAATCAATGCAATATCGATCATGAGGCTCGAAAAAACGCTATTATAAGCGTCATTAAATTGTTTGACTAGGCAAAGGCGGAAAAGGAACAAATGAGACAAAACTACCAGAGTTGCAACGACATTACTACTGAAAGAAAAGCTGTGATCGACAAATTTTTGAAAGATCAAGCACGCAAAGATTGCGAGGTTGCTGACAACTTGTGGCGGTGTGTTTCGAATATAACGAACAACGCCAGCACCAAAATCAATTGGAGCTATCGGGAGAACAAAAACGATGCTGTAGACGATGGTGTAGACGAGGAAGATTTGGCTCGGTTCGAGGGATTTGCTCGTTCTCGTACTCCCTCGTATGACTATGCATGCGGGGAGCATTCAGATTAGATTTATGATTTATGTATTTCGGATTGTTTTTATTTAGCATTGTAAAATTTTAATTATTAATGAAATTTTAGTTTATGTTAAAAATGATTTTAAAAAAAATTAAAAATAAAGTTTCCTTGTGTCATTGGAGAGAGAAAGGTGACGTGGCGCAGGTTGTCCCAGTTCGTCCCAGGTCGCGACTGGGACCAGCCTTACAATATACTAACAATGGTTAAACAACACTATTAGCAGTGGTTTAATTCAAGCATTGGATTCATTCTTCTGGCAGTGTTTTCATCAACTCTAGCAGACGTTTCATCAACTCTAGCAGTGGTTTAATTCAAGCATTGGATTCATTCTTCTGGCAGTGTTTTCATCAACTCTAGCAGACGTTTCATCAACTCTAGCAGTGGTTTAATTCAAGCATTGGATTCATTCTTCTGGCAGTGGTTTCATCAACTCTAGCAGTGGTTTGAAATGTCCTAGCAGTGGATACACCAACCACACTCCAATCTCTTGACCAATATTACATCTACCAAAAGTAGTCAAAAAATAGTGATATTATGAACTAATATGAAGGATTACAACATAATGGTTGTGTTGTGAAAGTCCTTACAATAAACTGTTAAAATTTGTAACAGTCTAAACAGTCCAATCGAATACAAGTATATACACACCCACAACTGAAAAGTTTGTTCATGTAACCCAACAAAATAAATAGAGAAAATGTCATAACAATCTACATACATGAAATTAAACCTTATCCGATTTCCTAACAAATATGGAAAACAGGATACACCAAACCATCATAAGACTCTACATACATGAACTTAAACCTTATCATCTTTCCATGCTCAAACTCACAATCTTCAAAAAAGTAGTTCCAGTCACCTAATGCATTCACATGATTCACCCGGAATGGATTGTCTCTATGATAGTCAATCTGAATTTGCATCATGTATTCGACTTCATCATTCCTAAAAAGTGCATTTTGATAAAAATGCATAGGATGATTCTGAAGAAAATGGTCTGGAATGTCCTGGTGTGCAACAATTACATAAATTGTATAAAATTATATAAATGCATAGACAAAAAAGTACACACAAAAAACAAACTTACAAGTTTACATAACGGAAGAATTTCAGTAGACCTTCTGTAAAAGACATCAGTTCGCTCACCAAAATGATCAAGGTGACCAATCCATTGGCAAATGTGTTGCATTCGCTCATCACATGTTTCAAAAGTATCAAAATAAATCTTAAAGATAAATGTTATGATATTACTGAATATGATTATGAGATTTCAAGCCTACCTCCATCTTCATTATCAAGATCATTTTGTGGAAAAAACAATTGCGTCACACCAAGAAACTGCCCCTGTATCTTTGCCCCAACTTCGAAACCAAACACGGTTATATTCAACCTATTCTTTGCCAATTTAGTAAAAACAATAACATCGCCAAATTCAATATCGGAATATTGAAGAGCAGTCGACCACATCTCATCATCCATAACATACAAAACACGAGGATCATGACCTCGTTCATAGCCCAAAGTAACATCCACATTAAACTCCATTCCTTCAACAACAACAACAACAGTACCTCGCAACCCAATACCGTCTAGAAAATTACCGGGCAATGTCTGAAACACCATCTGCTGATTGACAATTATAACATATACAGTAACAAAATACACTTATTCTTAAATAAACGTAAACAAAAAAATGAGTTCTTATATATAACCTGTGGAAATTGAGGGTATGGCAGCCGATAACTCTGAAACCTTATATGACGAATATCTACACCAGCATATTCCTCAACTTCCAACCCTTTAGAATCATAGCCAGTAACGTAAAAAGAGTCATCACCTTCTTGAACAAAGTGTAACATGTGAACATCCGTATACATGTTTTCATGAACAAATTCTACCCATTTGTTACCTACAATCCTAATGGGACCTCCTAACCGAGCCACAATCCTTACTTTCTTCCGTTGTCTTTGTATTCCAGTTAAATAGAAATGACGATTCCCATTGAAAGCACGGTCAGCAAATCGAGGAAGCTCAAGAAACCCAGGGTAAAAATTTCTGTTTGGTCGCACCACAAACTCGATGGCCATGATTACCTTATAAACAATTACAAGCATGTAAAGGTAAGTTAATGCTAAAATTTTGATAATGAATATTCAAACATAAAAGACAGTCAATATTGATATGGGGGACCATGACAATAAAGGATCACGAACCTTTTCAGAAATTCAATTTTAATAATTGAACGAAATTGACAGTTGCACGAAAAAAGTAAGGGTTCTGGTCGGGTAGAGATTGAATGTGGCCAAAAATAGCTAAAAGATAAGGTTTTAGTGTTTCATAAATCGCTTTAAAAAAGTCGCTCATACTATATCGCTACAAAATACGCTTATCTATTCTCCCGCCAAAATAATTTTCCCGCCTAAACACAAGTCAACAAAATAAGCATAAATACAGTCAATTCTATAGTCCACATAAACATCGCTATATCATACTCGCTGAAAAAATTTCGCTAAATACTTTGTGATTTTGGAATAGAAAATCGATAAAAACCGGTGTAAGTTAGAGATGGGCTGGTCTTGGGAATGAAAAAAGCACGTTGACAGTTAAAGCAAGTTAATAATTTTAACTTAAAGACTTTTCCAAGCACTAGGAAATAACAGTACCAGGGGGTATAGTTATAACTGACAGAAAATACAAACTTATAAGTAATAGTTTTAAAATCGTAATTGAATGGAAATGTACGAACATTAACAAATATTCCATTAGTACCGGTAGCTCAAACACCACGCTGGTTTGTCTTTAAAAATGGGACCCAAAGAACTCGAAGGAGCTAAACGACTGGCACGAAAGTTACCCTTAGCAGTAAAG
>BPTQ01000001.1:252665493-253019464 GCA_019973895.1 Chrysanthemum seticuspe | reverse complement strand
TGACAAATTTAAGTTTTTCACTCATATCTGGATCAGGTAAGCTAGAGCATCGTCTTTTCTTTTCAGCATATGCATTGGTCCAATAATACGAATTAGCTTCACCCGAACGTTGTTCACTCCTCTTGGAAACTGCAAAACGTGCTCTACTGGCTTTCATATGATCTGAGTTCATGATTGCTTCTCCCCTTTTCTTTCGTTCATTTTCATACTGCAACCTCTTTTCCTCTTCCCTCATTATCAACTTGTCCTCTTCCATCCTTAACCTCTTCTCTTGTTGCATCAACTGCTGCTCTTTTAACCGGGCACTTTCTAATTCTTCATGTCGCAACCTTAATTCTTCTTGGATAATAAATTCCTGTCAGCGTTTATAAATAACCTATCGTTATGATATGTTATGGTACGGAAAGAGTTTTACACTTGTTTACTGATTTTGTACATTACCTTTGCAAGATCGTCATCAGAAAATTCATCTAGCCGCGCTGATGAACTAGTATCAATGCTTGACTGACTTGACTCAAACAAGTCAAGAAAATCATGATTAAGCTCATCACAAAACTGTGCACTAAGATGCCGTAGATCATTACTTAACTCCAATTTCTCCTAAGAATGAAAATAAGTATTTATAAAAAGGATATATACGAAAGATAATGGATAATTGAAGGGTTGTTTTGTAAATTTCGTGTATCCACTGCTAGTGGTATATGAAACCACTGCTAGTGGTTTTCAATCCACTGCTAGCAGGTTCCTGATAATGGATAATCGAAGGGTTGTTTTTGTAAATTTCGTGTATCCACTGCTAGAGTATATGAAAACACTGCTAGTGGTTTTCAATCCACTGCTAGCAGGTTCCTGATAATGGATAATCGAAGGGCTGTTTTTGTAAATTTCGTGTATCCACTGCTAGAGTATATGAAAACACTGCTAGTGGTTTTCAATCCACTGCTAGCAGGTTCCTGATAATGGATAATGGAAGGGCTATTTTTGAAATTTTCGTGTATCCACTGCTAGAGTATATGAAACCACTGCTAGTGGTTTTCAATCCACTGCTAGCAGCTTCCTGATAATGGATAATTCAAGGGCTGTTTTTGAAAATTTCGTGTATCCACTGCTACAGTATATGAAACCACTGCTAGTGGTTTTCAATCCACTGCTAGCAGCTTCCTGATAATACTTGAAGGGCTGTTTTTGTAAATTTCGTGTATCCACTGCTAGAGTATATGAAACCACTGCTAGAGGTTTTCAATCCACTGCTAGCAGCTTCCTGATAATGTCAAAGTATATATACGATAAAAAAATAAGAAAAAAAGGATATATTACCCCATTTCTTTCTCGAGCAAGAACCTGAAAAAAGGTACGTATATTATTATCAGTAGTCGTGTGATTATTGATAGGACTATGAGTTTGAACAAATGCTTAAATAACCTGAATAATTGTCTTAAGTTTGAACAAACGCTTATTTAACTCTGTAATAACACGATCCTGTGTTAGGCTGATCTCTATTATACTGCTCTCACTCCTGCGTATAATAGGTAAATGTTTCCTTTCAGTCTTGCCACGTTTGCGTGCTGCGGCCATCTTCTTCAACCACTCGTCATAGAGATGTGTTGTTTTCACTGGTGGAGTTCTAGGTATGTAATCATGGAAAAATGCCGTAAACTTTATATACCAATCAGATCTCCTCTCAGCTATTGTCGGTGTCAGTTCTTTGACAGGATTCGAATCCTTAAAAAACAAATAATAATGTTCAATAAAAGTTTGCATTAATGTAGAAATAAAGATTGCATTAATAAGAAAATTTTATATATTACTTTTACCTTTCCAAAAAGAAACTTATAATCAGATCTTTTGAAGGGTGTATTCTTTGTCCACGCTACTCCTCTTGGCATAATATCAGGAACTTTATTCCACCATAGAATGCTTCTTTCAAAAGACTCCAGTATCCAAATCTATACGGATTTTGGAATTTCAATAAAAAATAATAACATAAAATATTGATACACAAAATGAATCCAGTTTATATTGATATATAAAATATTAACCTTGAAAGCCGAAACGAATCCTGACAGTGTATAGGTTGGAACAAACTTGTGGTCTTTGTTAATACCTTGAAGGAAATCCCACTTGTGTTTATCTGCAACATCCAAAATTTCATCATACAAATGCCTCCAAATATGCTCTCCCCATGGAAAGGCATCCCAATCATCTAGGTTTTCAACTAATCGCATGAGAGAAACATCAACTTCCTGAACCAATAATCTGCCCATGAAGATAACCTCCAAAGCTAACAATAGACAAAGACGTACTGCATCTTCGTCGCATATGATACCAAATGCCTCTTCATCCTCAATTAAGCCAAGAATATCTAAGTTTGTAATTTTTGAACCTGAATGTTTTGGGAAAACCATTGACATAAAATTGAGGTGTTCAGATCCATATTTTTCAAAACTTACTTTTCCAAAATTAAAACCAGTGATAAGCGAAAACTCTGGACGACCGAAATGTAGGGGACGGTCATCAATATAATATACAATCGGTATATCATAATGATTTTCATTCGGATAACATTGTTTTTGTAAAACATAATCTATCATATGTGCTTCGTGGTCAAAATAAGAAAGGTCCAACCATTTACCGAAACAAGTTGCCCGAAACAACTTCCTTCGATTTTTATCCAACTTGGATTTTATTAAAGAAAAGTAGTTTGGTTTACTTCTGATGATGATTTTCGCCTCATATTCCTACAAATGAAAAAATAAAATGAGTAACAAAACTGCATTCAATCATCCAAGCCTCACACTACAATTTTGTAACAAATACCAAATATATTTTCAAAAAGTTAGAACAACAAAGAATCACATCTCAGACACCAGATAAATTACAAACCCAAACACAATCTAAAACCTTTTGCTAAATTAAATAAACAAAATTGTTGTTGCAAAACTACTATTAAACATGATTAATTTCAAATAAATAAGGGGAAAAACAAATATACGAACAATTTATATATATCAACATAAAAATACATACCCGAATAAGAAACATTTTTTTTGCAGGATTTCGAGAAGACGATGGTTCTTGACTTCTAGGAGTAATTTTGTAATGGGGGTGTAATGTATGTGTTATTCTAATTCATTGGTTAGGAAAGATATGTGATAAGTAAAAAGTATTTTTACCGTGGTGTAAAAATTGGATAACAGTACAAAAGTACTATTTGCCTAAAACCGCTCAAATTAATTCGCTTAAGTCGCTCGACATTGGGAAGGAGCAAAAGGAATAAAATATTACTTTTTAAAGTTTGACTTTTTTCTCGAAAATATCAACAAAAAAAATCGCGCGAATCTTAAAAAGTCGCTTGATATTAGTCGACTATAAATCATAGGTACGAAAATGATTGGAATCTGAAAAGTGTCAGGACACTTTTCACTCTTACATTGGAAGGAAAAAGTCGCAAGTCTCAAAGTTTATTTTGGAAATACCCAAACTTTTTTCCTAAAAAGTGATGACACTTTGAGTAAAAGATGCATTCTTAGAATTAGCCCTATTTCTTTTATTTGTACCACTGGGGCATTGGTTTGGTGGTTGGGACTTTCATTCTTGAGTCAATGTTCGAATCTTATCTTTGGCACTTTGCTCTCAGATAGGTACTTATTTTCGTAAAATTTATATGCTCACTGAAAAGATTTTGTGGATAAAAGCTCAAGAGTCTGAAAGTCTCGGCTCACTCCAATTGATGCCCCAATAGACCAGGAGAGTTGCCAAGAACTATTCGTTGTGTGGTGGATAATACCTGATGCGAAAAAGCACCCGCGATTAAGATGTCCCCACCCATCTACATCTTTTTGTAGATTTTCTCTTATTTTTTTAATTTTCGTCTAGAGCCATATATAATATAAGTTTCATTAAATTATAAATTTCAAGAATTAAGGAACTCAAAAATTCAAGAATTGAAGAAATGACATGCATCTTTTTATAAGCAGTAATGATACAAAAAAATTGTTTCTATCATATTGAATGCATATACACAACCCTTCATGCATTCTTTTCAATATTTAAGCATTACTATATTTGAGTCAAGATCTGGAAAAAAAAATTAAAATAAGAATGGTAGGAAGAAACCATAACCATTCATTTTAGATGCATCCACAAAAATGAATGCATTTCTTTTCAAAATTATCCCTCCTATTTGAAATGTTTGGTTAGAAATCCTTCTTATTTTTCTCATTTTAGTATTTTTTTTCTTACCGGATCTGTTCCCTACTATATTTTACTAAGAGTTTGGTTAACGGGTGCTCTCATGACATTCTTTAAAGAGAGAATTTCATCTATATCATTGAAAAACTTTTTAATTACATCAATATTTTTGTAAAACTTCTTATTACGTCAATATCCTTTACATTCTTAAAAATACACATACATGCCCAAAATAATAATTTATCTATTTTAAATAATATTGTCTATTATATAAACTCAAATAAAAAAGTTAATTACTTTTCTACCTTTATACCTTAATTATTAAATCTTCATCAGACTTCCATATGAGATATTGTTTTTATTCATGTTCTTTTTTCGTTTCCCCCTCGATGGCTGGAATCGACCCTCTTCTCGTGACTTAAGCACATTAATTATCATTTTTAAACTGGGTTTGATTATTATATAGTCTCAATTGTTACTAGTTATGTATTAAAGTTTTTTCCCTCACATAATACTACTTCATATTCATAATGAAAATCATAGGGATAGCTGATGAGTATTTCAAATTTTAAGATAGTTGATTACTGTACCCATTCTTGTGGTTATGATCCAATATGCTTCTTTTTTTTTCTTTTTTTTATTAAAACAACGATTTTACTCTTTGATAAAGTAATTTATATTTGGGATAATACCCAAAACATAAGTTTTTAGTGCATATGTAAATGCTTTTAAAACATGTGTTGAAGAAATATATAATTATGAGATTTAAATTGGGTATATATAAAATTGCCTCTTGGGCATGGCAACTAATTAAGAAAAGAGAAAAAAAGGAGGGATAGATTCAGTGAATAAAAAGAAGAAGACCATAAGAAAATGAAAGCATTGAGATATTAGTTTTCACTTGGTTAAGGTATAAAAGTGATTGACTTTTTTGTTTATCATTTGTATAACAGTAAAAAATATCAAAATTAATTAAACTCGTATTTTGGATATTTTTGAGTATTTTTAAGTTTTTAAAAGATATTGATAAAAGGAGACATAATGCATAAATGTATTGTACAGTACTGTTAGTGTACAATACATTTATGCATTAGGTATCCTTTTAGGCCTATTTAGTTAGGTCCATTTATCATTTTCCAATTTGAAATTTTACAAGTATATTGATGTAATTACGAAGTTCTCTAAAGACATAGATGAAATTTTCCTTGTTTAAAAATAGGAAAACATGTGTTCCTTTAATTAAAAGTCACATTTATTTGAGGTAGTTTCAAGTTTTATCAATATCTTTATCTTTACTATATAAAATGGAAAAAAGGTCAAAGGTGAAAGTGAAAACTTGAAATTTGAAACATGAAAAGTCAAAGTTAAATATTAAGGAAAAATGTTATCTTTAGGATCCCTCTAAAATGAATTCATAATTTCCACTAAATAGGGGGAATTACATATATCCTCATTTAATCACTATTAATTACATATTTCCCCACCAAAACTTTTAAATAACAAATATACCCAATCTTCATCAATCTTTTTTCTAATCCAATTATGCCCTTATTTTTTTTACTCGGTTTACCCTTTCACTCTTTTCTCAAGTTTGACGCCAAAGCGAGAATCATTTTCTACCATATCTGTTATGAGTAATTCTTTGATATTGACTATGCATGTATTCATGTTTAACTTGCATCGTAGTTTTATTGTTAAAATGACCCAACATTTGAATATAAAATTAGTCAAATGATGTGACTAAAGTTTTTTTTGTTAAACTTTAAGATATGTTATAGTTTTGTTATGTAACTGTATGCTTGTCAACTTGTCGTGATTTGCTGGAAATAAAATTGGGAATAGAGGTGGCAAAACGGGCGGCCGGGCGGGCATAGGCTAAAATGGGCACGGGCTAGAATGGACACGGGCCTAAACGGGCATGGGCTAAACGAGCACGGGCCCAACGGGGCGCATGTTATACAAATCGCTTAATAAAATACCTAAAACGACGAAATAAAATTTTTAAACGTAATATTTTATTAAAATATGTGCAATGACCATATAATTTTTATAAATATTGTTTTGACATTTATATATTGTATAGTTGAAATTGCAGGGATATTGTTGTGAATAACTTGAATGTTTACAATCACAAAACATTGTATCGATTTATTATTTAGTCACGGGGTTCATTTTTTTTGTTCTTGTTCTTGAGCATTAAATACGTTAAATACAAATCTGTTTCCAAATATTGCTATAATGATTGTGTATGATTGGTGCTTTAATCGGTGATTGTTCCGGCGCATTAATTTCAAAGATATTATACAAAGTTTTTTGAAATAATTTGGTCAAAATACATTATACAACCGGTGTATATATTTTTGTTAAGTTTCTTAGTTTGTAGTTTTTTTTAAATTGGGTCAAATCCCATGCCTTGATGAATGATAACTACAAAGTGAATTCAATCAAAGAGTTCTGTCAAAGAGGATTCAACACCTCAAATGCCGTGTACTAAGAAATTTTACACGTCGAGTAGCGTGCATTGTTAGTTATCTCATAATTGATGTAACGTTTTATTTTCAGTTTCAATAAATATTTTTATATGTTCTTTGATACATGTTAATAATTCTTGCTTCAGTTGAATTATCACATGTTACAAAACACGTACCACAATATCGCATATCGTTAATTATCTGCCGCTAGGAACCGCTGCCGCTAGGCGCGAGTACTCGTCTAGTTTGTTAAATGCATCTTTCAACTTAGAAGAAAAGTTTAAATCTACTCGATAACTAATCTCGAAGTCACTTGTTAAACAAAGCTTTATGCTAATCATAATCTTTGACCCAATAATAGACTCTAAGCAAAATTATCTAGCAAAGTAATTATTTCTTATGTGGTCAAATTAAATACTCCGTAAATTCAAAATAATGATTTTGGGCTTGTGGTCTTTTCGATAAGAAATGGGCGGAACAAATCAAACTACAATCGATTCCAAGTTGGTGCGGAACCGATCCTAAAAGAGACCAACCTTTTAACACCGACCAAGGTGTTATTCTAGCACGTACGATATTAGTTAACCGAAACTATTTTTTTGTGAAATTAGAAGTTAGGTTTATAAGTTAGATTTAAGACCATTTGATGACAAAAGATTATTTACATATAAAGGGATCAATCTTCACCTTCTATTTTTATTTGATCTAATGGATGAGATTAATCACAACAATTTAAAAAACTCACTTTCATTATTTTTTTTCAAATATTAATATCTTTCAAACCGTTAATCGTTAAGCGAAAAAAAATATATCCTTGCGACGATCATTTAATTATCTTTCTATAGATAGGCACTTTGATATACTTTCGACAAAAATATTTTTTTCGTATTTTTCACTTTTTTTTTTAAGTTTTTTCGTTTTTTTACGTTACTAAAATTTGCATTAAAAAATCATATATGATAAAACACTAATTTGAATATCACATGTGATATTAGTGTAATATCATATATGATATGTAATATCACATGTGATATTAGTGTAATATTACATATCATATATGATTTAACACTAATATCACATGTGATATTCAATTTAATGTTTTATCATATATGATTTTTTTCATGCAAATTTCAGTAACGTAAAAAAACGAAAAAACGTGAAAAAAACGAAATTTTTTTCTTTTTTCGAAACTATATCAAAGTGCCCGTTTATAGAAAGATAATTAAATACTCGTCGTGATGGTATAAATATTTTCACCTAACGATTAACGGTTTAAGAGATATTTAAATTATAAAAAATATGTGAAATAATAAAATACGTTTAATCTCAGCCATTGATTTCTTTTTAGATGAATAGTGGAGATGAGTCGCTTGGTATGTGAGAAAAGTTTGATATGTAAAATAACTCTACTATATAAGTTAATTAAGGGGCGTTTCAGGTTCAACAAGATATGAAGGCCGTTTTCCATGGGTTTTCACTATTTGGTTTATTAGTTTTGAGGTGGGTGTGTCAGTTTGCTCCGTGAGTAAGAAAATGGGGTGAAAAAAGTCTAGATGGAAAATAAATAATGAGGTGTAAATGATTTAAATGGATATAAAATGATTTGGATATAAACCGATCATATTAGTGATATTTATACAACCAACAAGTTTTAATACTTAACTTAGTAATTAAATGATGATATTACATAACTTTTTAAAACAGGGAAAGTTCATTGGTATTATATGGACTTAACCTTTTTTTTTTTTCATTTCTTTTTTAGTAAACTAGTTAAAAGAGCAAAATGCATAAAAAGATATTTCGCTTATTTTCAATATCTAATTGAGGTACTCAACTTTATTTTTAACAACTTAAGGTACTAAAGTCCAAGTTTTGCTCAAATTTGAGAAAAATTATCTTTACACAAGGTTATCACATTTTTTACATGTCTTAAATTTTAACTTGAGTTAATTACTTAAATCGTCCGTTTTTATTTTTATACGTTTCGTCCGTTTTTATAAGTTTTCGTCATTTTTTATATGTTTTCGTCCGTTTTTCTTACGTTTTTATCCGTTTTCGTTCGTTTTTATACGTTTTCGTCCGTTTTTATACGTTTTCGCACGTTTACTTATGTTTCATGCGTTTTTGTCCGTTTTTCTTACCTTTTTATCTGTTTTTATGCATTTTCGTCCGTTTTTTTTGTTTTTGTATTTTTTATATGTTTTCGCACTTTTTCTTACGCGTTCTTACATTTTTATATGTTTTCCTCCATTTTTACACGTCTTTATAAGTTTTTCTTATGTTTTGATACGTTTTCATACATTTTCGTCCATTATTATACTTTTTTGTCCATTTTTATACATTTCCATCCGTTTCTACGTTTTCATCCTTTTTTACATATTTTCATCCATTATTTGTATGTTTTTATACGTTCTTATATGTTTGTGTACGCTTTTATATATTTTGTGTGTATTTTTACGTTTTTATGCTTTTTTATGCGTTTTCATACGATTTTATATGTTATTATCCATTTTATCAATTTTCATATGTATAAAACTATACAAAAATGTAAGAAAACAAACAAAAACAGAAGAAAACGGATAAAAACGTATGAAAATGTAAGAAATGGTATAAAAACGGATGAAAACATATAAAAGCGGATAAAATCGTATGAAAACGTATCAAAACAGATAAAAACGTATGAAAACGTAAGAAAACGTATAAAAACAGATAAAAACGGATAAAATTGTATGAAAACATAAAATAAACCTTAAAAATTTATAAAAATGTATAAAAAACGTAAGAAAGCGGGCAAAAAACATAAAAACATATAAAAACGGACAAAAACGTATAAAAGCGGACGAAAATGTAAGAAAAACGGTCAAAACGTATAAAAACGAACACAAACGTATGAGAACTTAAGAAAATGGGCGAAAAGGGAAACGGACGAAAACATATAAAAACAGAAAAAAAAATGTTTAAAAACGTATAAAAACGGATAAATACGTATAAAAAACTGATGAAAACGTATAAAAACTGATGAAAATAGAAAAAACGGATGAAAACTTATAACAACGGACGAAAAGTTATAAAAATGGATGAAAACGTATAAAAACGGACGAAAATGGATAAAAACATGTGAAAACATATGAAAATGGACTATCTAAGTAATAACTCAAGTTAAAATTTATAACATGTAAAAAAATGTAATAACTTGGTGTAAAGGTAATTTTTCTCAAATTTAAGCAAAACTTAAACTTTTGTACCTTAAATTGTTAAAAATAAAGTTGAGTAGCTCAATTAGATATTAAAAGTAAGTTGAGAGTAAGTTGAGTATATTTTTATGCATTTTAGACTACTTAAAAAAGTTACTGACTATTAGTAAAAGAAAAACTCAAACTCGAAATCAAATGATAGACAAAATTCTTACTAAAGTTTTAAACATTAAAAGTCTATTTTAACCTCGCATTTAAAATCACTCGTCATCACACACAACTTTCAAAATCAAATAAACAAATATCTGTAACAGAATTTGGCGCGCTTTTTTTTCTCTCACACACCCTTCAAACTCCAAATTCAATCAATGGAACAAGGTTAGATTTCTTACGAAAATCACACAATCACATTGTATTTTTTATTTTTGATCACTAATTTTTAAGTAATTATCGATAATTTTGACAATTTAGGGTTTTGATGACAAAAGCGTAATTATATCGTGATAATTTTGTTAATTATCGAATAATATAGTTATAGTGTAGTAATTGTGATTGATTTTGATAAAATTAGGGCTTCGATCACAAAAGCCCCAATTATTTGTGAATATTTGAGTCAATTTAGTGATATGTTGTTGTAATTATTGATTAATATAGGTAATATGTAGCAATTGTGATCAGTTTGATAAAATTAGGGTTTTGATTACAAAAGCCCTAAATGTTATGGATGTTTGACTTAGTTTGTTCATATTGTTGTTAAATACTGATTATTATCGCTAATTTAATGTAATTAT
Source organism: Chrysanthemum seticuspe (assembly GCA_019973895.1). Classification (NCBI taxonomy): domain Eukaryota; kingdom Viridiplantae; phylum Streptophyta; class Magnoliopsida; order Asterales; family Asteraceae; genus Chrysanthemum; species Chrysanthemum seticuspe. The sequence goes on along the minus strand of BPTQ01000001.1, from coordinate 253,008,817 downwards.
GAATGATTTTGATAAAATTAGGGTTTCGACAACAAAAGCCCTAAATGTGTTGGACGTTTGACTTCATTTGCTCATTGTGTTGTTAATTACTGATTAGTATCGCTAATTTAATGTAATTATGAATGATTTTGATAAATTAGGGTTTTGATAACAAAAGCCCTAAATATTGTGGGGAAAAACCCTAAATATTGATTTCATTTGTCATAGTTGAATATTGATTAATGAATTGAGGTAGTTAGGATTTATTTAGATATTTTAGACTTTTGATTACTAAACCCTAATTATTTGTGTAATTTGGAATTTATTTGTAATATGTGTGATATTTGATTCTAGTATATATGATTGATTGATTGAGTAATTGATATATTGCTAAATTTAATTGATAGTATGATTTTAGAAGCTAGAAAGTATTAGTTGATTGTTAATAGGTCATGTAGTCAACTAGTTGGAGTGTTTTTAAGCTAATAATTAGTCTTCCAGTCAATTATAAGTGATGAATTCATTTTTAGTCAATTAGTTAGAAATATCAGTTTTGTATTGTTACTAATTTGCCTGTCAAATATAGTAAACAGATATAAAAGTTAGGCAAATACTTCAGGAAGCACTAACAAGATGGTTCCTAGCGCATGAAGTAAAGATGATTCTGACAAGCTATGAGAAATTTGAGCTAAGGAATAGTTCTCCGGATAGGCCAGTAGCAGGCTCAGTGTTTTTATATGATCGGGTTTCATGTAATTCGTTTAGAAATGATGGTTATAGCTGGAAGAAGAAGAGTAATGAGAAAACAGTGTATGAGAAAGTTGTGAAGCTTAAGATAGATGGGGTGGCTGTAATTAGGTATTATGTAGCACGTGGTGAAGACACCGACAAGTTTCAGAGACGATGCTATTGGTTTGAGAATAAGTAAGTTTCGAACCTTAACTACAAAATTATTTTGTTAAAATTATGTATTGCTATCTTAAATGACATTAACTTTATTTGTTAGGCATTGGGATTATGTGGATATAGTGTTTGTACACTATAGGGAGATTACACAAGGTTGTGAGAAGCCTGAGATCGAGACACTTACTTTCAAAACCGAGATCAAAGGTAAGCAGTAAACATAATTAAAAAAAAAGGTGTTTGGGTTAGTGTATTCTAAAAGCTTACAGATTGTGTACAAATCTTAGCCAAACACCTCTAAATGTACCATATTGTATAATGGCTTGATTCTAACATGTTGATAACAATAGGTGATGATGAGATTGCTTTGTTGGTTCGTCTCTCAAAAGTTTTGCTATCGAGTGTTGGGGTTGAAAGCAAATGGATAGGCTCCTCGGTGGATAATTGGGAAAAATTCTTGTTAAAGGATGAAGTTGAATTTTGTTCCCTTCGAACTGAAATTGAATGCAGTTGGCTAAAGATCATAAAGGGGGAAGGCAAAGAATGTATGAAAGAGTTGTTGTTACAGACTATTCTTAAGGAAAATTTTTACAACTAGATCCTTTGTGAGGTACATGAGGATGGTCTAGGATTGAAGGCGTTTGATGATGAAGGACAAGGTGTTATTCATTTGGTATTTGCACTTGGTTTCGATTGGGCGATTGCCCCAATGGTTCGTGTTGGTGTAGAGGTCGGTTATCAGGATGTGCAGGGACAAACTGCTTATCACTGGGCTACTTTATGGCACGTATGAAAATAGTCCTCTTATTTCTTGATTTTAATACATTTTGGTGTTGATCCAAAATATCATTTTTTTTATATATGCGATTATGTGTTTGAGTAACTTGTTCAATTCCAATATTGAAAAAGAATATATGCATACCCCGTGTAGGAATCTAGATATAATACCCACTATATGCCTACAAGAACAGGATTATAAGATTTCAAAATTATGTTATAAAAAACTAATTTGAACACAAGTGAAGACGCCCTTTTCATTTCAGCCAACCTGACATCACTAGCATTTGACATATACATAGCACATACAATTAGGAAGCACAACAAAACTAACAAGCTCACTTGTTAAGCCTGCAACCAAATAATTAATCAACTTTGTAAAGAAATTCAACCATTTAGTTGCAAGCTTCTCATTCATGTTGGACGTGTAAATTTTTGTAATTTACACCACGGGCAAAGAGTAAACCATATTGAAAATCATTAAACATTGATTCATATCTAACTTAAGAACACCTATAAACAGGAACAATGGATTTAGTACTTGAAGGCCATACGTACACCATACCAAAACAGAACATACCAGAGTAGATCAGACCAGATATATAGATATATGCACTAGTTCGTTAAAATGTTATGAATGTTTTCACGTTGATAAACTAGGATGACCACCAATATATACTCGCAAGGCATTTTACTTTTTTATCAATAAACCTAGCAAGGAATAATCAAAAGTGCTTCATGAACTTACTTTTTCCTAAGAGAAAAAAAATATATGTAGTTTTACTCAATTTTCAGATTCAGTAACAGTGACAACAACTGATTAAAACTACCAAGAAAATAATCAAAAGCAAAATAAATGCATCAAAATAAATTTGACACATTTAAATTTAATCGTATTGAGGCTTTGGCTTAGTCAAACAAGGTAAATCATACTTCTGCCCCCTCTCCCTCCCTTTTTAATAAATAAAGTAGCAAACAGAAAGTTAAAACAAAACCCTTGTTTATTAAGCTATATAAGAGCTCTAAAGTACATTTCATAGTATCCGGAACCATATATGAAAGAATTCAGAATAAGATTTCTTTAACAATCTAAACGAGTTAAGATGTAATGTATGCAAACTTAAATGTATCGGCACACTGGACTCCATTTGGAATAAATCCTTAGTTGTGGAAGTGTAGAAATCTTTACGAGTAGTAGCAGAGGAGAAATCCTTACCGGTGGAAGCAAATAGGCGTAGCAAGGCATTAAGGGTAATGAAATTAGTGGTACCTTTTTCTTATCTGATGCACTATATAATGTGTTCATCCTTGTACTTAACTTAAATCATGCCAAATTGTTTTAGGCTGATAGGAAGAAGCAACAGGTTTCTAAGAAAGGATCAACTCCCAAGTAAGTTACAAAAAATATATGGTTTCAGAAATATTTTTCTTATGCATAATATATCAACTATCTTGGTTCTTTTAGGGGAGAAGAGTCCGCCAAATTTGAATGTCAACTTTGCAAAAGGGTAGTAGATTTTGAAGATGCATTCAACAAACATGTTGAAGCACATGTGAGCTTCTCTTTTATGTTTAGTTTGTTCTGTTTTCTGTAAATAATAGATGATATATCATTATTTTTATATCATATATAGTTGTTGGAGTTTAGGCAGGGTATCCAGTTTGAACAATGGAAAGAGACAATGTTGAAAACTACTGAATAGCCAAATTGTTACTGTTGCTCCTTCCCCGAGCGGATTTCCCTGTGATGAGGAGCCTTCAACCAGTGGGCGTAAGTGAATACCTTTGTTTTTTTTCAAAATATGTGAACGTTACGGCTTATTGACCATATGAACTAAGCACCATGGAACATCAATAGCTAAGTAGTGTTTTTAGTGGCTTGGTGATGGATGTCTATGACTATAGTGGATTTTACTTAACCATTGCATCAGAGTCTCTTATATTTTGTTTTCAACGGATGTTTGGATATCTTTGTTAACACAACAATTAGTATGCTTTATTCACAGCTTAAGCCTTTTTCTGCAACTTTCATAGCTTCTTCAACTTTAGTCAATCATGTTTAGTTCTTGATGTTGGGTATTAATCTAGCAATTGAAAGTTCTTTGTTGAACAAAGCCTGTCAAAAGATATTTTTTATGTGTGCATGTGTGAGTTTGAGTCCACATTTTTTTGTTCATTCATATTATCAACTGTTAGTTGTTGTCTTAAGCCCCTCTCAAGGCACGCATTTTTCTTCTTCTTTGATCAACTACTTAAGGTTCATTATTTGTGATTTGATAATCTCCCTAGAGTTATATACTATACACATCTATAAACCGCAGTTAACAAACTTTTAAGCAAGTAATCTTAACAAAACTGTAAAAGATTTCCTCAAATATCTTCGTTCATTTCTTTTAAGTTGTTGTCATTTGGTCTGAATGTGAACGTTTGACCCAATAGCTTTGTGCATTCTATTTGCCATGCCTAAAATGAAAATATTCGTAATCCTCCGAGCAGGGCCGTCCGGTGAAATTGGATGGCCCCGTGCTAGATTTTTAAAACGGACTCTTAAACATCGGAATTGAAGTATGTGTAAAAATAGTGAACTATAATCATATTATGATTTTGTTTTTATATCGATCAAATGACACATCCAATATTCTACAAGTTTAAATAAATCTTCTATTCTTCAAAGTATAACTATTGAGTTTCTAAAATATTTTATGATGATCTATGAAGTTCTGAATACTTTTTTATACGATAAGATGTTAATCTAGGACTTTCTTAAAAAATATATTAGCTGGTAAGGTTTGTTTTTCTAAAACGATCTACAACGTTTACTTTCTATAAAACAATTTTTTTTAACGACAACTAACTATCTCATAATATACAACCACAAACTATTTCACATATTCTAATCATGACTTGAACCCACAACAATTTGACTTTTGAGCTTCTCACACAAGAGATACCAATGAGACACAAGCCTTTTGGTTTCTTTCTGTAAAACAATATTCTGAGCTAAAAATATAGTTTTTCATTATATATGCATTTTGTTTAATATTTCATACCATAAATTTATGCTTCACATAATGATAGATTTTGAAATCATAAATATTCAGAACAAAAGGATTAAAGTGGAGCAGTTTTATAAGAATTATGGTTTGAGAAAGAAACACATCGTATGTGCCCCACACACTTTCTACGTCTCTGGGTTTGTCTTCTCACCAAAATTTTGTACTCAATTTCCACAATTAAAGTATAAACTAAAGCTCTTTTTTCCTTTGAAAACTTAAATTTTTTTATCCTTGGCCGAAATTGCATTCTTCTTTTTAAATCCTTCAACGATGAGTTTATTACTATAAAAAGTTTCAAAAATCGAAGACCCCTAAAAAATGGAGGTCGTGTGCGGTTGATTACCTCTCACATGCTTAAATCTGGCCTGCTTCCCAGTCAACAAAAGAGCCAATAAAAACTCTTAAGGGACGCTTGGTTGAAATGGAGGAATAGAAAAAGGAATGATAATGGTAATGCAAAGAATTACACTGATAATTCCATTGCATATGTTGTTGCTTGGTTGAAATGTTAAAAAATAATAATGCTTTTTGTTTATTGTAAACCAGGAAAATAAATTGGCTATAGATTGCTGAACAAACATCGACATTAACACACTATCGTATTTGATCAAAACTAGCATTAAACAAATATGTGAAACAAAGAAATATATAACCAATATGAACATCTCTCTACAAAATGGCGTACATCATAAAGGATAGTGATGAATATTCATTACGACGTTCAAGCAATTTTTCAAAACCCACATATGACAAACAAGAGCTCTACAAAGATTACGAATATGTATAGGCTTTAGAAATTAGATAACGTGAGTGCAAAAAATAAAGGGATTGAGTCGTAAAATAGCAACGTACTTTTCCAAGTGTCCCATTCTGGTACGTGTACTTTTTTTAAGATGTAGAATAGCAATGTACTTTCCATAAGTGTCCCGTTCTAGTACGTGTATTTTTTTTAAGTTGTAGAATAGCAATGTACTTTCCATAAGTGTTCCAATTTGGTACGTCCTACTTCCATAAGTGTTCCAATTTGGTACGTCATCCCACGTACTAAATTGGAACACTTATGGAAAGTACATTGCTATTCTACGACTTAAAAAAGTACATGTACTAGAACGGGACACTTATGGAAATTACATTACTATTCTACAACATAAAAAAAGTACACGTACCAGAATGGGACACTTGGAAAAGTACGTTGCTATTCTACGACTCAATCCCAAAAATAAAGTGAGAAACTAATTTTTAAAATATTTTGGCAGTTGAAGACAAAAAGATGGTGGAAGTTTAGTGGAAAATTGAAAGTACATGTTCATACCCCTCAAATTATTTGAATAATGGTACATTAACCACTATAAGAGTGAACGGGTGTCGTGACGGGTTTTTCTCGTAACATCAGTTTCACATTAGTTTTCTTTTTCTTTTAAACTTTTTTTCCCCTCAACCATAACACCCTCTTTCTATTACTTTAATCTTTAATAATTTTTTATTTTTTAAAAATACCTTAAAACACAAATACCCATACAGAACAACCAATAAACATTCTTCTCTCTCATCCAAAATACTTTCTCTCTCTTATTTTGCATTCGGGACTTAAGTCCAGTGGATAAATTATTTGGGCTTTTTATGCATTGAGTGGTGTGGACTTTTCTCATTTCTCGAAACAAAATCACTTTTCCTAAGTCGTTTTGCCGAATGACACCCATGACACTAAGGTAATATGTGATTGCATTACCTCTCACCAATTATCACTTTCAATTACCTTTCTTATTCCTTAGTACCTATAACCTCCAACCAAACATGTCCTTAATCTATTATTTTTCTTAATTTTGTTCTATACCAATTATACCATTATAAAATTACCCTCTTTAATACCTCTACTTTAAAATGAAACTTTAAATAAAATAAAAAAATCAATCATTCACTTTGAAATAAAAACTTAAATGGACCTTCACACATGTTTGTCATTTCTATTCATTTAGAAACTAGATAGCACAAAATGAAAACTTAATACATACACGTTTGAATATTTAGTTTGTCAATTGGTTTGTCAACTATATAAAAACATGAGTAAATTACACCGTTCGTCCTTGTGGTTTGCGTTGACCGCAGCCTTTCGTCCTTTGACCAAGCGTCGTTAGTCCTTAAGTGCGAAACGTTATCCGCCGTTCGTCCCTTCCTCTAACGGTCGTCACTAACACTCGTTAACTGCCAACACATGATACCAACGTGAGGGTATTTTCGTCATTTCACATTTCATCTTCTTCCTTCATAAATCTTCATCTTCAACAATCACCACCCACCAGGCCACCACCACCTTCTTGTATTCACCATTATACTCTTTATTTTAGTCATTGTTTACAAATATCTGAGATTGTGTAAAGCCAAATCACGGCTGCAAATAATCAACTTCTATAAAATTATTTCCCTCCCACTATCCATTATTAACAATAGACAAATTTTAAACACCAATAAGATAAAGAAGAAGAATGCAATATCGAAAACCAAAAAACAAAGATCAGAAGCCAAAAAAAATCCCAACATCTAAACATCCTCTTTCATTACCTCACACCAATACAATTCATAATCAACATCTTTATCACATTTTAAAATAATTCCACCAAAACAAAAATATACATGTAACAACTAATCAGTGTACTGAAAAAGCAAAAGAATCAATTTCATTTAAAGAGAAAAGTGAATCTAAGACAACCTTGAATCTATATATAACTTCCAACAAAATCATTTCTGTTCCCGATCTTCAAAAGTGATACACAAACCAATTTCTATAAAGATGATAACTTTCTTGAGCTAAAAAATAAAATTAAGTTTTACACATCTCATTTCATTTCAACTTAAAATGTGCAAAACCCAAAATTGATTTGTCTAAAAATCAACAAAACGCAAAGATTAATTATGGGAAACCACCACACAATGCCTCGCCGAGAAGCTTCCAAGCAGACACCGTCGCACAACCGCCAAACATAGTCGGACAACCACAGTATGATGGAAGTGGTTATTTGGACAGAGAGCTGATGTTAGGATTATGGGTTGGTATCTACTGAGAATATCCTTTCGAAAATGAAACCATGAAATGGTGTATAATGGTTATGTTTTTTGTTTTGTGCGATTGGAGGTTGTGTGAATTGGGATCTTGATGTGTGCGGGTTTTGATTTTATTATCTTTGAGATTATATAGAAGGATCTTGATTTATATGGGTTTTGATTGGTATTGTTAGGTTTTGATTGGTGTTGTTAGGTAAGAAAAGAAGTAGGAGAGAGAGGGGTGATAAAAGGAAGGCTAGGAGATGATAAATTTTTGTGACCTTATAAAAATTAGGGGGAATGACGAAAATACCCTCATGTGGGTATAATATGTTGGTAGTTAACGAGTGTTAGTGACGGCTGTTAGAGGGAGGGACGAACGGTGGATAACGTTTTGCATTTAAGGACTAACGGTGCATTTTTTTGGTCAAAGGACGAAAGGTTGCGGTCAACGCAAACCACAAGGACGAACGGTGTAATTTACTCTAAAAACATATTTGATACTTTAATTTGTTAACTTAAATAAGGATGAATTGGATATATCCTTTTTAAACTACCAACTAATTGTGACTTGACCGTTATACCCTTACATTTGTCTTCTACAATACAACATCACCGTATAACCCATATCTTTTATATAATAAAATAAAACCCCTAGTGGAAATTTTTTATTTCAAAAAAATCAATTCATACCTTATTTGGTAATAAATAAATTAATGTTAATCTTTTAAAACAAACATTTAAAAAGAAAAAAGGCTAAATATTTCCTTAATTGGCCAAAAGTAGGGGTGGAAACGAGCCGAGCCGAGCTCGAGCCTGCCAGAGCTCGAGCTCGGCTCGTTTATATTTTATAAAGCTCGAGCTTGAGCTCGGCTTGGTTAGAGCCTTAAGATTTGAGCTCGAGCTCGGCTCGGGGTCGGCTTGTTTATGATGCACTTAACAAAAGCTCGTGCTCGGCTCGGACATCTGACTATGGTTGTTCACATAAGGAAGAGGAGTTCCAATTGTTAATCAAGTAAGCTATTTCCTTCTCATTAAACTATTTATACTTGTGTTACTATTTGTCATATTTGCATATGTTTATTGAAATTTGAATATTGTTTCTTTCAAGGTACTCGCCATTGCATAATGTCTGGAGACCATGGGAGCAATCTAATGATCGTTCTTCTCAATATCCTCCCACTTTTTTGTTGACAGCTGATCACGATGACAGGGTTGTGCCATTGCATACGTTGAAACTATTGGCGGTATGTATCTCATTAACTGTCCCAACTTGTTATCTCTCATTTATTTTGGTTTGTTTTACTCTTTATTAATTAGATCAGCAGTAATTTATGACTCAAAGCTTTGTATAATTATTTTGAAAAATAGACTAGTTGATTTTGGGTTATACTTATTTGTATGGTCTTGCGTGTTTTTTGTATGTCATATGGTTAATAATAAACAATTGTTTCTTTACACATTCTTTCAGACCATGCAATATGTGTTGTGCACGAGCTTGGAGAACAGCCTACTAACGAACCCAATTCTTGGCAGAATTAATCTGGACGTCCCACAAAGAAAGTGGTATGAACTCGTACCTTCAACTTCTATAACCATATTAGTATCGATATATATATATATATATATATATATATATATATATATATATATATATATATATATATATATATATATATATATATATATATATATATATATATATATATATATATATATATATATATATGTAGAAACAAATATATTAGAAAATCAGAATGTCTTCAAATAGAAAATCAGAATGGGCAGATTCATACAGTTTCATGGCTAAAATGGTTGGTGGAAATTGGATCGATTAGGTGACTTTCCATCAATTTGGCAACTGTGTTTCTCTGATTTTGTACATTTTGTGAACAGTTGAACAACAATTATAGTAGAATCATATATGATTCTAGTAGACCTCTTGATGATGATTTTGTGAAGCTGTGGTTTAAGCAATTTTTCTCCAAAGAAGTTGAAGGATATCCGTGCTAGTGATATTGCTTCAAAGTTGGTCCTCGTTTCTATAGTTTAATTTATGTTTAAAGTCAACTTCTTTAAGCTTTTTGCCAAGGGTTATGGGTAAAGCTGATACAATGATGGTGGTGTCAATGTGAGCCAGGCTCGTACTTCCTGTGTACCTCCTACTGACAAACAGGTTTGACTATTTTCCTATCTTTTTTGAATTTTTTGTTTGTATTACAATCACATGTGATTCAACTAGAATCATATGTGATTCAAGTAGAATCACAAATGATTCAACTAGAATCACATGTGATTCAGCATATTTTTTAACTTTATCTTTCTTATTTGTAGAATTTTTTTACAGGTTTCTGCAAGAACATCAACATAGAAAATATGTTGTTGTTGCTAAAGTCAGAAGACACATTCCAAAGTTGAAAGGGAGGACTAAGACCATGATGTTTTAGTTTTTCTGTAATAAGCTTGTTTGTCAAATGATGTTTTAGTTTTTCTGTAATTGTAAATAAAAACTTTAGATGGTAGAAATTGGTTGGTTGAGTATAGCATGGTCAAAACAAGTAAGCTTCATTGAACAATTATTTTGATTAGTTCCATGATCAGATTTCTTTACATGTAATGCTTTCTAAACTGAAACATGTTGCTGTCATGCCACAACCTTCTGTCAAACGTAGAATCACATGTGATTCTACTAGAATCGCATATGATTCTTACTAAAATCATATATGATTCTAGTAGAATCATATATGATTCTACTAGAATGACATATACTAGAATCACATATTATTCTTACTAAAATTATATATGATTCTAGTAGATTCTACTAGAATCACATATGATTCTTATTAAAATCATAGATTATTCTAGTAGACCTCTTAAAGCTATGGTTTAAGCAATTTTCTCCAAAGAAGATGAAGGATATTCGTGCTAGTGATATTGCTTCAAAGTTGGTCCTCGCAGAGCGAGTTTACTTTATGCTTAAAATCAACTTCCTTATGCTATTTGCGTATAAAGTTTTTTCATGTGCGTATAAAGTTGCTCTTGGTGTCATCACATAATTTGTATAGTGATTTATATTACAAGAATCAAACAATATTTATTTCATAACAGAATCACATATGATTTTATAAGAATCACATATGATTCTACTACTGTTGGAATCACTCCTAAACTAGATTACAAGTTTTAGTAATTAATATGTAATAGTTAGCTTAATTAGGCCTTTATGTTTGTTATTATGCTAAGGCTTATGTAGAAGGCTCATAAGCCTTGGCCCAAGCCTAATAAGGAAAGGAAGGGACTAGGAGTGTTGCCCTAGCTCCCTCTCCTATAAATAGGATTGTAAACCTTCACTTGAAGGTTGGTTGTTCACTTTCATATTACACTTGAGCTTATCCTTTCAATATAGTCTTAAACGTGTGTGCGTATTGTGTTCATCCGATCTTTCTCTTCTCTATTTCTTATATTGATGCTTGTGTTACATAAATGGGAACCTAACAGTGGTATCATTCGCCAAATAGTTGGGTGAAAAGGTTTTGTTTTTGAAGTTTTTTTTGGTATACGCTTAAAGTTTCGGTACTCAAATCCTTATACGCATAAAAGCTTTCATTTTTTCACTTTAAAACTCAAGATTATTGTACTTTAAATGTTATTTGGTGTTAAAGTTGAAGTTTTTGGCAAAAATTTTGAAACTTTATGTGTATTTCTTGGTTTTTAAGCTTGATTTCATACGTATAGTCTGTTTTACGCGTAAGGTGTATAAACGTTTTGGATCATCAAGTTTCACACTTTTGTGTTATTTTGGTGATATTGAAGCTGTTTCATCACAAAAATCTGGTTAAGAAACACTTTTGGGCAGAAATCAAAGTTTTGAAAGATTTTGACAAATCTTACGCATAAGAAAACCCTAATCTTACGCGTAAGGTTTCCTTGGTTTGATCTTCAGTTTTCTTGGTTTACTCAGTGTTTTTCTTGCTTGGATAAGTCTGAAAACACTTCGACTTTGGATATCTTTTATACTGAGATAAGTGTAAAGGATTTTTGGGCAAAACCCTAGTTTTACGCCTAAGCAAACTCTTACGCGTAGAATCTTTACGCATAAGCATTTTCTTACGTCTAAGCCCTGTCTTACGCATAAGCAAATCTTACGCATAAGCATTCTACTACTAAGCTTTTTTTTACGCATAAGCTAAGGTTTCCTTAACCCTACGCGTAAGCTCTCTCCTTACGCGTAAGTTGGTGTTTTTACGCATAAGGTTCTTTCTTTGCCTAAGCTTGGTTTCTACGCATAAGGATACTTCATCAACAAAGTTTTATTCGACTACAAAGATCCATTTTACAACACAAGTTTCAAGATGTCTCAACCACCATACTCTAGCTACTTCCCTCATGTGTATCCTCAACAACAACAACAACAACAACTCAATCAACAACAACAATTTTATCAACGACTACAACAACAACAACAACAACAACAATTTCCTCAAAGAGCAATTCAACCACAAATGATTCAACCACCCCCTAGTCTTCAAGTACAACCTTACACAAACTTTAACAATCAACATCCATCCAGGAATACTATGAAGGAACCGTCTTGGTTTGCAAAGATGTGTGAAGCTTTAAGTAGCCAACAATCTATTCATGAGGCTGGATCACTTAATAGACCTCCAATGCTCACTCCCGAAAACTACGATCAATGGGTGATAAGGTTCTTTAGGTTTTGTGATCTAAAGAAGCCACATGGAAAGTTCTTAAAGAAGGTCATCCTCGAAGGTCCGTTTCAGATGCCTACTGTCGTTACACCCGGAGATCCAAATGCTAATCCACTAAGAGGTGATGTCACCAACGTTGTCATTCTTAATGAACTCACTACTGATCAACTTCTACACTTTGAAGCCAATGAACTGGCAATGCAATACATCCTTTTGGGATTACCTAATTCGATACTTTGAAGTGTTGATGCTCAAAAGACTGCTAAAGCAATGTGGGAACATATTCATCTTCTCATGGAAGGCACAGAACTCAATCAAGAAGACATGGAATCCAAAATCTACTTGGCTTATGAACACTTCATGATTGAACCAGGAGAGACATTAGAGTCATATCATCATCGATTCTCAGATATCATCAATGACTTGGACAAACATAACATCATTATGCCAAGAATTGCTGTCAACACTAAGTTCTTGAGTAGTCTTGGTCCTAATTGGGAAAAGTATGTCATTTTTATCCGTCAAGCTAAGAATCTTCATCACGCTACATACGGATTGTTGTACGACTATTTGAAGCCCTATCAAAAAGAAGTTGACAAAGAAAGGGTTATCCGTGGACAAACTGTTTCACCTTCACTTTCGGATAATCAACAATTAGCTTTGTGGGCTCAAGTATGTTATCCTCAATTCCCGAATTTGATAACAACTTTCACAAATCCTCCACAACCAACTGCAACAATTACACCATATGATTCGTCACAACACCAATCTCAAGAAACTCAATTGGTTCCATACAACAACAACAACAATGATCCAGCACTTTACAGTGAATCTAATGAGGATACAGAAGCTTTCGATGCATTGCAGCAAGGGTTTGTCATGATTGCTAGAGCCTTCGGCCGATATTCAAACAAATCCAACAATCGCATTTGTACCTCATCAAACACAAGGAAGCAGGCTGTTGTTAAAAATGGACATGTTGAAGTTCAGAATCGTGGTAATGTTCGTCAGATGGGCGGTAGTCAAGGGTTTAATCCAATGGAAAGGAATAACATGGGTGCCCCACAACAACAAAGGGCTCAAGTGGTTGAACATGGTAATGCTCAGAATGGGATTAATGGTCTTCGTTGTTATAACTGTAATGAGAAGGGTCATCTAGCTAGTGCATGCCCAAAGCCAAGGACAAGAGGCAACGCTTATCACAAAGAGGCTTTACTCTTGGCTCTTAAGGATGAAGCTGGTGGAACTCTGATAAGGTTTTAAAAGGTACCATTTTGAGGGGTCGTTTAAGTCCTTATTTGATCACTTTTGTATCCGTTATTGCTTAATATCGTTCCTTTTCACTTTTTAGGTCTCGTGAAGGCAAAATGCTGGAATGGCACTTATTTGGACGAAAAGGCGCGAATATATGAAGAAAATGGCCAAAGTCAAAATCGAGACACTCACAGTTGCTGAAAGTATAAGGCGACGGCGTCAGGTGCTATTGGCGACGCCGTCCCAAAATTATTGAGACGATCCAGAACCCAAAACTCGTATTTTCAAGTGACGACGTCCAGTTATGGAAGAGTAGGCCGTCGCTACTCAGACGGCCTAGATGCAATCCAGACGACGTCAGAAGCAGAAGAGGACGGCGTCACGGACTTAAGGTGACGCCGTCGCAAGGTTAACGTGGCCAAGACGAAACCCTAATGGCGGCTACACGACGGCGTCACTAAACATAAGGTGACGCCGTCGCAATTGTAATCTTATATATAGAATCTGAATTTTTCAGTCTTTGTGTGGAGAGTCTTTGGAGTAAAAACCTAAAACCGAACCTAAGGTGTCTTGTACAGTATTTTAGGTTTTTAAACCCTATCTTACATCAAGATAAGTCTTTACTTCATTAATTCAATTATGTCTTTGATTATTTGTGTGTATGCTTGCATGTTCTCCATGTCCGGCTAATTTATTTGTGTGTTTGCTTAGGAAGTATGAAACTTAATTATTGAATATTGATTGGTTGTTTCTTATCTTAGTTGACTAATGATCTAGTAATGCGATAGGTCATTCGTTGTGTACTTAATGCTTGATTCATCTTTGTGAACGTTAGAGTATAATTACCTGAGTAATTGTAGGCTAAACCATCCAAAGAGCGCCTTAGAGTAGGAGTTTATAATCTCTAGTGGGTTTGTAGACAAGACCCTTTGGTAAGTTCAAAGAGTTAGGGAGAAACGCATACCCTACAACTTTAGACACACAACGCAACTAGGAATAAGACGTGACACTCAACCATCAATAGGAGATAATTAAGGAGTAATACAAACTAAGTAAACACATCTTTAAACTATCATACGAGCATACATTAATTAGACATAGACTCCCACAACCCTAGTTTAGATAATTAGATAATAGTAGAGTAATCGGTAGAAATACCAACCCCCCCAAATCCAATACCCGAGATTCGTACCTTTCCATTTTCATAAAATATAAAAAGATAAAAAATAATCTTCCTCAACCTTAACCTTAGCGTAGTAACTCCCTACTAGCATTCCTATTCCACTAGAGAACGATATCAATACCCGTGGCTTACCCTAATTACTACACTACAACGATTAGGTTCACTGCCTAGGGTGTTATAAAACTTGCTCGAAGAAAAGGAAGTTCCTTTGACCCCGAACGACGCGTGTAGCGTTATCAAGTTTTTAGCGCCGCTGCCGGGGAATAGAATAGCTAGTTAGTAGTCCACCTCGTTTAGGTTTCTTTGCTTGATTCCTATCAAGTAAACTTTTTTCTTATTTTTAGATTTCTCTTAGTCTATCCCCCTTCTTCGTGACCTTTGTTCGTAATTCCATCACTTTTCATCATGGAAGGTGATAACCCACTACCATTCATCAACCCACCACCAAATGACCCGCCAAGAGCCCGTACTCTTGGTGAATACTCAAGACCAAGCCACCTAGGCTATAGGAACACCATTGAGCTTCCCGACCAAGCCCAAACTATGGCCCTGCGATCCGACACCATCCGGTTGGTGCAAAACGGATGTGCATTCCATGGACTTCGTTCCGAAGATCCAAATCAGCATCTGAGGGATTTCCTCAAAATCGTCGATTCCATCGACCTTGATGCTACTACTCGGGAGACCACGCGCCTGCGTCTCTTCCAATTCTCTCTACGGGACCAAGCTAGTAATTGGCTTGAGCGACTTCCCGCCGGCTCCATCTCAAGTTGGGATGATCTTACCTCTCGCTTCCTTGCTCAATTTTTCCCACCGGGGAGAACCACTAAGCTTAGGAATGACATCTTGATGTTCCAACAACGTCAAGGTGAATCTCTCTACGAAGCATGGACCCGATTCAAGGACTTACTTCATAAAGTCCCTCATCACGGCATTGATCTTTGGCTCCAAGTCCAAATCTTTTATGATCATGTCAACTTCCCCACTAAGCGATCCATTGACCAAGCGGCCGGTGGAAAACTTAGTGATCTCACCGCAGAAGAATCATGGGAAATAATAGAGGACCTCGCCCTCTATGACAACGAAAGTTGGGATGACCCCCGTGAGCTGCCCAAAACCGTCAAGGCAATCTCCTTGCCTCCTCTCGACCGTAGGATGATCGAACTTGAAGATCAAGTTAAATTCCTCATGAGTTCCTACGAAAATCCTAAATCTTCACACCATGTGAACAAAGCTTCTTCCTCGTGCGAGCCGTTTTGTGATCCTCATAACACGCGCACTAGCACCCGATCCCCCGAACACGCTTCTGTTGACTACGCATCCTCGCATATTAATGGAGCGGGAGGAAGATTCCCTACAACACCCGGACCTAGGAATTTCAATGAAACCCGTGAAGCATGGAAAAACAAGCCCGACTTTTATTGGGGACAAACCAAAGAATTCACTTCTAATGATTTCTCATGGCCCCCACCTAACGGTCCTAACCAACAAAACATCGAAGGGATGTTGCAAAACCTAGTTGCATCCCAAGAAACCCAAATGGCTAAGCTCTCGGACCGCTTTAATAATCAACAAGCCGAGATGGATAGGAAAATAGACAACCTTTTGAAAGCCATAGCTAATAGTGATAAGAAGGTTAGTGCTATCTCAACTACCGAGCCTTCAGGCATAGAGATTAAGGATCCAAGCAAGCTAAAGTATGTCCAATTCGTCAATACCATCGCCTTAGTTGAACCTGATGAAACAAATGACGAAGAGGACTATACACTTGTGGATGAGGAAATACCCGAGGAAGTAGATGAAGTAGACATTGACTATTTCAACAAATTTCCTACGGAAGAAGAACTATCTCGCCACCCTCACTTAGTGCGTGACCTCCGTCACATGTATGTTAGGAAAAGTCCTCGAATTAAGTTTGGGAACCCTTGGAATATTAACATACCATGTGTCATAGGACACCTTTTTGTGGCAAAAGCTTACATTGATCGCAAGTCCCTAATCAACATAATGACTAGCACCTACTACAATTGGATATTGAAGAAGCCTATTCCAACTAGGCAAGACCCCAATGATCCTAATGTTAGTTGCAATTTTCTTGGTAGAGTTAAGGGATTGCCCGTTTATGTAGGTAGTTTCACGTTTCCTACGGACTTCATAATTGTGGATGATATTAGCACGGCCATAGACCCTAGCTTGTCCCATGTTATTCTAGGAAAACCTTTCATAGAAAGCACCGGGATGACCTATGACCCCTCATTAGGAGTAGTGCGATTCAAGAATAAGACCGATGACATAGCTTACCAAATGCCGTTTAAGATTGAGAAGTTTTCATCACTCTCTAATGATGAAAAGGAACTTAAACTATCGGTCTATTATAGGAATGATGAGGATAGGGAGAAAGGTGTTGATTATGTTATGGCTAAGATTTTCGGATTCAACAAGGATTGCTTGAGCCTAGGACCGGAATACAGGACCGATTGGGGAGAGGATGAACTCTTAGAGAAGCGCATTTTAGGGCACTTCTACAACATGGAATCCCCCATTAGAGGCCGTCAAGAGGGCGGTGGTGAGGAAACGTAGGAGCACGACTACGAGTCTAGCTACAAGACTCTTTAATAAAGAAAAGCGCTCCGTGGGAGGCAACCCATGCTTAATTGTTTGCTTGTTAGTGTCATATATCTTTTATTAATTGTTTATCCTCATGTTTAAATTTGTAAAAATGCTTTATTTTGTTTTTAACCTCATCTTAATTGCATATAAAGGTATTTTACATAAGGGATAAGTGTAGGGAGGATTACACAAGTTTTCAAAAGAAACGTAAACATGAGAATAACAATTAACTAAAAGATATTTATGTTTGTTTGTTCGAGTCAAATGCTTGTATTGAGTCATAATGGATGTTTTGCATAAATTTTTCCAGATTCTAAAGATGTAAATTTTCCAGAATTTTTTCCAGAAAATCGCAGACCAGTTTTTGTCAGGATAACCTGACGGCGTCAGGATTGCAACCTGACGGCGTCAGGAAGGAGTAAAAACATCTGTTAGGAATTAGAAATTCCCGGTATTAAAGAGTCGGTCACCTCAAGTATATGTAATCGTTAGAAAGCTCGTAGTCGTAGTTCTTTTAAGTTAAGTAGTATTTAGTTAAGTAACACCGTGGAGGACGGACGGGTCTTTACCCACTGTATGCCTGATCCACAGCCCGATGTGTGGCGATTTATGTAAGACTATAAATACTCTCTACCTCCCAAGGTAGAGAGTTGGAGCTCATAATAATATCTTTCACTTTCTCTCACTAAGTTCCCTAAACCTCTAACTTTCTCTCTCTAGAATTCCATCTATATGCTACTTTGTGTTATGGTTTGATGTGCATGTGAAAAGTTATATCTTACAATTGGTATCAAGAGCCATGGTTAGATCATATCTTGCACATCTTTGGATTTATAGTGGTTTTTAGGTGGTTTTTGAGTTTGAAAAAGTTTAGTGGTTTTTGCATCATTTGGGTGATTTCTTGTGTTAAAGTTTGAATTTTGTTGGTACTTTTATGTTTAGAATCATCACAAGTGTTTAGGTTTTCATTTGGTAAGCTTGAATCATCTTGGTTGGGTTGTTTTTGGATTGAAAAGTGATGTTTATATGGTTTTTCAAGCTAGCGACTTAGTTCACGGAGTGTTTTCTTGGTAGCGACTTGCTTCACATTTTTGTAGCGACTTACAGTGTTGAAGCTAGCGAGTTAGATCTAGCGAGTTAAAGTACAAGTAGTGGACTCTCCACTACGAGTAGCGACTTGGTGGTAGCGACTTGGTCTGTAGCGAGTTGCTCTTTAGCGACTTGTATCTCTAGCGACTTGTGTAGCGAATTGCTGCCAAAATTTGGCTAGCGACTTGGTCTGTAGCGAGTTACTACTTAGCGACTTGCTTTCTGTCTAGCGACTTGGAATTCTAGCGACTTAGCTGTCTAGCGAATTAATTGGTAGCGACTTAGTGCATTTGTTTCTAGCGACTTAGTGCATTATCATCTAGCGACTTGAGTGACTGTTTACGGTTTTCTCTTGATTTAGTAAAATCCCGTGAAAGAATCTATTTCCCGGTTTAATCATAGAGTTATAAAATCCCGTATAATCTGTTAACATGTCTACCAACGTCCCTACTGTCATCTCCACTGTTGCCGAGGATGTACAAGCAGCTGGCTCAGATACTCGTCCACCCATGCTTGACAGAACTGACTACGATTCTTGGGCTCAACGAATCAGATTGTATTGCCTTGGAAAGGAAAATGGTGTCAACATTCTCAAATCCATTGATGAAGGACCATATCGAGTTGAGACGACTAGAGACATACTTGATACTAATGAAGATGGTACTCCTGTTTACGGAATGGACAGACCTAAGATGTATGATGAGCTTGATGATAAGGAGAAAAAGAGATTCGATGCAGATATCAGGGCTTCAAACATTGTTCTTCAAGGCCTTCCTAAAGACATCTACAAGCTGATCAATCATAACACTGAAGCAAAGGCAGTTTGGGATAATGTTAAGATGCTTCTCTCAGGTTCAGAACTAACTATGGAAGACAGAGAATCCCAACTCTATGACGAATTTGAGCACTTCAAGATGAAATCAGATGAGAGTGTCTATGAGTACTATGTGAGATTTCATAAGTTGGTGAATGACATGAGAAACATCAAGATGACTATGCCTAACATTCAGTTGAACTCAAAATTTGTAAACAATATGAATCCCGAATGGCACAAGTTTGTCACCTCTGTGAAACTCACTAAAGGATTGAAGGATACGAACTATGAGCAACTCTATGCCTTCCTCCTTCAGAATGAGAGACATGCCATGTTTGAAAAGAGGATTCTTGATCAGCTCAAAGGTCAGGGAGAAACAAGGTCTACAAATGATTCAACTGCCTTCTTCACAGATAATGGGACTTCCACCAATGCTTCTCAAGTTGCACCCATGATTGATGATAATCACAAACCCATTTCTGATCCAAGGTTCAAGCAACCTGATGCAAATGCTGTCATGGAACATTTCATCACTCAACTAACACTCATGGTTAAAGAGAACAGGACACTTTCACCTCACACCAACAAACTCCACACCTGCAATGAGATCCGAACCGCCTCCAATCTTCACAACCATGCTTTGATAAGAGATGGGAAAATTATGGGGCAACCAGTTCAGGAAAGACTGTATGACCAGAGAAGAGGTGGAGCTGGGAGAGGTTATGTTGGAAACCAGAATCGGGGAAGAAATGGTAACCAAAGTCAAGCTAAGCCAATCAAATGCTATAACTGTGGTGGTGAAGGACACATTGCTAGGAACTGCACATCTCCAAAGCGTCCTCAGAATGCGGATTACTTCAGAGACAAGATGTTGCTGGCACAAGCTCAGGACAATGGTGCTGCTTTGGATGAAGAGGAATTGCTGTTTCTTGCTGAGGGCAATGCCAAGACCTATGATGCAGATGTGGATGAGCAGCCTATTCAGGAGATAGGTCACAATCATCAGAACGCTTTTCAAGTCGCTGACTGTGATGCATACGACTCTGATGTAGATGATGGACCTACTGCACACACAATCTTTATGGCTAGCATCTCTCCAATGGTTTCTCTCAAGATCTCTTCTTCACCACAAGCTGGCCCATCCAAGGACAAACTCATCTCAGAGGTATTAAAACTATACGATGATGCTGATGTGCAACAGATGCATGACAAAGTACAATCAACTGAAACTATTGAATCAAATGTTGAAAATATGGGTAATATCAATATTGTCCCATACGATCAATACGTGAAACAAAGTGAAAGTGAAGTTTTACCAAGTGATGCATCTTCTGCAGTCAACAATGACTATGTCTTTGATGAATACACTGCATGTGCTCCTGATGATTCCATAATTTCTGAACTAAATGCCTATAAGGAACGTGTTGCTATTTATGAACAACGTGCAAAATTTGAGTTGACCACTCGTGAGCAGGAAATGGATGTCCAAGTGAGTACAGTAATTAGAAAAAGTAAGTTTAGAGAAGAAGTATTGAAACAAGAATTAAATTCCTTGCAAGAAAAACTTTCTAAAACAGCTAAACAAAAACAAGAACTTCAAGAAAATGTGAAAATGCTTAAGCAAGAATTTAATGCAAAGGAATCAAAACTCTTGAGAGATTTTTCTAATCTGAAAACTTTGAAAAACAAACTTGAAAACAAGTTGTACATACAAGGAAACACCATTCAGACTGCTCACATGGTCACCAAACATCGAGTCTTAAGCGATAAGCATAGCATTCCCCTTGTTGAGGAACCGAATCCAGAGGTAATTAAAAAGGCTAGAAATGCTCATAAGGTGCTTTATGATGGTGATGAAATCCTTAAGCCTAGGCAGAAACCTAGTTGCGTTGAATGCACTGAGGAAGACAAGAAATCAGACGAAATCACTAGGGAAAAGATGAATAAGAAACAAAATGATCCCAAATGCAAAGAGAAAAACATAAATATCACTCCTCATGATTATAAGAAAGAAAACTGGATTGCATTAAACAAGTTTAAGCCTCAGACTTTGTTGACTCCCGAACAAGTCTTCTGGAAAAAAGATTTAGATAAGCAGAAAGCGGAAAATATTGTTGAAACTAACCCTCCCCTTTGGAAAATGCCTAGAGCGACTGTGTATCCTCCTAATACACCAATGCATCTTGTACCTAGGAAAATTGCCACTAAAAGCAAGACATTAATTAGCCAATATGTTATATTTCAACTATTTGTTGATTTTGAGAAAACTTGCAAGAAAAGGATCACACCCACTGGTATAACTGAAGGAGAAAGGGGTTTTGAAAAAATAAAAGAATGCTATCTGACTGAGGTCATGCCCTTCTTTAAACTTCTAAAAGATCACTTTGAGAGTCTTAAAAAGGGAATAGAAGCTGATATTAAGGGAATGGAAAAGGAATTTGATGCAATGGTTGTTGAAGTTAGTGACTATGAGCGTGCACTGAAATATAATGAGATTGAGAGAAAGAACTTGCATACATTAAATGAGAATCTTATTACTGAATGTGTTGCTCAAGATGTGTTTTTCACTGCTTCAAATTGCTCTATTAATGCTTCCAAATTTCATGAATTATCTGTGGCCCTGAAAGTCTCCCATGATCGTGTCATTGAGCTTGAAAAAACTAATTCTAAACTAAATGAGAAAATTGAACTGGATGATCACGACAATTTCGTTAAACATTTTTCTAAACTAGAAGTTGAGCATTTTAATTTACAACTAAAATATCAACATCTTAAAGAAAATGTAAAAACTTCAAATGTCAAGACATCTTCAGATGCTCCAGAGTTTGATGCAGTTTTTCAAATTAACAAACGTGATGAACAGATTCAAGCTCAGTGCAACATGATCAGAAAGTTGAAAGCCCAAATCTCTCAATTAAAGGGTCAAACAAACAATATGACAGGCTCCCAAATGCCTCCTTCTTTAGATTCTCAGAATTCTCAAACGTTTCATCTTCAAAACCTAGTAAATGCTTTACAAAAGGAAAACGAAAGTTTTCTAGAAGAAAATGAAAAGGTTAAACGTCACTTCAATGAGTTGTTTGAATCAATTAAAGTCACTCGTAACAAAAACAACGAACAAATAACTTCATTGCAAAAGGAAATTGAGAATCTGAGGAGTCAGGTAAAAGGGAAAATGCCAATGATCAATGGGGAGAATGTTGTATCTAAGGTTCACTCTGGTAATAAATCTGCTTTATCTGTGACATATGTCCCCCCTCACCTAAGGAACAACAAACTTGCCATTCAAACATATTTCTCATCCCTTAAGGATTGCTTAGAATGCCTGCGTGAGATTGTTGAAGAGGATAAGCTAGAGAAACCTCATGATAATGCAATTGGACATGCATGCTCATATGCCAAACGATCTCAAGAAATCTTAGAATGCTTGATCACTATATGCCCAAAGACATTAGGTGAGAGAGTTAACCCTTTGATTCTATGCTCAATGCCTAAGGCCAAATATGATATGCACTCGATTCCCAATGTTTTGAATGTGAGCCCTAGTGTACCCTTGAGTAGTTCAGATTCTAGATATGTCAATGCTAAGAAAGAGAACTCAAATGTGCCTTCTAGGAGTACAAATCTCAGTACCTCTAGTTGTAAGAATGTGAACCATAGTGCTCCTGCATGTAGTTCAGATCCCAGCACATCTAAACAGGTGGTGCAAAGAGTAGTAAAACAAACTAATGTTCCCATTCCCTCTACAGGAGTAATCAGTGACATTAAAGGGAGCAGGTCAAAGTCTCAAGACAATACAAGGAATGATAGGACCTCGCAAGCTAAGAATGTGCACTGGAAAAGAGTAGAAGAACAATCTAGGAACTTTAAGTTTGAATCGAATAAAACGAATCGTGTTGATTCTAGTATTAGCCATAGGCGTACTGTAATTAATTCGAATTCTGATACTATTTGCAAACCTTGTACTGATGAATGCTTGAATTCTGTTTCTAATCATGAATGTGATGTTAATGTTCTTCCTAATGATGTTAATCGTCCAGTTAATATTGTTAATGCTAAAATTCATGCTAAAAAGGCTAAAAAGCAAAAGCGAAAGAAAGTTAGAAAACAATGGAAACCCACAGGAAGAACATTCAGCAGAATAGGCTTTTATTGGATACCTGTTGGTCATAAGACTAATCAGATAATGCCCACTAGAAAATGGATGCCTACTGGTAGAACTATTCCCTTAAGAAGTGGTCACACTGTAAACAGGGCTAATACAGACACTAGTATTGCATCTATTCACAATGATTCCATTACCTCACTTTCTGATATGAATGCTTCTATTTCTGATGTGGGTGTTCCAACTGCTGCTACTAACCAAATGGAACCCATTCTTGCATGGGGATCCCAATTATCCAGTTATCCATTCTTGTCTGTGTTCAACTGCAGATCGTTCAAATCGTTCTGTGGTACCTGGACTCAGGCTGTTCCAAGCATATGACTGGAGACCGGTCGCGGCTCATGAACTTCGTGAGCAAATTCATCGGGACTGTGAGATTTGGTAATGATCATTTCGGTGCTATAATGGGTTATGGAGATTATGTTGTTGGTGATAGTGTCATCTCGAGAGTGTATTATGTGGAAGGTTTAGGTCATAATCTGTTCTCTGTTGGTCAATTCTGTGATTCTGATCTAGAAGTAGCCTTCAGAAAACATACCTGCTTTGTTAGAGATCTTAACGGTAAGGAACTGTTGAAAGGAACTCGTGGCTCAAACCTTTACACCATCTCTATCGATGACATGATGAGGGCATCTCCAATCTGCTTGTTATCTAAGGCTTCAAAAACAAAGTCATGGTTATGGCATCGTCGTCTCAATCACTTGAACTTCGGCACCATCAACGATCTTTCCAGAAAGGACTTAGTTGTAGGTTTACCTAGACTAAAGTATGAAAAGGATCATCTTTGTTCAGCATGTCAATTGGGAAAAAGCAAGAAGTATGCCCATAAACCCAAACCTACTAACTCTGTCACAGAAGTTCTTCATATGATTCATATGGATTTATGTGGACCAATGAGGGTGCAGAACATCTTTGGGAAGAAATATGTGTTAGTTGTGGTTGATGATTACTCTAGATTCACATGGGTCAAGTTCTTAAGGACAAAGGATGAAACTCCTGATATCATCATCAAACTCATCAAACAGCTGCAGGTTCGACTAAACAAAACTGTCAGAATTATCAGAACAGACAATGGAACTGAGTTTGTCAACAAACAACTTAGTGAATTCTATGAAAGCGTTGGAATCAGCCATCAAAGAAGTGTTCCACGAACTCCGAAACAGAACGGTGTAGTTGAAAGACGAAATCGTACTCTTGTTGAAGCTGCTAGAACAATGCTGATCTACTCAAAGGTTCCAATGTTTCTCTGGGCTGAAGCAATCGCCACTGCATGCTACACACAAAATCGTTCCCTGATTCACACCATTCATGGAAAAACTCCATATGAACTTGTCCACAACAGAAAACCTAATCTATCTTTCCTTCGTGTGTTTGGTGCCTTGTGCTATCCAACTAATGAGGGTCAAGACTTGGGCAAACTTAGGGCTAAAGCTGACATTGGAGTATTTGTAGGATATGCACCAAACAAAAAGGGATACCGAATCTACAACAAAAGAACCCGAAATATCATGGAAACAATTCACGTTACGTTTGATGAGCTAACCGGTCAGATGGCTCCTGGACACTCCAGCTCAGGACCCGCACTTCAAAACAGTCCCATTGGTTCATCCCTTGTTCCAAACTCCTCTCAAGAAACTCCATATGTACCTCCATCTGAAGATGATGTAAAGAAATTGTTTGATCCTATGTTTGATGAACTGTATGATTCAATTACTAATGAGGTGCTGATCCCTACAACAGAGGATGCTCATATTCCAGTAAAATGATGTCAATCCCTCGGTTTCAATATCTTTAAGTCAAGAAGCACCCGCTGCTGATCCTTCAGTCTCATCAACAAATCATCACTCTTCAACTGTACATCATGGAAATGTTTCTGGCATCAATGATGAAGTTAATCCCTTTGCAACTCCTGAAGATGCTCCATTTGAAAACATATTTGCTACTCCTGAATCATCATCAGAACCATCTTCTTCAGGAGACATCGACTCAGCTACCTCAGTACCTCAACAACTGCCACATGAACACCTCAGAAAATGGACTCACGATCACCCTTTAGACAACATCATTGGAAATCCCTCTCGTCCTGTATCAACCCGGAAGCAACTCGCAACCGATGCCTTATGGTGCTTCTTCAACTCCGTACTATCTAAGATCGAACCAAAAGATGTTAAAACTGCTATGAATGAAGATAGCTGGTTCAATGCCATGCAAGATGAAATTCATGAGTTTGATCGTCTTGATGTATGGGAGTTAGTACCTGCTCCTGACTGTGCTATGATTATAGCTCTAAAATGGATCTTCAAAGTAAAACTTGATGAGCATGGTGATGTGTTGAAAAACAAGGCTCGATTAGTTGCTAAAGGATACCGTCAAGAGGAGGGTATAGACTTTGAAGAATCTTTTGCTCCAGTTGCTCGAATCGAGGCAATCAGAATATTTCTGGCTAATGCTGCTAGTAAGAACATGGTAGTTTATCAGATGGATGTAAAGACGGCATTTCTGAACGGAGATCTTAAAGAAGTCGTCTACGTCAGCCAACCTGAAGGATTTGTGAATCAAGAGCATCCTACTCACGTTTATCGTTTGAAGAAGGCTCTTTACGGTTTAAAGCAAGCTCCAAGGGCCTGGTATGATACACTGTCAAAGTTTCTTCTATCAACCGGATTCATCAAAGGAGCAGTTGATCCTACATTGTTCACCAGGAAGTCAGGCAAACATTTAATTCATGTTCAAATTTATGTTGATGATATTATTTTTGCCTCGACAGACCCAATGGAATGTGATCGTTTTTCTAATGAAATGAGTTCAAAGTTTCAAATGTCAATGATGGGACAAATGTCATTTTTCTTGGGATTACAAATTTCACAAAGTCCCGGAGGCATTTTCATAAATCAATCTAAATATGCAACAGAGATTTTAAAGAAATTTGGATTTGATTCATGTGACCCTGTTGACACCCCCATGATTGACCGAACCAAACTAGATGAGGACCTCTCAGGGATCATGATTGACCAAACGAAATATCGGAGTATGATTGGATCCCTGATGTATCTCACTGCTAGTAGACCAGACATCTTGTTCTCTGTTTGCATGTGTGCTAGATACCAGGCTAAGCCTACTAAAAAGCACCTTGAAGCAGTTAAATGGGTCTTTCGGTATCTCCAAGGAACCATCAATATGGGTCTTTGGTACCCGAAGGACACCGGTATGTCACTAACGGCCTATGCAGATGCTGATCATGCAGGTTGTCAAGATACACGTCGAAGTACATCAGGAGGTGCTCAGTTTTTGGGTGATAAGCTTGTGAGCTGGTCTTCAAAGAAGCAAATGAGTACTTCTATTTCCTCTACAGAGGCTGAATACATAGCCATGTCATCTTGTTGTGCTCAAATCTTATGGATGAGATCTCAATTATCTGACTATGGCTTTGAATTCAACAAAATCCCTCTGTACTGTGATAATAAAAGTGCTATTGCTCTCTCATGCAACAACGTTCAACACTCAAGAGCAAAGCATATCGACATTCGACATCATTTCATCAGGGAACAAGTAGAAAAAGATGTGGTGGAACTATATTTTGTGAGGTCTGAATATCAGTTAGCAGACATCTTCACCAAAGCTCTTCCAAGAGAACGTTTTGAGTTTATTCTTCCACGACTTGGTTTGAAAAGCCTTCAACCAGAAACTCTCAAACGTCTTCAGGAGGAAGACGAGGAGTAAAGGTCTATCTTCATCTATCTCATGTATATATTTATTTGAAAATCAAAATACAAAATTATAAAACCTTCAAAAATCAAATAGAAAAATATGAAACTTTCAAAATCCATAAAAATTTGAAAAATTCGAAAAATCTTCAAAAAATATTGTCATTTTTGTCTTGTTTCTTCCGGTTCGATAATATCTACGGTCTTTGTGCTGTCATTCAAAGAATGACACGGGTCTTTAGATGTTGTTCGAATTCTTTAAAAAAAAAAAAAAAAAAAAAAAAAAAAAAAAAAAAAAAAATTATATTTTTGGGAGAAAGAGAAATGGTTTATTGTCATTTTCAGGCAATAACCCGGTTTTTAAAAGAAAGAACAGAGCCATGTTTTAACATGTTTTCACATTCCATGCTCTGATTCTATAAACATTTATCTTCTGAAAACCAAATGCTTTGAAAAATAACTCGGTCTCTATTTTTGATAATCATCTGGACTTATTTGTCAAAATCTCTATCTCTCAATCAACAACCTATGTCATTGATTGAGGGGGAGAATGATTTCAATTAAATTAAAAAGTTATTTGGCATTAAATTGTTTTCAAAAGATATACTTGCATGTGTTATCAATGGAGTTTAAAGTCTTAAAATCCGATCCTTATCAGTTCAAACGCTTTCACAATCAAGTCACAATTCTCCTTAAAAGCTTTCAAAATCAATTTAAATCAATAAGAGATCACAAATCTCAAATGATTTGATAATTGTGATCGGGGGAGAATGTGTGATTTAAATTGGATTTAAACTGATAATTAGGTAAATGGTTTTATAAGGATGTACATGCTATCCTTCCCACATGTGACAAACGATTTCAAATTTTCCATGCACATGTTGAGGGGGAGCATCTATCTTAAACCTTTGATTTGAAACGTGATCATTCATCCCAATGTGCAGGTTCCCTCTAGTATGTGCAAAACTCTTTTCAAACCTCGAGGCACATATTGAGGGGGAGCAAATTTATGGAAACCTCATCCTTCCCGGAAAGGCTATATCTACTTGATTTGATGTAGGAAGCGATGTTGATATCTTTTAGAAAATGGTAATCAAAGAAGTTAATTCTTTCTCTTGCCTCCGTGTGCAAAACATTTTCAAATACTGGATGCACATGTTGAGGGGAGTTCTCGTTTTAAAAATATCAAAAACAATTCAGGTACAAAATGCTTTGATAATATATCACAAGTATCTGAATTGATTTTCAAATGGTTTTCAATTGGTTCCAATGGCAGATGAACAATACCAAATAGACCGACCAACTCTACTTTATGTACGGTGATATAAGGATGATAAGGTTAGGTATGTGTTCCCATGATCCGCCAGAACCGGAGGGATCTACCCAGGGATAATCCACTAGTTAGTGTAGAAGTCCTTAGGTATGATGATAAAAGGAGAAAAATGAGATATGGGAAGAGTGCGGACTAAGACTGAGCTAGTACTGGAATAAACCCAACAAGGTTCTAGCTATGAAGTCTCGGTAAGCACTGAAGGGGTTGAAGAATTAAAAAGAATTGAATGAGAAAAGGGTGAAAACAAATAGCCCTCCATTTATTCAACCTTAGGGCAGAAACCGGGTTCACTTCATATGCTACTGATGGTAACATCGGTATTGAAGACAAGACGTCATGGACCCAGTGACGCACTGCACTTCAACTTTCCAAACCACTCAAGTTCCTCTTAAAAGGGCTTGTTTCATTCTCACGGGGAACCGACATTATCTATCGACTTTCTCTTAGAGATGGTTGATATTGAAGAAGGAGACCCTCTCCCTAGTCTCCGTCATAGGATCCAAATATGCACAAATTGAGTCTAGAGCCACGAGATCATCAACAAATCTCATTAGGACACTTTCAATGAAGACTCTCTGTTTCACACAATGTGGAAAGAGAGATTATATCTTGAGTCCTACGCATTATCCTTGTGGTATTGCCAGAACATCTGAGTGATGTGTATACATATTCACAATGAAGATGGAAAGCCTTCTGGAGCCAACATCAAACAAGCTCCTGGTAGGTGGCATGTGAGATCTATTATATAGATCAACCATGTGACAACTGAACAGAAACAATGGGGCGATTCAATCTCTTGAATCAATCCTGGTTCAGGTTATGGATTGACGGATACCTTTGAAAAACCGGTCATTGTGCTTAAAAACACTTTTCTTTAGCACATCGACCGTGTACTAATTTTTCAAACTAAAAGGTGTTTTTATGATTGATAATTGATTTTCAATAAAACCTTCGTTGGATTGCAAAAACAATTTCTATTGAGCAATACACGATTGTTTTTCAAATCTCTTTTCATCAATCAGTGGACTTAAAATTCGCTGGTTCACTCACTCCGTGTTGTCTTCTTTGAGATGTTCCGGTTTGAGAACAGCTAGAACAGCTGCGAAACCCTGTCAAGGAAATTCTTCGGAATTATACCTGATCACAGGCAGTACATGTACTGATCAACGGGGAACCGTGGGCCGTGTACCTCAATTCAACGAAAGTGATCAAAGACACTTTCGTGCGATTTATTGCTAACTGTTGTATGCAGGTACGCCCGACGTTTGCAGCTGATCAGAATGGAGCGGTCAATCCATAGCCGCATGCTCACTTAACACATTCAACTCAAAGAAATCATGATTAGTGCATCAATGACTCTGATATTTTCACACCAAGCTTCTGCTACGCTGCTGCCAATATCATGATTCAACAAAAGCTTCCGCTACTCTGATGTGAAGATTTCATGATCCAGAATGTGAGCATGTCGGTCCTAAAGTCACAACATCACATAATACCAACACCACAAAAGATGTGTCAGAGATTGTTGATAGCTGATGATCTCAAAAGATGGCTCAAAATTACTATCACGTGGATCAGTAAAAGACCTCCACTTGGAAGCACCATAAGGCATCGGTTGCAAGATCAATGACTACGAGCTTTGAAGCAAAGGACTACATCAAGAATGCAAGATCAATTGTTAAATGTAATATCTATTTGTATTCAATGTAATTTTGGTACATGATTGAGGTGACCTCCCTTAGGGGGAGATTGTTAGGAATTAGAAATTCCCGGTATTAAAGAGTCGGTCACCTCAAGTATATGTAATCGTTAGAAAGCTCGTAGTCGTAGTTCTTTTAAGTTAAGTAGTATTTAGTTAAGTAACACCGTGGAGGACGGATGGGTCTTTACCCACTGTATGCCTGATCCACAGCCCGATGTGTGGCGATTTATGTAAGACTATAAATACTCTCTACCTCCCAAGGTAGAGAGTTGGAGCTCATAATAATATCTTTCACTTTCTCTCACTAAGTTCCCTAAACCTCTAACTTTCTCTCTCTAGAATTCCATCTATATGCTACTTTGTGTTATGGTTTGATGTGCATGTGAAAAGTTATATCTTACAACATCAGATTACTTTTTCTCGTTTTCTGAGCTACTTATAAATTTTTGGAATTTTCCAGGTCTTAATTTTCTTAGAAATTCTGTAAACATCCATTCCACAAGCATTATATCCTAGTTTAAATCGAGTCTTATATATATTATTACCGCCGATTTTACGCGAAGGTTTCGTTTGTTTTCTTCAAGTGTGCAGGTTTAGTTTGTCAAGAAGAAGTTACATAAGATTGGAAGGAGCTTTTCACGCAATAATTCTTCTTGGAAAAGAGTTTAACCACCACTTTACACGGATCCTACCGAGCTAATCAGGGGAGTATTAGTTTCTTTCGTTTTTAATTACCTTCTTTTATCATAACTTTGATACTTTCGGGGAACATTGGGGACAATGTTCAGTTTAAGTGTAGGGAGGGAAAATAAAACGGGAACTTTGAAACTATGCTTATCCTTGATTATTTGCTTCGTCCAATTGTATTTGTGTAATAAACCATGAGAAAATGTCGGTTAGGGTAATTTTGGCACCAAATTTAAAAATTTTCATGACATATAGGAGTGGGCCATTAGTCTTAACAAAAGCGTCTCACGGATAGGAAGTTGCATGACTAGCACAAAAACCCTTACCACCCAAATTCCACCAAAATGTGAGGATCGCCCTTAGATTAGTAGGAATTAAAGCATTCATCTTCAATGCTTAGAGTGTGAACCGGTAGTATATTAGATTCTAGAACTTGTTTTGTGATGCATTCCGAGATCGAAAGTGAGGCTACACTTGTGTAGTTAGGAATAACTAAATGATAAGAGGCATTAGGATAACCCTTGTTTGATACCTGTAATATAATTACTTCTTCCACTTCGGTTGAGTAATTCCCCCATACCCTTTGCGTTGTACTCATTTTTAGTACACGATACCCCTAGTTAACCCCTCAGAGCCTATCCTTTTCGCGGTTCTCGTGATATTTCGGTTTTTCCGGAATATCAATGAAGAGCATTGTTTACACCCCACCCCCAAATATACACCCAAATCGCCTTAGCCTACCCCTTATGCACTCACTTTTAGTGCAAATGTTTGTTATCACCCTAAACCCTTAGTTCAATTATCTAGTTGCTTGCATAAGTTGCTAAGTCGAGTCATATCCTTTGTATACAGTTTTGGGATGATTGGGATTCATGGGAAAAGTTAAAGTTTATGAAATGACGGGAAGGGAACGTTAAATTTAAATTCCCTTTGTTTGCGTAATAATGTACCCCAAGTGTTTTGATCTTTTCAATTCGGGTCAAATTAGTGTTAGAGTAATAAAAACTCAAGTGTAGGGATATGCCTGTAAATCCCTAGTATTTTGATGTTATCATAGAGGATGGTAGAGTAAAAGTGTATGAAAAAAAAATCAAAAAAAAAAAAAAATCAAAAAAATAGAAAAAGATAAAAGAGAAAAAAAATAGAGTGATAAAAAAATATATATATATATATATATATATATATATATATATATATATATACATACGGGCTACCATCCTACATCTATCCTTTAAATTTATGTTTGATTATTTCCATTGCCTAGAGTTTTAGAGTGTCGAGTCTTGGCTTAGCAACGCCATTCTTCATATGCATTTAACATAGAGATTTTTGACTTACCACCACTAAATAGCCTATCCCACCAAACCCTTATTTCCCTACCGTAAGCCTAACGTTACAACCCTTTAAAGACCTCTTTGATAGTCTTTCCTAGGT
Source organism: Chrysanthemum seticuspe (assembly GCA_019973895.1). Classification (NCBI taxonomy): domain Eukaryota; kingdom Viridiplantae; phylum Streptophyta; class Magnoliopsida; order Asterales; family Asteraceae; genus Chrysanthemum; species Chrysanthemum seticuspe. The sequence continues at coordinate 252,976,379 of BPTQ01000001.1, read as the reverse complement.
GCTTACGCCAAAGCGATGGAGGTTTGATCTATTCTCAAGCCTATGGTAATCTATGTACTAGGACCGGTTAATGAGTGTTTATCTTCCATTTCCTATTTTGTTATATTTCATATATACACCCGAGAGAGATGTGAGTATCCAAACACCCCATGTGAGGTGCTAGTATGTAATTTCTGTGCTTGTTATGACTTTTGCGGGGCTTATATGTGTTGTGGACCGTTTTGAATTAATGCTTCATGACCCCTAACTTATAAATTAATTGGCTAAAAGCACATTTGCTTGAGGACAAGCAAATAACAAGTGTAGGGATATTTGATAAGGTTTTAAAAGGTACCATTTTGAGGGGTCGTTTAAGTCCTTATTTGATCACTTTTGTATCCGTTATTGCTTAATATCGTTCCTTTTCACTTTTTAGGTCTCGTGAAGGCAAAATGCTGGAATGGCACTTATTTGGACGAAAAGGCGCGAATATATGAAGAAAATGGCCAAAGTCAAAATCGAGACACTCACAGTTGCTGAAAGTATAAGGCGACGGCGTCAGGTGCTATTGGCGACGCCGTCCCAAAATTATTGAGACGATCCAGAACCCAAAACTCGTATTTTCAAGTGACGACGTCCAGTTATGGAAGAGTAGGTCGTCGCTACTCAGACGGCCTAGATGCAATCCAGACGACGTCAGAAGCTGAAGAGGACGGCGTCACGGACTTAAGGTGACGCCGTCGCAAGGTTAACGTGGCCAAGACGAAACCCTAATGGCGGCGACACGACGGCGTCACTAAACATAAGGTGACGCCGTCGCAATTGTAATCTTATATATAGAATCCGAATTTTTCAGTCTTTGTGTGGAGAGTCTTTGGAGTAAAAACCTAAAACCGAACCTAAGGTGTCTTGTACAGTATTTTAGGGTTTTAAACCCTATCTTACATCAAGATAAGTCTTTACTTCATTAATTCAATTATGTCTTTGATTATTTGTGTGTATGCTTGCATGTTCTCCATGTCCGGCTAATTTATTTGTGTGTTTGCTTAGGAAGTATGAAACTTAATTATTGAATATTGATTGGTTGTTTCTTATCTTAGTTGACTAATGATCTAGTAATGCGATAGGTCATTCGTTGTGTACTTAATGCTTGATTCATCTTTGTGAACTTTAGAGTATAATTACCTGAGTAATTGTAGGCTAAACCATCCAAAGAGCGCCTTAGAGTAGGAGTTTATAATCTCTAGTGGGTTTGTAGACAAGACCCTTTGGTAAGTTCAAAGAGTTAGGGAGAAACGCATACCCTACAACTTTAGCCACACAACGCAACTAGGAATAAGACGTGACACTCAACCATCAATAGGAGATAATTAAGGAGTAATACAAACTAAGTAAACACATCTTTAAACTATCATACGAGCACACATTAATTAGACATAGACTCCCACAACCCTAGTTTAGATAATTAGATAATAGTAGAGTAATCGGTAGAAATACCAACCCCCCCAAATCCAATACCCGAGATTCGTACCTTTCCATTTTCATAAAATATAAAAAGATAAAAAATAATCTTCCTCAACCTTAACCTTAGCGTAGTAACTCCCTACTAGCATTCCTATTCCCCTAGAGAACGATATCAATACCCGTGGCTTACCCTAATTACTACACTACAACGATTAGGTTCACTGCCTAGGGTGTTATAAAACTTGCTCGAAGAAAAGGAAGTTCCTTTGACCCCGAACGACGCGTGTAGCGTTATCAAACTCTTACCAACAAGGAACAGAGCTTCATGGAAAATGCAGATTCTGATGATGATATGGAGGACTTGCAGGCTAATGCAGCAGTTATGTTGATGTCCAACATGCACGAACTCCACATGAGTGATACAGGCCCAGTGTATGACACTGATGGCTTATCTCAGGTACCGGATCAAACTATATTCATTAATGATCTGATATCTCCGCCAACATCTGCATCCGACAAGGATCAAAGTGTTCAACATGAGCCATCTACATCTCATTCCGATTATAATCAAATAGATCCCGTAGTTATATTTGACGATCAAGATGACCTTACGGTTACCATTGATAATCAAGTTGACTCCATGGTTATACTTGAGGATCTGAATAATGATCATGTTGAGACTCACGTTGAACAAGCTGATCTTTCGTCTAATCTAGATATTGAGCTCATGACCTTACTTAAAGACCAAGAATCCTGACTGGAAATATGCAAGGACATCAATAAGCAATTAAAAGATAAAAATGAACTGTTAACTAAGGACAATGAATGCTTAAAGTATCAACTCAACATTTTTCAAACTCAAGAAAAACGTGAAAAAGGTTTTGAAGTCACTTTTGCTAAAGCGTATCAAAACGAGAAATCATTAGAACAACAGATACGTGATCTAGTCGCATCTAAGAATGCTTTGCTGTCTCAAATAGAACAACTGAAATATGATCATAAACAACAACTTAACGCTCTCACTTTGGAAACTCAAAAAGCCAAGTATGAGTTGTTAACTTGTCAAAAACAGTTCTCTGAGTACAAAAAGCATTCAACGAAACGAATAGATGCCTATCTTGAAGAAATTGTCGACTTACAAAACAAACTCAAAGAGTTTCGAAATGTTGTTTATAAACATGGTGAGTCAATCACAACTATTCAAAAGTTTACTTTTAAACCAAATCCAAATGGATATGGACCGAATCTTGCTGATTACAAACCAAAGTTTTCAAATAGAGCATAAGTTTACAGTGCATAACATAGAATTGATGATTCCATCATGAGTGTTGTTAAATATAATCGTCAAGAGGAATTAGATGCAGAAGACGAGAGTCGATCAAAATTAGAAAATGTTGTTTATAACAAACCATTTAACTATTCAAAAGCTATCACTTTCGTTGAACAACTGGATAATTTTAACACACCTTGGGTTATCACACGTATTTCTGAGTCTTCTAATGTTGGTCCCCAACCCAATACTGCACAAGTTAATGGTTCGTTACCTTCACTCAGTGAAGTAAATTCAATACCCGAAAAATGTCAAATTATTAAATATTTTGAAACATTCATTTCGGACATCAAACTTTTGGAACGTGAAATTGAATTCCACTCTGAAATTAAAGTTGAACATTTTCAATCACCTCATGCGAGAGAACAAAGAGATATTTTTCAGAAAAGAATTTTACCTCATGTCCGAAATTTGAAAATGTGTGCATTATATTGGGAAAGGGATTTTCACAAGGAGCTTGGACTTATGAAAAGAGTTTTTGACCAAACAGAAACATCGATTTCAAATACAAAACGCAAAAAGAAAATGTTAAGAAAAGATGTTGATCGACTCTTGGAAGATGTTATTTGTGCTGATATCCATAATGTTGTGTTACTACATTCTGTTGCATATACATTTGATTATATCTCTGCTGATTCTGTTGATTATGTTGAAAATGTTGAGAATACTGATACTGTGTCACAAATCAAGTCTTTAAAAGCTGAAAATGAACGATTGTTAAACGAGCTTTCAAATGCAAAACGTCGTCTTCAATGGTGTCAAAAAGATTGTCAAAATCGAGAACTCGCTTTGCAAAACAAAATCAACCAGTTGCATACAAAACCTCTTAATCCAAAACTTGAGCAACTGGATGATCAAAACGCGTCTTTGAAGTGTCAAATTTCAAAATATGAACAAGAAATTTCAAAAATTAAAAAGGAATATGGTGTCATATTTGATTTACTCAAAAAGACTCGTGCTCAAGCGTCAAAAGATGTTGATGATCATCTTGCATACACCAAAGATGTTTTAGGAAGTAATCGAAAACTTCAATCTGAAAATCAAGATTTGTTACACAAAATCCATGATCTTAAAGCAGAGTTGGTGAAACTTAAGCAAGATAGGGATAGTAACACTGTAGTAATTGCACCTACACAGATTCAAAATGACTCTAGAACCTCTAATGACAAACCACAAGAGACTAATGTGCTTCCCTCTACGGAAACAGGAATAGTTGCCTCTTTTCCCAACACTCGCACTTCACAGCCTAGGAGCAATACAAGGAAGAATAGGAAGTTGCGACGTAAGAAAAGAACAATAAAGAATGCTGAAGTAGAAGAACACCCTAGGACTTTAAATAAAACTCAAGTTGCACCCACTTTAGATATTGCGTCTGACAAATGTAATGAACAAAGTGATGTAACGGATGCTGAATTTTTAAGTACTCTTAATGTTTTGTTTGAAGCCTCTTGTATTGGTTGTCGTAAAAGTATGTTTTCTGGTTGTCATGATAAATGTGTTGCTAAGGCTATCTTGAATCGTAAGCGGAATAATAGAAAGCAAAATACCTCTAGGCCCACTAATGCTTCTAAGTCTGTGCTAGGTAAACCACCCTCTAGTGTTCCAACTACGATCATTGATGTACCCATAGAACCACCTTCACCTCCTAGGAAGACCATATCACCTAGTGCATTTACTAAGACCAAAGCTAAGACTAGTTGGAGATGGCAGAAATGGTTACATAATACACTTGGATTTCAATGGATCCCTAAAATCATTAATATGTGTGTTTCTACTATAACTGCTTCGGAACCCTCTAACTCTTCGGGTTCCACATCTACTTCTATTCCATCTGTGTCGTCTGTGTGTAATGCAGGTGATACAGATCATCCTTTGGATTGTTGATAGCGGATGTTCCCGACACATGACAGGCAATCTCAAACTGTTATCAAACTTTGTTGCAAAGTTCATTGGCACTGTCAGATTCGGGAATGATCACTTCGCAGCTATCATGGGCTACGGAGATTACATCAATGGTAACATCGAAATTAGCAGGGTTTATTATGTGGAAGGCCTCGATCATAATCTCTTCTCAGTAGGTCAGTTCTGTGATGGAGATTTGGAAGTTGCTTTTCGGGAGAAAACTTGTTTCATTCGTGATCTACAAGGAAACGATCTTATATTTGGAACCCTTAATTCAAGTCTTTATACAATCTCAATGCAAGACATGATTGCTTCATCTCCCATCTGTCTACTTTCAAAGGCAACATCTACAGAATCTTGGCTATGGCACCGTCGTCTCTCACATTTAAACTTTCAAACCATAACCAACCTTGCACGATACAAACTTGTTGAAGGTCTCCCAAGATTTCGGTATTTTAAGGATCACCTTTGCTCAGCTTGTTAACAAGAAAAAAGCACTCGTGCTCACTTTCCTTCAAAGGTGGAACACAGCTCACAACATGTGCTTCATCTTCTTCACATGGATTTGTGTGGCCCGATGCGCGTGCAGACGATAAATGGCAAACGCTACATCTTGGTAATTTTAGATGACTACTCACGATGGACTTGGGTTTATTTTCTTCGAAGTAAAGATCAAGCTCCACAGATGATCATCACCTTTCTCACGAAAATTCAAGTTCAGCTTCGGAATACAGTCAGACAAATGAGAACAGACAAAGGAACTGAATTTGTGAATCAAACTCTTCGTGCATTTTATGAGAAAGTGGGAATTGAGCATCAAACATCTATTGCACGAACACTGGAACAAAACGAAGTTGTTGAAAGACGAAACCGTACGTTAGTGGAAGCTGCAAGAACGATGTTGATAACGCTCAAATTGTGCATGTTTTTAGTAGCGTTATCTGTGCTTTTATGTGTGTTATTTGGCTATAATCATATGCTTTTGATGCTTAATCGTATAAAAGTGCGTTTGCTAGTTCATTTGTAGCCAAGTACAGGAAAGTGGAGAAAAAGACGGAAAAAGAAGTAAAATATGAAGATTTCTCCATGTATGAAGAATTCCAGACCAAAGCAAGACTTGTGGATTATATTCGAGAAGATAAAGTCATCAAGTTAGTGGTCCAAAGACTCAAGAATAAATTTCAAGAAGGGAAACGAGAAAGAAATGAAGAAAAGAAGCTAAAACGAAGACATATTGGAAGACTTGTTGTTCCCGACACACCTTCACCATTTTGGTCATAACCTTTGCATACGGACTCCGTTTGACCCCCGGTTCGCGGCCACGAAAAGCTAAGAGAAAGATCTACAACTTTAACGTTTATGAATTTTTGTGATTTTGCTCCAACCGATCGATCGAGCCCCGCAACCGGATCCGGTTGGAGAATGGTCAAGTAGACCAACCGAAACGGTTGGAGCCCAACCGAATCGGTTGGGAAGCCCTGGACAGCCATTTCTGCACTACTAAGACTCCAAACTTGTTCCAAACGATTCTAGTCCCTTCCTACATGTCTTCTAGTCCCTTCTAATCTCCTCGGCCTCCAAGAAATGCATTGAATACCCTAGCCTTGGTTTTAGTATAAATAGACCCCTTTGCAACCTCATTTCATACACCACAACTTGAGAGATCTTCTCTCACACCTCTCCTACCACCACCACTCCTCTCTAGGTGTGAAATTCAAGCCTCCACCCTTAAGGACGAATTTCCATCTAAAGAGCAAACCATAACTTGAGAGAACACACCCACTCTCAATACCTTCACCAAAGGTGTGAAATTCAAGCCTCCACCCTTAAGGACGAGTTTCCACCAACTATCCTATCCCAACTTGTGTGAAATTCAAGCCTCCACCCTTAAGGACGAATTTCCACCAACTTATCTTCCCCAAAAGACCACAAACCTCTGCCAAATTCGTGTAGTGTGCTAAGGGGTTGTCGAAGGCGTTTGGACATCATTTTCCGGCTTGGTAGAACTATTGTAGTTGATTGGAGGCTTGAAGGTTGCTATAATCCTTCATCTTTTCCTATTGTAATTCATACTTTGGGTAAACCTTGTTACTTTTCTATTTAAAGATGTTTGTTATTGATATGATTATTGAGATTTTGTGTTTGATTGGAATAATGATCAATGTCTTGATACTTGCTTGTTCTTATATTGCTTTTCTTGTTGGTTTGATCCGTGACAATCATAACCATCAACTTGTTGCTTGCTTAAACAAATAAACGACACTTGTAGTGCAACCAAGTCTCTTGGGACGACCTTGATTTACCATATACTATACTACAACTTGACTAGGGTATACTTTCCCGAATGTGTTCCTAGTTAACCGGTAATTCTTGTTATAAATTTAAAATCTCGTGGAAGCACATCAAGTTTTTAGCGCCGCTGCCGGGGACTTGCATTTGTATTCTTGTGTTTGTTTGTTTGTTGAATTGTTTGCTTGAATTGTTTGCTATTGATCTTGATGTTGCTCATGATGTTTGCTTAATTGCTCCTTTGCACTTTCTTTTCAAAAAATCTCATTTTCTCATAATTGCTCAAATGATCTTGGCGTTAAAATCAAGTTTTTGATGTATAGATTTTGTTTCATGTGTTCTAAATTGTTCATTTCAATGATTGCTTTCTAAGTGTGCTCGAAAATGTTTGCGAAAAAACCACCAAAACTGACCAGAATCATCTAACCGGATCGGTTGCCTCTGCAGCCGAACGGTTGGACCACCCAAACCACTCCAACCGATCGGTCACCACCTGTAACCGGATCCGGTTGTGAGTTCTGTATAAAAAAAAAAAAAAAAAAAAAAAATTATTTCTTGTGTTACTTGTTTCATGTGTTTTATGTTTTTTATGTTATCTGATCTCTTGCATGTCTCTGTGTTATTTGTTTGTGTTAATCTTGTTTAGATTAGTTTCGTATTAATTTTGAATAAGATTATCTTGTTTTAGATTGTCTTGTTTTAATTTGTTTTACTTGATTAATTGTGTGTGCTTGCGTCTATGTGATTGTCGCTTTTCTGTTTCGTGCTTATTTTTGTTTTAAGTGTTGTTTTATGTTCGTGATAATATATGTGTTTATGTGTTTTGTTTACTTGTGTTTAGTTTTGTGTCTGTAACCTTTTGTGTCCTTGTTTTATTTTATCAATAAAAGTTTTGAAATAAAACTAGTTTTTTTTTTAAAAAAATAAAAATAAAATAAAATAAAATAAAAAAAAATCCCCTCCAACCGATCGGTTACACCCCGTAACCGGTTCGGCTGGATGGTTGGTCAAATTTGGTTCATTCCAACCGATCGGTCACTCCCCGTAACCGGATCGGCTGGAGTAATCTGTTAAAAAAAAACCCATTTTTCATATTTTGTTCTTGTGTGTTTGTGTTAGATAGAATAAGTTTAAATGTCTTTTTATTTTTGCAAGAGTATCATTTCTTTTATTCTACTTAATTTTGTTTTTGCATATTAAGTTTTGTTAATTTAGTACATTGTAAATAAATAAGTACTTGTTTAAAATAAAAGTGTTTTGAACTTTGTGGGTATGTTCACTGGAAACCCTCACGAAACTATAACTCGTCCACTCGGGCCACCGAGGGGTTTAAAGGCTTGTTGCATGCGCTAAATGCAACCGTGATGCCTACGAAAGTGAGTTTTAGAATTTTACGCGTTTTTGTAGTTTAGTTTATTTTTGCAGATTTAATAAGCTCATGGAAGAAGGATTGGTTGGATCGTTGACCTTACACTCTTGATTGGACATGTTTGGAAGAGGAATCGATTGATCTCACACGCTTATGCTAGCGTTTGCTTAGCATCTTATCATATGGAGTTCAATCGCTATTTCTTCGGCCCGAGAGGTTTCGTTTATCTCAGACTTATAGTTTCATCCTTCCCTATCTTACATGCTTCGTAGTTTATTTTTCGCAATAGCTTTATTTTGTTTCTTTGTTATTTTTCCTTTGTTTGTTTGTTTGTTTGGTAAATTATTTTAATAAATTGACTTCTTTTAGTACCTCGAAAGTAAGGCTCACCCATTGTAAACAAACTGTGTGAGAGGTATAAGGCGGGTCTCCCTGATTCCCTAAAGAAGTTTGGTTTTTAATATGCTTCGCGCTGACCTGCTTCTCCGCTTCTTTGTGCGTTTCAATGGAGCTACCGAGAACTCGTGGGACAAGAATAAGTCATGTTACTCTAAAAAAAAAGGAAAAAGAAAAAAGAAAAAAAAAGTGTCGTAACTAGATTTAAGTTATTTTTCTTTTGTGTGAACTTAAGTGTGGGGGGAAAATATTATTGTGCAAAACGAAACTAGTTTTTAATTTCCAAATTTTTGGGCTAATTTTTAAATTTTGTGAACTTGTTTGCCCTTGTGATCTAGTTGTTTTCACGCTTATAGGATTATATATTAGAATAACTGGATCAACCCACTGGTGAAATCGGTAATTTTTGAAAAACTTGAGATGTGTCCCGATTAATATTGCAATCCATTCTGGGATCGATGACATTTGCTAGCATATTTTATAGCCTTTCCACTAAATTGTGAGGATTTGAGCCTGTTTCTTATTAGCATACATCTTTTATGCTTGGATTTTTTGCTATGAGTGTGCCGGTGATTTTATTTATTCTAGAACTTGTACTTGTAAATCATTACCAGACCGCAGTAAGATCACATTCGTGTGATATAAGTGTATATGCGTGATAAAGAGGCACCTTAGGAATAAAACCAAATGGCCTTCAATTTTACATCTAATGATATATTAGCAAACACATCAGTTAGTTAACCACCCCCATATGGACCCATTTTTTAGCGCTCATCTTTAGCGCTAGATACCCTTAGTACACCCTTTGAGCCATTCTTTTCTTTTTGTTAAATCCAGAAAAATACAAAAATATTTTACACTTTAAACCTTAGCCTAACCCTTGTCAATGTCTAAATGGTTGGTTGCTAGTTGCTTGGTTGTTGGATTGTTTTTTATGATTATGAGTTAGCCGCACTTTGCCATTCGTGTGTGCCATTCCGACAAAGATGAAGACTGCAGCTTCTTATTTGTATTTTTGTGGTGTGTGCTTATACGAAGTGTGGGGGAGATGTGATGTATGAAAAAAAATGTGAAAAAAAAAGAAAAAAAGAATAAGTCATCGAAAAAAAAATGAAAAAAAAAAATATATGTGATGACACTGTACTATATTATTATGAAGATTAAGGAAGATGAAGTATTTTTGAGATATCGATTAGCCAATGTGCTAAGACATGATATATATATTTGGTGGTCGATATGTGAAGAAGAGAAGATTGTAACTATAATCATTTTCAGGTTTGCGGATTGTTCTGTAACTAGCAACATGGGTATTAGACTTGACTTTATTTTTCTTTAACACCAAATTTAAATATTCCCATGCCTTATCCAACCCTTTATTCACCCTAAGCCTATCGTTATAACCCGAATAAAAGCCCTCTTTAGATGTTTACACTTGGTGCTTACGCCACGTCGGGGGAGTTTTGTTTCTTGTACAAGCCTATGGTAATATTTAGATCATGACTGAGCAAATATGAGTGTACTATTCCTTAATACTATACATCACTAAATAAATTGAGTGTTGAGTGAATTATACATCCATTCCTTTTTTCGTGAGGTGCTTAGCCATATTATCAAGCGAGAGAATCCATAGGGTATTGTCAAACATCTCGGTTTTTCACCTATAAAAGCTTAAAACGATGAATCTTATCTCGTACTTGTACTTGGTAGATTTGCATCACATTTTTCTAATCATATTTCATGCACCATGTGGGTTTTATTTTTTCTTAATTTCTAGATTTGCTTGAGAGCAAGCAAAACCTTAAGTGTGGGGGAGTCTGCGCTCATTTTTCGCTTATTTTTATGTTTGTTAAAAAAATAAAAAAATTAGAAAAATATAAAAGCCAAAAATATTTTTATTTTTCTTTTCGTTTGTCATTTCGGTTTGTAGTTTATTTTTCTTTTCTTAGATTTGCTTGAGGTCAAGCAAAGTTTAAGTGTGGGGGAATTTGATAACGCTCAAATTGTGCATGTTTTTAGTAGCGTTATCTGTGCTTTTATGTGTGTTATTTGGCTATAATCATATGCTTTTGATGCTTAATCGTATAAAAGTGCGTTTGCTAGTTCATTTGTAGCCAAGTACAGGAAAGTGGAGAAAAAGACGGAAAAAGAAGTAAAATACGAAGATTTCTCCATGTATGAAGAATTCCAGACCAAAGCAAGACTTGTGGAGTATATTCGAGAAGATAAAGTCATCAAGTTAGTGGTCCAAAGACTCAAGAATAAAGTTCAAGAAGGGAAACGAGAAAGAAATGAAGAAAAGAAGCTAAAACGAAGACATATTGGAAGACTCCTTGTTCCAGAACACACCTTCACCATTTTGGCCATAACTTTTGTATACGGACTCCGTTTGAACCCCGGTTTGCGGCCACGGAAAGCTAAGAGAAAGATCTACAACTTTGCCGTTTATGAATTTTTGTGATTTTGCTCCAACCGATCGACTGAGCCCCGCAACCGGATCCGGTTGGAGAATGGTCAAGTAGACCAACCGAAACGGTTGGAGCCCAACCGAATCGGTTGGGAAGCCCTGGACAGCCATTTCTGCACTACTAAGACTCCAACCTTGTTCCAAACGATTCTAGTCCCTTCCTACATGTCTTCTAGTCCCTTCTAATCTCCTTGGCCTCCAAGAAATGCATTGAATACCCTAGCCTTGGTTCTAGTATAAATAGACCCCTTTGCAACCTCATTTCATACACCACAACTTAAGAGATCTTCTCTCACACCTCTCCTACTACTACCACTCCTCTCTAGGTGTGAAATTCAAGCCTCCACCCTTAAGGACGAATTTCCATCTAGAGAGCAAACCATAACTTGAGAGAACACACCCACTCTCAATACCTTCACCAAAGGTGTGAAATTCAAGCCTCCACCCTTAAGGACGAGTTTCCACCAACTATCCTATCCCAACTTGTGTGAAATTCAAGCCTCCACCCTTAAGGACGAATTTCCACCAACTTATCTTCCCCAAAAGACCACAAACCTCTGCCAAATTCGTGTAGTGTGCTCAGGGGTCGTCGAAGGCGTTTGGACATCATTTTCCGGCTTGGTAGAACTATTGTAGTTGATTGGAGGCTTGAAGGTTGCTATAATCCTTCATCTTTTCCTATTGTAATTCATACTTTGGGTAAACCTTGTTACTTTTCTATTTAAAGATGTTTGTTATTGATATGATTATTGAGATTTTGTGTTTGATTGGAATAATGATGAATGTCTTGATACTTGCTTGTTCTTATATTGCTTTTCTTGTTGGTTTGATCCGTGACAATCATAACCATCAACTTGTTACTTGCTTAAACAAATAAACGTCACTTGTAGTGCAACCAAGTCTCTTGGGACGACCTTGATTTACCATATACTATACTACAACTTGACTAGGGTATACTTGCCCGAATGTGTTCCTAGTTAACCGGTAATTCTTGTTATAAATTTAAAACCTCGTGGAAGCACATCAAGTTTTTAGCGCCGCTGCCGGGGACTTGCATTTGTATTCTTGTGTTTGTTTGTTTGTTGAATTGTTTGCTTGAATTGTTTGCTTGTTTGCTATTGATCTTGATGTTGCTCATGATGTTTGCTTAATTGCTCCTTTGCACTTTCTTTTCAAAAAATCTCATTTTCTCATAATTGCTCAAATGATCTTGGCGTTAAAATCAAGTTTTTGATGTCTAGATTTTGTTGCATGTGTTCTAAAATGTTCATTTCAATGATTGCTTTCTAAGTGTGCTCGAAAATGTTTGCGAAAAAACCACCAAAACTGACCAGAATCATCTAACCGGATCGGTTGCCTCTGCAGCCGAACGGTTGGACCACCCAAACCACTCCAACCGATCGGTCACCACCTGTAACCGGATCCGGTTGTGAGTTCTGTATTAAAAAAAAAAAAAAAAAAAAAAAAAAAAAAAAAAAAAAATTATTTCTTGTGTTACTTGTTTCATGTGTTTTATGTTTTTTATGTTATCTGATCTCTTGCATGTCTCTGTGTTATTTGTTTGTGTTAATCTTGTTTAGATTAGTTTCGTATTAATTTTGAATAAGATTATCTTGTTTTAGATTGTCTTGTTTTAATTTGTTTTACTTGATTAATTGTGTGTGCTTGCGTCTATGTGATTGTCGCTTTTCTGTTTCGTGCTTATTTTTGTTTTAAGTGTTGTTTTATGTTCGTGATAATATATGTGTTTATGTGTTTTGTTTACTTGTGTTTAGTTTTGTGTCTGTAACCTTTTGTGTCCTTGTTTTATTTTATCAATAAAAGTTTTGAAATAAAACTAGTTTTTTTTTTTAAAAATAAAAATAAAATAAAATAAAATAAAATAAAAAATCCCCTCCAACCGATCGGTTACACCCCGTAACCGGTTCGGCTGGATGGTTGGTCAAATTTGGTTCATTCCAACCGATCGGTCACTCCCCGTAACCGGATCGGCTGGAGTAATCTGTTAAAAAAAAACCCATTTTTCATATTTTGTTCTTGTGTGTTTGTGTTAGATAGAATAAGTTTAAATGTCTTTTTATTTTTGCAAGAGTATCATTTCTTTTATTCTACTTAATTTTGTTTTTGCATATTAAGTTTTGTTAATTTTGTACATTGTAAATAAATAAGTACTTGTTTAAAATAAAAGTGTTTTGAACTTTGTGGGTATGTTCACTGGAAACCCTCACGAAACTATAACTCGTCCACTCGGGCCACCGAGGGGTTTAAAGGCTTGTTGCATGCGCTAAATGCAACCGTGATGCCTACGAAAGTGAGTTTTAGAATTTTACGCGTTTTTGTAGTTTAGTTTGTTTTTGCAGATTTAATAAGCTCATGGAAGAAGGATTGGTTGGATCGTTGACCTTACACTCTTGATTGGACATGTTTAGAAGAGGAATCGATTGATCTCACACGCTTATGCTAGCGTTTGCTTAGCATCTTATCATATGGAGTTCAATCGCTATTTCTTCGGCCCGAGAGGTTTCGTTTATCTCAGACTTATAGTTTCATCCTTCCCTATCTTACATGCTTCGTAGTTTATTTTTCGCAATTGCTTTATTTTGTTTCTTTATTATTTTTCCTTTGTTTGTTTGGTAAATTATTTTAATAAATTGATGTGCCCGGTTGGTGCAAGTTTTAAATTTATAAAAGGTGAATTACCAATATTACCAATAACACATAAGAGCAAGTATACTCGTCCGTTATAGCAAGATTATGAAGGTAAGTCGGGATCGTTCACAGGGATTTGAGTGAATCAGAGCACAAGTTTGAATTAATAGAGTCTATCAAAAACATATAACAAAGCAAATAGATATAATGAAATTCAGATGATTAAAAACTACACTTGCTTAAACTAGTTTCATATCATAGATTAATGTGATTGTGTTAACCTCTTTACATGTTGGTTATGATAATTAGTTGGTGTACTAATCTATTGTTCTTACAAGTCAAACTTTGATCAAGAGTTTAGTTTATAAAAACAAGCATTAAGTTTAACCAATCAATTCAAGATCAATTCAAGTTTCATAAGTCTACTTTCATAAACTTAAACACAAAAACATCCACTTGTTCATCAAATTGCTTAAGAAATGGTCAATACAAAAGGTAACCGATCATAGACAAAAGGCTACAATTGATTCTCAACAACTAATCTTACGACCATTTAGATGTTTCCAACCAATCCAATTTGATAATCAAAAAGTGTTTCTATTACAACCACACCTTAGTTCCTTTGTATAATCAAGAATAATGGGTAAAAACAATCATCCATAGACAAAATGATTATGACTAGTTGAACAACACGAAGTTCTTTCGACCCCAACGATTATTATCAATTAGCCAAACTTGATTAACAAATGTCACTATGAAAATTTAGCACAATTGGATCTTAGAATCAACTTGAAATTGAATTAAAACATGTTAACACAATCACTAACTAATCATATGATAATCAACATCATTTAAGCAAGTGTATAAAGAAACTAGCCACTCATAGCAAACATGAACATAAATTCAGAACTTTGAACATTAGAAAACATGATTAAAGGTCTTACAATGCTTGGAATAAGATTACAAATGATGTAGTAATGATTCCCAAAGTATTGGGGTAGACTTCTTGATGGTTTGACCTCCAAATGATGACTTCTTGGACCTCCAAAGTTTTCTGGAACTTTATGAACGAATTTAGGCTTTAAGAGAGTAGTAGTGGTGGTAAAATAGGTGTGAGAGAAGATCTCTCAAGTTTTTGGTGTATTTGGATGATGAAAACATACACAAATGAGTTCTATTTATACTACTCTCAAGCCTAGGGGTATTAAATATTGAACTTGGCCTCCAAGGAGTTTAGAAGGACCTAGAATACATGAAGGAAGGACCTAGAACCGTTTGGAACAAGTATAGAACCTTAGTAATGGAAAAATGGCTGAAACAGGACCTCCAACCGGATCCGGTTGAGCTCCAACCGTTCGGTTGGTCTACGTGACCATTCTCCAACCGGATCCGGTTGCGGATCTCGACCGATTGGTTGGAGCAAAAATCACGAAAAGTCATAAACACGAAAGTTGTAGATCTTTCTCTTAGCTTTCCGTGGCCGCGAACGGGGGGTCAAACGGAGTCCGTATGCAAAAGTTATGGCCAAAATGGTGAAGGTGTGTCGGAAACAACGAGTCTTCCAATATATCTTCGTTTAAGCTTCTTTTCTTCATTTCTTTCTGGTTTTCCTTCTTAAACTTTATTCTTGAGTCTTTGGACCACTAACTTGATGACTTTATCTTCTCGAATATACTCCACAAGTCTTGCTTTGGTCGGGAATTCTTCATATATGGAGAAATCTTCGTATTTTACTTCTTTTTCTGTCTTTTTCTCCACTTTCCTGTACTTGGCTACAAATGAACTAGCAAACGCACTTTGATACGATTAAGCAACAAAAGCATATGATTATAACCAAATAACATACATAAAAACACGGATAACGCTACTAAAAACGTGCACAATTTGAGCGTTATCAAATTCCCCCACACTTAAACTTTGCTTGCCCTCAAGCAAATCTAGGAAAAACATCCACTGGTACAAGATCGTGATTATGAAAAATGTGATTCAAATCAACCAAGTATAAATACAAGAGAGGATTCATCAATTATGCTTTATAAATGTGAAACATCAAGATGTTTGACAATATCCAATGATTTTCTTGCATGATAAACATTTCAGAACACCTCATGAAAAATGAACGAAATATAATTCACTCAATCACTCATTTTTAGTGGAGTAACAAGATAAATCACACTCATTGCTCAGTCATGATTAGATTATTACCATAAGCTTGTACAAGAAACAAAACTCCACCGACGTGGCGTGAGCACCAAGTAAAAACATCTAAAGAGGGCTTTTATTCGGGTTATAATGATAGGCTTCGGGTTAAGGGTATGGATAAGACATGGGAATGTTTATGAAATTGGTGTTAAAATAAAAATGAAGTCAAGTCTAATACCCATGTTGCTAGCTACCAAACATTCCACGAACCAAATAAACGATTATAGCTTTGCTTCTTCTTTTCCACTTTCCACAGCTTTTTGCTTTGCCATGACAATTGTTCTACGATCATAGCTCATTGGCTATTTTTTTCCATACTTTCAACACAATTTTTTTTTTTTTTTTTTTTTAACATAACATAACGCATGGCTCAATCACTCACATAGTATGTGGTACTCATAATCATTTGAACAATCTTCACTTTCCAGGCAACTAGCAACCAACCGATTAGACATTGATATGGGATAGGCTAAGGTTTAAAGTGTAAAATCTTTTTGTATTTTCTGGGTGAAGCAAAAATGAAAGGGATGGCTCAGAAGGTGTAACTAGGGGTATCTAGTGCTAAAAATGAGCACTACAAATGGGTCCATGTGGGTGGTTAACTAACCAATGTGGCTAGCTAATATATCATTAAATGTAAAATGGAAGGCCATTTGGGTTAAATCCTAAGGTGCCTCTTTATCACACGAATTCACTTATATCGCACGAATGCAATCTCACTGCGGTCTGGTAATGATTTACAAGCACAAGTTCTAGAATAAATAAAATCACCGGCACACTCATAGCAAAAAATCCAAGCATAAAAGATGTATGCTAATAAGAAATAGGCTCAAATCCTCACAATTTAGTGGAAAGGGTATAATATGTGTTAGCATATGTTTATCGATCCCAGAATGGATTGCAATATTAATCGGAACACATCTCGAAGTTTCAAATATTACCAAATTTACCAGTGGAATGATCCAGTTATTCTAATAGATAATCTTAAAAGTGTGAAAACAACTAGATCACAAGGGCAAACAAAATTTTAAATTTAAGCATGAAAACTCTAATTTTTCCTATTCACCCCCCCCCCCAACACACTTAAGTTAGACATTGTCCTCAATGAAAAACGAACTTCAAAGTATAGAAATAGGGAAAATAGAGATGAAACCAGATATGTCAACGAGTTTATCAGCTTAAAATTCTTCTTCATTCCTGGCGTCCACTAGAGAAATCATCACCTGCACACAATCTTATAAACAAACAGAAGGTTTTATTAAAAGGTGGCACCCCCCCACACTTAAGTTTAACCGAAGGTTAAGACTTTGGGGAGTGACCATAGAAAATCAAAACACACACGGGTTGCCTCCCGAGAAGCGCTTGTTTTATTACCGAGTCATCAGCCTGACTCGAATCTTCCCCTGGTTAGGATACTTTGACCATACGGTTCAAATGGGGAATTTCAGCTCTTAAACGTTGAGGGTATGGGATCTTTGGTTTGTACTCCACAATGGATGGGAATACATTTGATTCTTTTGGTTTGACCAAGTGAAAGTCCCTTTTTGTTATCTCGAACATTTGGTCGATTTCATTAGAAATGAGGACAGGTGGCGGATCTTTATGATTTTTCGGAGGATCATCGGACTTTCCACTCCCAGTGAATATTGCATCCACATTCTCAAGGTGAGATGTAGGAGGTGGCTTAGTCCTACCGTTTTGATTTAAAGAAACTGGATTTTGTGGTTCAGGCCATTTGTCTATCTTTCTTTCCAGTTCTCCATTCCAGTTGTCACTGATTTTGTTGAACTTCTCATCATCAACATGATTGTGTTCAGAACTTTGTAATTGAGTGGTGGGGATATGCATGGTGCAATCCTCAAGAAAAGGTAACACGGTTGGTGAGTTAGACATGATTTGGTTCAGATTTGGCGTGGTTGGAATGTGCTCGGTCTTGTCTTCTTCGATAAATTCATCCTCACCCTTATCGTTCTCGTATTGAATTGAGGGTGGTTTGTAGACAAATGCATGTCTCGAGTTGGAATCTGTGGTGTAAGGAAGAGATTCAACGTGATGGACTTCCTGTTCCTTACTTAATCTTTCTATCCTCCTCTCCAAGTCTTGGCTTATCGCTTGTTGGTTCCTTCTTCCTTGATCGACTTTATGTTCCAATTCACCCAACAGGTTCGTCATATTCTCATTGGCTTTTGTTTGACTGGTCATCCATTCTCTCATCATCTCCTCCGGTGAGGTTTTAGGTGTATTGAAATGTTGTGATGGATGAGGTATTGTATTCCATGACTGATATCGAGGATATGTATGGGTTGGGTTGTGGTATGGAAAGGAGTACGAATTTCTGGAATTTTGGTGGTGATATCCTCCGTGATATCCTTCATGTTGGACTAGGTTCGCTTCCATGGGATCACACATCGGCGTGTCATCCTCGGCATCGTGGTTTGAAGCGTGGTGATTATTTCGCAATTCCATCATCTCCCTCCGTATGCTTATGAATTGGGTATCGATGTTTGTGGAGAGAGCTTCCAATTTCTCGATCAATGAGGCATGATCGTTATTGATGTTGCTTCCACCGGAGGAAACAACGATATTCGGATTGGAATCGTTCGATAGACCACTTCTTGTGAAGATAGCATTGACATATTCATTTCTTGTTTGTGGTGGATGGTACGTCTTATCATTTGAGGGTTTTGGGTTGGATTGGGTATTACTTGGCAATGAACCAGATGGTCTAGAGGAATGTTGGTCAGAAAATCTGCCAAACTTGTTTTCAAGATCTTGGATAGATGCTTGATGATTTTTCTGTCCTTGCTCAACTTTGGCTTTGAGATTGAAAAATTGATTTTTGATAAAATCATTTGCAGATTTTTGAGCAGCCACGAATTCTCTCATGGTTTTCTCGAATTCGGTTTCTTCCATCTTTTTGTCGGGATTTTGTGGTGGTGGATCGTCAGTTCGTGGTTGAGAATCACGGTTGTCATCCCTTGGTCGGCGATCTTGCCAATTTCCAGAATTTCGACCGTAATAATTACTACGATATCCTCCTCCACGGTATCCTCCTTGAGTGTAACTTGCTTCTCCTTCCTTTGGTCCACCCATAGGTTTATCGTCGCACTCGGACGATGGATGATTTCCTCCACAATTGTAGCATCCGTCTCGCATTTCCTTCATTTCATCTTTGATATCTTTGTATTGCGAGTCGATTTTTGAGGTTAACGCTTCCATCTTCTCCATGAGTTTTGAGGTATCGGAGTTTTCGACAAAAGCAGCGGTTTTTCGGAGAGGTTTGGTTTTGGAATCTTTGGACCAATCAAGTTTGAGAAGTACTCGATCTTCGAGCAATTGATGTGCATCGTTGGGAGTCTTATAGAGAAAAATTCCTCCAGCATCAAGGATGCCTTGAGAGATTTCATCTAGTCCATGGTAAAAGATTTGGATAATGGTTCCTTTTGATAGTCCATGTCCATGACAACTACGAAGCAAATCTTTCATTCGAAGCCAAGCTTCAACAAGTGATTCGTTTGGGTTTTGGTTGAAAGCACGAATTTCTCCCATTAATCGATCAAACATGGCAGGTGGAAAGAATCGGCTCACAAAAGCTTGCCTCATCTCCTCCCAAGTATTGATGATTCCCGGGGTTAATTCATTGTACCATACTTTAGCATCTCCGGCGAGTGATGATGGGAAAAGTTTGAGTTTGATGGCATTGACATCGGTGTCGCCATAACGAAACATGCCGCAAATTTCGATGAATTCGGCAATGTGCTTATGCGGATCGGCCCGCGCACGGCCATCGAATTGTCGGTCTTTGATCATAGAAAGGTGATGTCCCTTCACGGTGAAGTTGTCACCAAGGTTAATAGCAACAATAGCACTTTCGGGGGTTGGTGCTACGGTCCGGTTGGTTCCCCACATGGGTTGATCGTCCGCCATGGGAAAAGGTAAATTGGTGAAAGGGTTGTAAACAACTTTGGCTTCTACGAGGTTATCAAATGGTGGGTTTGGTACTCTTGGTACACGATTTTCCAATGGTATGAAACGTGTTATTCTTCTTCTTCGAATCAAACGTTCGGGGTTGGTGAGAGGTGTAATTGGTTCAATTCCCGTTGCTCGAGTGTTCATACAATGTCCTAGAGAATCCAGGCAATATCTAAACACACGGAAAAGCAACGAAAACAATTTTTATGGGTCAGAGTCGGTAACCGGATCGGTTGCGGGATGCGACCGATCGGTTAGACTAGTTGAATGATGGACAAACTCAAAACCGATTCGGTTGAAGGCCAACCGGATCCGGTTAAGGTTTCTGAGAAGGTTTTTTTTTTTTTTTTTTTTTTTTTCGACTGAGGGAAATTCAAGAACTTGTTGAAACACAATCAAATCCCCGGCAGCGGCGCCAAAAACTTGATGTGCCCGGTTGGTGCAAGTTTTAAATTTATAAAAGGTGAATTACCAATATTACCAATAACACATACGAGCAAGTATACTCGTCCGTTATAGCAAGATTATGAAGGTAAGTCGGGATCGTTCGCAGGGATTTGAGTGAATCAGAGCACAAGTTTGAATTAATAGAGTCTATCAAAAACATATAACAAAGCAAATAGATATAATGAAATTCAGATGATTAAAAACTACACTTGCTTAAGCTAGTTTCATATCATAGATTAATGTGATTGTGTTAACCTCTTTACATGTTGGTTATGATAATTAGTTGGTGTACTAATCTATTGTTCTTACAAGTCAAACTTTGATCAAGAGTTTAGTTTATAAAAACAAGCATTAAGTTTAACCAATCAATTCAAGATCAATTCAAGTTTCATAAGTCTACTTTCATAAACTTAAACACAAAAACATCCACTTGTTCATCAAATTGCTTAAGAAATGGTCAATACAAAAGGTAACCGATCATAGACAAAAGGCTACAATTGATTCTCAACAACTAATCTTACGACCATTTAGATGTTTCCAACCAATCCAATTTGATAATCAAAAAGTGTTTCTATTACAACCACACCTTAGTTCCTTTGTATAATCAAGAATAATGGGTAAAAACAATCATCCATAGACAAAATGATTATGACTAGTTGAACAACACGAAGTTCTTTCGACCCCAACGATTATTATCAATTAGCCAAACTTGATTAACAAATGTCACTATGAAACTTTAGCACAATTGGATCTTAGAATCAACTTGAAATTGAATTAAAACATGTTAACACAATCACTAACTAATCATATGATAATCAACATCATTTAAGCAAGTGTATAAAGAAACTAGCCACTCATAGCAAACATGAACATAAATTCAGAACTTTGAACATTAGAAAACATGATTAAAGGTCTTACAATGCTTGGAATAAGATTACAAATGATGTAGTAATGATTCCCAAAGTATTGGGGTAGACTTCTTGATGGTTTGACCTCCAAATGATGACTTCTTGGACCTCCAAAGTTTCCTGGAACTTTATGAACGAATTTAGGCTTTAAGAGAGTAGTAGTGGTGGTAAAATAGGTGTGAGAGAAGATCTCTCAAGTTTTTGGTGTATTTGGATGATGAAAACATACACAAATGAGTTCTATTTATACTACTCTCAAGCCTAGGGGTATTAAATGTTGAACTTGGCCTCCAAGGAGTTTAGAAGGACCTAGAATACATGAAGGAAGGACCTAGAACCGTTTGGAACAAGTATAGAACCTTAGTAATGGAAAAATGGCTGAAACAGGACCTCCAACCGGATCCGGTTGAGCTCCAACCATTCGGTTGGTCTACGTGACCATTCTCCAACCGGATCCGGTTGCGGATCTCGACCGATCGGTTGGAGCAAAAATCACGAAAAGTCATAAACACGAAAGTTGTAGATCTTTCTCTTAGCTTTCCGTGGACGCGAACGGGGGGTCAAACGGAGTCCGTATGCAAAAGTTATGGCCAAAATGGTGAAGGTGTGTCGGAAACAACGAGTCTTCCAATATATCTTCGTTTAAGCTTCTTTTCTTCATTTCTTTCTGGTTTTCCTTCTTAAACTTTATTCTTGAGTCTTTGGACCACTAACTTGATGACTTTATCTTCTCGAATATACTCCACAAGTCTTGCTTTGGTCGGGAATTCTTCATATATGGAGAAATCTTCGTATTTTACTTCTTTTTCCGTCTTTTTCTCCACTTTCCTGTACTTGGCTACAAATGAACTAGCAAACGCACTTTGATACGATTAAGCAACAAAAGCATATGATTATAACCAAATAACATACATAAAAACACGGATAACGCTACTAAAAACGTGCACAATTTGAGCGTTATCATAAATTGACTTCTTTTAGTACCTCGAAAGTAAGGCTCACCCATTGTAAACAAACTGTGTGAGAGGTATAAGGCGGGTCTCCCTGATTCCCTAAAGAAGTTTGGTTTTTAATATGCTTCGCGCTGACCTGCTTCTCCGCTTCTTTGTGCGTTTCAATGGAGCTACCGAGAACTCGTGGGACAAGAATAAGTCATGTTACTCTAAAAAAAAAGGAAAAAGAAAAAAGAAAAAAAAAAGTGTCGTAACTAGATTTAAGTTATTTTTCTTTTGTGTGAACTTAAGTGTGGGGGGAAAATATTATTGTGCAAAGCGAAACTAGTTTTTAATTTCCAAATTTTTGGGCTAATTTTTAAATTTTGTGAACTTGTTTGCCCTTGTGATCTAGTTGTTTTCACACTTATAGGATTATATATTAGAATAACTGGATCAACCCACTGGTGAAATCGGTAATTTTTGAAAAACTTGAGATGTGTCCCGATTAATATTGCAATCCATTCTAGGATCGATGACATTTGCTAGCATATTTTATAGCCTTTCCACTAAATTGTGAGGATTTGAGCCTGTTTCTTATTAGCATACATCTTTTATGCTTGGATTTTTTGCTATGAGTGTGCCGGTGATTTTATTTATTCTAGAACTTGTACTTGTAAATCATTACCAGACCGCAGTAAGATCACATTCGTGTGATATAAGTGTATATGCGTGATAAAGAGGCACCTTAGGAATAAAACCAAATGGCCTTCCATTTTACATCTAATGATATATTAGCTAACCACATCGGTTAGTTAACCACCCCCATATGGACCCATTTGTTAGCACTCATCTTTAGCGCTAGATACCCTTAGTACACCCTTTGAGCCATTCTTTTCTTTTTGTTAAATACAGAAAAATACAAAAATATTTTACACTTTAAACCTTAGCCTAACCCTTGTCAATGTCTAAATGGTTGGTTGCTAGTTGCTTGGTTGTTGGATTGTTTTTGATGATTATGAGTTAGCCGCACTTTGCCATTCGTGTGTGCCATTCCGACAAAGATGAAGACTGCAGCTTCTTATTTGTATTTTTGTGGTGTGTGCTTATACGAAGTGTGGGGGAGATGTGATGTATGAAAAAAAATGTGAAAAAAAAAGAAAAAAAGAATAAGTCATCGAAAAAAAAATGAAAAAAAAATATATGTGATGACACTGTACTATATTATTATGAAGATTAAGGAAGATGAAGTATTTTTGAGATATCGATTAGCAAATGTGCTAAGACATGATATATATATTTGGTGATCGATATGTGAAGAAGAGAAGATTGTAACTATAATCATTTTCAGGTTTGCGGATTGTTCTGTAACTAGCAACATGGGTATTAGACTTGACTTTATTTTTCTTTAACACCAATTTTAAATATTCCCATGCCTTATCCAACCCTTTATTCACCCTAATCCTATCGTTATAACCCGAATAAAAGCCCTCTTTAGATGTTTACACTTGGTGCTTACGCCACGTCGGTGGAGTTTTGTTTCTTGTACAAGCCTATGGTAATATTTAGATCATGACTGAGCAAATATGAGTGTACTATTCCTTAATACTATACATCACTAAATAAATTGAGTGTTGAGTGAATTATACATCCATTCCTTTTTTCATGAGGTGCTTAACCATGTTATCAAGCGAGAGAATCCATAGGGTATTGTCAAACATCTCGGTTTTTCACCTATAAAAGCTTAAAACGATGAATCTTATCTCGTACTTGCACTTGGTAGATTTGCATCACATAACAGTGTACAACCCGTACTTGTAATGAAAGGACCCTGTGGTACGCTTCAGTGCCACAATCCTTACAAAAGGAGCGAAAGCTTCTTACTTTAGAGTAAAACTAACCAAAACTTTCATTTTTCAAAGTTTTGCTCAAAAGAACAAGTACTTCCCCTTATGATTTTCAAAAACCTCAAAAGTTAATATCACTTGTTGAGGGGGAGTATTTGCTTAAAAACTTTGTTCACCAAAATGTTCTTTGTGGTAATCTTCCCACAAAACTCGAAATGGACATATTCGATATCAAATTTCGTCAAAAATAACATTTATATGCCATTTTTGAGGGAGAGAAAAATTATGTGATAAGAAATATGTTGTGAATTGCAAATGAATCGTCGTGCTAAAAAGACTTAACCAATGAATTGACGAGATCTTAAATGTTAGTAACTCGAAAAGACTTGTCCAGGACGGGTAATAATTTCAAGCTAGTTCGCTAGTGATGTAAACGTGTCTCGCAAAGGACTTGTCCGAGTAGAATGTACCATTTGAGAAACTCTTGGTAGACATGAACTTTGACGGGTTTGACAACCTTTCGAGGTTTGTCCACACCTTCAATGTAAAACCTGAAAATCTAAAACATAGATAAAGACTAAAATACCCTTGGAATCGAAAATTATAAAATACGTAAAATACGTTTATAATCATTTAACAAAGTTAAAAGTTAACTTATGAATAATTAAAACTTAACTAATATGTGTACGTGATCGATTTTGTACGACGAAGATTTAAACGTCTCGCTAAAGTGTTGGGCCGATTTGTTGGACCTTGTTTTCGTTATTTGGGAAACCACTTAGGCTCGTTTCTTCTGCCAGTCGAGAGCCAAGAGAGCCCAAGGTGGGCGTTAGTTTTGTTTCGGTTGGATCCAAGAGGCCGAAGCCCATACACACCACTCAAAGCCCTAACCGAAAATGTTACTAGCTATATATACAAACACATTAACATAATTTGGAACCCTAGTTTTGTTGCCTCTCTCTTTTCTTTTTGTTCCATTCGGCCGAGTAACAAACACCCTTGGTGTTGCGAGTTTTGTTCAACGAGCTAAGGTATAACATGTTTTCTCGTCTTCTTTCGTTACACCTTACGTTAATATATATTGTATCATGTTGTTTTGGTCGAGTTGTGTTTTTCTTTTGTGGCCGAACCGTATGAAACAAGAACAAACCATAATGAATTGAACCTTGTTAAGAGAACATGTATGTAATATGTATTATTGAATCGGATCATAGATATATGTTGAGCATAAGAACCGAACCATATATATATAACCGAACCACTTGTAATTAATTAGGCCAAGGTATAAACATGTAAACTTGATTAAGTAAAGTACGTAGAGAGCTAGGGTTTGCGTAAAACCTATTAGCCGAACCCTATACATATAAACCGAACCATATAAGAGTTTTGAACGTGTGTTTAATAAGTAAAGGTCATGTAAACCTAAACCCTAGTTTGAAGTGTGAGCCGAACCCTAGTTGGTTTGTGAACCGTGTATCATGCGTGCGTTATTATAAGTCAAGTGAGCTTGTCGATATGTAAACGTAGTACGTGGTCATATCTATTCAAAACTATTGTGCATGCGTGCGTAGATGTGTAATTAATCCGAGTAATAAGTAACTTGTGTTGTCACATGAAATCATAAACGTGCATGGGAATAAAAGTTGACGTATAACATATATATAAGTAACGTATGGTTAAGACATGAATGTGTTGAGTAAATAAACAAGAGTAATGAGTCATTAAATGACGTAACATATAAAGTAAATGCACATTAATATGATATTAAAAGAATGAGAAAACCCTAGAACATAAATGAGAGTCGATTAGGGTTTGAAGCTAAGTATATTAATTCGTTATTTCATGTGTGAGTTATGACGTTTAAACAATTTTCACATTTAGCCCTAAACTTTAATAAATGACATAATGAACCTTAATCTTCGATATTAATTATAAAACACTTAAGTCTCATTTAATTATAAAACTCTAAAGTATTAAGATCACTGAATACACTAAGTATAAACACCAGATATTAAAAGATCATTTCGACAATTATGGAATCATAAATAACATGTACGACCGTTAATGTGTATAGGTTCTGTGAAGAAGGAGTAATCCTTTGCTTTCCGTATTTCTGCTTTTTGGTCATTTGCTTTGGAATAAGGTACAGATATTCTGACCTTTTCAGTAAAGGTTCCTTATAACGTTTTCTTTTCGTTAGTTTTTATATTAGGGTTTCCTAAGCCTTTGCTATGAACCCCATTCTGTTTGTTTGAGATGTTGCTTATTTGAACTCTGATTTCGGAATTATAAAACATCTGATTTTGAACTATATGATATGAAAACTTTGATTTTGAAAATATGATTAATCTTCTGATAAAGTATGATCTGTGTCAGTTTTGACATTCTGATTTGACCTAAGATAGTTTGACACCCGAGCCAAATATTAACTAGTCATGGGGGTTCCATGTCCGTGTCAGTAATGCACTTCTGACATGACTCTAGGGCAGTAGAGTGATGTTCTGCCACGTCCCTTATATGTTATCTGTTATGAGCTCAAGTTATATTATATGAGCAATATCTGTCTGTGGGACGTATGGATGCATCCTAGATCTGTTATCTGTTATATGTTATATGTTATATGTTATCTGATGATTGATGTTGCGTGCATGCACGTCCTTCATAACTCTGGTAGGTCTCCCCTACAAATGTTGCCTTGTGTGAGTATGAATATGGTTATGATTATAATTTGATATTTGTTTCTGGGCTCGAGGTAGTTAACTATAAAACTTATTCGATAATTCTGATTTATACTTTGAAATGATTATGATTTTACTATCTTTCGTTCACTATATTCCGTATTTGATTTCGTTTCGTATTCGCTTTGCTTGTATATCTGTTCACTGGGCTTTTGAAGCTCAGCCGCATTTCTTTTCTTTCGCGGCAGGTATCTAAGCATTGGAGCTGGGTTTTGCTTTGGGATGAGTGCTGAGTGGACTTACCTTAGAGATATTTAGCTTTGATCTTATGATGCCATTTAAGACTTACTATTTCAGATATTTTATTTGGAGTTTATTTTTCCGCTAGGACCTATGTATTGAAGTCATGTTGAGTTGAATTATTTCAGTATTTATGCTAAGACTTCTTTTGGATATTTATGTTTGCTTTGATATGACACCATTATTTGTGATTCCTTTACCCTTGTCGGGTCGGGGCGTTACAATTTATGGTATCAGAGCCCAGGTTTACGACTTGTAGTCAGGACCTGTGACATATGGAGCCTAGGTTTTGAGACCCTTAGAGCTTAGGCTATGACCTGTGAGGATTGGGTAGACTTTAGGATTCCTTCTGCGTACTTCCATTTCGTATCTCACCTTTGTTCATTTTGCTAATCGTTTGAATATCGTTCAGATGGTTCGAACTCGTACTAACGGTAGCGCGGATGGAGACGATGATGCTCCTAACATTGATGCTGCGATTGCTAATGCTCTCAACACTCTTTTCCCTGGTCTTACTACACCTAAGATGATGGCACAGGTGATCAATAACATTCGTAATCAGACTGGTGCTTCGGGTAGTGGTGGAGGTAATCAACCCACCGGCATTCACACTTGGCTCGAGCATTTCGGTAAGCTCAAGCCTCTTTCGTTTAGCACTGCTGCTACTCCCACTGAGGCCGAGGACTGGATCACTCATATTGAGAAGCTGTTTGAAGTATTGGGTTGTGGGGACGAGTTTAAGACTCGTTTGGCTGCATTTAAGTTGGAAGGTGATGCATTGAATTGGTGGAAGGCACTCAAACAAGCAAGAGGGGGAGATGCTTTTGCTGTTACTTGTACCTGGACTGAGTTTCAGACTATCTTCTATAACCGTTACTTCCCTGATGCTGAGCAGCAAAGGTATGAGAGGGATTATCAGGCAATCTACCAGTTTGATCATGAGAACTCCAATGAGTACATGAGTAGGTTTATGAGGCTGGTAAGTTTTGTGGGAACGATTGCTGGAGATGGTAGGCGCCAAGCTAAGCACTTCAAGTGGGGACTGAAGAAGTGGGTGTTAGACCGACTGCTTAATATTGAGTATGCGAATGTGTCGGCCTGCAATGACGCAGCTCGTAACATTGAGATCTTTCATGAGGTGTCGGGTTCCAACAAGCGTAACCGCGATGGTGATCGGATTCAAGGTAGGACTCAAAGTAATGATTATAAGGGGAATTCTGGCAGGAGTTACGATTCGAGGGGTCAAGTGGATAGGAGTTATGATCAGCGGGGTCAGTCAGGAAGGAATGTGGACTCTAGGCGCCCTGAAGCGAGGAGTCAGGATAGCAGAGCTGCTGGTAGGAATGGAAATGATCGTCAGAATCAAGGTAACAATAACCAGCGTTACAACAAGGATCAGTCAGCTCGAGGATCAAATCAGGGTCGTGCTTCAGGATCTTCTGGTCAGCAAAGGACAGCTGAAGTTTTGCCTCCCCCACCTATCTGTACTACTTGTGGAAAGGCTCATCCGGGACCGTGTTTCAAGGCCACTGGTGGATGTTTCTCTTGTGGTTCCACTGCTCACAAGATCAAGGATTGCCCTAAGAAGAACCCGGTGATTCCTGGAAACTACATCAAGCCGCCACCTACTACTGGACGTGTTTATGCTACTACTCGGAATCAGGCGGAGCGCACTTCAGGTACCATTACAGGCACTCTTTTCATTGATGATTATTCTGTCTTCGCTTTATTTTATACCGGTGCCACACACTCCATTATATCTGTAACATTTGCTAAGAAACTTAATATGAAGCCCAAACCATTAACAAATCACTTATCGATATCTACGCCTATGAAAAACCACATGATCATTGATCATAAATACGTTAAGTGCCCTCTTCGTTTTGATGATCGTATTCGCTCTGCAAATCTGTATCCTCTCGATATGGTCGACTTTGATATCATTCTAGGCATGGATTGGTTGGCTTACCATAGAGCTTCCATCGACTGCTATGCTAGAACTGTGATCTTTGGAGACATAAAACATCCTGAATTTGTTTATTTTGGTTCTCAACCTCTCAAATCTGTTAAGCTCATTTCTGCTATGAAGGCACGAACCATGATTGCTCATGGGTGCCAAGGTTTTCTGGCATCTGTTAAGGACACATCTTTAGAGAGTCCTAACATTGAAAATCTTTCTGTTGTTTGTGAATTCACCGACGTTTTTCCCGATGAACTCCCTGGTCTTCCCCCAGCTAGAGAAGTTGAGTTTAGCATTGAGTTAATTCCTGGTGCTGAACCGATTTCGAAGGCTCCGTATCGTATGGCACCTATAGAACTGAAGGAGTTGAAGGAACAGCTGCAAGAGATGATAGAAAATGGATTTATTCGACCCAGTGTTTCTCCATGGGGTGCACCTGTTTTGTTTGTGAAGAAGAAGGATGGAAGCATGCGCCTATGTATCGACTACCGTGAACTCAATCGTATTACTATTCGTAACCGTTATCCTCTGCCACGTATTGATGATTTGTTTGATCAACTGCAAGGAGCTAAGTTCTTTTCTAAGATTGATCTGAGATCTGGTTATCACCAACTACGTGTGAGGGAGCAAGATGTTCCTAAGACCGCGTTTCGTACCAGATATGGTCATTATGAATTCCTCGTTATGCCTTTTGGTTTGACAAATGCGCCTGCGGTGTTTATGGACCTAATGAATCGTGTTTTCCATGAGTTCCTCGATAAGTTCGTTATCGTTTTCATCGACGACATTTTGGTTTACTCTAAGTCTGAAGAAGAGCATGAAGAACATCTCCGGATAGTTTTGGAGATTCTGAGGAAGAAGAAGTTGTACGCCAAATTTTCGAAGTGCGAGTTTTGGTTAAGACAAGTCGCTTTCCTTGGTCATATTGTATCTGCTGATGGTATCACCATGGATCCGTCTAAAGTTGAGGCTATCACTAAATGGCCAAGACCTACGACAGTGACTGAGGTTAGGAGTTTTCTAGGACTTGCTGGTTACTACCGACGTTTTGTTGAAGGTTTCTCTCGCTTAGCTTTGCCCCTAACCCAACTGATGAGAAAAGGTGAAAAGTTTGTATGGACGGATGAACGAGAAAAGAGTTTTGAAGAGTTGAAACGGAGATTGGTGTCCGCTCCTATTTTGACTCTTCCATCTGGTTCTGGAGGATTTCAAATTTATAGTGATGCATCTAAGAAAGGATTGGGCTGTGTTTTGATGCAACATGGAAAGGTAATAGCTTATGCTTCAAGGCAGCTAAAACCTTATGAAGAGAATTACCCAACTCATGACCTTGAGTTAGCTGCAGTGGTGTTCGCGTTAAAGATCTGGAGACATTATTTGTATGGAGAGACGTGTGATATATTCACTGATCATAAGAGTCTCAAGTATATTTTCACTCAGAAGGAACTTAACATGAGACAAAGAAGATGGTTAGAACTTCTTAAGGATTATGGTATTGGTAGATTGGCGGAAATTTTTCAGCAAGAGATCGTTAGACTTCATGGTACTCCGGCATCTATTGTGTCTGATAGGGATCCGCGTTTTACTTCTCGTTTCTGGAAAGGTTTGCAAAAAGCTTGGGGTACTCGACTTAATTTCAGTACGGCATTTCATCCTCAAACAGATGGTCAGTCAGAGAGGACTATTCAGACCTTAGAGGACATGCTAAGGGCTTGTGCTTTGGAATGGACTGGCAGCTGGGATGAATATTTGTGTTTAGTAGAGTTTGCATACAACAACAGTTGGCATGCTAGCATTAAGGCAGCACCGTTTGAACTTCTTTATGGGAGGAAATGTAGAGCACCTACTTGTTGGGATGAAGTAGGTGAACGCTTAATTGAAGGTCCGAAAATGATTGAGATCACTAATGAGAAAGTAGCCGTTGCTAGAGAAAGGTTGAAGGAAGCTAGGTCTCGTCAGAAAAGTTATGCCGACAAGCATCGTCGTGATTTAGAATTTCGGGTTGGAGATCGTGTATTTTTGAAAGTTTCGCCGTTTAGAGGTGTGAAACGTTTTGGAATCAAGGGCAAGCTCAGTCCTCGATTCATCGGTCCGTTTGAAATTCTGGAACGTATAGGAGAAGTTTCGTATCGGTTAGCACTTCCGCCTCAGTTATCGCATGTTCATGATGTTTTCCATGTATCACTCCTAAGGGGATACAACTATCATCCGTTACACGTTGCTTCTTATCCGTTTGATCAAATTCAGTCCGATATGTCTTTATCTGAAGAACCGGAAGCCATTTTAGAAAGGCAAGAAAGAGTCATGAGAAATAAAGTCATTCCGTTCGTTAAGATTCTTTGGAAAAATCACCCGGAACGTGAGGCTACTTGGGAAACCGAGGAGTCGATGCGAGCTAGTTATCCTCATTTCTTTGAATAGTTTAGTATGTTCTCATTTCGTTTTCGTTTTGTTTCATTTCAATTTTCGAGGACGAAAATTCTTCTTTTAGAGGGGAAGAGTTGTAAAACCTGAAAATCTAAAACATAGATAAAGACTAAAATACCCTTGGAATCGAAAATTATAAAATACGTAAAATACGTTTATAATCATTTAACAAAGTTAAAAGTTAACTTATGAATAATTAAAACTTAACTAATATGTGTACGTGATCGATTTTGTACGACGAAGATTTAAACGTCTCGCTAAAGTGTTGGGCCGATTTGTTGGACCTTGTTTTCGTTATTTGGGAAACCACTTGGGCTCGTTTCTTCTGCCAGCCGAGAGCCAAGAGAGCCCAAGGTGGGCATTTGTTTTGTTTCGGTTGGATCCAAGAGGCCGAAGCCCATACACACCACTCAAAGCCCTAACCGAAAATGTTACTAGCTATATATACAAATACATTAACATAATTTGGAACCCTAGTTTTGTTGCCTCTCTCTTTTCTTTTTGTTCCATTCGGCCGAGTAACAAACACCCTTGGTGTTGCGAGTTTTGTTCAACGAGCTAAGGTATAACATGTTTTCTCGTCTTCTTTCGTTACACCTTACGTTAATATATATTGTATCATGTTGTTTTGGTCGAGTTGTGTTTTTCTTTTGTGGCCGAACCGTATGAAACAAGAACAAACCATAATGAATTGAACCTTGTTAAGAGAACATGTATGTAATATGTATTATTGAATCGGATCATAGATATATGTTGAGCATAAGAACCGAACCATATATATATAACCGAACCACTTGTAATTAATTCGGCCAAGGTATAAACATGTAAACTTGATTAAGTAAAGTACGTAGAGAGCTAGGGTTTGCGTAAAACCTATTAGCCGAACCCTATACATATAAACCGAACCATATAAGAGTTTTGAACGTGTGTTTAATAAGTAAAGGTCATGTAAACCTAAACCCTAGTTTGAAGTGTGAACCGAACCCTAGTTGGTTTGTGAACCGTGTATCATGCGTGCGTTATTATAAGTCAAGTGAGCTTGTCGATATGTAAACGTAGTACGTGGTCATATCTATTCAAAACTATTGTGCATGTGTGCGTAGATGTGTAATTAATCCGAGTAATAAGTAACTTGTGTTGTCACATGAAATCATAAACGTGCATGGGAATAAAAGTTGACGTATAACATATATATAAGTAACGTATGGTTAAGACATGAATGTGTTGAGTAAATAAACAAGAGTAATGAGTCATTAAATGACGTAACATATAAAGTAAATGCACATTAATATGATATTAAAAGAATGAGAAAACCCTAGAACATAAATGAGAGTCGATTAGGGTTTGAAGCTAAGTATATTAATTCGTTATTTCATGTGTGAGTTATAACGTTTAAACTATTTTCACATTTAGCCCTAAACTTTAATAAATGACATAATGAACCTTAATCTTCGATATTAATTATAAAACACTTAAGTCTCATTTAATTATAAAACTCTAAAGTATTAAGATCACTGAATACACTAAGTATAAACACCAGATATTAAAAGATCATTTCGACAATTATGGAATCATAAATAACATGTACGACCGTTAATGTGTATAGGTTCTGTGAAGAAGGAGTAATCCTTTGCTTTCCGTATTTCTGCTTTTTGGTCATTTGCTTTGGAATAAGGTACAGATATTCTGACCTTTTCAGTAAAGGTTCCTTATAACGTTTTCTTTTCGTTAGTTTTTATATTAGGGTTTCCTAAGCCTTTGCTATGAACCCCATTCTGTTTGTTTGAGCTGTTGCTTATTTGAACTCTGATTTCGGAATTATAAAACATCTGATTTTGAACTATATGATATGAAAACTTTGATTTTGAAAATATGATTAATCTTCTGATAAAGTATGATATGTGTCAGTTTTGACATTCTGATTTGACCTAAGATAGTTTGACACCCGAGCCAAATATTAACTAGTCATGGGGGTTCCATGTCCGTGTCAGTAATGCACTTCTGACATGACTCTAGGGCAGTAGAGTGATGTTCTGCCACGTCCCTTATATGTTATCTGTTATGAGCTCAAGTTATATTATATGACCAATATTTGTCTGTGGGATGTATGGATGCATCCTAGATCTGTTATCTGTTATATGATATATGTTATATGTTATCTGATGATTGATGCTGCGTGCATGCACGTCCTTCATAACTCTGGTAGGTCTCCCCTACAAATGTTGCCTTGTGCGAGTATGAATATGGTTATGATTATAATTTGATATTTGTTTCTGGGCTCGAGGTAGTTAACTATAAAACTTATTTGATAATTCTGATTTATACTTTGAAATGATTATGATTTTACTATCTTTCGTTCACTATATTCCGTATTTGATTTCGTTTCGTATTCGCTTTGCTTGTATATCTGTTCACTGGGCTTTTGAAGCTCAGCCGCATTTCTTTTCTTTCACGGCAGGTATCTAAGCATTGGAGCTGGGTTTTGCTTTGGGATGAGTGCTGAGTGGACTTACCTTAGAGATATTTAGCTTTGATCTTATGATGCCATTTAAGACTTACTATTTCAGATATTTTATTTGGAGTTTATTTTTCCGCTGGGACCTATGTATTGAAGTCATGTTGACTTGAATTATTTCAGTATTTATGCTAAGACTTCTTTTGAATATTTATGTTTGCTTTGATATGACACCATTATTTGTGATTCCTTTACCCTTGTCGGGTCGGGGCGTTACATTCAAGGTAGTTATTAGAGCTAGTTGCCACCTAAAAGCTGACAATGTAACTCTTTAACTATGCAACGTAACCGTGTCTCGCGGGGGATTATCTATCTAGAGTTGATCAATTCAAAAGTGCGCGCTCTTCTCTCACCATGCAGATTTCTGTCAAAATACTTAAGCACGTGTGGAGGGGGAGTATTTCTGCAAAATTACAAACTCTCACAGTGGTACAAAATGCTTTTATTCATAACCACTTTGAGAGATTTTCATGAAAATTGGTTTTATGGCAACATAGGTTAGTCATGGAGTTATAAGGTGACTAAGGTTAGGAATAACCGTCCTATGATCCGCCAGAGCCGGAGGGATCTACCCAAAGACACCACCAATAGTTAGAATTAGAAGTCCTTAGGTATGATTATAAAAAAGGAGAAAATGAGAATCAGAGAAAGAAGGAGTTGAAGAATTAAAAAGAAAAGTAAAAGAAAATGGTGAAAAGAAATAGCCCTCCAGATTATTCAACTTAGGTCAGACACCGGGTTCAATTCATATGCTACTGGTTGTCACTTGATGACACCGGTATTGAAGATAAAAGTCGTCATGGACCCAGTGACGCATGCACTAAACCTTCTTAGCCACTCAAGTTTCTCTCAACAGAAGCTTGTTTCATTCTCACAGGGAACCCTACGTAAACTATCAGCTTTCTCTTAGAGATAGCTGGTATTGAAGAAGGAGACCCTCTCCCTAGTCTCCGCTCAGGAAAACCAAAGCGCACTATTGAGTCTAGAGCCATGAGATTCATCAAAAGATCTCTTAGGTACACTTGACATTTCATCACTTGTCGTTCAACAATAAGGACACAAGTGATACATTATCGAGTCCTACACAGATCTTAGCAATCTGTCGAAAACATTCATGAGAGGTTCACACATGTGATTCTCAGTGATTGAATGGAAACTCCTGCCAGGATCAACATCAAACAGCCCTGACAGCAGGTCACTTCGGTAACTCCTAGTGGGTTACGCTTAGTGTGTCTCAAACGGTCTACAATCGTGGGGTGATGCTTCGGTGTACCTCAGCGACTCATCTGAACTGTAGGTGTACTTTCGGTACATCGCGTTATCTCACTTGTGGGACTCCAGTTCAGGAACAGCCTTTGTGAGAATTAGAGTCGTGTTTTCACACTATGCTGTTAACGCACTCAAAGTTCAAACTTGTAAGCGCTGGATTATTTCTAACCCATGTTTTATGTTTTCTTCTTATGGATGCTCGTGGGTGGAAAAGATCGTGCAGATTCTCCTCATGCTCATACCAACATCAACACTAATTGAAGTTCTCTCAAAAGGCAACACACAGTCAGAATGATTCTTCGTCAAAGCCAAAGAATCTACAAAGTTTAAAGACTAAGAGAACTACATCAGTAATGAAATCCAACGTTAAAGAGCGTGTGAGCATGTTGGAGAAAGACGTGGAGACACTGGAGCAACGAAGCGGACCTGATGCAGATAACCACAACATACTATCACGACCATCACAAAGAACAAAGATCAATGAACAAAGAAAATGAAGACGTCAAAGCTGAAAAAAACAAGATCCCTACACTGGGGAAATTGTTGGAATCAAGACACTTCTTCTCACAAGAAAGAAGAATGTCAGAACACGTCAAAGCTACTATTACATCAGCACCTACAACGTTATCACTCATATCATTAATCACCAACACTTAGGGGGAGATTGTTGGAATCACTCCTAAACTAGATTACAAGTGTTAGTAATTAATATGTAATAGTTAGCTTAATTAGGCCTTTATGTTTTTTATTATGCTAAGGCAGGCTTATGTAGAAGGCCCATAAGCCATGGCCCAAGCCTAATAAGGAAAGGAAGGGACTAGGAGTGTTGCCCTAGCTCCCTCTCCTATAAATAGGATTGTAAACCTTCACTTGAAGGTTGGTTGTTCACTTTCATATTACACTTGTGCTTATCCTTTCAATATAGTCTTAAACGTGTGTGTGTATTGTGTTCATCCGATCTTTCTCTTCTCTATTTTTTATATTGATGCTTGTGTTACATAAATGGGAACCTAACAACTACAATCACATATGATTCTACTACAATCATATGTGTTTCTTGTAATGTAAATCACAGAAACGGAAAAAATTCTTTTTCTTCTACTAGAATCATATGTGTTTCTTTTCTTCTTTGTTACAGAAAAACAGATAAAACTAATCTACTAATATGCAAAATAAGCCACAATAACAGTTGAATAAGCAAAAACAATTAGCTGAATCATATACGTTCACTACTACGACCATCAGTAATTATCAAAAGACTACCAGCAACATCTAAACTCAATAAAATGAAGAAATTTACCTAAATCATCACTCGTACATAACACCTAATCATCTTCCACTTGAATTTCTTTAACACCTTCTTACGCTAATTACTTTCATAATCTTCCCCTTGAATAACTTCAATAGGCTTAGACTCAGCTTTCGGCTTAGGCTTTTCTTCAACTTTTTTAAGCAAGACCTATAGTTAGCTAAAATACAAACATTTAATTAGTAACAGAATCACATATGATTACAAGGATCAAAAAAATATTTATTTCATAACAAAATCACATATGATTTTATAAGAATCACATATGATTCTACTACAATCATATAGGATTTATATATAAATTTAATGATTTACTACAATCATATAGGATTCTACTAGAATCATATGTGATTTATTTCTTCTTTATTATAAAAATAGATAAAAGAGAAAAACTAAATTATTCTACTACAATCATGTATGATTCTACTAGAATCATATGTGATGCTTACCTTTAATACGAGTTACCTCTTATATGAATGACCAGTTACAGAATCACATATGATTATGCAAAATCACATATGATTTTGCTTCAGAATCACATGTGACGCATTTAATCAAACACATGGTGTGCATATAAATTATCCATAACCTGGAATCCACCATGCGATTTTCAGCATCTATAACTTGAACAAAGAGTAAATCACATGTTATATACATTTTTCTCTGTTGTAAAAATCGGCCCAGGCGGCCGATTAATCTCCGCATAATCGTTGATCGCTCAGTAAGCGTCTTGATTTATCATAATCGGTCTATTTAATCGGTTTGGTCAAAGATTGCTTAAAAATCGGTCAACAAACCCATTAATCGGACAAAATCGAACAAAATTGGTCTAATCGGACAAAATCGATTAAAAATCGGTCAATAAAATAGCGTAAAAATAAGAAAAAACCGCTTAAAAATCGGTCAACAAACCGATTAATCGAACAAAATAAGTCAAAACTCGCTTAAAAATGGTCAATAAACCGAGTAATATCTATGTATGACTTTGAACTTTAAATAATTATGTATTATATTTATATTTGAACACTTGCATACTTCAACTTTGATACACTATGCTTATCTCATACATATAATATAATACAATATCTAAAATTACAATTTTGTGCATAAAAATTCTAATCCGATTAATCCCCGATTAATCCCCGCCTAACCAATTAATCGCTAGGCCCTACCCGACCGCCTCACTAGCGCCTAGCGATTTTTACAACCTTGACATTTTTCGACAACAAAAAAACGTGATGATGTCCACCACATGTTATATACATCCATAACTTGAACAAAGAGTAAATTCACCACACGGCGGCGTTAAATCTGAATGTAATCGGGGTGTACGGCGGCAGAGCGACGACGGCGACGGATTTTATGGCGATGATGACGGATTTCACGGTGATGATGGTGGATCTGTGTGGATCGATGATGGTGGATCTGTGTGGATCGGTGATGGTGTGTGTGTGTGTTTTTTTTTTGCCCTAAAATTTTTGGAAAAGAATGAAGGTAGTTTTTTTTTTTTTTTTTTTTTTTTTTTTAGTTTATATATTTGACATTTTTGCCCTTGTAAGTGTAAATAGATGATTTAATCTCAGCCTTTGGATCAAATTGGATTGGATGGTTGGGATGCATTGATTGGTTCTATGGTTAATTATGGTTCTATAGGGATCTCAACTCGTTACGAGGAAAACTTCAGGCAGTTGAAGATCTCTGTCTAGAAGAAGGTAAAAGAAGAGAGCATTCTACGGAATTTGTTCGTCAAAGTTACGAGTCTTTTTTAAGGAAGCGACGGCATGACATTACTGAAAGTGACAGTGAGATTACCCCCATTAATAAGTTTGAGGTGGAGGCTTTGACAAATGTTTTGAAAGAAACAGACACTTTTACTGCTTGCCAGTTCGGGTATGAGGATTATGGTAGTGTGAATTCTCAGATATGTGACTTAGAATCAGGTGAAGATGATTGGAGGGTGAATGACGATCTCCACCAGCTGGATACTTGCATTGAAGTTGGAATTCAGAAACAGAAAGAACATGTGTCAGTCGAGGTTTGTTTAAATAATGAAGATAAATGCATATTATACAGACATTGTTATGTAGTCTATGCACTTTTTCTCACTTTTTCAATAATGCAGCTTAGCAAAATTGATGCACGGATCATGCGAAATGTCTCTTGAATAAAGCAGTTGAATTGGAGGCCAAAATGGGTCTCTTATGTGCTCATTATTTTGGACTTACAGTCGTGCCTCTTGTAAAATCATATTTACGGGTTAGTAGGCAACTTGCTAGGCAGTCTTTGAGATACAGCATTACCTATGATACAAACACCATTGAAAGTGCAAATATATATATTTGCTTACCTTTTTTATCTTTGTTTAGGCACATATAGAGAATTTAGCAGAGAAAGATGCCAGAGAAGCTTTCTTGGCAGAACCTGCTTTAGATTCTAAAAAAGGGACTGACGATATTCTGAAGCATTCAACGATAAACTTAAGGACAAAAGAAAGAGCAAACAAAGAAAACTAAAGATTACAGGGTTTGAAATAATTGCTAATACCTTAACTGTTTCTAGAGAATTTACATAGAAAACAATATAGGGTGCTAAAA
Organism: Chrysanthemum seticuspe; assembly: GCA_019973895.1. Lineage (NCBI taxonomy): Eukaryota > Viridiplantae > Streptophyta > Magnoliopsida > Asterales > Asteraceae > Chrysanthemum > Chrysanthemum seticuspe. The sequence goes on along the minus strand of BPTQ01000001.1, from coordinate 252,937,177 downwards.
TTGATGTTACATATGCAGGATACAAGCACAGGTGACCAACATGTTTCAATCCATGACAATGCTTCAAAGGCGTATATGTGCTTTCTCATCGTGCTATGATATCTATTGTAGGATTTTTGAAATTATCCCTCTTCGATGTTATGCTGATTTCTGTTTTTCTCAGTTCCTCCACTCCACCTGAGATTGATGAACAAGCAAGTGAAAGTGATGCTGAAACTGGTGCTGCGCTCGATCAACAGGAAGATGAAGCCAGACGTAGAAAAATGGAGCTTGAGGCTGAGGAACGGAAGCTTCAAGAGACACTGGAATATCAAAGAAGAATTGATCAAGGACGAGGCTAAAAGTAGCTCAAGAGCGACTCCGACGGGCATGGTTCGAGTAGATGGCTATGATGCCTATAAGAAGCATAACATTGGCAATCCTGTTGATGATGAATGGGAACCTTTTTTTTTTTTTTTTTTTTTTTTTGTATTTAGTTTTAATGGGAGGTTGGTAAATATAATGGGCGTTATGAGAGAAGCATTTAATTTAAATGATAGTATGATGTGGCTGATATGACCCATTATTATTAATACTACGTAATTAGTATTTCTGATTATTAATTTAGTTTTCTTTTATTGTATTTCTTAGTGAGAAAGCTAGGGTATTAGGGTAACTTTAGATATCCTCTATTCTAGGGTTCCAAAAAAAATAAAAAATTGCTGACTAAAGATCACTGTTCACATAGGGTTATTGTTTGCTGGAAACTTTTGTTACTTTTTGTTCTTATTCGACAATGATTAAAGTTTCTGATTTAGAGATCAAATTCAAAGAGTTTCGAGATGATATTGGTACACGCTTAAAAACTTTGGAGACACAACTGGTAGCTATGAAGTTGGAGGCTAAACAACGTCACGAGGAATCAACCAGAAGGCAGGATGACCTGATGAAGATGATGGCTGAATTTATGAAGAAAACTTATCTACGAGAAACAACTACAGTACCTACACAACCAACTCAATGTGCACCAAGTTATGATGATTTTGAATGTTTGTCGCCTTATAATAAGACTGATTACGAAGAAGATGAAAAAGTATTTGAAAATACAAGATCGTTTCCTAAGGAAGACAACGATGAGCAAGGAAAAGAAGAGAAAGGGGTTGTTAAAGTTTTTGAAGTTGGTACTGATGAAGAAAACAACTCTAATAGTGTGTTGAACAAAGTTGGCCGAACTGCGTATGGCAAGGGTGACGACACATGGGTTGATGTGGGGCTGAAACATGGATCATACTTGCTGCTTGATAGGATACATGAAGATGGTTGGTATTTTCTTGATGAATTGGGAATAAACAAAGAGCCTTTGGAGGTACAGTTGCAGTTTCATGGTGATAGCAGTAAGTGTCTTCCAATATAACGTACTCTACACACTTTATTTGTTTTAGAGTTTTCTAAAGGGTGTGTTTTTCTCAATTATTATGATCCAATTCCAATCGCCAATTGGTATCGAGTTGACTGTCCAACTGATGCTATACCATTAGTTATTAACTGGGTTATAATGCTCTTTTGTGAAACATAGTAAAGATATATTGAGAGAGGGAGCTCCCTTATATGCTCCTACTAGTATAACATTTAGTCTATAGAAAGAAATGGCCTATATTGCAAGCTGTGATCCTTGGGTTCTTGACTTGCCACACCTTCAGAACTTGCAGATCACAGGTCTTATGTGTGTTAGGCGGCCTCCCCTAAGAAACTGTAGCTCACCATACCTAATTGTTAGAAGACATTTTTTTTTTGAACGGCAATTTTATTAAAAAAGAAAGAAGTTACATGAGAGAATTACAAAATTTGAGATAGAGTGGTACAAGGATTGCTAAACCAATCTATCCAACTAAATGAGACTTTTCTACATCTACTAGTGATCCAATTAAACGACATTGATTTAATACCGTTGAAGATTAACTCCTTTTGTGGTCTTTTGAGGTTGAAGAGGACTTTGTTTCGGTAATTCAATTATGCCCTTAGGGTTGTGTGGACCACTACATCGAAGAACTTCCTTTGGTTTTGTAAAATAGAAACATGATTGGCCATGGATAAGACTTCCTCGAGATTAGCAGGGGAAAAACCTATAATCTTCCACCATGAAAAAACCGCCTTCCAGGTTTCAGTAGCAATGGGACAATATACAAACACATGGTCCTTATTGATATCACATAATGGACATCTATTTGAATCAAGATCTATCCCGCGGCTGTCGAGATTAGACCTAGTTGGGAGTCTTTTATTTGAAACATGCCAAGTAAGAATCTTTACCTTCGAAGGGAGAAGCTTGTTCCATCTAGTGTGATGATAATTGTTGGTACCCGTAGATGCTGAGATAATTGTTAGAAGACACTGATATGTAGTAAACCATGTTAGCTCACTTATATTAGGATAAACATTTGTTTTTGTTCAGTTCTTTCTTCATCATGATGTTGATAGTTGCTAGAACTTCAAATATGTCGAACTAAGATGGCTTGTCAACATTATTTGTTTTGTTATTTTGTTTTTCTTCTGGTTTTGTTATTTTATCCTTATTAAAACACATTTATAGGATTGCGTTGAAAGAGAGAGGTGGAAATTATGCCTATTTATCATCTCTGGCTTGCAGTGTATATATGTCCAATAAGTTAGAGCTAAGTGACTAGAACTAGGGTTTACATTGATTGTATTGTGTTGGATGAACACTAAAAGTTGGAAAGAAGCACATGGTTAGAAGCAATACCTACATTAATTACCTGCCGGGCAAGGACTTTCATGTCTCACCGTTATAAAGGCTAGCTATAAAAACACATATTTGGGAAAGTTCAATTGCATGTTTTATATGCAATCACTTTTCTTCATGCTTATGAGGTAGATCAACCAAATTTTAAGAATAAAATAAACTCCTAACCACATAGAAGAAGTCCTAAATCTGGCATTGACATAATGACATGAGCATATGAAGGGGCTAAGATGTTATTTAGAATCAGTCTTGTTTGGTGAGTCATTAGTTAAGTCCGTTCATTTTGCGATTAGGGTTTGTCATGAGCCATCAAAGTTTTAGGTTTTCCGTTCATTTATATGGTCCTTCATAACTTCATAGTTTCTTTTGTATGGATTAGGCAGACTACTACCAATATGTTAGCCGGCAGGGGTCTCTATACTTGCTTACTGTGTGGACAAAGTGAAAATGGTAGAAATGAGAAATATAAAAAGTTGATGTAACTGAATAGAAACTTGTTAGTTAGTGCAGGATCTTCTCTTTATATCTTATCCTTGAGGCCTTAAGATCCCAGCTGTTGATTGTACTTTGCTTGGTGACAGACACTTCTTCAGGAGACAATGGAGCAGTTCCATTGAGGATTTTGCAAGCAGAAGATGACGATGATGATGAAAAACAGTTCCAAGCTGATTTACCAATAGCTGTCCGCCAAAGCCTTGGTATTATCCACTTACCTCCAAAAGTCCTGGTCATATTAATTCTTAGCATCAATAATCATCTTGATAGGACACCGCACCATTGATAGAATGATTTAAGATGTCCTCAGTTAGTTATATGATTGGTCGAGGTAACTGGATTACTTTCATATCATTTCGAAGCCAGCTAGTGGGATCTTGTTAATTTATGTTCTGGTTTCGGTGGAAAGTCAGCTCATACTGCGTGCAGTGTAAAACTCGTCCGTTGGTCAATACTTGGCTAGACAATCTGCTCTTGATATTTGGACATCTATGTTCTTTATTTTGCTTGTAGAAAATCATCTCCTTTTCTCTTTTATTTAAATTTCTTTCATGGTTTAAAATATCAAAGGAAAATTTTAAAACCTCTTGAAATTATCAGTCGGAGCGGATTGCACATTTACAACTATGGTTTATGGTGCTGACATATTAACTTCTCAAGTCTTTTTTTTTTTTTTTTTTTTTTTTTTTTTTTTTTTTTTAAATAACCCCAGTTTTGTTAAATGTAACCTACAGACAAAAAAATCTATGTATATTGCGCATGTCATGCAATTAGCTCAATTACCTGTGCCAAACACTCATTTGTTGTAAACATGTAACATATTAGTTATGCTGATAGCTTTACGAATTTGCTTTAACTTTGCTATATGCTGATTTTTCTAGATGCATTTCATTCACTCAAGAAGTATCCAAATAAATTGACGATGCCTGAAGATATGCTTATTGAAGGGGAAGACTCATGTGTTACATCTATTGAAGTTGACCCCGACAGTGTAAATGGAAGTGGTGTATATGGTACAGGCCTGAAGAATGAAGTTGGTGAATACAACTGTTTCTTAAATGTTATTATACAGGTTATTTTTTAAGTTTTAAGATTTTATCGATCTTTTTTCCATTTCAGTCATAAACATTTTTTTTTTATCTAGTCTTTATGGCATTTGAGACGATTCCGAGAGGACTTTTTGAATACATCTACGACTGCTCATCTACATGTTGGTGATCCGTGTGTTACATGTGCCCTATACAATATCTTTAGTGCTTTGAACTTGGCGTCGACTGATACAAGAGTTCAAGCTGTTGTTCCTACTTCCCTTTGGGTTGCTCTTAGCAACTTGTATCCAGAGAGTAATTCCTATAAAAAGGTATGTGTATCCAGATAGGCAAGCGATTGCATGATATTTCAATGAGACGCACATTAGGTTGTACAAAATTGTAGAGATGGAAATAAAAGTAATTAGCTAAAAAGGAAATGGGTCGTACAAATCGAAATCCATTTACAGTGCAGTCTTAATGCGTAAGACCTATGAAATTCTAAATAAACAAGTTTCATAATCTGACGTCCAGACCACAACTCAATAATTCCATATACTGTGAACAATATGATTTTTCAAGCAGAAAACCACCACCAAAAGGCCTAGTGGTAAGGATCTTGGCTTTCAAACAAGAGGTCAAGGGTTCAAACCTCACTAGGTGTATACATTTGGGGGTGTCCAAGGAAGGGTCGGAAACGGTCCCGGGATTAACCCGGTGAGGCCGCGTACATCTGAGTAAAAAAGGCTCGCCTCCCCGGGTAACCTGAACAGGGAAAACCATATCCAATTTTTTATTTTTCAGGCACGAAAGGAATATGTTGACGAAGGCTTGGAATTGATATTTGATTGCCTAGACCAGTCATTTACAACTAGTACTGGCACTTCTGATATTGAAGTTGAGGAAAGCAATGTTCTGGGCTCATGGGAGTGTCAAACTCAAAACAAAGCTTGTATAGCACATTCTGCTTTTGGAATGGAGTTTTTTGACCATATCAATTGCTATAATTGTGGGTTGGAGACTAGACATTTAAAGCATACTTCTTACTTTCACCCGATCGGAGCCAATACCCTTCGAACCATGAAGGCATGTTTCTACTCACGTTCATCGGCTAAATTAACTGTCAGATTTATGTTATATCCCTATAATTCTCTTATTTTACACTTTTCAGGCCATGCGTCCAGAAAGTTCTTTTGATGAGTTACTAAATCTTGTTGAGAGGAATGACCAATATGCTGACCAATATGCTTGTGATCCTGATGATGGTGGGTGTGGGAATCTGAACTACGGTCATCAAATTCTTTCTGCTCCACCTCATGTTTTCACAACAGGTATTTTTTTTAGTTATAACCATAGGTATAGGTGGGAAGGTGGTTTGGTTGGGTCACGGGTTCATATGAAAGGGGAAATTTCTTATAAAGGGTCGAAAGGGACCTGGGTCGAGTTGGGTTGACCCGCTATTACTTTTTGCTCTTTTCTGTTTTCTTAAATAGTTAATTTGGTAACTTTGATTAAAATTTCAAAGAGTAAATCACACGGATCGTCCCTGTGGTTTGCATAAATGGTTAATTTGTTCTTTTCTGTTTTCTTAAATAGTTAATTTGGTAACTTTGAGTAAAATTTCAAAGAGTAAATCACACGGATCGTTCCTGTGGTTTGCATAAATGGGCAAATTTCGGAATATGAGCGGACCACAGGGACCTTTTTCTATTAATTTACCTGATACTTTCACTTTTTTATACTATGACAACAGTATTCTAAATATATGAAAAAGTTGACTTGGGAGTGCGATCTCTAACCTGTTTGACCCGTCTTGCTTTCTAGTACTCCGTATTATTTTGGATAGACCCCACGTGAGATAAAACACACCCGACACAGACTTGCAGTTACTATCTTGATCTCATATGAGTCATATTTCATTTTTGGGTCCTTGAATAAGTGAGTGACTGAGTGGTTATCAAAGAAACCCATGTTGAAAAAGTTAAATTTGAAAAACCTCTTATCAAATATCAACTCATCCTATTCCTATTTATCCTTAAATGTATGAGGTATAAAATGAATCCCCACTTTTTGCTAACCCAATATTTCTACTTAGTTAGATATATTCCTTACATGTAGGTCTTGTTTTTTTGTTGATGCTGGTTAATAGATTCTTGGTTTTCTTGTTTCAACTCGCGTTTGTCTCCTAAATTTTTAAGTCTACCTTTGATCAGCTTCCTAAGAGACTTTTAAATTTGCTGTTAAGAAAAGCTGCTACTTTTGATAATCTTCGTGTTATTTTCATCTCTTTTTCCTATATTTACCCGCATTAGTAATTTATACATATAAGCAGTAGGGCCTTACGTTAAAACGATTTCGGCCCCCTCAAAAATGACGCTCAAGTTCCGTCACTGTTCATAAGTTCATCAAAACTGAAACCTCTAAATTGATACACTATCATTCATCACACCACTGCTTGTTATTGCACCCTGTTAACGACTAACATACGGTGGTTCTGTATTTTTAGTACTTTGGTGGCAGACTACCTTTGGAAGTGTTGAAGACATTAAGGCGACTTTGGCAGCTCTATCTACTGAAATAGATCTAAGCGTACTCTATGATGGACTTGATCCAAATAACACATATCGTCTTGTTTCAGTGGTACAGCTCTTTCAAACACACCACTCCTAAATCTTTCTACTTTTAGAACTGTTAATTTCTTAGTTTTGTTAGTTTATATGAACAGGAATATGTCATTTACGTACTATTACATTTAAATCATTTTTCTACCTCATGTCTGCAAGGCTTGTTTAATTACTCAGGCATCCTGTATCTGCATTCTGCCAATCCTAACTATCTACCATTGTTTTAAGGTATGCTATAATGGACAGCATTATCATAGCTTTGCCTACGGTCACGTTAATCAACGATGGGTGATGTATGGCGATAAAGCTGTAAAGGTAACACTCTTCCCCTGATATTATCGGTGAGATGATATTTCCCTGAGGTGGCAATTACGATTTTTTTTTAATGGGTCTACGTTGGTTGCGTTTTATTGCTAATGGGTGAAATCAAAGTTTTCAGCCTAAAGGGACACATGTTACATGGGGCAAACAGGTTGAAAGTCTATCAAAGTCTTTTTATAATGAACACACCCTTGTAAACCGTTCTATTTAAAGTTTTTGACTATTGTTTGTTTATTAAATTAAATTGAATGAATCGCTCTATATAGACATTTAAAAATTGCCAAGGGGTGGCCTAGTGGCAGAAGGACTTGTGACTATTACTCTAAGATGTGTAGGATCTCAAGTTCAATTTCTGCTAGGTGACACACAACCCTGAAGTGGCCACGCTAGCCTCCTCAAAAGGGAGGGCTTACCTAGTTTGAGTTTGTGTGGCGGTGGGTTCAAACCGTGTGGATTAGTCGGCCAAAAGGTCGGAAACCATGGTTACCCAAAAAATTGACCAAAAAAGTGTTAGCAGCTCTAGCCAACCCATCGTCTTGCCATCTCTAGTATTCCTTGTTACAGTGGTAGACCTGACCGCCTTGTCATATGTAGTATTCCTTGTTACAGTGGTAGACTGAGATTTAATTTTATAGGTGATCGGAAGATGGGAAGATGTAGTTTTAATGTGTGAAAAAAGGCATTTGCAACCTCATATTCTTTTTTACGAAGCTGTAAATGAATCCTGCACCTGAGATCGTTTCATTTTTCGTGCCGCTGGTCCAAATGGTTCGTCACACTATTACCGTTACATACTTACGTGAATGGTTGCTAATTGCTATCTATGAAGATGTCGCTTCTTCGTTTACTTGTGTTTGAATATTCTTTGTCCTTCATATTACATCAAAACTGTTAACATTTGTTGCTATCTATTTTGAATTTTGTTATATCTACTTAGAGTAACTATACAATTGTCAGTATCCAAGATCAGATGTTTAGAAGATAAGAGGCTATAGGCACACTTTATTTTATCTTATGGTAATAACATGGAATAGTGATAGAAGACATCAAAACATGAACTTACCTAAGCCCAACTTGGTTCAATCCGCGCACGAGGGTAGGTGTGATAACGAACTCCTCCATCCATATTTCTAAATACACCAAGTGTTCTTCTTCCAAAGTATAAACATCTTGGCCGTAAAATGTTGGAAACCGAAAAGAATGTGGTTTACAACCAAAATTCACAAATTACTTGAATTCCGTTAATGTGACAACCATACAATCCAGAGAAGTTGGTGGTGCTGAGAAACAAAAGCTAGTACTACATAAGGCACAAATGGAAGTTTCTTGATATCATTAGGGGTTATAGAAAAATGTGGGTCCCAAGAGTTTCGAGATCAGTATCCAACCAAACTTGGAACAGTGTATTGCATATCACCAATCAAATTCTTTAGGTGTTTTTATGTGGTACTTGTCACCAAACATGGGTTCTGTAAAAGTAATAATGCCACGATGATTGCCTAACATCATCAGCCATGGTGAAACTAATGAATACGTACGTCTTCAATCTTTTAGAGTTGTTTTGTCACTCCATCGAATCATGGGTGCTGCTAACTGAATATGTTTGCATGTAGCACGTAAGTTGAGTTATTTGACACCAACATGTACAATGCTCCATAATCATCTCCAAAATATCGAATGATGTATTGAGAAGGGGTGATTGATCAGCATTCTTTTCACGTGGTACTTTTTTCATGATATTAATATCAACCCCTAAACCTGTACCCGATCTTGCCACCATATCATCCTCCTAATCTTTTTTTCGTTTAACATCAGCTCTACACTTGAGTTCTCCGTGATCACCTTGTGACCTACACACCAAGAATCTGTACATAACCCCCTAACTTAGTGGCAATTACTGTGCCCATTTCGCCAAGAATCTGTACATAACCCCCTAACTTAGTGGCAATTACAAGAATGTAAGATACCGAGCAATCATGAGCAAGATTCACAAATAATGTAGTGCCTTTGGTCTTCCACTTCTTCCCGAACCATACTAGTACTACTCATGTCCAATCTAAACAATAATACACAAAAACAGGTATTCTCTTTGCTTTTGAATTAAGACCTACTACAATAATGGAGAACAATTCTCTACATCCTCCTTTCGAAAAAGCCTTTGTATAACAACCATTGTAAAGGGTTTTTTATCCTTAAACAATATATCAACATGTATTACAAAATCCTGCCTGTCGTAACTACATATCAAGGCATATAATTTACCATCACAAAAAGTTAGGCAATGCAAGAAGGCATGTTTGTTTGCTATGAGTTGTTTATCTAAAGATATCTCAATCCATCTTAACTTATTTCTTTTTGGGACAAGATATTCCACCCTCCCTAGTTCTTATATTCCCACCCCTCTTATTTTTTGCATTTTATTTTATTATTATTATTTTTTTTTTATAATTTTGTTTATATAAAAAAACTATAAACCTGAAAATGCGAAACAGAAAATATAAAGTTTAATAAGTCAAACGCTTAAAACTGTCATAAATATAGAAAAGAAACTGACAGAAAACTGTGTTGTACTGAAACAAATGGAAGACAAAGGGAATAAAAAGTACAAACCCTCCCTAGTAAAAAGGGTGAGATTAGTACATCCCTTTCTTTTTTGGTCTAGCCTGCAACATAGAATACTAGGTTCATCGGTCCTTGTGAATAGGAGAAACGAATTGGGATCATCAGGTGGATTAAAAAAAAAACGTGAAAAAAATAAATTAATCTGACATGGACAAGTTATGTACTTGTCAACCGGTAACCAGCCTTAAAATAGGACAAAACTTGTAACTTTAGAACAAATTCAAAAGTTATAATGATGGTATAACATTTTCCAAAGTATGTTACCTAAAATTTGAAAAAGTACGTTGTTTATTTTTGAATTTAACCCTCGTAAAATTGGGGTGTGTAAAGCACCTTTATGGGCCTGTTTAGCATGAGCTTTTTGAGGAGCTGTTAATTTTTTGTTACAAAAATAATCTTTTTAAAAATATATAGCTCCGTTTGGATACATTGGGCCTGTTTGGTAGGGGCTTTTTAGAGGAGCTGTTAGCTTTTTGTTACAAAATAATCTCCTATAAAATAAGTAGCTTCGTTTGAGTGCATTAACTACAAGCTTTTATTTCAAACAAATAGCTCCAAAATGAAAAGCTGATTCATGAAGCTTTTTAAATGTCTTGGAGCTGTTAAAACTTTAAATTACTAATATACCCTCCAAACAATTATTTACAATTATACATTTGTCCTTTTATGTCATTTGACATCTTATAATTATATTTAACAGCTAATTTACCAAACACTTTTATTGAAAAAAGAATACAGCTTGTAGCTCATGTTAACAGCTTTACAGTTTACAGCTTACAGCTTACAGTTTACAGCTTATAGCATACAGCTTACAGCTAGTTTTGCCAAACATACCCATTAACTTCAAACTTTTATTTCAAAAAAATAGCTCCTAAATGAAAAGCTGATTCATAAAGCTTTTTAAAAATTTTGAAGATGTTAAAACTTTAAATTACTGATATACTCTCGAAATATTTATTTACAATTATAGATTAATGGTTTCGAATACAAAGTAACAAAGTTTCTGTATAAAGTAAAATAACAACAACAGAATTTGATATATACTAATAATGCTTTATTGATTAATTGTATGTTATTGTTACAGACTCTAGACATATTTATACATGCTGAATCGTTGCCTTTGTGGCGGTTATACCGATTCAACAAAAGTAAACGACACAACCTAAATAACCGTTATATCCATAATAACCCAAACGACCCATATTGACCCAGCCCATAACCCATTTGTTTTTACAGGCTTTACATAAAACTTAATACATAATATACACTAACTATCCTTATCTTTGCTTCTATAACATTAATGGTCCAACATTCACCCCCCTAATGTTATAGACGGCAAAGTCTTCAATTCTTCAAAGTTCTTTTATAGCAATGGTTCATCATCTTCGTACTGAATCAGGTTTGCTTCCATCTTTGGACATTCGCCTTTGTAGTGTCCAAGTTCTTTGCACTTGTAACATCTTATCTGACTCAGGTCTTGATCACCATCTTTTTTCTTCCATGGTTTCCAATTCTTGTCTTGCCCACGTCCTGGTCTTCCTTGACTTGAATTCTCATGACTGCAACGTTCACACTTGTGTTCCTTGGTCTTCTCCTTTTCATCTACTTTGCTGAAAAGTAGGCCACTGGATCCATCTTCTTCTTTGACTGCCTTTTTCATTCGTTCTTCGAAAGCTTTTAATCTCCCAATGGCTTCTTGAAATGGCATCGTATTAAGATCTGCAAACTGCTCTATTGCTGCAACAATTTGCATAAACTTCTCTGGTACAGAACTTAAAAGTTTCCTAACCAGCCTTTTATCATCCATCGTATGCCCCAAACTGCTTGCATGTGTTGCAATCTCACTTATCTTCCCGGCATACACATCTAGCGACTCATTGTCTTTCAACTTCAATTGTTCAAACTCCGACTCTAGTGTTTGAACACGCGCCTCCTTAACTCTATCAACTCCAACATGTCGAATTTTCAACGCATCCCAAATCTCCTTTGCCGATTTAAGGTTAGCAACTTGCAATACCATACTTTCTGGAATTGCTTGATATAGCATTGCAATTGCCGAGTTATCTTTCTTTTGATCGACTTCAGTTCCTTGCGTTGGTTCAACCGCTTCCCAAATTCCATGGACATTAAAGATTGCTCTAATCTTTACAGCCCAAATTGTATAATTCGTTGAATTGAGAACCGAGCATTGGAACGTCATTGATGTTCCATTATCCTTTGTAGGCTCGTTCTTATTTTTATCGCCTGCCATTTGTTTTTTCTTCCTTCCTTTTCCAATCTTGATCCGATTAAAAAATTCACTTTCTACTCGGGTTTTTCAAACTACTAATCCTGGTTTCTTATTAACCAATTATCCTTTATCCTCCTGGTTTCACCACAAAACCAACACGACTTCCTGGTTTCACCACAAAACCAACACGACTTCCTGGTTTCACCACAAAACCAAAACAACTTCCTGATACAAATCTACTATTCTAATATTTTCTAATCATAACAATTCTTAATTCCAACACTAGATACTCGCAATTCGAAATTGACAAAATAATACTTATCTCACTGTGTATGGTTTCTTGTTTCTGCCTTTGGTTCCTCTTCTGCGAATCTTTTCAAAAAGACGAACTTCTGGGTTTTCTTTCCAATCGATGGCCAACTGCACTTGTTCTTCCCTGGATCGATTAACACTTGCTCTAATGCCAATTAATGGTTTCGAATACAAAGTAACAAAGTTTCTGTATGAAGTAAAATAACAACAACAGAATTTGATATATACTAATAATGCTTTATTGATTAATTGTATGTTATTGTTACAGACTCTAGACATATTTATACATGCTGAATCGTTGCCTTTGTGGCGGTTATACCGATTCAACAAAAGTAAACGACACAACCTAAATAACTGTTATATCCATAATAACCCAAACGACCCATATTGACCCAGCCCATAACCCATTTGTTTTTACAGGCTTTACATAAAACTTAATACATAATATACACTAACTATCCTTATCTTTGCTTCTATAACATTAATGGTCCAACATAGATATGTCCATTTATGTTATTTTACATCTTATAATTACATTTAACAAGTAACTTACCAAACACTTTTATTGAAAAAAGATAGATACAACTTGTAGTTCATGTTAACAGCGAGTTTACAGCTTACAGCTTACAGTTTACAGTTTACACCTTCCAACATACAACTTACAGTTAGTTTTGCCAACCATACCCTATAGCTTTTTACTTAACCATGAATGAGTGATTGTTAAGCCCAATAGTAAGTATATTTTTAATCCGGCAAGCTTCCAACTTTAGCCCAACCCTTTTAATTCCATTTATGTCTTGCTAAAATATACCGGTCAACATTTATATATATTCTTTTTTGGTGAAGGAGGTGGTAAATACTGTACTTAAAACTTAAAAGGTACGATTATTTATTTCAGTTAATTAATTTTGAGGTTGTTTTTACATGCTATTTATTTTATACTTCTGAATCGAATTGTGTTGTAATTTGGTTGTGGGTTTTGTAATTTGAGATGTGTATTGGGTTGATCTTTATTTATAGGGGTTTTAATTCATTGTATGTTAATCTGAGTTGAATTAGTGAATGTGGTTTTTCGGGGGGTGTTTGGATATGTGATCAGCTGTTATTCAAGAATCAGAATTGAGAGGTTGTTTGGGATTTGCTAAAAATTATAAACTCTAGTATAAAACCAATTTGAAATAAGCATGTCTCCATCTGCTTATGGAATTCCACTTATGTTGCCTCAAAATCATCCAAATGCTGCAACCTGCTTATCTGCTTAAAAATAAGCAGATAAACAAGCAATCCCAAACACCCTTTGTATAAGACTATAGATATGTAAGTAATGTTAGATATGATATCTCAAGAATCAGGATTTTTCTCCAAATATAATCATGCTCAGCCGAAATAACTTATCGTTTGATTGGTTAAAGTTGGCAATTTCTTATTTCATGTTGGATTAATTTATTCGGGATGTTTTTTTGTTTATTTTGTACAAGTAGGGTAAGAGATGTTAGAGCAGTTACTTATATTCACTAGAGGAGGTTTAATCCTCTGGACCACCTGCAAAGAGCTTGGAAACGCTCTAAGGGGATCACCAATCGACACCTTCATCAGATGCTGCCTTTTGGAGGAACGATCCAGTGCTGCATCATACAACTATGACGTACCTGGTGCTTCATACACTCTCAAGTGGACGTTCCACAATGAGCTCGGTATCATCTTTGTTGCAGTGTATCAAAAGATTCTCCATCTTTTGTATGTGGATGATTTGCTTGCTATGGTGAAACGTGAGTTTTCTGGGATCTATGATCCTAAACGGATGGTGTATGATGATTTTGATGAGACATTTAGGCAACTTAGGAAGGAGGCGGATGCTCGGGCTGAGGAGATGAAGAAGTCAAATCAGGTGATGGCTAAGCCGGTTAGCAACGTGGGTAAAAAGCAAAGACAACAAATGGGGTTTGAAGGAGGTAATAAAAAAAAGAGCGGTGATGGGGAATCGGGTAAAGCTGGTGAAAACGGTGATAATGTAAAAACTGGTCACTCCAATGGGGAGACAGCTAACAAGGGTAGGGTTAATGGTAAGGAAAACGGAAATAACAATAGTAATGGTGGAGCTTTTGATGTAAATAAGCTACAGAAGCTTCGACCTAAAGGTGGGAAGAAAGCAAATGTTGTTGTAAACAAGGTTTCGAAAGAGGAACCAAAGAAAAAACCTGTGAAAAAAAATAGAGTTTGGGATGATAAACCTGTCGAAACAAAATTAGATTTCACGGATCCGGTGGGTGAGATTGGTGATAATGGTCACATGGCTATTCCGCAAGTTGTTGAAGGGAAGAGTATGATGGACAAAGATGAGTATTACAGCAGTGACAGTGAAAGTGAAGATGATGATGAAGCAGACGCCGATAAGAAAGTGGATTCAAAGAAGAAAGGGTGGGTTGCATCCATGTTCCAGAGGTATATTATCACTCTAGTTTTAATCCAAGTTTAGTTTTATTGTAAGATAATTTTTACCGATTAAAACAGTCGTGAGCTTGTTATATGGTGGTCATCTGTAAGACCATAGATCAAATGTTTAAGCGTATTTTTTTCTCGTTCAGCATTGCTGGAAAGGCAAATTTGGAGAAAGCAGATCTTGAACCAGCTTTGAAGGCTCTTAAAGACAGGCTTATGACGAAGAATGTGGTATGTGTCTCTCGTATTTACGTTCTAGGTTATGTTTTTTTTTTTGGGTTTCTTGTATAAAAGTGGAGTTGCTGATGGCCTCGACTTGTGGTTTCTGCTGTGATACAGGCTGAAGAGATTGCTGAGAAACTTTGCGAGTCTGTTGCGTTCAGCCTCGAGGGCAAAACGCTTGCTTCATTTACTAGCATATCATCTGTGGTGCAGGTGAGCTAACTTGATTAATCTCTCGGGAGAAAGTTATTATTATTATTTTTAATCCATATTGAATTATCTGTGGATAGATGTATAATAACGTGTACCTAATTGAACTGACCACTTCAGACAGCAATGGAAGATGCTCTTGTTCGTATATTAACGCCAAAAAGGTCTATTGACATTCTGAGGGATGTTCATGTTGCCAAAGAACAACGCAAACCGTATGTTGTGGTTTTTGTGGGAGTTAATGGAGTTGGAAAGTCTACTAATCTTGCTAAGGTAAAGAGCGGGTGATCACTTGTGGTACACTTTTTTGCTCACAAGGATTATCTATGGTCTGATTCTGAATGTTGCAACTTTGTGTAGGTGGCTTACTGGCTTCAGCAGCATGATATCAATGTCATGATGGCTGCATGTGATATTTTCCGTTCAGGAGCAGTTGCGCAGCTGCGTACTCATGCTTGTAGGCTCCAGGTATGATGATTAGCCTGTTTACGTTGACATTGTACTCCTCAACTATAGGTGGCAATTCTAACGCATTTACTTAATAATGATTTTTTCTCTATTATCTAAAATGAGTGAAAAAAGAAATAGCTGAAATATGTCCGAACAAGTAGGGAGTCACACATAATTCTATCTTTTTGTGTAAAACCTCCTTAGATCATCCTTTCTATCAAAGTTGAATCAGTATTGATAGATTCTATGTCATGTTAGTGATAATCGAGACACCACTATTTTAATAATATTAAACTTCTGGGACAAATGTTTTTCAAGTCAACCCAATCCAAATGGACTTATTTCGACCATACACCATTATTACCCATTTTGATCCATTATCCACCCCAACCCTTCAACCCATTTGCCATGTCTATTCCTAACCTATGCTAATATATATATTCTGCTTGCAGATCCCTATATTTGAGAAGAGTTCTGGGAAAGATCCTGCACTTGTTGCTAAGGAAGCAATTCAGGAGGCCACCCGCAATGGATCAGACGTTGTTCTTGTTGACACGGCTGGTCGAATGCAGGTACTATTCATATTCTGACTTTGATCATCTATTCCAGCTTCTGTTTATTGATAGCTGTATACATTGCTTCAAAATAGTCAATATTTGCTGGTCCTCACTCAAGAACATCGGAAATTATGCATAAATGATACTTTCTTGAACCGCCAGTGTATTTAACAGTATCTTTTTTGCCTTTCTAGAACAATGAACCGTTGATGCGTGCACTATCAAAGCTAATATATGTCAACAGTCCAGATCTAGTACTTTTTGTTGGCGAGGCATTGGTCGGTAATGACGCCGTTGATCAACTATTAAAGTTCAATCAGGTCTTGACGCAGTACCCCCTTTTCACATTATCATCATATATGTAGATTAAGTTTATACAGTTGGTTAACAAGTAAATGTAATTTCTTACAGAAATTAGCTGACCTCTCACCATCACCGAGCCCTAGGTTGATCGATGGAATCTTGCTAACCAAGTTTGATACCATTGATGATAAGGTAAAATGCAAACATATCAGACATAATCTTTAACCTTCTTTTTGTTCGAAAAATTGGTTAATTGTGTTTGTCTAATATGGCGATGTAGGTTGGAGCTGCACTTTCGATGGTTTACATATCTGGATCGCCTGTGATGTTTCTTGGATGTGGACAGTCTTATACTGATCTGACGAAGCTGAACGTCAAGTCTATTGTGAAGACTTTGCTTAAATGAGTGTGCATGAAGTCGTCCTGAGTCAGTCGTGTTTTGGTTTGTGTCCTGGATCTGCTTGACCGCTTTACTTTTGGTTTGTCTTGTGTTAAATGTTGTTGGTACACATCTTTGTGATTCATACTATATCTATGTCTTGTGATTAGACTTGTTGACATGTGATGTTGGAGAATAAAGTATGGTTGCAATCTTGTACACTCTCCTCACATGTGTAGATTAATCTGCAAACTTTTTGCAAAAGTGCATCTTCAGATGACGGTAAATAAATATTAAAAACAGTCGAATTGTAGCTGGTTTGGTATGAATTGAGATGGTCTCGTTAGGACTTGCAAGTTGAGACATGGACTACAGCTTTGTATTAAGTACAAACATGTTACTCCTCGCTCCGTCTCAAAATAAATGGCCACTTTTGTTATCTTCTAAACATCTGACCTTGGATATTGGCGGTTGATGGTTACTCTAAGCAGATATTACAAATTTCAAAATTAAATAGCAACAAATGTTAACAGTTTTGATGTAAGTATGTAACGGTTATAGTTTGACGAACCATTTGGACCAGCAGCAGGGTATCACTGTCATTAGGTGCATTTTCACGATTGGTGTCATCCCCTAAATTAGTAAATGCTCATTTATGATTGTATGTTATATGATACACGTAATTTTTTATTTGGACTGCAACGGGTTTGACTTCAGAACTTCAACTCCCTTTTGAAAAACTTATCAGAAAGTTTTGGAATGTTTCATGATATTATATGCACGTAGGTAAAAGTTAAACAAGATTTAAATTTTTTGTCAAATCATATGAAACCGAGGTCCCTTGCTTATCATTTGCATTTTGACCCCTCTTTCGATCAACATGATGGGTCTTACCCCATCGAGGCTGCATCAGCTAGATGCTGCGTGTTTGATGAAATAATGTTATTCATTTGAACCAAGAGATATTTCTCATTCTCGCATTGATCATTAGTATAGTTGGAAAAATGGGTAGGTCGTGCAGGTTAGGTTGTGGGTCAAAATGGGTCATGTTGACCCATAACTTTTTCTGCTAATTTTTGAGCATGAGAAAAACCAACATGTTCTTTTGTTTGTTTGTTTCTATACCTGCACGTACATACATTTTCTAACATACAAATACAATCCATCAATATGGGAGTTATTATAGAATATACATATGTACGTATATAGTTATACAATAATTAATGTGATACTTTTATATGGTGTAGCATTTTAGAACATGTGTAAAACTTAAAATTTGTGCTAAAGTAGAAGTGTCGTTAGGAGTTGGGACTAAAAATGTTAGATCACGTTTTTTATACACACAAAGACACTCCTAAAACGAGATATTCTATATATTTTAAAGAGTAAACTACACCATTCGTCCTTGTGGTATACGTTGACCATCAAGTTTCGTCCTTTGACCAAAAAAATTGCACCGTTGGTCCTTAAGTGCGAAACGTTACTCAGCGTTAGTCCCTCACCCTAACTGGCGTGAGTAACAGGCGTTAAGCCTATTTAAATCGAGGGTATTTTTGTCTTTTTCCACCCACACCACTTTTGTCATTTCCTTCCTTTATCTCCACCTACCCACCAAACTAGCAGAACACATATCTCATCTGTTGATCCCAGTTGAGCAAACGATCTAATATAGAAACTGACTTGTAACAAAAGCTTATCAAGTATTACGCGGAATTTAATACTTAATCTTAAGAAGAAGAACAGTAAACATTCAACACCTCAATATTATTTATTAATACGAATACTCTTACAGTATTAGGGTTTTGCAACCTTGAAGTGTATCGACCTTAGATATAAAAAATACATATATCTAACCTAACCTAGGACCTCCTTTTATAGGCTAAGGAGTCCTATACATTATACAATACGTAACCTACAAGATAAATATCTTTTCCATATTTATCTAATACAATAAACTAACCGACTATACAAAACTAGCAGTGGTTACAATATATTATCCGTGGTTACACAATACTACTAGCCGTGGTTGTCTTCATCCGTGGTTACACTCTTCTGTCCGTGGTTATATCAAACCTATCCGTGGTTCCAGTACTTAGAGTAATTCTTGATGCAAGGAACCTAAAACCCAACAATCCTCCCCTAAACTTGATACATTCCAACAGAATTCTCAAGTTTTCTTTAAGCTCAAAACATCTGAATTGGAGGATGTAGCCAAACACTTACAAGCCTTAAGAATGTTCTCATACTTCAGTAACAATTTGTAAGCTTGACCTTCATAGGGTACTAACATCTTGATACAACCAGGCTTCAACATCTGAGCAATAATTCCTGGATGCTTATTCAGTTGAGGATAATCACCTTCTACAAGCATATGAATAATCTTTCCAGAAACAGTTAAAACATGAACTCCACAAGTTTGATATAAAAACCATCTAGTAACTTGACCATTGTCGAGTCCTTGCCATTCAGGTTCATCATGAGTAGGTTCAAATAAAATCTTCAAATAATGATAAACCAACCTCTCATGATAATCATTTGGATGTACTTCACCAAACTTGTTCTTGTAAAGTATCCAAAAATTCATCAAATCATCTCTATCAAAATACTGAAGCATTTGTGAAAATTTATTATACTCAAAAACTTCATTATTGAGTCTTTGAATTTTCCAAACTCCTTCACTTCCAATTATAAGTTTAAACTCATAAGAAATGATTTGATTTTCATCTTCAACAACTTTCAATCTTTTAGAATCAGATGTCTCTTGAACCTCGGATTTTCTCTTTCTTTTACTTTGAATCCAGTCATCATCCTTTTTAATCCACTCTTCCTCCTTTTTAGAATTCATTGAACAGAAATCATCATGATTAATTCTCATACATCTCTCATAAATCTCAAAAATTCTTTCAAATGAACACCTACTAAGATTATCAGAAACACGTATGCCTGAATTCTTAATTATCTTCATCAATACATTCCTCATCTGAGCAATAGTAGGAGGTTTCTTTCTTACAACTTGCTTCTTTTCTTTACTGACCTTCCTTGCCAATATACCCAAAAGTCTAGCTTTTTCCTCATCATCAAACAAAGCCCATTCTTGTGCAGTATACTCATCACTTATCAATTCAGAGGCTTCAAGATAGTTTTGTGATTCATACCATGTAGCTAACCATCTCTGACTAGCTTCCTCTTCATCTTGCTTTCTTTTCACTAAAGCTGCTTGATCCTCAGCTACAATATTTTTAGCATACTCTTCATCATAAGCTTCTTATTCTGCTTTATTTTTAAACTTCAGCACTACCTCTTTACCTTTCCCAACATCAGATTGAACCACTTTCTTCTTCAAAGGTTCACCAATAACCAAACTTTTAACTCTGGGTTTGGTTGCAGTAGACTGAACAGATAAAACAGGTGCAATGATAGGTGTAGAAATAGATGATGTTTTGCTCAGATTAATCAATGTACTTGCAGCTTCTTTCTCTACTTCTTTAGGCTTAGGTGGTAATATAGAGAGAGTTGTGACAACAGTGGAAGTAGTTATAATAGCAGTGGGTATGACAGTAGTAGGAACAATAGCCAAGTCTGAAACTGCATCAGTGGTTACAAGAGTACTAACCATGGTTTCAGGTATACTATCAGTTATTGTGTTCTGCACTACTTCAACATTCTTCAATTTTTCAAGAACAACCTCATTCCCATCTTTATCAGAAACAAAAAAAATCTTGATCTCCACTATCAACATCTTCTTCCATAGGTACACCAACAGATACATCCACAGCCTCTCCTGAATTCATGCCATCACTCCTCCCCTGTTTGGATACATCCTTCACATTCAGAGCTGAAGAGGAGTCCACCTTCTTTTTCTTTCTTCTCATAGCTTTCAAAACAGCAACCCCAGGTCTTTTCACTTTCTCCAAAACCAATACTCTATGCTTCAATCTCCGAATATCCTTACCCTGAAACACAGCTAACTCCTGTAGACCTGAAATTGTATTCTCCATTTTGGTACATGTAGCCGTCAATTCATTTAACCGTTCAAGAATATCCTCCCCACTTCGACCTGTGTTAACTGGTCTGAGAGGTGGTTCATTGGAAAAGTCATCATGTACAAACTCATTAACCGTCAAATCAATGTCAGGTTCCAATCTATCCTCATCACTTCGAGCTGTGTTAACTGCTCCAAGAGGTGAATCCTTGGATATAGTGAACATAGCATCAGACCTGGCATGATCATCTATGCACCCTGTAGCAGCCAGTTGGCTAGGGATTCCTCCACCTGTATTAAGTTCCAAAGAACTCTCCACATTAGGAGTTTCCAATGGTTGGGTCTTATTTATGTTTCCACTATCCTGACCAGCATCCAAGCATGAATCAGTAGTGGAAGCCCTTCCAATCATGTCACCTCCACTCCATGTGACAGCCTCATTAACAACACCACTAACACTAGCCTGAGGAAGCTTAGTGCCCTGTGTTCTCCTAGTCCATGATGCAAGACCTTCATCAAACTCAGAATCAGTAGGCAAAGTAATCATGTGAGAAAATAAAGGAACATCTCTAATTATAACATTCTGTGGCTGATTCCTCATATGTGCAAAAACCTTAGGAAGCATATGATGTACTTCATACTATCTAGTATGTTCAACATGTTCCACTATTTGATGTTCTACAATCAGTTGAACAAACCTAGGATACAGATAGTATTTACCCTTCTTCCTAATATTCTGTACTAACCCCTCATATATCATCCTAGACCAGTTAAATTTCCTTCCATCAGAAAAACAAATAATAGCAGTAGCAATTTTTGAAGGAAAGTCATTAAAGCCTGTGGTCTTGTTACTCATACACATCAACAAAGTGTGAATAAAAAACTTCCATTGTTGTGAAAACAAACTCTTAAAAAATTGTACATTTTCACCTCTGTGTGTATATCCTAATCTCTCTAAACCAGCAACAATCTCAACATCTGAAAGATTATCAACACCATCAGCATCATCAAGCTTTAAAACTTTTCTAATGATCTCCTCAGTAACAGAGATAGCATTCTCATCCACAACAGTACTAAACACCACCAAACCATTAACCTCTTCAAGTTTAGCATTTCTCCAGAACTGATGTATGTAGGCTTTAAGAATGGTAGGTTCAACTGTTAAAGCATAGTGAATGGGACTGTGAACTAGGAAATCAATCATTTGATGAAACCCTTCAGATCGAGCATCCTTAGTGAGTACTGCAACTAGGTTATGTGAAGTGGAATACTTTTCAGCCATTGTGATTAATGATGGATATGAAGTGGGTTTTGTGAATAAATCAAAGAAAGTGATTAGGGTTAAAGGTGAGCGCCAATTGGAAGTGGTTTGAAGATCAATTAATTGATCCATCCGTGATTTTGGGGAGAGATATATACTTTAGCCAAAGTGTCGAAACAACCCCTGTAGTATCCAAAACAAAGTACCATACTATCCGCGGTTGTAACATACCATCAGTGGATACAGATGTTCACTCCTCCAAATATCCAAGAGATAGAGCAAGTAAGTCTGTGTTAAAATAAGAAAGATCTCACAAAAATATGAAGGATTACACAATTTTTTTTTATTTATTTTTATTTATTTATTTATTTTTTTAACAACAAACATAAGCAGCTAACACACCAGCTCCTATGTATACAAAGCCTTCATACCTGCAAGTCAAAAACACAAAACCAACACAGAAAAGTAGGTTATTGTTGTCAGTGGTTAGTTGATGCCAGAAGTGGTTCCAAAAGAACTATCCGTGGATTGAACAGGTAAGTCAATATGGTCAACTTCTAGAACTAATTCAATCCAAAGCCCAAGAAACTCATTAACTCTCCAACCACATTTAACCTGCCCCATATTTACTTCAATAGCCCTTATTTTTGCTTATAAAAAGATCCCTTAATCTCATATAACGCACATACCAATCAAAAACAAAACCCTAATTTCTCCAAAAACCCCAATAATGAGCAGCTCCAACCCAATCAATCTTTCATCAGATGACAATACCTCCTCCAACAGCAGTCTGGAGAGATGGAAAAAGAACTATTTGGCAAGCAATCCAAGCAAAGGAGAGAATAGCTCTTCTTTAAGTTCGTATGTATCACCCTATGAAGATACAGACGAAGAAACTTCTTCCATGGCAGTCAGTGCACCCCCACAAGAATCCAATCCATGGCGATTTGACATACCTCCACAACAACCACAACCATTAAAATCCCCATTTCTTCCATCATCAGAAGATGATAGTGTGGTGAATCCAAGTGATGCTTCTGAAGACTCTGATGACTCTTCTAAGAAGAGGACTTCAAACCCCAAACCTTCATCATCCAACCCCCAACCAAGACCACGAGCAAGAAACCCACCACTCCCTAAGGACATAGAGGTGGTTCTTGGTCTTTGTGCACCAAGTCGTGGTGCTTCTTCACACATCGTAACAGGGAAGGGAAAAAGGAAGAGGGAGTAAGTTGCTGTATGGTGGAATGAGTAGATGGAGCACAAGAAGAATATCATATCATCCATCTTATCTTCCACAATCAGCTTCAGCTTCTTCGTTTGCATCAATCCATCCTTCCCATTTTGATCCTTAGCTGCTTCATCGTGGTGATCACAAATGCATATCCAGCATTTGAACGATATAAGCAAGGATAGTAGTAGTAGAAATATTATTAGAAAATCATGTATAGAAGTAGTCTTTAATTAGCACTTGAAGTTTCATTGTAAGCTGTAAGCTGTAAACTGTTTTGTTGAATGAACAATTTAACTTCAGTACTTCTTGAATCTCTATAATGACTTGTCGTTTATCTGCACAATGGTTAGTGGAAACACAGAACAACTAGCAGTGGTTTGAACAACACTATCAGTGGTTAGAAACAACATTATCAGTGGTTAGAAACAAAGATAGCAATACTAAGATTACATAATAACAGTCCAATACTTATACATACTGATACAAAATAATTTGAGAGTTTAGAGATTAATCATTCCAATACTAACAACAAGATACTGAAACCTTCTCACATCAAAAGCTTTGGTGAGAAGATCAGCAACATTGAAATCAGTATGGATTTTTACCATTTGAATCAACCTTTTCTCATTACAATCTCTAATAAAGTGATGCCTTATCTCAATATGTTTAGTTCTAGAATGTAAAACAGGATTTTTAATAATGCAAATTGTACTGTTATTATCAATGTAAATCTTAGTATGCATAAAATTGTACCCAAAATCCAGTAATTGATTCTGAATCCAAAGAACTTGACTACAACAACTAGCAGCAGCTACATATTCAGCTTCAGTTGTAGAATTAGCCACAATGGTTTGCTTTTTACACTGCCAAGAAATTAATCTGCTTTCCAAGAACTGACATCCTCCAGTAGTAGACTTCCTATCTAAACTAGCTCCAGCATAGTCACTATCAGTGTAGGCCACCAGGTCAAAAGGGGAATCCTTAGAGTACCAAAGGCCCAACTTAGGATGACCTTTCAAATATCTAAAGATTCTCTTTATAGCATTCATGTGTGAAGTATTTGGTGTGACTTGAAATCTTGCACACACACATACTGAGAACATAATATCTGGCCTAGATGCAGTAAGATACATCAAAGATCCAATCATGGACCTAAACAACTTCAAATCAACTTTGGTACTTCCATCATCTGGTAGCATAGGTTTCTGAGTCTCCATAGGTGTACTTGCACTCTTTACATCTTGAAACCCAAACTTCTTCAAAACATCTGCTACATACTTGTCTTGACTAATGAAAATACCATCAGTCCTTTGTTGAACCTGTAGCCCCAAAAAGAAAGTGAGTTCTCCCATAGAACTCATCTGAAACTTATCATGCATAAGTTTCTCAAAATCTCTGCATAGCTCCTTGTTAGTAGAGCCAAAGATGATGTCATCTACATAAATCTGAACCAGTAAAATATCATCTTTGTGCTTTCTAATGAACAAAGTTTTATCAATCAGTCCTCTTTTAAACCCATTGTCCATCAAATAAGTAGACAGGCATTCATACCATGCCCTAGGAGCCTGATGCAATCCATACATAGCCTTCCTCACCCTGTAAACTTTGTCAGGATGATCAGGATCTTCAAAACCAGGAGGTTGACAAACATAAACCTCCTCATCAATAGTGCCATATAAAAATGCACTTTTAACATCCATCTGATACACAACAAAATTCTTGAATGAAGCATAAGCCAAAAACAATCTAATAGCCTCTATCCTTGCAACTGGTGCAAATACTTCATCATAGTCCAAACCTTCAGTTTGTGTGTATCCTTGAGCAACCAACCTTGACTTGTTCCTCACAACAATACCTCTTTCATCCCTCTTGTTTCTGAACACCCATTTAGTCCCAATAGCCCTCTTCCCATTTGGAAGATCAACCAATGTCCAAACCTCTTGAAGTTTGAACTGAAGAAGCTCCTCTTGCATTGATTCTACCCAGCCTTCTTCAGATAAAGCTTCTTCCACTCTTTTGGGCTCCTTTTGAGATAGAAAACAAGCAAACAGACAATTTTGCAGATCTTTATGACTGTTTCTTTTGTGAAGAGATCTTGCAAAGAACCCATGTTCAGGAAAGGGTTCAGTGTTCTTTACACTGCTTCTTGTTTTAACTGGAGTATTCAAATTACCAAGTATCTGTTCCTTGGGATGAATCTTGTGAATCCTGGTAGTAGTGATTAGACTTTCATTAATGACAGTTTCCAAATTAGACAAATCAGCATTGAAGAAATCATCCATGTCTTCATCATCAGTAGGAGTATCAATCTCTATCAAAGCAGGCATGGTAGGATCATGTGGATACTCCTAATCACCAAATACTGTGTCATGTGGTCCAAAGAAAGTACTATTACCATTACTTGTAGCCGGGATTTCACTTGAACTATCAGTGGTAGAAGATGGCTTGTCAGCGGTTACAGTTGGCCTATCAGTGCTTTCAGTAGGCTTAGCAGTGCTTGCAGACTGCTTTTTCTTCTTTTCAATTTCTTCTACCGACACTGAGTTATCTTTCAACAACTCATCCTTATCTTGATGATGATCAACGTTGCCTCCATCTTTCAGTACTTCATCATCAGTGGGACTTTGCTTATCAATGATGGAAGGAACAGAACCAGCTTTCCACTTTTCAACCAAATAGAACTCCTTTGGAGAATCAGCTTCATTTGAAGATGTATCTGCCTCAGAATCCTTTTGTGTACCTGCATCAGCATTAGTGGAAATTCCTGCAATGATAGGCTCATAATTCATAGATTTGGTTAGCATATCATTGTTAAACAGCCAGTCTGGTCCTTTGGTCTCAACACTAGGAGTCTTTTCACTGAATTGAACATGTAAGTTCTCTTCAACAATTCTAGTCCTCCTATTGTATACTCTAAAGGCTTTGCTATTAGTGGAATAGCCTAAAAAGTATCCATCATCTGCTTTTTCTTGAAACTTGCCTAGGTAGTCTATGGTATTCAAAATGGTAACAGGACACCCAAAAGGTTTTAGGAATGCAATCGTTGGCTTCCTATCATGTAACAGCTCATAGGGGGTCTTGTTATGAGGCTTCACTACCTTACTTCTGTTTTGCACATAACATGCAATTCCTACAGCTTCAGCCCAAAAGGTAGTTGGTAACTTAGACTCTGACAACATGGTCCTAGCAGCCTCAATTAGTGTTCTATTTTTCCTTTCAGCTACACCATTCTGTTGTGGTGTTCTAGCAACACTAAACTGTCTTTCAATACCTTTAGCTACACAGAACTGATTCATCACATCATTCTTAAACTCAGTTCCATTATCACATCTGATTACTTTGACCTTATGATTTACTAGATTTTCTATCTTAATAATGAAACTCTTAAGAATCTCACTAGTCTCACTCTTAGCAGCCAAAAAGTATACCCAAGAAAATCTACTATAATCATCAGTGATAACTAGGCAATATTGCTTATGATTCAAGCTTCTAACAAAGGTAGGTCCAAATAAGTCCATATGAAGCATAAACAGTGGTTGTGTTATGGTGTTTACAGTTTTGGTCTTACAAGAAGCTTTTGACAAGCCACACACAGTTCCTTACACTCAAAAACCTTTGAAGGTAACCCTCTCACTAAGTTTTCTTTTACCAGTTTATTGATTGTTTTGTAATTGAGATGACCTAGCCTTCTATGCCACAATATTGACTCATCAACAGATGTTTAGCAAACAAACATAAGGACCTATTAGGAAGGACATCTTTAAGATCAAAACAATATATATTTTCCTTCCTAGGTACCCTAAGTTGTATAAACTTCTCATCAGGCATCTTAAACTCAGGAGACAACACCACACACTCAGTTTCCCCAAAAAGTACCCAGTTTTTCTTATCACACATTTGAGAAACACTGAATAGATTGTACTTTAGTCCCTTTACCAAATAGACTTTTTCAAAGTCTAAATTCCCTGTTCTGATTGTGCCTCTGCCAAGTATCTTTCCTCCCTTTGGATCATTGCCAAATGCCACATATCCTCCATCAAAAGCTTCAAAATCTTCCAGATTGCTTCCATCCCAAGTCATGTGCCCAGAGCAACCACTATCAAAAACTCCTTTATCTTTTAGCTCAGTTTGAAGATTGCCCTGCACATAAAATTACACAAGTTAGTTCCTTTTGTGGACCCAAGCCAATACTGACTTGGGTCTGCCCTGTGCATCAAAATATTCAAATTTCTTTAGGTCCATTGATGCACAGTTGACATGTGGTAAAACCTTGGTCTTAGGCTTCCATTGACAACTAGCTGAGGCCTTAACAGCATAAAAATGATTTCCAACCACTGTATCAGTTATCACCTTTGGAATTTTTAAAACTTCTTTTGAATCAGTGGTGATATTTTGCTTATCAGTGGTTTGATTCTGCTTAGCCGTGTTTACATTTTGCTTAGCAGTGGTTGGAACCCATTTAGGTGCAGCAGTGACAATTGATTTTGTTTTCCCATTCCTCATTAACACTGCCCTAGGAATCAAGTTACTGTTAGGATGAGGGTTTGTTTTTCTTGAAAAGTTTTGATGATTTACCCTCCTCCAATGATTCCTAACTGGTGGTCTGTTTTTATGACAATTTCTCTGTAAGTGCTCAAAACTACCACAGATATAACAAGCTTTCTTGACACATTGAAACTCATCACCTAATCTGTTAGAAATTAGACCATTTAAGCTTCTTTGATTACCCCTAGGTTTATATTGTTTCATCTGTTCCCTAGGAATTTCCCTGTACTCTACTACTTTCTTGGTAACTTTAGCTCCAAATCTAGGTACAAGGTTGACTTGCTGAGAATCAACTTTCTTAACTTTCTCTATCTCATCAGACTTAGTTGATTCAGTTCTATCTTCCTCAGAGTCTGATTCCCAATCTTCTATTATGGGAGCATCAGATAACTTATCAGAACTTATCTTAGGTGTTTCAGTCTTATTTATTTCTTCTACAGGTTTGTTAAAACTGAATTCACTACTAAATGACAGTTCTTTAGCAGGTGGTGCATGTTTCATCAAAGAGGGTGGTGGCATATTATTGTATCCAAGACCAGTACCATCTTTGAACAGTTTTTGACCTATTGACTTATTTACTAGATCAGAAGCATATTGTGTTTTAGCAACCCTAACAACATGTTTTTCTTTTTCATCTAGGGCCTTTAGTTTTACACTCTCTGCCTCTGCTAGTTTATCTTTAAGCATTTTAATCTCTCTGTCTTTAAGATCAATTTCACCACCTAGTATATTGATCTTTTCTACATACTCAAACTCACATTTAATACAGAATTTTATCTTCTCTTCCACACCTTCTAGACCAACTCTATAACCTAAGTTATCTAGAGTCAATCTTTCTACTTCTTTTCTCATACTCTCAGTGATAGCTTTTTGAGATTCTAAGTTATCATAACATGATTTAAAAGAACAAGTAGATGTTTTAGAATCATTAGATACCTCAGAATCTGAACCAGAAGATGAGCATAGGCCATTAGAGCAAAGTTATGCTCTTTTGAAGCTTCACTAGCAAGAAAAGCTGCATTTAGAGCTTCTTCAATCTGATCACTCCAATCATAATCACCAATCCCATCCTGAGCAACCAAAGCTGAAGAAGCAGCAGGCTCTTCTGATGTCTTCTAAATGCCTTCAATTCTTTTAGGAGCTCGACATTCCTTAGCAAAGTGACCTTTCTTCTTGCAGTTAAAGCACTCCATCTTGCTTTTGTCGAATCCAGCTCTCCTTTGACCATCATACTTAACCTGTCTTCCAGTCCTTCTCAGAAACTTTCTTGCTTGGAGTGTCAACATTGCCATTTGCCATTGAAGATTGATCTCATCAAGATCATCAGGATCAATTTGATCCAGATCTTGATTTAACACAGTAACACTGGTAGTTAAATCAGACAGAAAAGCACAGATTGCACCATCACTGACATTATCACTAACAGTGGTATTGTTTACAATAGCCGTGGTTATACCATAGGCAGTAGTGGATACATCTTGTGGGCTTTTGTGATTAGTGGATACAAAAGCAATGTTTTGATTAGCAGAAGATGAGTGAGAAAAGTTATTCTCAGACTCATAAACCTTTAAGTTGTTGAAGAGATTGTCTAGAGTCATCGTAGCAAAATCCTCCTTATTTCTCCACACAATTGTATGAATAGCCCATTCAGATGATAAACTCCTAATGAACTTCAAATTAATATCTTCTTGAAGGAACTTGTAACCCACTGACTTCAGTTGACTGATAAGTTTTTGAAGTCTATTGTATGTACCATCAATCTTTTCTCCACTAAGAGCAGTGAAGGTTTCAAATTGATGCTTGAGCATATTCATCCTTGACTTCTTTGTAGCTTCATTACCAGCAAACCTTAATTCAAGAGCATCCAATAATTCTTTAGCAGACTCATATTGATCAAAGTCCAAGGCAAACTCATTTGGTATTCCCATAGAGAGAATACTATGAGCTTTGATCTCCATTTTCCTTTTAGCTTTATCAGGTTCACTAACAATAGCAATCTCCAGTCCATCCTCACCCTTCTTAGGAAGAGTGTCTCCTTTTTCAACGACATCCCAGAGAGCATAATCAATCATACGAATGTATTGCCTCATTCGCATCCTCCAGATTTGATACTCACCATGTTTGAGCATGGGCACTTTTGAAGCAGTCACCATGTGAGTTTCGTCAGACATCTTAACTTACTTAAATAAAGATTAACAGACTTCTTCTTGATTGCAGTTTCTAGATCACAAGCTCTGATACCACTTGTTCATCCCAGTTGAGCAAACGATCTAATATAGAAACTGACTTGTAACAAAAGCTTATCAAGTATTACGCGGAATTTAATACTTAATCTTAAGAAGAAGAACAGTAAACATTCAACACATCAATATTATTTATTAATACGAATACTCTTATAGTATTAGGGTTTTGCAACCTTGAAGTGTATCGACCTTAGATATAAAAAATTATCTAACCTAACTTAGGACCTCCTTTTATAGGCTAAGGAGTCCTATACATTATACAATACGTAACCTACAAGATAAATATCTTTTCCATATTTATCTAATACAATAAACTAACCGACTATACAAAACTAGCAGTGGTTACAATATATTATCCGTGGTTACACAATACTACTAGCCGCGGTTGTCTTCATCCGTGGTTACACTCTTCTGTCCGTGGTTATATCAAACCTATCCGTGGTTCCAGTACTTAGAGTAATTCTTGATGCAAGGAACCTAAAACCCAACATCATCTCTTTCTTAGTTCACACAAATAAACACTCTCTTCTTCTCCATTTTTTCTCTCAATATTCCGGCAACATTTCAGCTGCCTAAGACCACCATTGTCCACCAGCCGGCCATCGCATTCCAGCAACTTCATATCTGCTCCGCCACCACTGTCTCGTGACCAACACACTCGTTTCTATGTTTTCAAACCACCACTAATATCTTCTCCCCGCCACCACCATCATCTTACTCCCATCACCATCATCCCTCCGCCACCACCATCGTGTTTATGGCACCATAATCAACTGACCACCAGTTATATTGGAAACCGTACAAAACCAAAAAATTGAAAAACATATTAGATCAATCTGAGTGGGGAAGATGTGTGAAGGGGTGGTTGAGTGGTGGTGACAGATATGGTGGGGCGGAGTGACGGCGGCCGCAAGACCAACACTAAAAGCCAACAGCCTACCACCAGATCTGCCATAATGTTAGGATTGAGTGATGAGTCATAATGTTTGTAGGTAAGATGCTTGAATATTTTTGGAATACGTGGTGTTAATTGTAGCAAGAATGTTTTGTTAGTTTCGGGTGTAGAAAGCGAATCAGATGGGGTTCATTGGATTCTTGTATAAAGTTCTTGTACTTCTTGTAAAATGGGTTTTGATATATCGATTTTTTGAAATGGAAATATTTGTTGTTTATGGCAAATTTACGGTGATAGTATTGGTGATATGGATATATTGTGGCGGCGGAATGAAGGTGGTTTAGCGATTGACGAATCACGTTCATGGACTTCTTTATTTTTTTCATGATTATGTTGTTGTATTTATATTAGTTTAATCATTTTATAAGATATGATTTGATTTACTCTTCTAAATTGGAAAATGACGCTAATATTGATGATGACATTATGATGACTGTTTTAGCAATGGTTTTTTAAGTGACTGGTGATGATCAAATAAATGGGTATGGAAGAGATTGAAGAAGTTTTTGAGAGAGAGAAATTTGAGATGAAGTCATGGAGAAAATTTAAGTCAATGTTTGTGTTTGTGTGAGGATTATTTTATTTGGTTGGATGGATCGAAGAAATGTAGTTTTATATGTGTTGGGTTGTTGAGTTTTGGAGATGAATAGGAAAAGACAAATATACCCTCGACTTAAATAGGCTTAACGCCCGTTACTCACGCCAGTTAGGGTGAGGGACCAACGCTGAGTAACGTTTCGCAGTTAAGGACCAACGGTGCAATTTTTTTGGTCAAGGACGAAACTTGATAGTCAACGTATACCACAAGGACGAATGGTGTAGTTTACTCTATTTTAAATGAAACCTGAAAATTTATTCTTTTTAAAAATGTTTAAATTGACTGAAAAACCTATATCGTGTGTGTACCTTTTCTGAGTGCCGAGTGCCGCTGACCTTTCTCGGCTAAGGACCCTTCATGGTTAAACTTTTATGAATACATGATTTGTTGGAACGACTATATGCAGGGTAGTCTCATGAATTTCAGCGGTCTCGTGTCATTCTCACAAAAAGGCCCTTAAACACACAAAATACATATGTATCATTAGTGCATGAACTAATTAAATTCAAATCTTGTTGATACAAAAGTTAGGCGTTCCTTGTTTGGACTTCGGTTCCCGTATCAATTGGATCTTAATGCTTGAGACCTGCGCACTAAGTAAACAGAAAACACCGTTAGGCTTATCGTGGGATTGTCTCTCACGATTATCCTCCGGCGTGAGAGTAAGTAATCGGTTTTAGGGTTAATGGAGAATTAGGGTTTTAGATAGTACCTTTAATGAGGGATGGGATTCCCCTTATATACACACGAAATCCTTGTTGGTTTCGTGTTCCCCAACCTTCGGCGTATCCCGCCTAAGTCGGTTGGTAAACGATTATCTCCAAAGATAGGAGATATCTGATATCTTATTCCATAAATAACTTTTGGGTTTGGGCCTTCGTGAGCCCAAACACTTATCGGCTTAACCCAGTTCGTGCTGGGCTCGCTTAGTAGCGGTCATTGGTCGGGTTCGTGACCCGAATGTAGACTATACGTCATCATGTCCCCCCAGTCTAGTATGCGTAGTGACCAACTACGGTTGCTAGACTAATAGTTGTAGCCAAGAAAATCTGCGAAGCGTAGCGAAGAAGCTAAGAGGTTTCCTATCTTAAAAAAAATACTTGGTGAATCTAGTCACAATATTTCAAATGAATGCCTCGTAAATCGGGGGAAAGTAACTGTAACGGTGTCACGTCAATTCATTCTATCCACACATTGGAGATAGTGGGATCCATGTGTCGATCATCGCGTGGCTGTAAAAACTATATAAACGTTCGCCTCCGCATTACTGTGTTTATCACAGTAAAAATCCTTCCGACATTGTTAAAAAAGCTTCAATCTTTCCAGCAAGAAAAAACTTAATACTTCAAAGGTAACCGCGCGTGCGCCGTTTAAAAACTTCACCATGGTCCGTGGTTTGTCTGACTTCACCTCCGATCTGACCGAGGATGAACTGTGTGAGTTCACCTCGGATTATTATATCCCGATGGCTCTGCAGCCAGAGGTGCCGACTGCAAAGGCGTCAATAGCGGACTTCCCCAAGGGGAAGGTAGGGGTATACACACGTTTTTTCGAATTTGCGAATCAACGTGTGCGTCTATCCCTATTTCTGTGCGATGTTTTAAACTACTATCGCCTGCACATCTCTCAGCTGCACTGTATAGGTGCAGCAAAATTAACAAACTTCGAGGTTAATTGCCGATTATTGGCGATTAATCCCACCATTGACCTCTTCTGCGCGTTTTACTATACGACGTGGTCGAACGGGTGGGTTTCGTTCGCTAAGCGCGCCGGGGGTCCACAATGTTACACCGATAAACTGGACGCGCTTAGGGACTGGAGGGAGAATTTTTTCTGGGTCGATGAAGCGTTCCCATGGCACTTTGATTTCTACACCCAGAGTTCGCTGCCAAAGGATGAGCACCCCCTCCCTGGTTCATACAGCGCTGACGATGCAAATACGATAAACGCCAATAGTATTCCCATCAGTTCCTACCCCGAGGAATTTTTGGTGCACGTGGGCATCAGTCGCAATTATTTTGGCGGACCTGACGAGGTGCCAATATTCTTAGACACGGATGGCCAGGGTGGGTGCTCGTCGTTTCACATCCCTTTACTTTATTAATGTAAGCTTTTCTTTTTCCTTTTGCACTTTATGTAACCTGTTTGTTGTTGTCTTCTGTTGCGCAGAGATGGATCTATTCGGAGTGGTACAATTGGCGAAGCCGCGCCAGGTCACTGTGGGGGTGCACCCGTTGAAGGAGGGGGAAGAGCCCATTCTAGAGGCTACAGCGGGGCGTACCTTGGAAATGCAGTTGGGAGAAACGGGGGGTAGTTCTTCCGCCGCGCTGGAGGCAACTCCTCTACAAAGCGTGCCTAGCCCTAGGGTTCCCTCCCCTTTAGTAGAGCTTTCGCATGCAAATGTGGCTGAAAGCGTTGAAGAAGAGGAGGAGGAGGAGAGCCATGGATTGAAACGCAAGAGAGCGCTTGGTGGCGATGGCGCAAGCTCCTCCAGGAAAAAGCGTCTTGTTATCCATGTCGTGGAATCATCATCCAGTGATGTTGCCTCTCCTCGTTCCTCGGAGACTGCTCCACCCAAGTAGGTATTATTCTTAAAGCCCGCATCGCACTCCCTGTTTGATGTTATAAAATAATCGCTAATCCTCTGTTTTGCGTGCAGTATTGAACAATCTGTGGAGTCGCCCCCAAAGGCTAGTCCTGTTCGCGCTGAGTCTTCAGAACCAAAGAGCCAAAGCGCTGAGCCATTGGCCTCGGGGGATGCGCAAATGGATCAGCTGGTTGAAGATCTGGTGCTAGCTACGGCTCACCAAGCTAAGTTGGTTGCGCAACTAAAGGCTAAGTATTCGGGAGAAAGTAGCCAGAGCGCGCAAAAGGACCAACAAATTGCGCTGCTGGAGGCACGTATGGCTAGTGCCAAGGTTGAAGCAGAGGCTATGAACGAGTACGCCCAAAGACTTGCTGAAGCAAATATGGCACTGCTGGGCCAAATAAGTCAGGAGCGTACTGCATCAACGGAGTATAAGGCATCATGTATATGGGCGCTGAAATATCTTGAGAAGGGTAAGGAAGAGTTGGTCTCTCAGTTGGAGAATTTTGGTGCAACTGTAGGAAGCTCACTGGAGGCGCAGGAGATGAAGTTGCGCAAGCTCAGCATTGAGTATGATGAGGAGTTATATCCCCAGCTCATGTCTACTATTGCTGAGTGCAGGTGGCTCATCGGCCATGGTCTGCGCCTAGCTGCCCTCAGTACCCTGGAGTCGCAGGAGGTAGTGGACGCATTTGGGGGGGTTGTGCAGTGCGCGTTAGCGCGGGGCAAGGCGGAAGTCGTAGAGGAGCTCTACGAGGCTGATCTGTTGAAGGTGCCTGCTGATAAGGTATCTGACTATAATGAGAATGCGTATGATGATCTGGTTGCCGCAATGGAGAAGATGAAGTTATTGGAGCTGCCTCTTATTACTGAATTGGAGCGCGACCAGGATTATCCCATAGGGGTAATTATGGAGGGGCTAACCTTGGCTCGGCATCGTGTTGAAAATGCGGAGGCACAGCTTGATTATTTTTTGAAACCCAATGAGTCCCAGCTGCGGGTGCCTGTGTTTGCTCGCCCTCGCGATATCTTGAATTCGTTTGCCCTGGAGAAAGAGGTTCCTTTAAAGCAAGTCTTGGAAGCTCATGCTACGAGACTTGCCAAGAAGGAAGGTATTAAAGGCAAGGCTATTTTGTGTGGTATTGGTGCAGCTCATCTCCCCAGGTCTGATGGAGTACCGGTTAGTTTTGCCTCGGTATCCCGCCAAGACTCTGACTTATTGAAGAAGCTAAACGAGGTTGGGGATGCCGTGAACCGTGTGGGGAGCTCATCTCTTAGGCGTTGTAGGAGTTTATAGAGTGTAACTTGTGTTGTAAATAATATTTTGTAAGAACGCGTGGTACTTAATGAAATATTACTTTTGTTGAATGTGGTTGCGACTTGTAATGTTTGTTCTTAGTTATCCGTCTTTGCATAAAAAAACGTACTTGTTGTCTAAGAATCAAACTGTTACATAAGTGCGAAAGAATATACGAAGTTCATAATCATGTATGAAAGTCATGGTATACTTGAAACATAATTCCTAAGTACTGTAAATATCATATCAAGGAGTCAAGTGTCTTGATTCCTAAATTGTTAAACGCGCACAGTATGCATTGTTGCGCACCCATCGTGGGATGCGCACCGAACTTATCCCAACGTCTTGAGAATAAGGTTTTTAACAAGGATACATGATCCAATGTTGATGGGTTTGCAACCCTCTTACTCAATGAGTTATTTAGTAGGTTTACTCATCCTTTTACCATCGAGGGTTTATTAAGTGCGTGCACGCCATGTAGGCAAAAGATAAAAAATGTTAAGACATAAAGTATATAGAAATAACAAATTGAAATGTGTCACGGAATTAGCTAGAAACCGCGACGTTTTATTAATACTTGCAAGTTTTTGTGAAAGAAAATAAATAAGACATTGCCTAAGTAAAACAAAATGTAAATAAGACATTCCTAGAGATAACATCTCTTAAGGTTGCAAATGTTCCATGTGCGTGGTAGTTAACGACCATTCATGTCTCGTAGTTTGTACGCGCCTGTTCCTAATGCTTCAGTAACCTCATAGGGTCCTTCCCACTTTGGTCCAAGTTTGCCTGTATCTTCTGCGTGGCTCGCATCATTGGCGCGGTATACGAAGTCACCTGGTCTGAATGAAACACTTCGCACTTTAGCATCATAGCATCCCTTCATTTTTGATTTGGATCTCGCTTTACATATAGCTGCGCGCTCTCGTCTCTCTTCTAACAGGTCTAAGTCGATACGCCGTTCGTCGTCATTGGTTGCAACATTGACTTCAGCAGTGCGAATAGTTGGCATCCCAATTTCGGCTGGTATGACGGCCTCTGTCCCATAGACCAGAGAAAATGGAGTGTCTCCCGTGCTAGTTTTGATTGAAATGCGGTGTGCCCACAGAACATGCGATAATTCTTCCACCCACCTTCCTTTGTGCTTGTCCAGACGTGCCTTAATTCCTTCACCCATACTTCGATTTGCACGCTCTACTAAACCGTTGGTTTGTGGGTGTTTAACCGACGCGAAGTGCTGTGTGATATTCAACTTTTCGCACCAGTCCTTGAAGGGGTTGTCACATAATTGTTTCCCGTTGTCCGAGATGATTTCCCCAGGTAGTCCGAAGCGGCATACAATATTTTCCCAAACAAAGCATTTTACCTGATTGCCAGTAATTGTTACAACTGCCTTTGCTTCGATCCACTTGGTGAAGTAGTCTATGGCTACTATGAGGAACTTCAATCCTCCTGCTGCAACAGGGAAGGGACCTGCAATATCGATACCCCACTTGTAAAATGGCCATGGCGCCGTAATAGGTGTTAGTTCCTGTTGTGGTTGGCGTGGGACGGGTCTGTGAACCTGGCAGTCGCCGCACTTTCTTATTAAGTCCCGCGCATCACGGTGCATGGTGGGCCAATAGTATCCTGACCGTAAAGCGCGCGCCACCACGGACCGTGGTCCTGAATGCATGCTGCATGAACCTGCGTGGATTTCCCGGAGTACATAATTTGCTTGCAGGGGGCCGACACAGCGGAGCCATGGTTGCGGAAAGGAGCGTCGATATAGTATACCGTCTCGAAGTTCAAACCTCTGCGCTGTGCGCCGTATTCTTCGGGCTTCCTTCTGCTCTTGGGGCAATACGCCCTTGCTTATGAATTCCATTATTGGTGTCATCCATGTAGGACCTTCCTCCTCTATTACCGTGGATATTTCCATCTTTGAGATGGAGTTGCTCTTCAGCGTTTCCACCAACACTTGTTTTGACAGGTGTGCGAAGCTTGTGGATGCAATCTTGCTTAGTGCATCCGCCTTTCGATTTTCCCCTCTATGGACCTGCTTGATGGTAAACCTGTCGAAACTCTGTATCAACGACTTGGTCTTGTCGAGGTATTGGATCATGTTTTCTTCTTTGGCCACATACTCGCCCAACACATGGTTGGCTACTAGCCGGGAATCCACATTTGCTTCCAGGTTACGTACGCCCATTCGAGCTGCAATGCGTAGTTCGGAGATTAGGGCTCCATACTCTGCCTCATTGTTTGTCGCTGTGAATTCAAAACGCAGTGCGTAAGTGAATTCCATTCCTTCTGGGCTTGTGAGGATAAGGCCTGCTCCTGACCCATCCACGCATGAAGATCCGTCCGTGAACAAGATCCATGGGTCTTGTATTGCCACCTTGCCTTGTGTTGGTAAGTCTTCCGTATCCGGTTTTTCGATAATAAAGTCTGCTAGTATCTGCCCCTTGACCGCGGTATGTGGTCTGTAGGAAATGTTATGCTCACCTAGCAACACACTCCACTTCTGCAGTCGTCCCGATGCGTCAGGTTTGGAGATGATTTGCTTGGTCGGTTGGTCTGTGATCACTGCTATTGGGTGTGTCTGGAAGTACCTGCGCAGCCGTTTGACGGCGAACACTAATGCTAGGACCAACTTTTCCATTGCGCTGTAGTTAATCTCTGTTTTCTTGAGTGCTTTGCTTATAAAATATATCAGTGTTTGCACTGAATTCCTGTCTGTCAACAGCACTGCGCTGACTGCTCCCTGGGTCGCAGATAAATACATAATTAATTCTTCCCCTGGTCGGGGTGCGACTAGCGTGGGAAGCGCTGCTAGGTGTTGTTTAAGTTGTATGAAGGCTTCTTCTGCTTCCGTAGTCCAGCGAAAATCTCCCTTCTTCGTACACTTCTTGAGCGTTTTGAAGAGAGGAAGTGACTTTTCTGCTGATTTGGACAAGAATCTGTTCAAACCAGCTAGCTTTCCGTTCAGGGATTGGACCTCCTTCAACGTGCGCGGTGAAGGTAGTTGGATGATAGCCTTCGTTTTTTCTGGACACGGTTTAATGCCATCAGGCTCTATCAAATATCCAAGGAACATGCCTTCTGTAGCGCCGAAAGTGCATTTCTTAGGATTTAGCTTCATGTTGATATCTCGTAGTGTCTTAAACATTTCCTCTATGTCACGCACCAATTCATCCTCAGTTTGACTTTTTATGACAAGGTCGTCAACGTAAACCTCTAGGTTGCGGCCCACCTGTTTTTCAAATGCGTTATCTACCAGTCGTTGGTAGGTGGCGCCTGCGTTCTTCAAGCCAAAGGGCATTTTAGTGTATAGACGCCCTGGCTTGTGTGGAAGGCCATTTTTTCCTCATCTTCCTTAGCCATCTGGATTTGGTGGTATCCTCTGTATGCGTCAAGGAAGCATTTAAGTGGGTATCCACACAAAGACTCTATCTTCCAGTCTATGATATCTACTTCGTTAATAAGGAAGTTAAATATGACACCCACACCTTTGTTAAACCGAGTCTCTATTTCCACCCCTATGAAAAATCAAGTACTTATTGATCGTGAGTATGTGGATTGTCCCTTACGTTTCGATGATGGTATTCGTTCGGCTAATCTTCTTCCTTTGGATATGTTTGACTTCGATATTATTCTGGGTATGGATTGGTTGGCCTTGCATAGGGCTACCATTGACTGCTATGCTCGAATTGTTATCTTTGGTAATATTCACCAACCTGATTTTGTTTATCACAGTGCTCAAACGCCTAAGTCAGTTAAGATCATCTCGGCTATGAAAGCTCGCACTCTTATTTCCCATGGTTGCCTTGGTTTTCTGGCATCCATTAAGGATACTTCTCTTGAAGTTCCGACCATCGAAAGTCTTTCTGTTGTACGTGAATTTTCCGACGTCTTCCCTGGTGAACTCCCTGGTATTGCTCCGGCTAGGGAAGTTGAGTTTGGCATCGATTTGATTCCTGGTGCCGAACCTATATCTAAAGCTCCTTACCGTATGGCACCGATCGAATTGAAGGAGTTGAAGGAACAGTTGCAAGAACTGTTGGAGAACGGCTTTATTCGGCCCAGTGTTTCACCTTGGGCCGCACCGGTGTTGTTTGTTAAGAAGAAGGATGGTAGTATGAGGTTGTGTATTGACTACCGTGAGCTGAACCGTATCACTATCCGTAACCGTTATCCCCTTCCACGCATCGACGACTTGTTTGACCAATTGCAGGGTGCAAAATTCTTCTCTAAGATCGATTTGAGGTCTGGTTATCATCAATTACGTGTGAAGGAACAAGATGTTCCTAAGACCGCGTTTCGTACTCGATATGGCCATTATGAGTTCTTGGTTATGCCGTTTGGTTTGACTAACGCACCTGCAGTTTTCATGGATCTTATGAACCGTGTTTTCCACGAGTACCTCGATAAATTTGTAATCGTCTTCATCGATGACATCCTTGTGTATTCTAAGAGTGAGGCTGAGCACGATCAGCATCTTCGTATTGTATTGGAGACTCTTCGGCAGCAAAAGTTGTATGCCAAATTTTCTAAGTGTGAATTCTGGCTGAGCCAAGTTGCTTTCCTTGGTCACGTTGTGTCTGCTGATGGTATCAAGATGGACACATCTAAAGTTGAGGCTATCACAAAATGGCCAAGACCCACTACCGTGACGGAAGTGAGAAGTTTCCTGGGCCTTGCTGGTTATTACCGTCGTTTTGTTGAGGGTTTCTCTCGATTGGCGTTACCTTTGACGCAATTGATGAGGAAAGGGGAAAAATTTGAATGGACGGAGGAGCGTGAAAAGAGTTTCGAGGAGTTGAAACGTAGATTGGTTTCGGCGCCGGTTTTGACACTTCCATCGGGTTCCGAAGGTTTTCAGATTTATAGCGACGCGTCAAAGAAAGGGTTGGGTTGTGTGTTGATGCAGCATGGTAAGGTGATTGCCTATGCTTCGAGGCAATTGAAATCGTATGAGGAGAACTATCCTACGCATGATTTAGAGTTGGCTGCAGTGGTTTTTGCCTTAAAGATTTGGAGGCATTACTTGTACGGTGAGTCGTATGATATCTTTACTGACCACAAAAGTTTAAAGTATATATTCACATAAAAGGAGCTCAATATGAGACAGCGGAGATGGCTAGAGCTTCTTAAGGATTACGACACGAACATCCAGTATCACCCGGATAAGGCTAATGTGGTTGCTGATGCACTAAGCCGAAAGTCGGGTATGATTGCTAGTTTGGAGATTGAACCCAGGGTTCTCCACGATCTTGAGCTGATGGATGTGGAGTTTTGTTTTCGGGGTTATGATGGTTATTGGGCGAGCTTGAAGGTTGAGTCCAACCTTATATTGCGGATCAAGGAAGCTCAGAAGGATGATGGTGAGCTTTGGTCTATAGTTCAGAATATCGAGGCGGGTAAGCAGACTGAGTTCAGTGTTGATGGTTTCGGCGTTGTATGGTATGAGGGTCGACTTTGTGTTCCGAATGATCCTGCTTTGCGTGAAACTGTTTTGTCAGAGGCTCATAGTTCCCCTTTCACTATTCATCCTGGTTCTACCAAGATGTATCGGGATCTTAAGCAACATTTCTGGTGGAATGGTATGAAGCAAGATGTGGCTTCATTTGTGGCTAGGTGTATGACCTGTCAGCAGGTTAAGATGGAGCATCAGAGGGCTAGTGGTTTGTTGCAGCCGTTAGATATTCCTACATGGAAGTGGGAAGAAATCTCTATGGATTTTGTCACAGGTTTGCCTCCTACTCAGAAAAGACATGACGCGATTTGGGTGGTTGTTGATCGACTAACCAAATCTGCTCATTTCTTACCTATCCGGAAAGATTATCGTGTTAGTAGATTGGCGGAGATTTTTCAGCAAGAAATTATTAGATTGCATGGTACTCCTACTGCTATTGTTTCCGATAGAGATCCGCGCTTCACGTCACAGTTTTGGAAGAGTCTGCAGAAAGCTTGGGGCACGCGTCTTAAGTTCAGTACTGCTTTTCATCCTCAAACTGATGGTCAGACCGAGAGGACCATTCAAACTCTTGAGGACATGTTGAGGGCTTGTGCATTGGAATGGACAGGGAACTGGGATGAGTATCTGTGCTTGGTGGAGTTTGCCTACAACAATAGTTGGCACGCTAGCATCAAAGGAGCACCGTATGAGTTGTTATATGGGAGGAAATGTAGAGCACCTATTTGTTGGGATGAGGTAGGTGAGCGTTCGATTGAGGGCCCTTAACTCATTGAGATTACTAATGAGAAAGTGGCGATTGCTAGGGAAAGATTGAAGGAGGCTCGTTCACGGCAGAAGAGTTATGCTGATAAGCATAGGCGCGACCTGGAGTTTAATGTTGCTGATCGTGTTTTTCTGAAAGTTTTGCCGTCCCGGGGAATTAAGCGTTTTGGAATCAAAGGCAAGCTCAGTCCTCGATTCATCGGACCTTTCGAAATTCTGGATCGTATTGGGGAGGTTTCCTACCGTTTAGCTCTACCTCCTCAGTTATCTCATGTTCATGACGTGTTTCATGTATCTCTGCTGCGGGGATACAACTACCATCCGTTACATGTGGTTTCCTATCCTTTGGATCAGATTCAGCCAGATATGTCCTTACCGGAAGAACCCGAAGCTATTTTAGATCGACGAGATCGAATCACGAAAAACAAAGTAATTCCGTTTGTTAAGATTCTTTGGAAGAATCACCCAGAGCGTGAAGCTACCTGGGAGACCGAGGAATCTATGCGAGCTAGTTATCCACATTTCTTTTCATCATCGGGTATGTCTTCGTTTATTGCTTCGTTTCCTTTTCAATTTTCGAGGACGAAAATTTTCTTTTTAGAGGGGAAGAGTTGTAAAACCCTAAAATCTCAATCGCGTGAAATGACAATTTTGCCCTCCAATTTAAAATTATACAAACCCGGAAAACACTTCAACATCGTTAAACAAATTATCTCATTTATAATATATACACATTATGAAGTAATAAACTTATGATATAAATTAAAAGAAACATGAAAGATTAAATCCTAAGTAACTTTTAAGCATACCAAATGTACACATATTAACTTGGTCTATCAAAGAGACTAGATACATTGTGAAAGATAAGAATGGAAGTTACAAAATTTGGTCTCCCCCCCCCCCCTATATGGCCGGCCATCTATAGGCTCCTCCCATCAATTCTCAATCAATTTTATTTAAGTCTCATTAACCATTTCCTCTTCATTTCAAAAATACCAAGAAACCCTAAAACTATTTTCTCTCATCCATAAGTGGCGGCCATCAATTTATTCCATCATCTCCATCCGAATTTCTTACAAACAAAAGGTTCCTTGGAGGCTCGTGATAGTGTATGATCGATTGGTGGACGTGGTGATTATGTTTGGTTCGAAAAGGAGCTAGGTCGTGGGGTTTGATTTGTAGCCGTGGGTTATATAAAGCCTAGGAGGCTTGGTTTTGATTTTGGTGCTTTGATTCTTGTTCCTTGTCACGTACACGCTACGAGGGTAACGTATAAACATCTTTCGTATCTTTCTCTTTGTTTCCTATTCCATTCGTGGCCTTGGATGATGATTTCTAGGGCTTGTATTCGACTTTGATATCACATAAAATCATGAATATAATTGTCACATGAAATGATAACATAACTATACATAAAACCTTGATCTTTAATCTATATAATTCGAAATGATGTATGACATTAATATGAATACGAAACTGAAATTTAGTCTCTCTTTATGTCGACATATGTGTGGATTTGGAACGGGTTTAATGAGCTTGTGAAACTATACTAATACGTATGTGATTAATGGATTCGTTAACGAATGATTTACGAGTTGTTTTGATTTGGAATATGGGGCGTACCATATATTAATTTGGAAAGGATGATTCGAATTAAAATGTTATCATATAATGAGTCTTATAATCTTGTAATAATCGAGCTAAAATGGGTTAGAACGGATACGTAATTATAATCTAAAACTAGGGTTTGTAATTACTTAATTTAATAAAGTTAAGGGGTTATTTTGTAAATTGTGAAACTTGATGGATTAACTTGTTAATATAGTAACTAAATGGATTTAATGAGTAAAATGAGTAAACTTGCTATATTTACACTTTTAACCCTATACTTTACATTATTGACATTTTAAACCCTAAACTTTTGTAACTTGTCATAAATGATCCTTAAATCATATTAATACTCATTTTCATTATTTAACTATAGATAAGTGACTAAAGTTACTAAATATGGAAACCTGCTAATTATAGAAAGTTGCTAAATATGGAAACCTGCCTAAAATAGAAAGCTGCCTAAAAGAGAAAGTACTTAAAATGGAAAGATTACTAAAAATGGAAAGCCGTCTTAAACGAGTAATCTTATTCTTATAGAACGTTATTTAATTTATATAGGTTCCGGGCGACGGGATTGATCTTCTTTCTTGATTTTACTTTCATTGTGATTTGCTTCGAATAAGGTACATATATTCTGACCTTATCTCTTAAGGTTTCTCGTGATTCTTATACATCTTTCGATATTAGCTTGAACTGTTACGTTGTACTCTAAGCCTCATGATTAGGGCTTCCCTATGACTTTGCTATGCTCCCTTTGATATGAACCTTTGATATGAACCTTTGATATGAAACTATGATATGAAACTTTGATATGAAATCTGATATGAACCCTTATGAT
Source organism: Chrysanthemum seticuspe (assembly GCA_019973895.1). Taxonomy (NCBI): domain Eukaryota; kingdom Viridiplantae; phylum Streptophyta; class Magnoliopsida; order Asterales; family Asteraceae; genus Chrysanthemum; species Chrysanthemum seticuspe. The sequence goes on along the minus strand of BPTQ01000001.1, from coordinate 252,892,874 downwards.
ATGATATTCTTTGACCCTTCAGTCTGATACCCGAGCCAAAATATGTTTCCTAGTCAGGAAGGTAACCTGACCGTGTCATTGATGCACCAATGGCATGACTCCAGTGTGTACGAGTGATGATAAACACCGTTCCCCATTATGATATGTTATGATATGATTTGATATGTATATGTTTTGGCCACTGGGGGGCGTATGGATGCATCCTAGATATGATATGTTTCGAGGGATTTGATATGATTGGAGCTTTGTCTGGTGAATGATGTCGGGTGCAATCCGCGTCTTCACATTTCTGGGAGTTGATCACTCCATGGTTACTTGAGGTCTCCCCTCTTATATATGGTATTTCGAGGTCACCCCTCGGGATACAACTGATATGATATGATATGATATGTGTTTGATATGATATGGGCTCGTGGTTGAGGACTGACCTTTCATTTCTATTTCTATTTCGTTATCCTTTGTTATGCCTTATGATATTCCCATATGTACCTTATGATTATGCTACCTTCATTACTTACCCTTCGATTATTCGTTTGTTATATATATCTGTTCACTGGGCTTTTTAAGCTCAGCCGCGTTTTCTTTCCATGCGGCAGGTAATTAAGCTAGATGCTGGGATTCTTAGCTATGGGTTTGAGTGATGAGCGGATATGCGGACTTATGGCTTTAGTCATCTTAGTTTCTACTTCATTATGTTGCCATTTATTAGACTCGGATTATGCTTATCTATGTCTTGGATTATTCCTTTGATTTCCTTTGAACTTATGTAACGTTTAAGCCGTGTTGGCTGGATTTTCCTTTGGTTATTTTATTTAAGACTTCCGCTGCTTTGTTATGTTCATTATGTATGCTTTGATATGACACCATTTTGTAATACTTCTACCCTTAGCGGGTTGGGGTGTTACATTATGTCTGCAGATGCTCCTCCATCAACATACATGCGGTGGATATCGTGACCCCTACATTAATTTCAATGGTGAGCGGTTCTACCACTGCGTTGTCTGCAGTCAAGGTGGGGAAAGAGATTTCACTTTCACAGGAAAACTTTTGGCTGATCCTCTGCCGAGTTAGTCGCTGCCATGATTGTATCATATTGATGGTGTCAGCCTTATCTTTGGGTGCCTCTTTCTTGCTCCCAGTCTTCTGCCTATCTTTTCCCTCCTTGATGTTCTTGACCATATGGTCCAATCTGCCTTCTTTTACTAGTTTATCAATTAATTGGCGCAATTGGACACATTCATTGGTGGTGTGGCCTTTCTGCCCATGATAGTCACAATATCCACTCCCCACGCGTCGATCCTCTAGGGTGCGCATTGGTGGGGGTCTTGGGAAGTTCTCGCCTTCCGTCGCGAATATCTCCTTTGGAGTCTTGGTTAGCGGGGTATATCTGTCGCTATCCCGTCCGCTCCCCTGGCCGCGGTAGTTCTTGTTACGGTTGCTACTCTGGTCAGTGGATTGTCTCCGAGGTTATTCTTGCGACCGATAGTTTGAGTAGCCTTTCTTGCTATCCGCCTCGGCGGCTTCTCCTTGGATAAAGGACCTTGTGCGTTTCATAAGTTCATCAAAGGTTTGGGGAATCTTGTCATTCAACCTTTTGATGAGTTCTGGGTTATTAATCCCCGTTCATGAACCCTGAAATCTTCAGTACTTCGGGGCATGCCTTAACCTGTATGCACTCATCTTTGAAGCGCTCCACATAAGCGCTTGTAGATTCCCCCTGGCACTGTTTCACCCTGGCGAGTTCGACAGGGTTTTTAGCGCACTTCTTCCTTTGAGTGAAGTTCAGGTGGAACGCCTTCCGCAACTCTTCAAAGCCATCAATGCTTCTGCGTGGAAGCTTACTGAACCAGTTTCGCGCGTTTCCCACTAATGTGGAATTGAACATGTGGCACCACACAGGCTGTGGCCAATTTTCAATAGTAGCAACTGATTCAAAAATTTTTAGGTGATCATCCGGATCACCTGTCCCGTCATAGGTTTTCACATTGGCGGGCATGCGCCTCCTTTTATTTTCTGAGAAATCGCTGATGCGTCGAGTGAACGCATCCACCTTTTGGCGGCGCCACGGGAGGGACATGTCCTCCTCTTCATGGTCGCGATATTTCCTCTTGGACTTCCAGTGCCCGGTTTCGCTGTCCTCGTTGTCTGAGGAGTTACCAGAGGACACGCTTTCCCTCTTTCGGCGCTTGCGTCGACTATCCTCAGAATTCGCACTTGAAGGGCTTTCACTTGGGCTTTCGCTTGGAGAGTATCGTCGTCCGAGCCTGTCATGGACCCTACGACTACCAAGCCTGGCGTGGACATTAGTACGCCGTTCATCCTCTTCATCTTCCCCAAGATATTGCATGTCCGCTGCTTCTTCGTTCTCAACTCTCCTCCCAATCCTAGTAAATACTGGGGGTTGGCGGCTATTCCTTCCGCGCTTTTCCTTCTGATGGCGCGGGGGAGATATCTCATACTCCGGGCCGAAATCGAGTCGGGCATGCAAACTCCGACCTGACCTCTTTTTCGCTTCCTCTTGCATGAGAGCGGCCAAGGTTTCGTAGTTTTGAGACACGAAATCACTTGGCGCTAATTCTGGCGCAACCCCTTCTAGAGCAAGGATGTCTGTTTCTACCACTAGACTCTTATTTCAGTCAGGTGCGTCTGGTGCTTTTGTGAGGTCCGTTTCTAGCACCGATTGGAGTGGAGTGGTAAATGGAGTGCGCAATGGACCTTCCGCACCAGTGGTGGTAGTGGTGGCCTGGGTTGTCCCCGAGCGTGGTTCTACCGTCGGGAAGACCAGATCTGGGCCTGATCCTTGGTTTCTAGCAGCGCTGGTTGTCCCAGAGGCTTGTTTAGGAACTGACCCACTTTGCTGCTTCTTCCCATGTATATCGCCATGCGATCGCTGGTTTTGATTTCCTTGCTTTGTCATTCTAGTTCTTAGTTCTTAGTGATGGTCCCACGGATGGCGCCACTTGTTGATACAAAAGTTAGGCGTTCCTTGTTTGGACTCCGGTTCCCGTATCAATTGGATCTTAATGCTTGAGACTTGCGCACTAAGTAAACAGAAAACACCGTTAGGCTTATCGTGGAATTGTCTCCCACGATTATCCTCCGGCGTGAGAGTAAGTAATCGGTTTTAGGGTTAATGGAGAATTAGGGTTTTAAATAGTACCTTTAATGAGGGATGGGATTCCCTTATATACACACGAAATCCTTGTTGGTTTCGTGTTCCCCAACCTTCGGCGTATCCCGCCTAAGTCGGTTGGTAAACGATTATCTCCAAAGATAGGAGATATCCGATATCTTATTCCATAAATAACTTTTGGGTTTGGGCCTTCGTGAGCCCAAACACTTATCGGCTTAGCCCAGTTCGTGCTGGGCTAGCTTAGTAGCGGTCATTGGTCGGGTTCGTGACCCGAATGTAGACTATACGTCATATGCAGGGTAGTCTCATGAATTTCAGCGGCCTCGTGTCATTCTCACAAAAAGGCCCTTAAACACACAAAATACATATGTATCATTAGTGCATGAACTAATTAAATTCAAATCTCACATTTTGTGTATATATAATAAAAGTGCATGAAACTTTGTAGCAATCCTCAAACAATGACCATATGTTATGACACTTCTCACACTCCTCAAAAAACGGCCCCGCCTATATGAAAAGAATCCTATCGTTTCATCACATGCATCTACCATGGCAATATGCTAAACCCAAAACAACACATAAACCAAATTTTTAAACATAAATATATTAATCCATGTGGCTATATCATATTACCATGTGAAGTCTTTTGTCAAACTTGAAACAACTAAAATAGCTAAATTTCAAAAAAATTCACATATTAAGACCAGACTATCTATTAATGATGATGGACTTTTGGAAATACTTTGAAATAATCAAAAATGTAAAAAATGGGCAATTGGATGTGGATACAATCATACCCACTAATCCATATAATTTATGAATGTGACATTTTGGTCAAAACAATCAACATTGAGAAACAACTAGTTGCTAGACTTATTCAACTTTCTCATTCTAAACCATAATGGTATATTCATATTATAAAATGATTAACTCAATACACGTTTGGTTAAATTCAAAGTAATGGATAGATAACTTTAGTGCATGACTAGATTTTGACAAGGATCTATTGGAAAGATTTTCTATGAGAAGGTAGAAAAGTTATAAAATAAAATATAAACCTTGCTTGACATATTTTATCTAAAGTAATTATACATCACATTTTAATAACATTGTTTAAGAACTACACCCAAGTACAATGTAACTACAAGTGGCCGTAACAGGAATATTGTTAGATGCTACATAGATAACTAGAAAAGTAAGATTTTGATTCATATAAGTAACTTTATAGTACCCAATCAAAATTGGTCATTGTAGAATCAGAATTTATATTTATGTGAATAGAAAAAACGAAAAACACATTATAATATCACAATGTTTTCCTAAAAGGCACATGTATCATATAATCTCTACTAGATATAAAGATTGTAAAATTATGCTTAAAAGTCTTACAATGAAAAAAGTAAAATTACTAATGTACCTTCAATCTCAGTTACGAAGTATATCATTAGATTAAGCGTATGTTTTGCATATAATGGTCTTCTATCCGGCTATATTGATTGCTATGACATATTCCGAAATCAACACCTTTTGCACAATCTCATTTACTGATGTTATATTCAATATTATAAATATCATAAAATTTAAATTTTGGTGCTTGTAACAATTTTAACAATTTTTTGAATTGTAATGTATGACAATTTTTATGACTATTGTTTCTTAAAAAAAGAATAGACTTTGTTTATATTTAATTTAATGACAGCATGATTATTTTCTAAAATATGTATCACACACTCGATTATATAACACACCATTTGTTACAGACTTTTCAATTACACTTTGATTAGTTTACGTTGTATCATGTTACACGAAACATTTAACAACAATATCGCAACTATAATTTTTTACCGCTATAAAATCACGATGCTATGTAGAATACACATCTAGTTAAATTAAATAGCAAAAATATGCTATTACAGTATCACTTCGATGAAACTAATAACCAAACTTCCATCTATCACAGGACATGCACCCGACTACGACCAAAAGAAAACGCAAACATGACAAACTGAAAATCTAACAAACTAGCGCGAAACCTTAAATCCAAATTCACCAACCGCAATATCACTAAGGCGATCACTCGGTCGAAACTGGCTACAAACCGACTACAACCTTAACACTTGAGACACAACCCCCCCGAACCTTAGCCAAACAAATTCCGGCAGTACAATTCGATCAAGTGGTGGAATAATAAGGTTTTGTTGACTAAGAAAATACGTGAGATGTAAGGAATTCACCAACTGAAACACCCGTGTAATATCATGAACCATACAACAATTTTGAGATTCTCTTTTCCCAAATAAACTCGTTTCTATCTTAAAGCACAACTTCATAACAATTGGGTACATTTCATAGTACACAATTTCATAAATGTCCAAGTAACATAAAACATAATACTATATTTTTTCAAATCGATTAATTCAATGTGGCGTAGCCCTCAAACTTTTGTTACACCCAACAAACGTAACAAAGTATCTTTGTAACAAATAAAATTTCAATGAACATCAAAACAAAATTTCTCTTCTTCAATAGCAAAAAGAATATGATGAATGGCAATGATGGTAAATATTAGATAAAAAAAGGTCTAATCAAAATCTTCCTTTTTCTATCCCTTGCATTCAGTGCTGACTCAGATCGTACAAGTCACATGTGCATGACTCATCAGGTCGGCAATGCTGGCTTACGACGTCGTTTCATGTTGTACATCTGTTTTGTTTTATCCGTAGCTAGATCGACTTGAGCTTTTGTTTGACCATATCCTTGTCGAACTTAATCGAGCTCGAGCATCACAATCTTTTGTCTTGTAGCCATACCTCGAGTTCGACCAAGTTATTAGTCTTTTATCAAGTTTCAATGTAACTTGGTCTAACCGAGCTCGAACACAACATCCTTTCTTCTAGCAATAGTAGCTAGACCTCGATTAGATGAAACCAAAACTTTTGTTAAGTTCAAGTTTTACATGTTAATCTAAGCGATCAGATCGAGCTCGAGCATAACATGTTCATATCCAGCAACGAGCTCGATTAAATAACACTTCAACTTTTATCAAATTTGAGCTCGAGCCCGACCTATCTAACTTAGGTAAGTTAGATCAATTCGATCTCACCCTTACCAGCTCGGCTCGTTTACACCCTTAGTCAACTCTTTGCGACGCGCTTCTCCAAAACCCGGTCCCATAAAACTTCCCCCACATCTCATCTTCCAACCGCATGACATCACTATCCATCTCCAATGACGTCACCACACCATAACCAAACCTGTCACCAATCAACAGCTCCTCACCGTCACAGCTACTCCGGTCACCGTCCACGTCATCACCATCACCACCGCCACCTTTCTTCAGCATCTTACGACGTCGTTTCTTCTTCAAAGCTTTCCTGTACAGTCCAGCTGGCACACCGCACACTGCTAAAACCAGCAAGTTGACTAAACCGATCGGAAAACAACAGCACACGGCGGCGCACTCCGCCGTGGTTCCGCCTGCCACCTCCGCGAAACGGTTGTTGCTTGAATGTTGTTGGTCTAGTAATGGCTGTGGTTTGTTTACGTGGATCACTATTTTTTGTATCGTCATAGATATTAACGTATACACCAATCTCGCCGAAGCAGGGTAAAGGAAGTCCGATAGTAGAGAGACTGCTTTCAGGAAGACCTCTAACCAGTGTAACTCGACGGTAGACAGATCTTACCTCTATCACCGGTATATTAATATAATTGTGAGACTGTTAGTTGTCGTTTAAAAACGCTAAATATTTATGTTAACTCAAAATGGGTGAATTGTGAAAATATATAGGAGGGATTTATAGTTTGTGAGGCTATGAAGGGAATAAAGGTTGTGGTTGTTTAATATAAAGTCCAAATTGGTTGCGAGATTTTTTTGGGTAGTGTGAGGAGGAGAAAAAGTACAAAAACCGTTTCTCTAGAATATTTTGTCGACGTACTTTTAAAATTTTGTGGGTCGGATGTATCGAGAATAAAATGATTAAAATGAGTAAAGTTAGATTGGTTTTGAGTTTGTTTGTTTTTGTTTTGGATTCGGTTCGGTTGAGGAAGATGAGTACAAAGTATGGTCTTTGGTTTTGGAATATAAGTATAAGAATATGTTATCGTTAGTTTGATTTATAATTTAGTGCTATAAATGAATCGGACAAATACGACCGGTGTTTTATTCATGTTCGCTAATATACATTTAACTGGACATATGAACGTACATGAACGTTGAACGGACGAATTATCTTGTTCATGTTTGTTCAATAAAAAATAAGATTGTTTGTGTTTATTTATGTTCGTTTATAAGGAAATTAAACAGACGAACATAAATAATGAATGTATAAAGAGAAAAGAAAAATATACCAAATTTTGCATTTCATGTGTTTATATTTGTTAATCATACATTCTACAAGTCGGTCTTCACCACGATAGATTTCTTCATTTTAACAAGAAAGACTAAGGGTAAGCATATGACCCGAACGAACCGGACCAATCGAAGGACCGACCGGACCGAGACCGGACCGACCACATTCGGTCCGGTCCGCGGTCCCGGCTTTTGGGCTAATTGGTCGTCGGTCCGGTCCGGACCAAAACCGACGAATTTGGCCTTGTTGGACCGGACCGACCGAAGAACCGATCGGACCGGTCCGGACCGAGACCGGACCGACCACATTCGGTTCGGTCTCGGTCTAGGGTTTATGCCGAAATCGGTTTTCGGTCCGGTCCGGTCTTGGCCGGTCCGGTCCAGTTTTTGAACCATGCACACCCTTAAGAAAGACGAGTCTTTGTTGGGTGCCCCGAATTGGGGATGACACGTCTTTGAGGTGTCACAGAAGCAAAGCACGCGTCCTAAAGCTATATGTAATGAACACCCCATAACAAACTTCACCACCGTCACTTAAACGACACATCAGTTTTCTCTCTCAATAACCAACTTTACCATCAACTTAATGTAATAAACAAACAACTTTACCACAAAAACATATCCCACTTAAACCATTTAATAAACACACACAACAAACCTCCCCCAACTCAATCTTGAAAACGCGCCCTCTTTGCCTCAAGATTCGGTCTTCCTTGCCTTATTACGCGGTTAAGCCTGGTCTAACACCCTTATTATTACTGGTCTTACGTTTATCAATTGTGTAGATGGTAAATCACATGGGGCATACAAAAAATGTATTAATTTTTTTATCAATTAGACCGTGTGTAGTGTAATATTACATATGGTGAATCACATGTGGCATAAAAAAAATGTATGAGCTATATGATCACAATATTTACGTAAGCTAATTGCTTAACAATCTTTAACGAGTGTGGGAACCCGCGCGATGCAGGGGGATTGACTTCAAAGGACTTACTTTGTAGCGACACTTAAACCTTAGGGACTAATTTTGCCATGTTGCTATAGTTAGCAATTAATTCTACAGGACTTACTTTGCAACGTCGTTTAAAACTTAGGGACTATTTTTGCCAGATTGCTATAGATAGCAATTAATGTTGTAGGACTTATTTTGCAGCGTCACTTAAACATCAGGGACTATTTCTGCCAACTTAAGAAAGTTTGCAATTGATGTTTGGTACAGGACTTACCTTGCAACGCCCCTTAAACCTTAGGGACTGTTTTTGCCAAGTTGTGAAACTTTGCATTTAATGTTTGGACTTACTTTGCAGTGCCACTTAAATCTCAGGGACTGTTTTTGCCAACTTGAGAAACTTTGCATTTAATGTTTGGCTTGTGAGAGGAGCATGGAATGATTTTTAGTATATATGATAATGTGTCAAAATGTCAAAACCACGTTAATAGGTTATTATTAAATTATTCATCCGTTTAGCTAGATCCGCCTATTAGAGCACTCCCAACAATAACACCATAACACCAATAACACCGTCTACGTCAGCGCCACATCAGCTTTACCATTTAACATTAACATCCTCAAAAAACACCCACAACAATAACATCCCAATAACACCATAACACCACTAATATTTCATATTTTCAATTTCAACCCCTAAACTAAATCAAACACTTCATTTTTTAAACTAAAACAAACATTTCATTAAAACTTAAAACATATTACAATACGAGACTAAAAAAAAATACAACGAAATAAAAAAAAAATACAACGAAATAAAAAAAAAAATACAACGAAATAAAAAAAACCATACAACGAAATAAAACGTTACAACAAATTAAAGGAAATGACGAGAATACGATCTACTGACGAGGTTTCAAGTTATATTTTGCGATGATTCGATCTTTTTCGTCATTGATCCACTGCACGACCATTGGATCTTGCCCCGCAGTAGGCGTCATCAAAAACTTTATTTCTTCCAACCGGGTTATTGTCAGATCTTTTTCCTGCGCGGCCCGATACGCCACTTCAGAGACTTCTCGTTTCATACGAAACTCGTTTTCCATAGTTTCGGTGAAATAAGCTGACGAGCTCGTTCCTCCAGTGCTTGTTCCCCCAGTACTTGTTGTAGTCTCGGATCTTGGTTTCTTACTAGCACGTTTCTTTCCCATGGGGCGAGGTTGTTCATCTTGACCAAACAAATCCTCGTTTGTTTGGCTTGGGACTTCGCCGGTTAAATCGACCGGTTCCGGCGAGTTCCATTTCTTATAATGACGCAAAACCTCCTAAGCGTCTTCGAGGCCAAAAGTTGATCCCTTGGTTTCCTCACGATACCATTGCTTTGCCCGTTGCATCACATCCAGCTCACTTTCCCCGCTTCGTTGATCACGTTTCGAACGGTTGTAATGAGAGTTGAACTTTGTGCATATGCCGTTCAAAGTTTTCCACTTGCTTGACAGCATGTCCTTGTTGCGCCGTTGAAAGTTGTTTTTATTGAACTCATTTCGCACCCGATACCAAAACGTATCCTTGGGTTGGCACTTTCCAACTTTCGGATCCTCCGAAACAGCTATGTAACATCTTGCAAGTAATGCTTCCTCTGCTGGAGTCCAACGTGAGTGAACAACAACTTCGCCTTCATCAGAATCAACTGGTTCGGGCTCGGGGTCTTTGGATTTCTTTGATTTTCGCTTAATGCGACCTTTTCCTTTTTTTGGAGGAGACGTGGGTGTGTCAGCAACATCATGTGTTTCAGTTTGTGATTGTTGTGTGAATTGTAGGTTTTGAAAGTTAGAGTTTAAGGTGTTTTGTTGGTTTTGTTGTTGCCAATACAGAAATGCTTGATGTTGTTGATACATTTCTTGGCTCGATAAGCCTAGTGGGTTGGGGATTGAAGATAAACCGGCGTTCGGGTTAGATGATGAACCCGGGTTTGAGGGATTCCACCCACTAGCAAGAAGATTGTAGAAAGTATCATCGTTGCCTCCCGACATTGTTTTTTTTTTGCAGTTAATAGAAGTTGAAAGATTGAGAGAATGGAGAGGATTTAGTAGTGGAAGTGTGAAAAGAAATGGTCTTTTAATTGGGTATTTATAGTGGTAAAAAAAGGTTTTTGAAAATTTTTTTGAAAAATAACGGCTAGTAGCCGTTTAGGGTGGTTTTTGAATTTTTTTTTTGAAAATAACGGCTAGTAGCCGTTTTAAGGGTAGAAAGTGTAAATTTTTTGAATTTTTTTTTTTTTTTTTTTCCGCCTCCCCTATAACGCCCGTTGCTTTGGCAACGCGGGCTCCGTTTTTTCTCTTTAACGCCGAGGTCCCAACGGTAATAACGCCCGTAACGCCGTTTTTTCTCGTTTAACGCCGTTACGGCGTTACCGTTGGGAGTGCTCTTACATTACTTATTTTTTGACATTCGTTTTGGCCTAATGCTATCGAAACATATGTAGGTATTACTTATTAGTCATGTTCACTTAGAGGATCATCGCAGTTTCCTGGATGACCACACATATGTTTCGATAAGAGTTAGGTTGCGTTTAATTAAAAAAAACAATATTTTTATTTATAAACTGTTTTGTCATACAAGGAACATAGATATTGCGTTCAAATCAAACTTTTCTCAATACATTATTTACAAAACACAACACATGAGGGCCGTTTAGTTGGTGAAATTTTTTTCATTTTTTCAGAAAATTGTTTATATGAAAAGATAAAAATTAAAAATTAATTTATTCACATCTTTTCCTAATTTTCAAAAAGAAAAATAGAATTTCTCATTCTTTAAATTTTAACTAAAAAAATTAAAAAGCACATTATGCTCTTCTCACTTTTTTCTTTCTTATTCTTTTCTCAAACAAAACAGATGTGATCTACAAAGTATAAAAGATACACCATTCTAACCCTAATTTATCGTGTCGTCCTCCACCGACCATTCTAACAGTCGTTTGTAATTATTTTTAAATTTTTTGGTTTATACGTTTCATACGTTTTTATTCGTTTTCATCTGTTTTTATCCATTTTTTATGTTTTCATCCGTTTTTATACGTTTTTATATGTTTTCATCCGTTTTTATACGTTTTTATCCGTTTTTGTACATTTCGCCTATTTTTATGCGCTTTTATCTGTTTTTATACGTTTCATCTGTTTTCATTCGTTTTATACATTTTCGTACGTTTTCACCCGTTTTCATATATTTTCATCCGTTTTCATATGCTTTCATCCGTTTTTATTCGCTTTTTATTCATTTTTATATGTTTTTATGAGATTTATACTTTTCTATACATTTTTTGATTATGTTTATGTTATAACTGATAAACGGAACAGGAAAACATTTAAAAGCGACATACTATTAGAAATGCATTATTTTACATGAAGATTACGATTACGTATGGTTTACACTTTATAGCTCCTACATGGCTAAACTATCTAAGATTTTTAATGTTCATTTATTAAATTGTTTTTCTCGACAAAAATGCATGTAATTTCTTTGGCCATTTTGTCTTCCCATTGTACCAAACAAACCATTAAAATGTGCATGGACGCCTCTACTGGACGACGTAATCATCTAGAGGTCGGTAATATTTTATTTTCTCAACAAATGTAGTTGGAACCATTAGATGACTTTTAAAAAAATTGTTGTATTTTTATAATACAACACATGACTAATAATGTATTCATTTTGAAGATTTTAATACAAAATAGCATTGTCGCAACTTATCAATTTTGGATTCAATCTAGATGGAAATAAAAAAATTCGTCATAAACTATCAATTGAACTCAACATGCATGATTCATCCCACAATAAAGATAACAAGACAAACGAGTAATTATTGATTGCCCTTGACATTTATGCCCATAACACTTTTAGCTTGTTACGTGTGTTAATGACAAGAACTGAAACACTTGATTTTAACAAGACATGGTTCTAAAACACACCGAGTCGTAATTTCATCAGATTAAGTTTAGATCGAGTTTGTGGGTTAAGTTCATCATGGCTCAAGCCGTTTTGCCACCTCAACGTTACATCAGAATTCTCATTTTCACATTCACACACCAAAATACTCCTTCACTTATATCCCTTAAGCCATTTCATCCCTTTTAGGACTCATCATACTCGATTAAAACACAACAACAACATACCCAATCCCGCCTAGGCGGGGTATGGGGGAGGTAAAATGTAGACAGATCCTACCCCCTCCCCAGGGAAAAAACCCTGAAGTAGGGAGACTGCTTCCAACGAGACCTCCGGCAAGTGCAGGTGTGTGAGTGAGAAATAGAAGAAAAGAGAATAGGAGACAGTAAACAACAAGCACATGCCGTAAAGAAAGCAGGCAAAAACAAGGCAAGGCAGCAAGGAAACGCGCAAAGAAAGCAAGCAGACCTAAGGGAGCAAAAGCAAAAGAAAAGCAAAACAAAGCACCACAAGCCAAGCAGGGCAAGAAAAGCATGCAAGCACAAACAACACAAGCAAAGCAGAGCAACGCACGGGGCCTAACACTACGGCAGAGCAAGGCAACACAAGCGAAACGCCTAAAAGCCTAACCCACCCAAACTACCTAAACCAAGACATCCCCAAGCCAAAACTAGCCGCAGATCCTAATCCTATCTCTCCACCCTTTCCTATCTGAGGTCATGTCCTCCGACAAATGAAGCTCCGACATATCAATCTTAAGTCTCTCCTCCCACCTGAGTTTGGGTCTGCCCCTTCTTCTCACTCCATCTACTACAAGCTCCTCTACCCTTCTCACCGGCGCTGATTGGGGCCTCCTCTTGACATGGCCGAACCACCTCAACCTACCTTCTCTCATCTTCGAAATAATATTCCCGACTTGAAGTTTAGATCTGAAAACTCCGTTCGGGATCATGTCAAGCAAAGATTTTCCACAAGTCCATCTTAGCATTCTTAGTTCTGCCACTTCCACCCTGTTAGCATGGGCCTTGGAGATGGGCCAACACTCGGACCCGTACAAGATAGCCGGTCTAATCGCCATCCTGTAAAATTTCCCCTTTAACTTTAAGGGGACGTTCCTGTCACAGAGGACACCCGAAGCCGCCCTCCATTTCGCCCAACCAGCTCTGATCCGGTGGGTTACATCCTCATCTATCCTCCCTGATTTGTGAATCATCGATCCCAGATATCTAAAGGACTCTTTGGGAGGCAGGGTCTGGTCGCCGATACGAATATCCTCGTGATGACCAGCCTCGTTCCTACTAAAATCACATCTCATGTATTCAGTCTTCTCTCTGCTCACTCGGAGTCCGTTGTCTTCAAGAGCCTTCCTCCAGAGCTCCAGCCTGGAGTTTAACCCTTCCGCCGATTCTGCTACCAACACAATGTCGTCAGCAAATATCATGCTCCACGGGATGTCCTCTTGTATCCCACGCGACAGGTAATCAAGAATCAAGGCAAAAAGGAAAGGGCTTAAGGCAGATCCCTGGTGTAGCCCAACTTTCACAGGGAAAAACTCTGAGGTCCCCACTGTAGACCGTACACGCGTCCTAGCCCTCTCGTACATATCCTCAATGACTCTCACGTATCTCCTTGGTGATCCCTTGCGAATAAGAGTACTCCATATCAACTCTCGGGGGACACTATCATACGCCTTTTCAAGGTCTATGAACGCCATATGTAGATCCTTTTGTCTCTCTCTATACTTCTCCATGAGGCTTCTGAGAAGGTGTATAGCCTCAATCGAAGACCTTCCCGGCATAAAGCCAAATTGGTTCTCAGACACCCTCGTCTCCCTTCTCAACCTCCTCTCGATAACTCTCTCCCACAGCTTCATGGTGTGGCTAAGGAGCTTGATTCCCCTATAATTGCTGCACACTTGCACATCTCCCTTGTTCTTGTAGATGGGGATGACTTCACTGAGTCTCCACTCTTCCGGCATCTTAGCACCAGAAAAGATCTTGTTGAAGAGGCAAGTCAACCAATCTACCCCTTCCTTCCCCAGGCACCTCCAAGCTTCTATCGGGATTTGATCCGGTCCAGCCGCTTTGTTTCCTCCCATCTTCTGTAGTGCAACCTTCACTTCTTGATGACAAATCCTCGAATAGTAGCATTCAGGACGTTGGGTAGAGATCTCTTCATCCCCGCTTCCTTCCGTGCTTCCTCCGTTGAAAAGGGCGGAGAAATACTCTCCCCATCTCTTCCTAATATCTTCTTCGTGTATAATGGTCCGCCCACCTACATCTTTGATATATTTGATGTTTCCTAAATCCCTCCTCCTTCTCTCGATTAAAACACAAATTTAACAAAAAAACTCAATTAAAAAAAAATAAATTATCGTACGTCAGTTCAAGCCATTTGGTGTCTACATGGGAATGGCGCCACTTTTGACGTTATCATATACTCATACTCTTAAGAGATAGATGTTTTTCACGTACAGGTTATTTGAGAAGGTGAAGATTTGTTTTTGACTCAGATGTATATGACTTAATGAGGTATCATGTAGGGGTGGAAACGAGCCGAGCCGCTCGCGAAAAGCTCGGGATCGGATCGGTAAAAAGCTCGAACGAGCCGAGCCTAAACGAGCTCGAGCCCGAGCTCTATACAAAAAGCTCGTTTAGGCTCGCGAGCCTAAACGAGCCCTAGAAATATAACGTATATATATTTTCTATACGTATAAACGTGTTAATGAGCTCGAGCCTTGTGTTAACGAGCCGAGCTTTGTGTTAACGATCCGAGCTCGAGCTTAAAAGGTGAGGCTCGAAACGAGCTCGAGCTCAAGCTTTTTATATATAAACGAGCCGAGCTCGAGCTCTGGCAGACTCGGGCTCGACTCGGCTCGTTTTCACCCCTAATATCATGCGACTATTTCTGACTTTTTGCGCCACTCCCAAATTATGTAACCAGTGATGTTTAAACTTCAAATGTATATGAAGAACATGAGCGCTAAGTCACCTTGGCGTTAGTTTAAAACGGGTTTGTGAAATTGAACAAAACAACACCAAACTAAACATGAAAATGATTAATCAAAACACCGATGTCAATATATTTAATAAGCAAATATGGAAATCTTTTACTGATTGTTTCCCATCTCTCAAAAAGGAAAGAATCGATCGCATATGTGACCGAGTTGTTTGTGTGTATGAAGTGGTTATTTAATTGTTTTTGTCGTATATTTTTTTTAGTATCTTTGGTCTTTTTATTATATTATATTAGATTTAAAGTTGTTTTAAAGAGAGAAAACTAATATAAAAACAAGGATGTTAGTCTGTTGATGGTCACCATTATTACACATGGCCTTAACCATCTCTCAAGAGTTCATCGACAAGAATCAAAATGTGATCATTTACGTAGCATGAGTCACCAACTTGTGTGTGACATTATTACGTGTAACGAAAATGACATATATACAAGATAAGTTATCATGTTGATTATTGTTGAGTACATATTGAGTTAGGTAAATGACTCTAAAAAGTAGGCGGCCACCAAAATGTTCTGTTTTCATGTTGGTTTAGATCATCTCTTGACCACTTGTGCCTTTTCATTGCTCCATAAAGACATCACAATCTATGTTTGTATAAACACAAAAATGTTGATGTTTATTCACATTTTAGGGTATTGAGTCGATGTCAATGTATTTTTGTCCAACTTTATATTGATTATATTAACATGTGGTATAGAAGATGTTTCTTAAATCATTTATGTATGGTTATTTAGAGCACCTCCACATACTCTTGAGGAGTCGAGACTTCCGCTAGACTAAAGAACTTGCTTAGCAGAGGTCCCCCCATTAGACGTATAGTTAAATCCATATTTAAAGAAAAGGAGCTATTTCATATCTTTGATCTTTCCTCCTTACATTTGAAAATTTCATATTTATTCATACATGCTTTAAAAACATTGTAGATTATACATTCAATGATTATACTTTAGATATATATGAAATTATTCATAAAGTAATAAAGAAGAAATATGAAATTCATCGTTTAATAAGATACGTTTTACACATGTCAAAATAGTTCAAAGTGATACCTTTGTAAACATGCTTAATAGGCAGCACAATCATTCTTCTTTTAGGAATAATAACATCTCTACTGCAAATAGCATTAAAGTTATATGTTGTTATATGCAAAATGGATTTTAACATTTTCACTTAGCAGAAGATTCTACGTAGTTCTCGCTGCCTGCAGGATTATTTTCCCTATACTTTTTATTTAATATTCATTAAGCAGAACACAAAAAGTGTGGACACAACCACACCAACTTGAACACTTGTTTTGACTCACTCTAGAAGACTAGAAATAAGAAATATGTCCATGATTCCATTCGGACCCATTACCCAGCCGACTCAATACTAGAAGACCAAAAGAATATCACAAGCTAAAAAGCTATAAAAACTTCAAGTATATGCTTATGCTACTTTCTAAAAGCTATATCAACTTGAGTTAGTATTTCTTCCACATGTAATATATGCAAAAAGCAGGGCTTGTTCAAAGTATATTGTAACACGTGCGAGTGATCAAAGGAAATCACGAGGAAATGAATTCTCTACATTTATTTTCAGCGTAACTTATTTATCCACGATATTTGAAAGATTTGCATGACGCAAAGACTTAAAAGAACCAATCGTCGCATGTCGTGCCTTTGATCCATGTTTGATGCATATGCACCCAAGTGAGCCCTTCTGTAGGTTTCACGCCCTGATGGAAAATAATAATAATAATAATAATAATAATAAATAATAAATAAAAATAAAATAAAAAAATCACATTAAGAACCACTAAGTGGCAAACTTTGAACTACAAGTGTAAAATTGGGCAGGTCAAATAAGGTAACAACTCAAAATGGGTAAGTTTTGGCATGGATCGGATTGGGTTGTTCCAAAACACTTTTTGTCCAATTTATTTATAAATAATTATCGTGTCACCTATGATTACACCAACTATAATATTTCTATAATAACTTCATGTGCTACTGAAAATAATTAACGAGGTTTTTGTCTTAAAAATACACCCGTCTCACCCGTTTCCCTTTAAGTAGCTATTTTTTGTTAGAAGAAAAAAAAGACAAACCCGCATTGACCCATTTATAAGTAAATTTGTCGAAATTGCCACCTCTAATTAGGACCCATATAAGACCATCACATACTGTACCAAAAGCCATAAACTATTTGCAATTAACGATAGTTTTTTAAGACCCTTACCTTCGAGCTAACTACAACCGTCGTTAAGCAACCCTGCTGTTCTTCACCTGCAATTTCCAAAAGCTCTTAGATGATAAAAATGATAATGATTGCTTCTTATAGGGCTGGCTAAGGCTGCTAGCTGTTTGGATAAGCGTTCTGATTATAATCGTGGTTTGCGGTCGTAATGATCAAATTTTTATGTTTGGTATTTGGATTAATCTGTTTCATACAAGCTGCAACAAAACTACTGTAATACTCCATTTTTATACACTTAACTATCTTATTTGATTATGTATAATCATATAATCACTTTCAAAACGCGGTCTTTTAAAGTAACAATCTCAGCTAGAATTTACTACATGTCACAATGGAAAGATAACTCACCAGTTTGCTCCCACTTCTTAAACTTCACAATCCACGTCTCTGAATCAGTCTGTGAAGGGAAAACTTGATCTACCCAAACTCGATAATGTTTTTCTTTCTTATCGCCAAAGCGGTCTTTTAACTTATCAATACAATCATGAAGAGATTGCTCAACACCCGATGGATGGACAAACACACCAGAAGGAGACTGCATACATAGAAAGATAACACAGTAAATATGGTTAAAAAATTTCTTAAACAAAGTACCTTAAAAGTTGTATAAAACAAATACTTGAATTACGGTTTAATTTGAACTTACACAAGCAGATTTCAGATCGCTGAGGTAAACTTCAGGATTTTCAAGCTCTGCACGTCTCCACCGCTCAAAAAACAAATAAAATTTAACTACTTCATATGCAGGGTCAAAATAGTCCAGCTTAGCATCTGATAGATTTGTTACATCTCTGGGTGAAACATTTGGACCCAGTTTAAAATGACCAACAGCTTCAATGATACCCGCTGCACACCTTTCAGTAGCATGAATAATATTCGGGCTATTTTTGGCATTCTCAGCATGCCACTGCAACAATTCTTCCTGAGCATTTTTCACCTGCATTAAGAAAATAGCACCTGTTAAAAGGATAGGGTCACAATTTCAAACCTTTCCACTTGGTAGAAAAGTAGAAGGGCCAAGCTATAGTTAAAACTAGGGGCGGCAATTCCCGAAATGAAAAATGAAGATGTCAAAGTTGGGTCTAAACAGATTCGGGTCGTGACTGGGTCGACCCGCCAAACCTATTTACTAAGCGAGTCATTTCTGGGTGGACTTGGCCAACCTGTTTGAACTTTCATTCGTTTTTTAAGAAACCAAAATTTTGAACTTCAACTTGTTTCCAACTCGACTATAACCTGCCAGCCCCTTTCCAGCCGTATGACCCGTTTAGATAAATGGGTTACATGGGTCATGTCCTGGTTAAGTGGGTCAAGATTACAGTTGGGCTATTTGGTAGGGTGATACCAACCCAAATCGCCACCCCTACCATAAACACAATAAAGTGAGTTGCCAACCATGACACCATGCACATCTGGAATGGTGAATAGCTCGGCATCATTTCCAGAGTCTCCGCACGCAAGGGTATTTGTTGGTAATTTCCCGGAAGCCTTTAATTTTCGATGCAGATAAGCAAGAGCTTGTCCTTTACCAGCACCTTGGGGCAATATATCCAAATCCATCCCGCCACTGTAGATTATTTTAACGTCTAGCTGACAACCAAGAAATTCTTTGTAAACAACTAAATATACCATTAAACTTGTCAAAATTTACAGCAGCATAGATATATCAGCAATGTAATTAATCACTGAGATCTGATATAAAAGTTTGATTCTCACCCCTCGCTTGACTAGACGTTCTGAAAGAGACTTCATTATTTCCTGCGCTTTTTCTTTCTTAACATAGAAGCTAGCCTTGTGTTCACGTTGCTCGGTTTCTGACTGCATCATCATAAAAATAAGTAAGGCACATCATGATTATTCCAGAACTCATTGTCAGTTTTAGAGATAAAAAAATAGGTGGTTCACGCAGGTTGCATAACAGATCAAAACGGGTTGTCAGTTTTTATCCAATTTTTGTACTTTTTTTATAAGTATTGTTCTTAACATTCTTACAAAAATAATCAGCCTTTTTTTAATAAAGCCGTTCAGAAGAAACTTTTGGCATTCGCTTACAGTTCGGATGCCAGCCTATTTGACCCGTTAGATATAAATACATGAAAACAGAAACCCAAAAAACCCTTTTATAAAAATTTAGCTTTAAATTGTCACCTCAGCCGTTTTTTCTCAGTATCAAAGATAAGACTATCCATTAAAGAGAGCCAGAGCCTGTTAAGATCAGACGGACCAAAATTTTCCACTTCCCGTAACACATTAACACCATTGTATCTAATATAGTATTTACAATCTTTGAGTTATAACTTAGAAGAAATAAACATTACCGCACAAAATATACATGACGTTAATTACGAAACATACCTGCATAGTGAGTTCAGAGAATTTGCTTGTTTCCTCCGACACTATCTTCTTATCCCATTTCTGATTCAAAACTTCAACCCAACCTTCATCTGGCACCATTTCATTACCATATGTTATCTCGGTTCCAACTGACATAATAGTTATGTCAGGAGTTAACATCGGCTTTTCCTTCCTTAACTGCTTGTACAATGTAGGTGATCTTCCCGTTGAGAACACTAGCAGTGAATCATGACGGTATTTAGTCTCCCATAACGCGTTAAACCTTAGTATAGAAAGATTCTCAGGATCATGATGATCAACCTGTAATTGGTATATAAATGTAGGGTCGGTTAGTTGCAATAACTCATGGATTAATTTGGTTGTCTAGTATATAAGTATGACTTTAGGACCTACCATTGTGTGATCAAGATCTGAAACGATCATGAGACGTGGTGAACTAGCAAGGCGATACATTATTGTATTTATCACTAATCCCTGTAAACCATGTGAGTCGCCAATATCATCAGACTGAAAATAGAAATATAAATAAAACATCATACCGAATACTTATTGTCCGAAAGAGTTAAGTCTGGCAAAATGTTAGCTTTTATCATTTTTACAAGAACCATGGTTTGAAAACTCAGTAAAACATCAATAACGTGCAATAACATAGCATCAATTTCGTATTCACTAGATGCGTTAGTTACCGATAGCGAATGTGATTGTGTCTAAAATTGCTTTACTTGCTTATTGCGTTTTGATAAAGCAAATAAGCAGTTGTGAAGTTGCTCATTCAAAATGCTTATCTGATTATAATCAAAATACCAATAAAATCAGTTAAATAAGTAGAATTTCTAAACAGTCAAATGACTGCGTATCTGATGATTGCATTTCAGTAACGCGAACGAAAGCCAGTTGATTCCAAACACTATCTTTGCCATTGCATTTCAAATAGCTTTTGCTTATTTCAACAACAACAAAAAAATGCAGTTTTTATAGCAGTCCCAAAGACCCAAACATGTCTTAAGATAAGCAATTTGACATAAGCAATTCCCAAAGTGATTACTAATTCTACTCCTATCAAATAATAACGAGATAAACAGCTTTAATAAGCAATCCCAAACACCACGTTATTGACGGTTATTACAACAACACCTAAACATCAAACAGTTTGTTCATTTTCAGAAATAGTAATTCATTTGGGGCCAAACATAAATCAATAAAATGAGAATGCAAATTGCATGTTTAATAAAAAGAGATATAACAAACGCATGGAAACATAAAATAGTGAAATTGCTGACCTTTAAATCTTTCTGAAATTGCTGACCTTACAAACCACCGCCCCAACCAAGGGTGTTAATATCCCCATTTCATATTTGTTGCAAGGGTTTCTATCTTGTGCGCTAAGCGTAAAAGTTAAACACACTAAAAGTACAACGAAAATACACTAGTACTCACGTAAAAGTACATGTATCTGTTCTTTTATGTAGATCCCTATTTACTTTTTGGTTAGTACTAATGTACTTTTAGTGTGCTTAACTTGTGCCTTAGGGCAAAAGTTAGAAAAACCTTTGTTGCAACTCTTTTTTCCTAGGATTTATACTACATATTAACCGGTTTAAGATTGGTTTCACCCGGTTCATGGTGATTCGGGCCGGTTCTTCGGGCCGGTCCAGATCCGTTACTCATTTTTTCATTCTCTTTCTTCATGTATCATCAGAGATTCATTTGGGCTCCGATAAAAATATATATATGTCATCGATATTTGTTCGAAATTTTACGTTTTTGCTCTGTTTTCAATTTTCACACATACAAAGTAAAATAATGACTTTTCGAACGAGTATTTTACTTTGTAGCTATGAAGAATTGAAACGGAGCAAACATGTGAAATTTTGAACAAGTATCGATCACATATATATTTTTATCAAAGTTCAAATGACTCCCCGATGATACCAGAAGAAAAAGCACGAAAAAACAAGTCCAATAACGTGCCTGGTTCACAATGAACCCGCAGGCCTAAACTTAAACAAGTTAACATACTATAAATCCGACGAAAAAAGGGTTAAAACAAATATGAAATGGGATGTTAACGCTGCTGGACACCTAGTCTAGTGGTTTGGGCGGTGTTTTTTTAAGCAAGAAACTTGAGCTCGATCCTTGCTTGCCCATTTTTAATTTATTTCAAAAAATTAATAAAAAAATGTGCCGTTAGTCCTGAAAACAACGATGCAAATATTTTCTCTCGCGTTAGAAGATAACGAAGAATCATCGTTAGTCCTCATTGATGTATAGTTGAATTAATTTGCACCGTTAGTCTTTATTGATGTATGGTAACTGACTTTACTAACGAATGGGTGTATGGTGGCTAACTTTACCAACGGAAGGATATTTGTGTGCAAAAAAAAAAAAAAAAAAAAAAAAGGGATGTATTTTGCGACAATGGGCAAACCACATAAATGTATTTGGACATTACTTAAAGAAAAATCTTAAGACTAGTAATGGTCATTGGTGACCAAATGCCCTTATCATCTTAACGTTAACTCAGCTTCTCTCTCTATGACCAAATACATGACCACATGTCAGTAAGAAGGTGACCAGGGTCATC
The DNA here is from genome assembly GCA_019973895.1 of Chrysanthemum seticuspe. NCBI lineage: Eukaryota > Viridiplantae > Streptophyta > Magnoliopsida > Asterales > Asteraceae > Chrysanthemum > Chrysanthemum seticuspe. Next base: position 252,870,291 of record BPTQ01000001.1, on the reverse strand, counting down.
ACAAAAAACATACCCCACAAAAATAAATAAAAAACACCCACACACACAAAAAGATTCGCACCATTCGATCGCCTACCCAACCAAATCTTCAATCTTTTTCTAGGTAGACGCGTTCGTCATAGATGAGGTAATGGGGGACGCGTTTTGGGTGGTGACCGATCACAAGGTCGATCACCCATTACGACTAGTCTTAGGCTAGAGGGAATGTTCACCAAATCCACTGTCTCTGTATTAGCCCACGCCACTATTTAGCAAACTATCAAACCCACCACCAAAATAATATAATGATCATCATCAAAAAAAATTTGTAACAAATTTAATTAAAAACTAAATTAAACTTTCGTTCTTAATTAAAAACATCACACTTAAAAAAAACTTAAATTATGGTCAAGGGGAAAGGTGTTCGACCAACACGAAGGTTTTGATGTGCATCTGACGTATTGATTTGTCAGATAACTTTTAACGTTTGTTCGCGAGTTCTTATGAAGTCGTTCTCACTATGTTCTTCCTCCAGATGTCAGTTAGGAGGTATTCATTTCCTTTGTGTTTTCAAATCATATTGCCTGTGTCTATAGCTTTACCATACAACACGAATAATTTTTCTTAAAACTCAAAAAACTTGAAAAACTTAAAAATGAGTAATCTTGTTAGACTAAGTTACCCATACTTACAAAAGGCAACATAATCTATTAAATACTTAATTACAATTTAAACCACTAATTTTCTTTACCTTCACTTACTCCACGCATATATATACATAAAAAAAAAGAAACACACAAATTGATGCTACCAAATAACCCGTAAATATTGCATCAAGGGTTACACCAGAACCACAAGTTCACAAGTATAATTATTTGTCGCTATACACTGCCGTTTTGTGCAAGTATTCGTCTAGTGTAATATGAAGCATGTATACATCATAATTTTATTTTATCAATAGACATCGCTCATACAGGATTGGCTAGTATAGCCCATATTCTTTATTTTATTCATATACAATTTTTTTAAAAGTTCCGATTCTTAAATTTTAAGGTTTATAAAAATCATTCCGTAATAAACTTCAGTTACGATTTGTACGAAACCAAAATACTAGAACCGGAAATAAAAAGGGCAGACAATGGTATAAGAGTTGTGTTGTATGTGAGGAAATGGTAATCTCGGAATATCAAAAAAATAATCATTAGTTTTAACTAGGGGTGAGCATGGGCCGAAACCGACCCGACCCGTCCCAGCCCGAAACCGGCTTTAGGGGAAAACCTTGCCGGAATACCGAACCTAAATTAGTAAGGTATACTCGGTTCGGTTTTGGTTCAGTCGGTTTTGGCGGTTTTGCTTGTTTTTTCTCGTTTTTTGGCCCGAACCGTCCCGACCCGATACCGACAATGACAAAAACCTAGAACCGACAACCGACCCAAAGGGTGTTGGTTCGGTATTGGGACACTCGGGATTCGGTCAGTTTTGCTCGGTTGTCAGGAGTCGGTCGGTATTGCTCAGCCCTAGTTTTAACAATATGTCATAAAAGTAAGTCAAGTTGGATAAAAGTGTTATCTCGAGTCAAAGTTTTGCAAATTTCCAGTTAAAATGGTGCTTCTTAGTTAATCCTCGATGATCCTTTTACTTAGATTACGTGTTTTGACCCTTTACCTTTAGTCGGTCGCGCATGTCGTGATGTCATCCCAATCATCTATACTACTATATAAAGTGTTTAGGACATTTTAAGTATAGAAGTTTTAAAAATTCTAAGATCAAAAAACATTTCTAATAAAAGTAACCCGCTAAACTTGTAACCAAAAGTACATTTAATATAACACGTGGTACAAAAAAATAATGCATAAATCTTCTAACTTGTAACATTCGTGTATATTAATGTCATAATTAATGATATCATTAAAATACTTTTAAACAAAAGTACAATTAATATAGCACTTTGTACAAAACAATAATGTAACACCCCCAATTTCGTGATACGCAGCGGAATTCAAACTGGGTGTTACTTCATGGCACAACAGTCATAACAATAAAAAAACGTACTCTAATGGAGTCATTTCAAAAGATTTATCATTCGATTTGTATAAATATCAGAGTTTACAAAAATGAGGTCCCAGATGGTTCCAAGTTTACAAAATACATTAAATTGGTTTTCGAATGATAATAAAATTTATAGCCTTCTTGATCTAGTCCTTGCTCTTCCGTGTCAGCTTCCGACATTATGGACCTGAAATACATGCTTAAAACTGTCAACACAAAGGTTGAGTGAATTCATAGAGTTTAGGAAATCAGTTGAACACATAATGTTTGTAGTGTGAGCTATAGACTCACACCAATGGTTTGAAAACCAAAACAGTTATTATTAGACTAAGCATCATGCAATCAAGGCGTTAACGTGTTCCAAAATTAATTGGAGAAAATGTCGGTGCGTGCCCTATCTGGTAAAATTGCCGTTTTTACCAATGTTACTCAAATATAGTGCGTTTGTTTGCCTTTAATGGGGCCAACACAAACGGGATTCGTCAATCCCAATAGATCTATTCACAGTATTCGCGCCCACTCTCACATAGTGATTAATGATTCATGATTAAGGGACTTAAGTTTGGCAAATGCGGTAACTTAGTGCTAATAACAATCAGATAAGTATATAGTTTGAAAGCAATGTGTTCGGTTTAAAATAAAGCATGTATCTCCCCCAAAGAGTTTGTAAAACAATTAAGTAATAGAAAGTGGGGCTATGAACTCACCTCAGAGTAAATGATATCAAATGTATAATGAGAATGATGGATATGCCGTGAGAACTTCTACGAGCAACCTAGAATAAGATGTTGCGACTTAGGTTTGGAATAATGTTTAAGAAAACATAAACCATCCTATATACGTCTCTATGTTGATCATGATGTAGTACATGGTTTTTGTGTATGTCATTTATAGAAATGGTCTAGTTGTGAAAACGTATTTAGTTTATATACATCGTACTACCGTTCGGGCCATCATAATTCAGAGGTCATGTAGTAAACGTTCGAGGAGCTAGGACACTTTAAATCGTAAATCCAGCAACTCGTCGATACGTTTTACCCAAATGAAACCCCTCACATGAAGCTCCCTAGTTTTGTAGCACTTATTAGATACAACATATGTTTTGAGTGAAGATTGTTATAACATCAAGTTTATCATGTTTTTAATAAGTATCTAGTTTTTACAAGTTCTCGTCGTTTTCATAAATATGATCACCTTAGTTAACGGTCTTGGGTAAACAAGCCTTAAGGCTTTAGCCATGGCCTTGCCGTGACTTTGGTCTTGACTACCATGGTCTTGAGACTTACCTTTGACCTTAGCCGTAGCCGTGGTCTTGGCTTATGGCCATTAGGCCTCTAGGTTTGCTTTTAGTTGTGACAAAAGTATAGTTATGAGACTAAATATAGGGCAGTTTCTGTTTTTGAAAATTAATGGCCTGTAGCGTTTTCAAGGTCCGAGCTTCTTTACTATCGAAGGAAAACGTCGTTCCGGACAACTTTCGTGTTTTAACTTTTTGATGATTCGGACCAGAAGTACCATTTTTAAAACGGCAGAACTCAAAACAGCAAGCTATTGGCAGTTTTGGCGTTTTGGTTTTGCTAACTTCTTTTGGCTATAACTTTTGACTCGTTTGTCCGTTTCGGGTGATTCAAATTGCTATGTTTACCTTTTTATTTTGTCTACCATATTATGTATGTTAGAAAGTCCGTATGTTACTGATTTTAATGGTCTCACATGTGTAGAATATGACTAGTTTACTAGTTTGTTACTTTTATGACAATATGTGAATTAAAACAAGTGATTGAGTATATGTACATCATGAATCAACATGGTAACTATATATATAGCATGAAATAGTTAAGATTATGAATAATAAAGATGAGATGATGGTGGCGATAAGTTACTTACAACTTTTGGTTTTCAATAAGAAAGGAGTAACTTAGTAAAGATAGGACTTTGATTGATCGCGTAAGACTTCGGATTGAGCTAGCTTTCCACACCTTGGCACCCTTGCAAACTTGAAGAGTTGGTGATGAAGTACTAAGTGACTTGAGTGGATTTAAACTCAAGAAGATCACTTAAACTTGCTAGAGATTTGATGTAGTAGCTTGATCTTTGGAACTTCCTTGCATAAACTTGGAGTTTATAGATCAAATGATGGAAGATGTGAACGATTTATGATATGAACGACCAAGAACATATTGTAAAGATGTTTAGGATGTATTTTACTTCCTATTTATAGGAGAGTAAGTTTGGTTAACCATATATTGGGTTAAATATTAACCATGGTTAGGTTAGGACACTTGTAATGATCTAAATGAACCTTGGTTAGGATTAAGCCACCAATATGATGAATCCCCCCCCCTTAGGTCGGTCTCAATATGCCTAGGTGGCTTAGATGATAAGTTTTGATAATATCTTGAGTTTAGAGTAAGTTTTGGTTCCATTAAATGGCAACCGTAAGTCGTTAAGCCATAAAACGTAAAATCGGGTATCGAAAAAATACAAAACTTGCAGGAATGATGAAACTCATCATTATACTCCATCTAAAAATATAAAATGGGTGATAAGTCTCATTTGGTGCAAAAACGCTGCTTAAAGCTGGAAATATGGGTCAAAAACGCGTAATTCGCAGTTTATCGGAAAAGTACGAAATACTAGGGAAACGACCGTGAATTTATTTAGAGTAGACTAAAATTAGTCTAAAAGTGATATGAGATGTCAAAATGTGGTTTTCTTCATACGCGGGATAACTTAACAATTATTTGTGAAGTTTAAACGTTACGCGATTTATGCAAAAATGTAGAACGTACAAGGTTAATTCCTTTATGGTCAAAGGAGGAGGGAAATATGTTTGACTTTTCCAAAAATGTAAAAGTTTCAAAAACATATTAGAAACACAGTGCAGGAATCGTTAAGTCTGGATGTAAGTAGAATTGTTTAAAACGTAAGTTTAGTTTTGTTTTGCGCTGGGCTTATTTGGTAACATAAAAATAATAAATCTTAAAAATTCTCAAATTAATCATGAGTGATCTAAAAATTTATCTGATGTGAGGAAAATTATCAGAGACGGTTTTTGTTATGCGCGGGATGTTAAAATGGTGTTCCGACCAAAATGAAGCTTTAAAACGATGTTTTCTTAATAACTTTTGCGAAAATAATCTAACGATGGTCAAACTCTCAGGTTATTACTAAAATAATTTATCTTACAAGAATGTGGATTAAAAATTTTACGGGATGAATAGTGAAAGTGAATAGTAAAAGTGAATAGTAATTTTTCAAAAATATGAAAAGTAACTCGAAAAATGCGGGTTGTTACAGTCTCACCACCTTAATGGGAATTCCGTCCCGGAATTCAATGTGTGTTATCCGATGTCGAAATGTCTAGAAAAATGACGGTGTATACGCCAAATTCTAATTTTTGTGTTCTCAAGTTTCTAGTCATAGAATGTATTATGTACCATGTGGCTTAAGTTGATAACCTAAAGGGTTTTGTTAAAATCTTATTGAGTCCAATATGCCTAAAGTTTGGCTTTTCCTGATTCTCAAAACGAATCATATCTTATTGTATCGAGGCTATCAATAAAACCTTAATTTCTAACATGGAGTTTTTGGTGATAGTGTATGTCATGGAGCCTAATTTGTATTTGTATGGTTTCCTTAGTTGTTTCGTGATCTCGGAACACCTTAGCCCATCAATTGGTTAACTAATACTTTCGTCTATATAGTGCCTCAAAATGGAATAGTTTTGTTGTTATTAGGGTAACTGTTGTTAATCAAAGGTGTAAGATATTGTTGATGTGAAATAGTTTACAATGATGTGATAATTGTTGTAGGAAAGTCTTGCTAGTGGCAAGTGGTTATCCAAACCATTTCCAAAGTTGATCCTGTCTTAGGTGGTTTCGAGATGAAGGCTATATCGTATAGTGTTTATGTCTACTAGTGTTTCAAAGAAACGTGATACTGTGAAGCTTTACACACTGAATTTCAATGGGGTTCAGATAATGATGTGATATGTTGACGATTAGAAGAGTGTAGCGTATGTTTACCATTATTCTTAGGTAGAGATGTCAAGTTTGGTTTAAAATCAAAATTGAATGACGGAATTGTAACACCCCCAAAAATGGTTTGCAGCGGAAGAAAAAATTTTTGGGATGCTACACAGTTGGATTGTAACACAAGTGAAAAATAATAGCTTCTTCATATAAAATTTCATTTACTGTAGTAAAACAAAGTTTACAAAATTTAATGGTTGCGGAAAAATGGCCCATTTACAGAATGTGGTCCCCATATGTAAATCAGAGTCATCTATGACCATGCCATGCCAATGCCCAAGCGCCTCTAGAGTTAGCTATCGCCTTTTCATCCTGAAAATACATGCTAAAAAGTCAACACAATGGTTGAGTGAATTCATAGGTTTAGTAAATAAGCAGTTGATCACAAGATTTTCAAGTTGAAGATAAGCCATGGGCTACGTTGTTATACTCCCATAAAAGATAATTGATATTATTGCACTAAGCTCATGACACCAAACTAACTGCATACACCTAAATACTGGTGTAAGTAAATAAAATTGCCCCTCTGAGATGTAATAGCCAATTACATGGAGATACCAAATATAGTGCGCCCCGGTTATTTCCGATAACCGAGTCGGGGTCGTCAGTTCCCATAGTACTATCCACGATATGTGCGTTCACTCGCAAGTGATTAATGGTTCATGATGTAGGGGACTTTTGGCAAACAACTTAGGCAGAGTCATAATATCAAGTGAACAGCAAACAGTTTTCAAGCAATTGTGATCATAAAAGCAGTAGTAGCATGTATTCTCCCCCAAGGAGTTTATAAAACAGTTAATAGAGTAAAAGTGGGGCTATGAACTCACCTTGGTTTGCAGAAATGTAAGACATCACAATTAACATCAAGTAATAAACGTGCACGGCTCCGACACGCAACCTAGATAAGTATGGTGTTGTTTTTAGTCTAAGTCTTGTATTCAATAACAACGTTTGTAAGTTTACAAGTATTTATGTTTTTGAATTGCTTGAAGTTCAAAAGCAAAAGTATTTGGATCTTTAAAATGCTTGGAGTTAAGGACAAATATCTTAAATATTTGTTTTATAACACTTTATGTAAAGTTTCATGAGTTATTTTGATTGTCGTTAAGGATCGAAAATATAGTTGCGAAAATAATTCGCACGTCTTGGCTCTTGGAAAAAGTGAAGGAATATGTATACGAAACTTTCGTATAATACTTGACTCGTATAGTGACTCAATTATACTCACGCCAAATAAAAAAATATATGATCGACACAGTCGAGAAAAGTATTGACGAGTACTTGAGTAGAGAAGGAATGACAAGAGAAGTCAAGGATATCGCGAAAAAGACAAAAGTCGGTAAAGGAAGTCAATTAGTACGTTTCGGCATTTACCCTATGTTCCCAAATAATTTGTATAAAACATACATGTTTTATAGATAAAGGTAAGTTTGGATTTGCAATTTGAACAATGAAGTTTTACTACATAAAAGTAGTACGTGATTGAAATTTGGTCAAGTTTTATAACAATAAAAAGGGATTTTTGCTTTAAAATATAAGTTAGAACGTTTTTATAAATTTCGGCATGACGCGTCCATTTATATAACGTGCCCAAGTCATCGTGACTTTATAAAACTCATGTTGCAAAACAATATTTCTCGACAAGTTTATAATTGACAATTCGTTATTAGTTGAATAAGTGTTTATTGCATATTTTAGGTTTGTTACGAGTCTAATATATTAAATTCTTTACGAGTCTAATATATTGTATCGTCTCAAGTCCAAAATGTCCAATAAATGCTCATACAACTACAAACGTTTGTCCAAAATAATCCAAATCCAATTTTAATAATTTTCGTTCAATAACGTCCAAATCCAAGCATAGGCTTTAACAAGTATTTTCAAGTCCAAAATATTTAATCCGTTAAGTAATTGTTTTGGTCCAATTATCCACATCAAAATCATATCCCATATCAATACCGAGTAGTGATCCAATAAGTATCCGAAACGTCATTGACTAAAACAGAGATAATAAGTCACGTTAATAAACGTTAAATGGAATGATCAACGTCAAAATAAATATAATTAAATAATCCAACACTTAAGTTTTAATTTCCAAAACCATATATATCGATACTAACATATACGACCAATTCGAGGCGACCTAAACCTCGTCAATGACTAAAAATATTTCGCTTAAGCCTAAAGTATATTCCAAGTCCCCACGACACTTCGTGTGTCGTGGTACACATAACGACACTCACCAAAAGTGCCGTTTACCAAATATTTTCTCAATTAACAAACGTGGTCAGCTCTAATATTCCTGCTTCAATAATATTTATTCAAAATTTTTCTTACAAGACCTCGACCTCGGCTAAACGCCTCGGTCTACCAATCTTGTAGCCGCGACTCTCCATGAGTTACGACTCACACCAATAGGTTTAATAAATACATGACCAACAATTTATCACCATTACCAATCCAAACACGCCCTTTGGGCTTAAAAGAAATTAAACAGATCCACACGGACCCTCTAAGGCTGTCGTGATGGAGGAGGGGTCGAGACAGACCAAACATCACCATGCCGTGACTCCCTTGAGTCACGGCTCAACCCATATGTAAATCGGTTTACATAGAAGCTTAAAAAAAATCAGAATCCGGAATTAACAACCACACGGACAACCATATGCTCAGAAAATAATTAATAACACGGAATAAACATGGAACGGGTCCGAGTCAACTCAACTCGTGAGTTGACTCAGGCGAGTCACACGACTCGGAGTGAGTCACACGACTCGGAGCGAGTCAAAACGATTCAAGAGCCAAGATTTAAAGATCCATGAGTTTTAGTTTATAAAACATAAATTTTATTAGTTTTTATAATGAAAATCGTTTAGTTTATTAGAACCCGATTAGGGTTTAGATTAAAATGAAGAATAAAGAGAAAAGTGGCGCGTGGGCCTTACCAAACGGAAAGGAGTGGTGGGAGGTGGCGAAAACTCACGGCGGTGAGTGGTGGTGAGTAGCGGTGGTACCTCAAACGAACCCAAACACGCTCCTTTTGAACCCAAACTCTCCAGAATTCATACCCGTGTCTTGATCTATGCACCGGTAACAAAAGTTAGGGTGGCCGGAATTTGGCCGGAACCGGCGACGGCGCCGGAATATCTTCCGGTGGGTGGTGATATATCAAAATGAGGAAGAACCCTAATTTGGGTCTTTTATATCCCTTGAGGGACTAAACGTGGACAAATGAAAGTGCAAGGGCGGCTGTGTAAATTAACCAGGGGCTGTTTTGAAACTTTTAATAATCTTTTAAAAATAACCCTTGTGGGCCCCATTTGTCGTAGCAAACGACCGTTTAAAAATACGGGACTTGCGCCATTGCGTCCGAAATAATTTTTCTAATAAAAATGAGTATTCATATGTGTAGTTTTCTCGAATTTAAATTAATTAATAAATCAAATAAATTTAAGAGTTTAAAGGCGCGCAGGCTCATTTACTTCGTAGTTTTCGCGTTTCACGAGATATTCTCTCGTTTTTAAACTCAATTAGGATTGGGAAAATTCGAAAGTGATGCCTTGAAAATAATAAATATAATTTATTATTAAAATCCGTCTGAGAAGTTCCGGTTTGTTGTTTGAATGGAAATAATTCCATAACGAGAAATGTATATACGTAATACGTATAAAACGAGTTAGATTGTGTATCGTTGCATAAAATGCGACACAGTGAGAGTAGAAAAGAGTTGGAAGTTAAAACATGAACTTCCTCGAAGTTTCGGTATTTTATTTACGTTTTACAACGTGAATTGGAATATTTCAGTTACACGTTGGAAACGGTTAACGTGCAAAATATGTTTTCGGGTGTGTTTTTATAAGAGTGATATAAAAACATTAATATGAACTCGAACATGAGTTTATTTAATTATTTTCATAACTAATTGAGTGTCGGTTTTTATGTTTTACGAGAAAATCTATCGTTTTTTTGATTCAAATAAGCTCGGAAAAATCCAGAAGTAAAACTTAGGAAATAATACTATCATTTATTGTTAAAAATTTGTTTGAAATTTTACGGGGTGTTATAGGAATGATATCCTTGAAATCTAATCAGGCTAGTACTTCTAAGGAATGACGAGAAGATTTGATGACTATCCCAAGATAGTAGTTAGGATTATTTCATAAATGAAAACTTTCAAGAATGAAATTAGGTAGTATAAATAAGATGTTAAGATTTTGCTGAGTGGTAAGACACTATTGTGTCTCTAGATCTTTTTAATGAATTGTGGTGGTTTATCGAGTTTAGGTAGGAAATTAACCTGAATATAACCCTTGTATAACTGTTCTGAGTGTTTGAAAAATTTATGTCGAACATAGTTAATCAGACCACGTTCCACTATCTCAAGGTTAAATATAGGTGATTAGGCTATATTTAGCCGAGGTTCGATAAATTTTCCAAATACCTAAATTAGGTATACTTGTGATATGTTCATAGCTTTTGAGAAATTGTCTACTAAGCAAAGGCGACATCAAACCATTCAGTTGCAAGTCCTGGCCATAAAAGACTTGTAACCTATGTTTTCACATTCCATTGCATAGAAGATAGTATGGGTAGATACGTGTGGAAAGGAAATTTTAAGTAATTCTAAAATAAGCCATACTTGGCTAGAATCACGGACCTTTAACAATGAAGGTTTCAGAAGAGAATTTTGATGAATGTAGAGAACGTTGCTGAACTTCAGCTTTTGTAGATGATGAGTCACTTTGTCCTTTAGAAATCCTATTTCTTGTATTTCCATTAGGGAAATTCATAGACTGTGACGGGTTTCATGTAAAACAATATCATATAATGTTTATAAGATAATTTTTTTAGAGACTATTGTATAACTTACAATATCTGAGGAGTAGTTGAGACCATTGTGCAACTCACAATGTCTAAGAAATGATGGAGAGATCATTGTGTAACCCACAATGTCTTGAGAAATGATAGAGAGATCATTGTGTAACCTAGAATGTCTTGAGAAATGATAGGGAGATCATTGTATAACCCACAATGTCTTGAGAAATAAATGAGACCACTGTAGGATTTACAGTGTCTGAGAATGTAATAGAGACCACTGTAGGATTTAGAGTGTCTGAGAATGTAATAGAGACCACTGTAGGATTTACAGTGTCTGAGAAAAATGAATGAGACCATTGTATCTCACAATGTCTGGGAAGTAGGAAAGACCATTGTAGTCAGCTACAATGTCTTGGATAAAGTTTCGTAATCCTAAAATGCACGAGTAGATACATGATTGGGAGATTAGAAAAATATGATTGTGCCGTAATGCCTTAGAATAGGCATACGGAGATATGTTGAGTACTTTGTTTATGATTGAAATTATGTCAAGTGTATATATCAATATACTAGTATGTTTGTATAGCTTAAAGAGCCTAAAAGTCACATAATCGTCTGGAGGATGGAAGGCACGGAGAACGGAAGGTTATAAAATATTTTTGTTTGTAAAAGTAGTTATAGTTTAAGTCTCAATTAGACCCGTTTCTCTATAACTGTGGCTCTGATACCAATCTGTAACACCCCCAATTTCGTGATACGCAGCGGAATTTAAACTGGGTGTTACTTCATGGCACAACAGTCATAACAATAAAAAACGTACTCTAATAGAGTCATTTCAAAAGATTTATCATTCGATTTGTATAAATATCAGAGTTTACAAAAATGAGGTCCCAGATGGTTCAAAGTTTACAAAATACATTAAATTGGTTTTCGAATGATAATAAAATTTATAGCCTTCTTGATCTAGTCCTTGCTCTTCCGTGTCAGCTTCCGACATTATGGACCTGAAATACGTGCTTAAAACTGTCAACACAAAGGTTGAGTGAATTCATAGAGTTTAGGAAATTAGTTGAACACATAATGTTTGTAGTGTGAGCTATAGACTCACACAAATGGTTTGAAAACCAAAACAGTTATTATTAGACTAAACATCATGCAATCAAGGCGTTAACGTGTTCCAAAATTAATTGGAGAAAATGTCGGTGCGTGCCCTATCTGGTAAAATTGCCGTTTTTACCAATGTTACTCAAATATAGTGCGTTTGTTTGCCTTTAATGGGGCCAACACAAACGGGATTCGTCAATCCCAATAGATCTATTCACAATATTCGCGCCCACTCTCACATAGTGATTAATGATTCATGATTAAGGGACTTAAGTTTGGCAAATGCGGTAACTTAGTGCTAATAACAATCAGATAAGTATATAGTTTGAAAGCAATGTGTTCGGTTTAAAATAAAGCATGTATCTCCCCCAAAGAGTTTGTAAAACAATTAAGTAATAGAAAGTGGGGCTATGAACTCACCTCAGAGTAAATGATATCAAATGTATAATGAGAATGATGGATATGCCGTGAGAACTTCTACGAGCAACCTAGAATAAGATGTTGCGACTTAGGTTTGGAATAATGTTTAAGAAAACATAAACCATCCTATATACGTCTCTATGTTGATCATGATGTAGTACATGGTTTTTGTGTATGTCATTTATAGAAATGGTCTAGTTGTGAAAACGTATTTAGTTTATATACATCGTACTACCGTTCGGGCCATCATAATTCAGAGGTCATGTAGTAAACGTTCGAGGAGCTAGGACACTTTAAATCGTAAATCCAGCAACTCGTCGATACGTTTTACCCAAATGAAACCCCTCACATGAAGCTCCCTAGTTTTGTAGCACTTATTAGATACAACATATGTTTTGAGTGAAGATTGTTATAACATCAAGTTTATCATGTTTTTAATAAGTATCTAGTTTTTACAAGTTCTCGTCGTTTTCATAAATATGATCACCTTAGTTAACGGTCTTGGGTAAACAAGCCTTAAGGCTTTAGCCATGGCCTTGCCGTGACTTTGGTCTTGACTACCATGGTCTTGAGACTTACCTTTGACCTTAGCCGTAGCCGTGGTCTTGGCTTATGGCCATTAGGCCTCTTGGTTTGCTTTTAGTTGTGACAAAAGTATAGTTATGAGACTAAATATAGGGCAGTTTCTGTTTTTGAAAATTAATGGCCTGTAGCGTTTTCAAGGTCCGAGCTTTTTTACTATTGAAGGAAAACGTCGTTCCGGACAACTTTCGTGCTTTAACTTTTTGATGATTCGGACCAGAAGTACCATTTTTAAAACGGCAGAACTTAAAACAGCAAGCTATTGGCAGTTTTGGCGTTTTGGTTTTGCTAACTTCTTTTGGCTATAACTTTTGACTCGTTTGTCCGTTTCGGGTGATTCAAATTGCTATGTTTACCTTTTTATTTTGTCTACCATATTATATATGTTAGAAAGTCCATATGTTACTGATTTTAATGGTCTCACATGTGTAGAATATGACTAGTTTACTAGTTTGTTACTTTTATGACAATATGTGAATTAAAACAAGTGATTGAGTATATGTACATCATGAATCAACATAGTAACTATATATATAGCATGAAATAGTTAAGATTATGAATAATAAAGATGAGATGATGGTGGCGATAAGTTGCTTACAACTTTTGGCTTTCAATAAGAAAGGAGTAACTTAGTAAGGATAGGAATTTGATTGATCGCGTAAGACTTCGGATTGAGCTAGCTTTCCACACCTTGGCCCCCTTGCAAACTTGAAGAGTTGGTGATGAAGTACTAAGTGACTTGAGTGGATTTAAACTCAAGAAGATCACTTAAACTTGCTAGAGATTTGATGTAGTAGCTTGATCTTTGGAACTTCCTTGCATAAACTTGGAGTTTATAGATCAAATGATGGAAGATGTGAAGGATTTATGATATGAACGACCAAGAACAGTTTGTAAAGATGTTTAGGATGTATTTTACTTCCTATTTATAGGAGGGTAAGTTTGGTTAACCATATATTGGGTTAAATATTAACCATGGTTAGGTTAGGACACTTGTAATGATCTAAATGAACCTTGGTTAGGATTAAGCCACCAATATGATGACTCCCCCCCTTAGGTCGGTCTCAATGTGCCTAGGTGGCTTAGATGATAAGTTTTGATAATATCTTGAGTTTAGAGTAAGTTTTGGTTTCGTTAAATGCCAACCGTAAGTCGTTAAGCCATAAAACGTAAAACCGGGTATCGTAAAAATACGAAACTTGCAGGAATGATGAAACTCATCATTATACTCCATCTAAAAATATAAAATGGGCGATAAGTCTCATTGGGTGCAAAAACGCTGCTTAAAGCTGGAAATATGGGTCAAAAACGCGTAATTCGCAGTTTATCGGAAAAGAACGAAATACTAGGGAAACGACCGTGAATTTATTTAGAGTAGACTAAAATTAGTCTAAAAGTGATATGAGATGTCAAAATGTGGTTTTCTTCATACGCGGGATAACTTAACAGTTATTTGTGAAGTTTAAACGTTACGCGATTTATGCAAAAATGTAGAACGTACAAGGTTAATTCCTTTATGGTCAAAGGAGGAGGGAAATATGTTTGACTTTTCCAAAAATGTAAAAGTTTCAAAAATATGTTAGAAACACAGTGCATGAATCGTTAAGTCTGGATGTAAGTAGAATTGTTTAAAACGTAAGTTTAGTTTTGTTTTGCGCTGGGCTTATTTGGTAACATAAAAATAATAAATCTTAAAAATTCTCAAATTAATCATGAGTGATCTAAAAATTTATCTGATGTGAGGAAAATTATCAGAGACGGTTTTTGTTATGCGCGGGATGTTAAAATGGTGTTCCGACCAAAATGAAGCTTTAAAACGATGTTTTCTTAATAACTTTTGCGAAAATAATCTAACGATGGTCGAACTCTCAGGTTATTACTAAAATAATTTATCTTACAAGAATGTGGATTAAAAATTTTACGGGATGAATAGTGAAAGTGAATAGTAAAAGTGAATAGTAATTTTTCAAAAATATGAAAAGTAACTCGAAAAATGCGGGTTGTTACAAATAATGCATAAATCATCTAATTTTTTTCATTAAAACACTCACTAAATGAAATTTACAAATCATTAATAATATAATTAAAATACCCCAATCACTCAAAAGTACAATTAATATATCAATTGGTACAAAAAAATAATACATAAATCATTTTATCATTTATATCTTTCAAACACCCACTAAATGAATTTTACAATTTATTAATGATATTATTAAAATACATCTTCACTCAAAAAGTACACTTAATATATCACATGGTACAAAACAGTAGCACATAAATCATCTTATCTTTTATTTATTCTTTAAAACACCCACTAAATAAAATTTACAAATCATTAGGCGGATCATAGAAACCAATCTTTTGCGTAGTCAGACTTTCTAACACCACCTTTTTTGACCACGCAACGGACCACCGTTTACCACCACAACTTAGCAATATATACACCACTAGATGGTGCTAAAACTGCTATTTTAAAACACCATGTATGTTTAAACGATATATAATATTACACGTCCTAAACGACTAGCAATATCGTTGACCATTGTTTCTGTATCGTCATTGCATCGTGGTGCAAGTCTGCCATTTTTAAAGCAATATTGTGCGGTAAAGCTTTTCCATTAAGCTATCGCCATGTGTTAAGTTAGCGCCATGAAAAACATAGAATTGCATAGGCACCCTGCTATAAAA
Organism: Chrysanthemum seticuspe; assembly: GCA_019973895.1. NCBI lineage: Eukaryota > Viridiplantae > Streptophyta > Magnoliopsida > Asterales > Asteraceae > Chrysanthemum > Chrysanthemum seticuspe. Next base: position 252,854,614 of record BPTQ01000001.1, on the reverse strand, counting down.
GCTTTTTATTATGTTACTAAATGCGTAAGTAAGAAAGCAAACTAATTTTCAATTAATAACCTCTGTAGGACATTTTTTCCCTTCTTTAAAAGCAATTCATCGAAAAAACCTTGCTATCGTCAAGAAAATATAATCACATAGGTATCCGCCGCTGCAACGCGCGGGTACCTGGCTAGCATATCTATATGGGTCATGACACTTCAAACATACCATATTGTAAGATTATAGGTTAATTAAGGGCCAAACCTAATAAGGGCTAAGAGTCCATTAGGGTTTGGATTATATATTAGCTTATTCTCTAAGCCATCTTCTATCATAAATAGACATGAAATTTGTAATCAGACAAAACACACACATTTGTTTTAAACATATCTATTGTCTAACACATGTCATGCTTTATTTAATCTTTTGTCACAATGTCGCACATTTTCTTACTCAAGTTTGAGTTTTTTGTTACTTGAGCGACCTGTCCATGCTCATTGTTACAAGTGTACTGAAATCATGATTTCATCATTTAAGATTCTTTTATTGTATTATCGTTTATTTGTAGCTTTAAGAATGAATCTTCACATACTATTTGCCTATAAGATTCTGCATTAAACTGGATTCATTCAGAGCAATTTCTACCATGTAATTCCATTTTATATCTAGAAACTTCAACATAAGCATACATATCGAATGTCGGTATGTGCACACACACGAGTGTTGTCCCAACTTTCTCTTGATCGATTATGTAAGTTGCAATGATTTGAATAAGTAAATATTGTATGTTGTGATTAACCTTGTATCGATGTTTTTACATATGTATATATAGGTTATGAACCGGTTTGATGAACCGACATACCTCTTCATTCTTTCTAACAGAAATAACTGCCAAGTTAGTTATTAACTTTGGCTTTGACATAACTAGTCCCTAGTGTTTTAAACTAAACATAATAAGCAATGAATAAAGATTATCGGGTCACATAAGCATACATATCGAATGTCGGTATGTGCACACACACCAGTACCCTTGAATTAGAAATAGTCCTAAAGAGAATTTGAACCCAAGACCTCTAGAATATAGACAAACTGGCCAGGGCTGCAAGTTCCACATCTGACTATTACATGGACATATTATGTGCAAAAGAGATTTATAGTCTGAAAAAAAAAAAAAAAAAAAACGATGCAAATATGTTATCACGAGTTCTTAATCTTTCCATCCTTCTTGATTCGTTGTCTTGGAGATTTTCCTTTTGTGTTGGCACTGGGAAGAGTGCGATGGAATTGCTGGTGTAGCGATCTTGGTTCCCTTGTTTTCACACTAAAACCCCTTATGCAAACATATCCTGAAGAATATGTAAATTATGTTACCAGAATATGAAAACTAGATATATTATAAATACGTTTCTAATATCTTTCTTAGAATCATTACCTTTCCAAAAGCAGTCTCGCACTTCCTGAGTTGACAAACCTGTGTTACATAAGAGTTGTCGTTTCATTAGCATATACTTATTTGGTAAACTATGCAATACATCAGTACTTTTTGTACCTTGAAATATGGCTGATATAGAGGTTCCACAGTACAGAGTCTTTATATCCAGATCTGATAATAACTTCCTGGGTATAACAAGTGGTTTTTCACTAGTATCATCATCGGCAAATACCTGCATCAACCGTACACAAATAATATTATACCATATACCCCTGGCTAAAAGCCTGAAAGGCTGAAACTATGCTATAGGAAAAGGAAGATACCTCGTTTATCTGAAAGTAAGTTCCATCTAGAGGAAATGATCCTCTAGTCGCTGTCCTACATGGAACCTGTTTGTATGCAACAGTTAGAAATTGCCATATGGGCAAGTCGGGTGACTTGGGTCAAAATGGGCCGTTTTCATTACGTGTCGAAACAGTCCATGTTTAGAAGAATCTTATATATAGTTAATGAGTTGGCTATATATAGTTAGCAGCAATTTTTTGTTTTACCCGTTTAAGATAAAACGCAAATCCAAAACGACCCGTTCAGTACAAACGGGTCAAAATTGCCATCAGCATAGTTTAGCTCACCAAAAGAGTTCCAAGTATAGTATCTTCATCTCGTGGATCATCATTGCATGGCTCACTTGAGCTGCATTTCTCTGTTAGCATTAACGAATGATCTCGAGTTTCTCCTAACATAAGAATATACAAAATGATATTAATCATACAATGTCACCCTTTCCGTTCAATATATAAACTCCTGTGTTTTAGATATTTAGGTCTCTTCTAGTTTTGTACATGGTATAACGCAAAAAATTTAATCTCTGAATCTGTACAAAAAATTTATACCTGGTGGCCATGTAGCAAGCAGGTAATGATGTTTATCATCTCTGTCTCTTTTGTCCAACTGCAACAAAAACCACCTTAGTATAGCAAAATATGTTTAGGGACATTTGTAAAAAATGTAACTAAACGGAAAAAGCTACTGACCACTTGCACCAGAGGATGCCAATCCGGGAGCTCATAGCTGCATATTTCCGACATTCACCACTTTTTATAATGAAATAAAGAAAAATAACTGAGGTATGAGAATTAAATTAAATACTTACACTTTGTGTTCCGTCCTCAACCGACCTGCACTTCTTACTTTACGACGATGATGAGATGTTTTTTTTGCTGATACGGTCACTATGGCTTTGGACACAGCATTCTTTTCCAATGACATATTATTCTCACCCATATGATTCCATACACCTGTAAGAAGCTCTTCGGTCTCGATCACTGCAGGATGTACCTTAGGAACGCAAAGATCTTCAATATCTTCAATGATCAAAGTAGGCTTCATTGGATCTTTGGTTCTACCAGGAGTAACTGGAGCAAATCCATTCTCAACAGCCGGGCTGCTGAAACTGCATCATCATCATCATCATTCAGTTATCAATTATAATATTATCTATGCATTTTAACAATATTAGAATACACAATAACAAATTTGGACAACGAACCTTAATAATTCACTTTTATGATGCTCGCAGTCTTTCTTCAGTGGACAAGAATTGCAACTTGGATTCCCTTTCTTGCAAAACACCTACAAAAAGTTGAAGTAAATTATACTTGACTAAGATAGGAATATAATTTACCATGTATGTTTTTTTCAATGATGTTCATAAATATAACTACTAAATACTTGTACTTTTCCAAAAGTGATCATCTGATAATGGAGCTCGTATCTGCATTGAATTTTCATTAATATCAGTTTACTTTGTGTAAAATATCTTGTACTAGAGTAAGTTAACTTGTGATGGAAATAGGAAATTACAATGAACCGGCATCAAGAGCAGAAATCCTAGGTGATAGATACTCGTAAACACGTTCAATCGTAGGGTACCTAAATGAAGCATTCAGCACAAGGTTAATCAAAATTGTCATAACAAATACTTAATGCAATTTGTTTAACTACAATGTCCAAACTCACTCTTTCAGCTGATGCAGAAGAAATCCATCAGGAAGCTTTCCAATCTGAACCCATCCCAGACGCACCATTATCCGGCTCACATGCGTGTCAACCTTGTAGAAAGATTAAAATATTGATTAAAAAAAAAGCACCTTTTCTAAAAATTTTATGTAGAGAATTGCTATTTATAACAAATAAGAAGATGTATTACAGGGAATGCTTCTTGGCGTAGAGTTAATAACCGAAGACATTCCGTGCTTTTTACGCCCAGTCCAAAAACCGCCATAAAGTATTCCCTGCATATATGATTAACTTATTTACAAAAACAACCCATGGGTGAAAATGTAACAAATTTGAAGAATCTTACTTTGCTTTTTCAGGTTCGGCGTTTCTTAACCACTCGATATCATAAAGGCCAGATTTCATATAATCTATCTTATCAAGGAATGTCTGCACAGATTTATAAATATCTGTTTATTATATCCATTTTATCTTGTTAGTGCATATTAGGAAGTATATACTTTTCAACTTTCGTAAAAGGGCAAAAAAAAACTACCTGGATTCGTTTTGCAAGTCTATTATGCTGGCCTCTGGCTTGGATGGCATGAGAGACATCGTCAACATGTGCACATCTTATCGCATTCCAGTCTAGAGCATGTTCAGTGCGACTGTCGTTTTTGGGATCTTCGATAGTACTTTCGTTGGGGTACTTGGCAGCCAGAGACATGAAGATGGAACTAAGTAACATTGTGTCATATGATCATGATGTGAAGACATATTAGGCATCACTAAATTATACACATATTAAGCCCAAACTCACCTCGACGTTTTGTCTGATGTGTTTTGTGCTAAGAACACGCCGACAACCGAATCTACAACAGAACCTTTCCACCCCATGAAAGGTCTATTTCCTGTTAATTACATTGTGAAAATTATTTAGTTAATCTTATAATGGTAATCTAACAGTCAATACGAATAGTATAGCAATATCATGGATACTTGTATCGCTTAAAAAGTTTAAAAACTCAAAATATCCATACAATTTAGGACGGTACGGCTAGATAATAATCATTAATTCATTTGCATACATATCGAACTCGTTTATCATCACATAATTTACCTTGAACAAGGCTTATGGATCTGATGAAAGACAATGCTCTTTCTCGAAATAACACCTGCTCGCTCTTCATCCATTCTCGTTCCTCTTTCTCAAAGCATTGCAAACCTTTATATGTATAGCATGTATATAATTACTGTTTTCTTAAATCTAACATGCAAGTTATAAATAACATGAAGGATACAAGATATAATTTCTTTATAATATTACATTTTATAATTTTGTGTTTGGTATAGACTTTAAGCACATTCATGTTCATGACATGATTATATGTTTTAAAAAGAAATAGCCATGGTTAACTTGGTAAGACCTCCAAAATTAAATAGCCACTTCATAGTGCTCTAGTAACATACTATTTTTTGCCACATTTAATAACATACACTTTTTGGGTCATTCAGGTAAAAAATCTTACATATAAACTTACATTCTATATTAATAGGTAACTAAACTTATACAATCCTTTAAGAAGCTATTAACCAATTATATACTTGTATCAAAATATTTATCGTGTTGCTTAAAATGTTTCTAACATACAACTTATATTCGATATGTCCCATTAAATTATATTCAAATCACAAACGGGTTGACACGACTAACCTGTTTAATAAACATGTTAAAGTTAGGGCTGGACTTCTCGACACAATTAAGTAAACATGTCAGATTTGAGTTGAAATATTTGAACCCGCCAACCCACTAACCAAAACCCGCCTGGAGAGACTTTGTGGATAAGAGCTCAAGAGTCCGAGAGTCTTAGCTCACTCCAGTTGGTGCCCGACTAGGCAGGAGAGTTGCCCGGAGCTATTCCTTGTGGGGTGGACAATGGCCGGTGCCAAAAGGCACCGGGGTCAGGGTGTCCCGCCAATCTACACCTTTTTGTGGACTAACCAAAACCCGCCAACCCGGACACGACCCAAATCGCCACCCCTACTACTATCTACTTAATAGCATATTCATGATTAAAATTACCAAATGACCCAAACAACATCAATATGTTTTGCTAGAAAAAGTACTTCACCAAAGTGTTTATGAACTATACATGACTAACAAATAACCATATATAAAACTGAAAACTAAATAGTACTTGTTTGCTGATCAGGTTCCTTGTGCATGCATTTTCTAAATGTTCGACCGAGGCGAAAACCACCCCTAGTGTAAACAACCACCCCTTTTACTTCAGAATCGGTCGAAGAGGACCCGAAATCCAAAGCTCTACGGCACAACGCCTTCTTTTTCTTTGACCGCAAGGAATCTTGCTTCGGAGGAGTAAATGGCGAATCCATCATCACTTTTGGCTTAAATTTACCATTGTGCTTCTTCTTCTTATCTGATACTAATACTTTTTTACTTCTTTTTGTGCTTGGTGGTTCAACTAGTTTATGTTTTTTGGATATCAGCAACCTTGGGCGTAAATCATAACGTTTTTCTGCATTTATGAACACATGCAAGCAATATAAGATTTACATGGTTAATAAACAAGAGCATATACTTAGATTTATTTGCATAAAGAAACAGCAATCACACATACCCTTGATTGAATATAATGTGAAATCAATGCAAATGGAGGCATGTTTACATTTGTTCTTTCCTATTTTGTTCACCATATTTTTTGCTCTTCACTACACACACTAAAACAAGAAGTGAAATTTAGGGATAGTGGGTTGGTAATGATATGTTCAAAGAATTTAAGTCAGTAATAATGGCTTAACTGCAAAATGTCATCTCAACAATTTTTGGCGCCACCATTTTCTCTAATTTATTGTTATGTACTTAACTTTATAGTGGAATAATAGATACCGTAATGATTTGGCTAAAATACGTAGCTGAGAGCATTAGGTGTCACGATAAGGCAAACCTTTTTGTCAGTACCACCTTAGCGCCACATCAGCATCCCACTTCTTCACAACTAACCACAACAAACCCCCCTTCACTCATAACAAATCTCAACCTCTTCATTTGAGGCCCACCACTACCAGTTTATTTTTTTTATTCAATTTTTCAAATAAACTAAATACATTTCATTCAAAATAAAAATACATTCACATTTTTTATAAAAAATATAAATAACATTTTTTATAAAAAAAAAACAAAAAACAAAAAACAGTTAAAACATATACCCACCTGCACATTTCCGGCCCAATTCAAGCCCATTTCCAACCTAAAAAAAAAAAAAAAAAAAAAAAAAATCTTCATCTTCATCTCTTTTACTGCACGCGCGCGCACACACACACAAAATATATATATATATATCGAAAAAGAAAATAAAATAAAAAACAACGGATATATGTTTTGGTTTGTGGTGGGTTTGTCAGAGCACATAGCTCGTCGTCAGAATGACGGACCAACCCACGGCGCTGGACGGCGAGGGAGGCGGTGTCATGGCGGCGGACGGCGAGCTTCCACGGTTGACGGCGAGGGCGGACGAAGAGGCGACACCGTATGCTCTAAGTGCTATGGCATGGTTGGCTATTGAGAGTACTCAAGGGGTATTTTGATTTACAATGCTTTTTATATTATTGTTGTGTTACTTAAAACCAGGCGTAATAGAGGCTTGAAGATCTAGTCTTCAAGCAATGAAGATGCGTCTTCATTGTTGCGGAACCTTCAAGCCATGCGTTTCAAAGGAAAAATGGGAGGATTCGGTTGACTGCAAAATCGAGTTATGGGAGAGTTTTGTGTAGGCCCAAGTGAGTTGTGTGGGTTATTGTGGGGTATATATGTGTATAAGTGGGGTATATTTGAGTGACGAAGTTGGTTGTCTTATTACACTAAGTTGGTAGTGAAGTTGATTGTAGAGAAAAAACCTGAGGCGACTCTGATGGACCAGTTTTGAGCATGATAACTCTCAGAATGAGCATGTTTTTAGTTGCATCATCGTTAGTTTTGTGCATCATATTCGGTTATATTTATATATTTTTGTTGCTTAATTGTGAAAAAGTGTTTATGCAAGTAAATGTAGCCAAGTACAAGAAAAGATGAAGAAAAGTGAAAGAATTGATGAAGTTATGCACATTTGGAGATTCACGAGATTGAAGCAAAGTTAGAAACCACGCAAGGACTCAGTGATTTGAAAGCACCAAGATTTCCATGTCTCTATATCAAGAAAATGTCAAGTTTTATGGAAGAAATCGGTGCCACTATCACTATATAAATCATACAACGAGCTAACACGAAGAAAAAGTCAATATTGTGTGTGCTGAAGACCTCCAGCCGATCGGTTTGCGCCCGTAACCGATTCAGCTGGAGTGAGTTGGATGAAGGGAACAGATCGGCTGCTCCTAAGACCGATCGGTTGGGCAGTCCTACATTTACAAGTTTCACATTTAATGACGGTTTTACTTCATATTAATCATTAGTGGCCGATCATTTCCAGTTATTAACTATTTGAGGAAGTTTTACTTGGAAGTTAAGAGTTCTTTAACTATATATTGGTTCCTGGCTAGTTTACTAAGGGTGACACCCTAATTTGGTAATAAGCTTTACACCAAGGCTATTACTCTCTCAATTTACTTGCCCAAAAGAGTAAGAAATCCTGTGAAGAAGTCCAGAAGAGTTTTGAGTCGAATCTCAATCATTTGTTCAAGTTTGGAGTTAGTTTCGGGTTGTATTACTCAATTGAAGTAGCGTGGTTGCTATAGTTCCAAGAATCTAGTTCTTGTACTCTAAGATAGTATATCTTGTTTCTTTTACAATGAAATACTGTTTTTATAAGTTTAATAAAAGTTATATTTGTTACTTATGTTTCGTTATGATTGATATTATGGAGTATTTTTCGGTTATACTTGTGTATATGATGTAACTATTGTATGAGTGTTTTTATCTGAATGATGCATGAGAATCTTTCTTGTTTTATGAGTTTGTTCAAATAACATATAGTCTTGCTTAATTTGTTGGTAATTACATTTAAAGGATAAAAAGGCCGAAAGGATTTTATTTTATGTTTTTATTCTTAAACATTAGTGCACGAATTAGTATGGAGCATGATGTGTGACAACCATCATGTTTGCTCATTGAAATATACTTGAAACGATTTCATCACGAGATATGGCCGAAAGGACTCGTAAGAACAAATTAGATAAGAAACGTTTTCAAACAAATGGATTTCCAAAAGAATTATCATATTGGTTAAATAGGCCGAAAGGATAAACTAATTGGGTGAATTCCTAAAATGATTTTCCATGATATAAACCATTGATTGTAAAATCATTTACTCAAGATTTGCGCATCATTACAAGTTTACACCAAACTTCAATGAAAACTCTATACATATGGGTATGGATTCTACACAAGTATAAGTTTTAATTGATTGAATTTTTGTTACTATTGAATTTTTGATAAATTGGATTGACAACCATTTTACAAATGCTTGTTATATTAAATCACATTCATCACAAATCCTTTGGGACGATCTCGACTTACCCACCTTTATTGTTACGGATGAGTATACTTGCTCGTATGTGTTAAATAGATAATCGGTAAATCGTGTTTTATAAATTTTAAAACTTGCACACGGTGTAGCACATCAGAGCATAAGTCAGTCGTCTGAACGACTTACTTCTTTTTCATAGTTTTAATATGTGTGTGAGTGTATTTTGGGGTGTGTTTATGTTTAAGTGGGGTATGTTTTGATGGTGATGTTGGTCATTCTGTTACACTATTTTAGTGGTGTTAAAAAGCTAATGTGACGTGAGTTGGCGGTGATGATCGTGGTCACCACTAAAACCAGTCTAAAATATTGGTTGTAACTTGTTTTGGGATCGAGTCAACAATGACAGTTAGTAACTGAGACTCAAACATAATTTGTTTAAGTGATAACGCCGAGTGCGGCGATGATACCCTGTTTAACTTTACATAGCTCTAACATGCATATGACCATTTTATATAAATGGATTGACGAGTTGATGTATTTAACATGTTAGAAAAAATACCAATAAATAGTCTAGTGTTAGGGCACTTGACCTCCGCACAAGAAGTCAAGGTTCAAGCCTTACAATTTGCACATTTGAGGGTGACCAGGAAAGGGTCAGAAATGATCATGTGGATACTCTGGTTAGGTCGTGCTCGTACATCTGAGTCAAAGACTCGCCCTCTCTGTTTAATCTGAATAAGGAAAACCTCATCTATTTATCTGTATGTATGTATGTATGTATGTATGTATGTATGTATGTGTATATATATATATATATATATATATATATATATATATATATATATATAGTGTGAGGTTATATAATACCTCGACATGCTACTCATCTATGACTTGTAATGAGGAAGCGGCTCAAGACACATGATAGAATGAGGCAATGGGATGTCGGCAATGACGTCGACTTAAACCTTCTTCGTTGTTCTCTATGCAAGACGAAACCTGATTCAAATGATCACCTATTTTTTGAATGTTCATATTCTTCCCAGGTTTGGTTTCGTGTTTTGCAAGTGGCTGAAATTGTCTTTGCTTCTGATAAATGGACTAATATTATGGTTTGGCTTCTGCCCATTTCCAAACGTAATAATGTGGATACAATTGTGATTCGTCTTATCTTGGCTGCGGTTGCTTATTTCATATGGCAAGAGAGGAACAATCGTGTGCATGGGAAAGGCGAAAGGAATCCCGAACATCTCTCTAAGGTTATTGTTGATATGGTAAGATTAAAACTTGCTTCCATTGGGTTCAAGAAGAAAGCCCGGGTCTATAAAATGAGAAGTACTTGGAGGATAGCTAACATTCAAATGGATGGAAGCTGATGTTTCAAAGCTATGTGTGCTAATGGTCGTAGAGTGCTAGCTATGTTTTTTTCATTTCATACGACTATTAGTTTGTTTGGTGATGGTTGTTGTGGTTTGAGTTTGTTCAAATCACATTGTCTTTTATTTTGAAGGGTGGATCATGACCACTCTTCCATGTACATGAACTCTATTCATTTTTTAATATATTCACCGGGTATAAACCCTTTACCCAAAAATAGTGTGAGGTTATTTTCAGAACCCAAAAAATTGCGAGAACTGCGAGAACCACCTTTTTACTCCTAATAATGCATAATGTACATTATATCAATGCAAGATGACATTTTTGAAAATATCTTCAACTTATTTTAGAAAAAATAAATAAATAAATGGCGATTATGGTATTTTGATTCTCCATAAATATAGCATTCCATAAGATAAGAATCAGTTGGAAACACGATTACTTCATTTTTTAAATCCAGAAAAAGAAAATAAGTCATCTTTATCATTCAAAACCCTATCTCCTTCTTTCTACGGTGGCCCCTCACCCTTTGTATTATAAAATCGACTTTAAAGATTCAAAATAGCGGTTTCGTCTAAGATCTGTGATAGCTCTCAGGTAGGTTTCGTCTAAGATATGTGGTCATGGCTTTATTTTACTCTTTTTGTTGGTGATTTGAGAGCTTGTGTTGGATCTCTGGTCATGACTTTATTATATTGAAATTCTGTAAATAAAACATGTGACAAACATTATTAATGTAAGCAATACATATCGAAACCACCTACTTATATTATTGTTTATTTGAACTCGTTGGTTGTAGATCTAATATTGGATTTTGTTAAATAGATTTGTGCTTCTTGTATTAACTTTTAAAAGGTATGTGATATACTAAAGAGCAATGATATTATTGTTTAAACTAATTCTTTAAATTTGTTGATGGCTTTTCAAATGAATCTTGTTCTTAATTTGAAAAAATTAATATATTTGTTAATGAGTCTAGAGATCTACTTTTTTTATTTAAAAAAAAATAAATTGTTTAATTTATTAAAGTGTTGTGTTTGTTTATTTTTCTCTTGTGTGTTTATAGTTGTTATTCTTTCAAGTCAAAGGATTATGTGGTGATTCATCATGACACTGGGGGTTGTGCATTTTTTTAATCCTTGTTATGTCCCTTGTATGTTTTGGATTCATAATAGATGGTAAAGTATTGGTGATTTTCTTGATGTTCTATGTGCAGACCTTCAAAGAAATTAAATTATGTTTTTTGTTATGATTATAATATTTACTTCATTTGAATGAGGTGACATGTTGGTACAATAAAATAAACCCGTTGAAAGTTTGCATATATTCTATGATTGATATAAGTAATTCAATTATGTGCATATGTATTTTTAAGGTTAGAGTGCATGTGTGTTTGATGGTAAAAAAGCAACGAAAAAAGGATTGCATATGTGTTTTATGGCGGGTAAAAAGTGAATGAAAGAGGTGTGCATATGTGTTTTAAGGTTGTAAAAAATCAAAAAAAGATGTGTCTTTTTGTTTTAACTTGTGCATATGTGTTTTAAGATTTTGTGCCATGTATTTTTTAATATGTTGTATTTCAAGGTCTGAGGATATCATTATGTGTGTGGTTGCTTGTAATATTTTACTTTGCTCTTTTTATCCTATTAACAAAATCATGACTATATTTCTTTTTTTAATTTTCAGAAGATGATTGTTGGCTTATCTCGACTGACTAAAAGGCATGTATGCACATATGCATTGTACGATATAATATGTCTTGATGGCGCACATGTGTATATTGATGAACTCAAGTGCGCAAGTACATCTATTAAAGGAAAAAAGTGTCGGATGACAAAACTTGCAAAGACGAAAATACATGTGCACGCCCTTACAAAAAATAGTTGCTTAATGGATTATGACTTTGAGGGAGCACAAGAAAACACATTTAGACTAAGATACATGTGCACACTAAGAAAATACTTGTGACGAAGTTGAATGTCGTATAACTAGAGTAACACAATTTGTAAATTTTGAAATTGCATAAATCTATTATCAAATTTTTGTTGTTTGTATTTATATTTATGTTATATTTCTTAAAGATACATGTGCAAATACCATAAACCTATGCGTAAACGAAAAATACAATTGTCATAATGTAGTTAGTAGTTAAACTTCTTTTTTACAAAACACATGTGCACATACTGCATTTTTAAATATGTCTAAAAAAACCTGAAGTTTAGGAGTTCAAATAAAAGTTAATATTCAAAAAAATCTAATTGGTTGATGCTGGTTCTCGCAGTTCTCGCATTTTATTTGGTTATGAAAATAACCCTTCCCTATTTATATATATATATATATATATATATATATATATATATAGAGAGAGAGAGAGAGAGAGAGAGTGTGTGTGTTAGGATCAAATAAGAAGATTACTTAAAATAAGAAGAACTATAACCGCAAATCCGAGATGCACCGAGCTAAATTAGATGCATCCCTAAAATCTTAAATGCATTATAACGCATCATAGTGTGTTTTCTAGCTTTTAATCAGATTCATATACGTATATTAGATGCATTTCATGATTTCTCTTGTTTTTTTTTCCTCTGCACGTGCCAAAATCATGAAAATCAATTTGCACCATCTATACATCAAATTAACTTTCGAAACTCAAGATGTTGCATCTATATGAATAGAAATGCATCTAATGCAAGTCGTTGCTTCTCAAATGCGTGGTTTTGGTCACTTCTCACCACTTCTTATTTTAGTTTACTTCTCACTGGATTCCTACTCTCTCTCTCTCTCTCTCTCTCTCTATATATATATATATATATATATATATATAGAGAGAGAGAGAGAGAGATTGGATCATTTAAAAAGTTGATCTCAAGAGAAAAGTGAGTAAAGTAATCTCAACCATTAGATCACCCCCTCTTCCCCTCCTTTTTTTCACACCAAACTACCGGGAGCTAATTGTATATTCCTTCATTCTTTAAGGAGGTTTTTTAAATTCGCACCCTACCCCCCCCCCCCCCCCCCCGATTTTTTTTCCGCCAAGAAAGAAAAAATTTTGGGCCAAAAATTTTCCCGCCAAAATTTTATTACTGTGATGCACCTTTTTTTTTGTGCATCACAATTATAAAAATTAGTTATAACTATGATGCACCAAATTTTATAACCGAGATGCACCCAACGATGGTTACCTAATATGCTTCTATAACATTGCAACAACTTAGTATACTAGGCTCTTTAAGGGGCATAGTTGTACAACCAGAGACGGAGCCATGGTAGTATCACATCTCTTTGTTATAGCATGTTTTGTCATTGGGATAACGCCAGTGCATATTAACCATCGTGAATTGATGAAAAGTAAAACAAAATGACTCTGAAACATGTTAGGATAATTGATTTCATTGTATATTAACAATGTGATTAATAAAATAAGCGTGTTGAATCAGTTGAAAATCTCTCTTTTATACACAAAGGTTGAGGGTTCTAATTCAAAAAATTTATGTAATTGTGACAACCCGAACTTTCAGGTCATTTCTCAAAACAATTCATGTTTCACTATTTCATCATTTATCGTAAACTAAGTTTACGAGTTCAAATTCGCGTAACCTTAAAGGTTTAGCTGCGAATTCATGATCATATCATCACGGACATTTCATATAGACTAGGTTTAGTCTACATTTCATTAACATCATTTCCATCATGTTAGTTCATTCATGAATTTGCATTTCACATTAAACGCGTAAATTTCATATTAAATAAACGCTATCGCGTAAGTTATTATTTTGAACATTTAATCCGATACTTCCAAAAATTATCCCGACATATTTTTATACTTACATTTAGTTTATAAAAATAATATTTTGAGTTTACCTAGTGTTTTAAATTTATTTTGTATATAAATTGTTAAATCTATGTTATTACGACGCTTTTCTTAAAAACTACACGATAATTATTATATCACTCAAATTTTACAAGAAATGTATTTTTACAATTTATATGATCTCAATATACTTTACTTTGATCCATTAAAGTTTATTTTTAGACAACACTACCCTAATTTCACAAATGTAGACAAGTTACTTATTTAACTTACATCTTTTACTTACACAATTATATATACAATAAAAGAAAAAAAATGTATTTTTGCAAATACATACCCCCTTGGCCGACCAAGGGGGATGATGCATTAATTGGTTGGTAAAATCTTTCTTACATATTTAGACTTATACTCAAACTTATTTTCACACATTTCCTTCACTATTATTCAAGTTAGTCAAGATCTTTTTCTCTTGTTTTTCCTCTCCAAGAACCGGCCACTACAAGGGAGAAGAAGAGATTCATCAAAAATTTCCATTGTCAAGTTTTAACAATCTAGTATACACTCTTGTTTAGGTTTTGAAATAAAAACCTAGGGTGTTTAGGTTTAATCCTTTGTTCTAGTCACCTCATCAAGTAAACTAGTAAGCATATCATTTTCATTTTACATCTTTCATTATCATTTCATAGTTATTTCATCATTTTTGAGCAAAACATGCAAGACTTATGGATATTTATACCATTTTTACATTGTTTTTAGAGTTATACATATATATGTCATCCTATAAATTATCCCTTGTTATATATTAGTTTTGGTGATGTCTAGGAACCCATGACACCCTAAGAAGGTGTATGGTAGGATTAGAATAGCTTCGGAGTTGTTTTGAAATGATTGGAATAGGTTTAGCACGAGAAAAACTCATTTCGACAAGTCTTAAAAAGGGTCTGTTCTTATTTTGTAAATCTGGAAAATCCGACAGTAGACATAAATTTTTGGATTAGATATTTAGAAAATATACTTTAAAACGAAACCGTGGCCGCTTGAACGGATTAAAACGGAGCTATAACGAAGAAGATATGAATTTTTCAAGTTAATGCTAAAACGGAGCTAAAACGGAGCTATGACGAAATATATATATCCTGAAAATTTCAGCATGTTAATGCTAGTTTGTACGAGTCAAAAATGAGTCTTAAGCTTTATAAATTATTTCGACTTACCAAAAATATATTAGTATACTTTGATACGAAGCTAAGGACATAAAATACGTAGAAAACGGAGTTGTAGAAGTGAAATTATACACGTTTACACAAAAGTGGCGTAACTTTATTATTTAACAAAAACTATTATATTTCTATTAGACAAGTGTTACGGTAAGCAAGTGACCACATTGAAGGTTATTTTTAACGATGATGTAGAACGTTTTATAAAGTGAAGTCTTCTAGTAAAAGTAAGTTCATCGAGCATATTTTCCAAAATGTCCAACCGTTTGTTTAGCGGAGTGGTAATGAATTAACTACGGTTGCGTAAACTTTGCCGAAATTCACATTTAAACTATATTTTGGACAAAATCACCATACTTAACCTATATTTTTCTATATGAACGAGACCTCTAGGATGAAAACTTAAATACTAAAACGTTGAGATAATGATACAAGCTTCCCAAAACCGTTGAGTTCGTTTCCTAACTCTCGACGTGCACCATTTTACGACTAGCTTTCCGAGGCCATTTTAGTCACTTTCATGAATTTTCCAACGCTATTATTTTACGACGAAAAGTTATAATTTCACAATAAATCAGTAAGAAACTATTGTAAGATGACATTTTGACGTAAATACTTGCAAAGTAATTTAAGAATGGTCAAGACGTCAAAAGAGTATTTTTTCGACGAAGAGTATTATTTTCAAAATTCACAAGTGGTATAAATAACATACGAATTGCATGCATAACATTACATCATGACTTATTACATATCATATCATTCATAATAGGTCAGTTTCGAGATTCACGCTACATTTCAGTGTATCCACTTTTGCCATTTTATCATCATAATCATTGCAACAGGTGAGTTCATAGCCCCACTTTCTATTTCTTAATTGTTTTACAAACTCTTGGGGGAGATACATGCTATATTTTTAATCGAACACAAATGCTTTGAACTGTATGCTATATCCAAATGTTTTATTGTCACTAAGTATTTGCCATGTTTGAAGTCCCTACATCATGCACCATTAGTCACTTGCGAGTGAGCGCGAATATTGTGAATAGGCCTATTGGAATTAACACTCCCGCTCTTATTGACCCAGTTAGGGGAAATCGAGCGCACTATATTTGAATCATTAAGGTAAATTGGCAAGTTTACCTATTAGGGCTGCGATGAAACGATGATTACCAATTTTTATTGGTGCGATGTTTACGCTTTGGTTGTCATGAACTTAGTGAAATAAATGTTGTTTTGTTTTCAACGATGAGTGTGAATCAATTTAACTCACACTACGAATATTGTGTTCAAACGAATTAATTAAACCTATGAATTTCACTCAACCTTTGTGTTGACTGTTTTAAGCATGTTTTATCTCAGGTAACTAAGACATATACTTCATGGCATGCATGTGGACACATCATGGAGTCGCGGTGACGACTCGTCTCACTTGGGTTTTACGCACTTTAAAACATCGTTTGAATTGTAACAAACTTACTTTCCGCACATAGTAACTTTCATTTGGGACCTATACTTTGTAACTCTGATTATTTTATTAAATCAAACGATGTATTTTCCAAACGACACTTTAGGTCGTTCAATATAACTGTGATTGTGATGCTATGACAGTCAATCCCCAGGAATTCCATTCCGCTGCAAAACAGGTAATTTGGGGGTGTGACAGTAATAAATTAATAACATATGCGATTTGATGCACCTTTTTATTTTGGTGAATCACAGTTAAAAAAAATTAGTTATAACTATGATGCACCAATTTTTATAACCGATATGCACCCAACGATGCTTACCTAATATGCTCCTACAACATTGCAATAACTTAGTGTACTATGCTCTTTAAGGGGCATTAGTTGTACAACCAGAGACGGAGCCATGGTAGTGCCACATCTCTTTGTTATAGCATGCTTTGTTATTGGGATAACGCCAATGCATATTAACCATCGTTAGTTGATGATAAGTAAAACAAAATGACCTTGAAACATGTTAGGATAATTGATTTAATTGTATATTAATCATTTGATTAATAAAATAAGCGTGTTGAATCAGTTGAAAAATCTCTCTTTTATACACAAAGTTTGAGGGTTCTAATTCAAAACTTTTTCTATAATAAGTTAATAACATATGCGATTTGATGCACCTTTTTATTTTGGTGCATCACAGTTAAAAAACTAGTTATAACTATGATGCACCAATTTTTATAACTGTGATGCAGAAAAAAAAAAGGTGCATCACAGTTATAATTTTTTGGCGGGAAAAAAATTTGCCCCAACAAAATTATTATTTTTTGCCCCGGGGGGGGGGGGATTTGTGGTGAGGGTGGGTTTCAAAACTTACCCCTGAAGTTTGAGATGTTTCAATATAATTTGTTTTCCCACTTTTCTCTCTAATTACACTTTTCTCTAAAACCGGACCCTATATATATATATATATATATATATATATATATATATATATATATATATATATATATATATATATATATATATACTAGTGTCAAAACCCGTCCGATGGACGGGTTTGACTTGTGGTTTTTATTTTTATGATTTAGTGGATCGAATATATACTAAAAAGCAATTAAAAGTTAAATGAAACGGTTAAGATCTATAATTGATGTTACCATAATCCATTAAACGGCTAAAAGCAAGTAAGTACTTTGATTTGTAGTTTTTATTTTTAGGATTTAGTAGAACAAATATATAGTTAAAAGTTATTAAAATTTAAATTAAACGGTTAAGAAGTATAATTGATGTTACCTTAATCTATAAAACGGCTAAAAGTAGGTAACTACTTTCTAAGATTTTGTTCTAAACAATATTAATCATGAACATCTTTTACATTTGATAATATTATTAACATTTATTATTAGTATTTTGTTTTTGTTAATTATGTTTATTTACTTATTGTATATAGGTGCTTCCAGCTGATTTTATCAAATTTAGATGATGTTGATGAATTTGAAATATCTGTGAATGGATTTATGGTGAGGTTTGATGTTCGTTGTGATGAGAATATGTATGTATTGTCGGGTGACAAGTGGAGTTTTGTTGTTGATACCATTTGTTTGTTAAGTGGTAATGTTTGTGTTTTACCAGGAATAGGGTAAAAAGGTTGTGGTTATATGCTTTTGATAATGATAGGTAGAATCCTTACAGAGGTGGTTTTCAAAGGGGCGGTTTCTTTAAGGAGGCTCTCACTACCATTTACTGAGTTTGAGCAGTGTTAGTGTTTTTGTTCAGAGTTCTTAAATTTTATTGTTTTAATTTGATTTCATTAATTTCGTAGTTTACATTATAATTATATTCTGGTGTGTTACGTGTTTTAATTATTTTTTTGATGATGTAGTTAGTAGTTATATAAGGTTTTATTTTCAATAAGTTTTTAAACGAAATTTTATAAACCAAGATACACGATTAAGATAGTGATGAAGGTGTTTATTTCTCATGGAGTTGCGATGCTTTTAACGGGTGGCAAAGGGTTTCTTGTTGCTAATTTAGGGTCGCTAAGGGTTTGTAGCTATTCATATTTGGTTTTTTTTTGAAGATCGAACCTGTTTTCTGAATTTCCTTCCAAAATTGTAAGTGTTTGCACTTTCCTTATTATTATTGATTAAAAAGAACTTGTATTTAGGGTTTTGTTTTTTGTATTTTGGGGCTTTTTGATTTAGCCAGTGAAATTTAATTTTTGAGCGCTTTCTGATAGCAGTCAAACTCATATTTTGTTTATTTATTTATTTATTTATTTTTTTATATATTTTTTTCATCTAGTAGTTGATTTGAAAAGTTTAATTAGAATAATTGGTGATGTTGTTGTTGTTGTTGTTGTTGATGTCATTGTTGTTGTTGATAGTATTGTGTCTGTGACCATCTTTATTTAATTTGGTGTGTCAGTTTTGTTGTATTCAGTCACACCAAATGCCTTTGCCATTGCTTCAATTGTGATACTCTTGTATGATTCCAGGAATTGAGAATAGACTACAGTCCTGATGTTTCTCATGTAAAAACAGAAGTGTGGATTCAAATAGCGGTCCAACTTAATATGCTTCTTATTCCCAGCTGTAGAACATTAAAGATTAAATTTAGGTTGATTATGTGGGCAAATCCAATACTTGAGATATTATGAATGTAAGATTTAGAGAGTCGACATCAAGTCTAACTTCACACATATTCCTTAATCTTTGTGCAAGGTTATCATCAGAGCTACGGAGGTACAACTTGGTTCTAGGCTGGAACCAATGAGTTTGAATGTGCGAGTTGTCTCAAAGCTTTATTTGCCTCAGTTCTCCATTACCAAATTCATACAATTCAGATGCAATTACATTTTCAAAATTGCTATACCATAGGTTATTAAATAAAAAAATAAATAAATAACAGATGTGTTGTCAGGAAAGACATAAGTGTAGTTCACTCCAGTTTATTGGCCAAAAAATCAATATCTTTTTTAGGAAAGGCAAGCCATCTTTCATTGACTTCGGGCCATTTTAACTTAAAAACAAATTTTGCTACATCAGTGTTGTTAATGCGATATTCAAAAGGAAGATTTTGCCACACGTCTTCAGCTAAATGAGGTAGAACTGGAGCCATTACTCACTATCGAGAGCAAATGAGTTGTAAGCACTGTTTGACAGCTTCTCCTTGTAAAACTTGAAGCACCACAGTTTCATAACCAACATATCTGATCTGTGCCGAACAGTCAAGTCTAATCACACAAACTGGCCACTTGTGAATGACCAGCCGTAACAGACTTAAAACAGTTCAGACACAAATGCAATGAAGTCCAGGAGAATATAGTGAATTCCCGGGTCGTTATGTCCCACGGAGACTCAATGGTGTGCAAACGCTTGATCAGACGATAGAATGATCACTAATGATAGTGATCGGAAAGGATTAGGATTGAATATTACACTACTGAAAAAGTTTATAAATTAAAGCGAGTTAAATACAAATTAAGAAAATTTAAAAGATAAAATATATTAAATAAACGCTATCACTATATTTAAAGTGATGAACGTTTAAAACCTAAAACGTACGTTTAAATTAAAAACTACGTAACGTACAAAATAAAACGTGAAAATAAAGGAGGAAAATACCTACGGATATGAAAAATACATTTTTACAATCCTAATGATAAAAGAAAATTATTGGAAAAATAAAATTATTTTTATAACTATTTATCTAATTATTATTAATTAAAAACTATTTATTAAGTATTTATAATGCATTAAAATATGAGAAAATACAAAATTAACCTAGAAAAATAAAATTATAACTTAGAAAAGTCTAAAATATGATAAAAATTATTTTAAAACTGAAAATATATTTTTTAGACTTTTTATATATTTATTATTAATTTAAAACTATTTAAAACTAATTAAAATGCTAGAAAATACTTTTTAAACTAAGAAAATTATGGAAAAATATTTTTTTGGCTTTTTATATTTATCTTAACTTAAGAAAAATGAAAACTTATTTTTTTGAAACTTTTCTTAATTTTTTGTATTTAAAGCTAATTAAAAAGTGCTAAAAACTAAATTAAATCAAGAAAAATAGCAAACAAGCTTGGAAAATATGAAAATTTCAGGATAAATCTAAAATAATATAAGGAAGCTAGGAAAAATAGAAAAACAAGGGCTTGTGTGCAAGATATTGAAACTGATGAGGAAATGCTTATTGAAATAAGCACTTGAATAAGCAAAGGAGACACCACAAGCTACCAACTGAAAACAGGAACTACACTATGCTAAAAATGACCAAATGCAACAATAATCAACAAGCTATAACCTCTGATTACAAGCTAGTACAGATTTGATGAAATGAGTAAATAAGCTAAAAGCAGAATCTGAGGGGCTACTTTGGACAAAGAAATAAGCACTTAAATAAGCTAGCAACTAAAAAGCAAATGCTAAAACTTAAAGAAGACCTGGTTGAGACTTAGTAACTCAAAGCACAGACCTAGACAAGCTCAAATGAGACTTGTGCAAGGTCTGCAAAATCTGCCCAAGCCCTGTGCAGTCAACAGTGCCCTGCACAGGGCACTTAGCACCATATTGATAAGCTAGTTTAGGGCTTATAAGAAATTAGCAAAAATCCACAAAAATCACTACAAGAAAATAGACCAAGGGAATATTTTAAAACAACAAGAATCACTGAAATTGGCCCAAAGATGAGTCCACTAAAAATCTTCCTAGTTGAGCTCAAAACTGAGTTTTTGCAAAATTTTGACTTTTGAAGAAACTGAAAAGTTGACTTATTTGAGTTTTGATCATGATTTTTGAACTGAAAATGATATATTGAGATGAAATTAAACTAAAGCAAGCTAGTTCTAAGGTTTCTAAACATAAAATAAGCTTTTGGCTTTCAATATTTCCAATAGTAAAGCTGCAAGGACAGATTCAAGAGAAATTGACTTTTGTGAGTTGCAAATACAATTTGATGACTCAAATGAGTTCAAATGAACAACACAAGCATGAACCAACAGGTTTCCAATCAAAAGCAGACCTCAAACCTAAACCAAGCAACAATTCCAAACACCCTTCTAAACAACTGTTGTGCAATTAACTCTAACCTAAACACTTAACCAGCTAAAACAAATGATCAAACTGAGTCCATATATTCCAAATATAGCTTAACTAACAAATTAAAATCAACCAAAACCACAAGAGCAGATTTAGCAATGAAACTGGGAATTAACTTACAAATGGTCCTTTAGCCACAATGGCTTGAAACAATGAACAAATGGACCTCTAACCTAAACAGATCAACCCATTAGCTCAAAACCAACCCAATCCATCCTGCATCAACCCATTATCCAATTCATAACCATATTGACCCAATTTGACTTTCTGTTGACCAAGAACCAAAAATGCTTGAAACTGAAATGTGAGTTTGTGAAAAGCTTTAACAAGCTTATTTGATCATGGAAAGAGATTGTTTGAAGCTTGTATGTAGAAAATAGAAACTGAAATTTTCAACAGTTATGCATAAATATGAAATTAGATAAAACCTTGAAATTACTGATTAAAACTTGATTACACTGCAAATATAACTTGAGTTTACACTTGGGAACAAAAAATTACAGTTTTGAAATTAAACTAATACATTAACAAGAAAAACGACAATAGGAAAATTTTAAACTAAAAAGCTACTACTTGTCTTGCTTCTCTTTCCTTCTCTTTATACCCAAACTCCTTGTCTCTCTCTTCTGAATAGTTCCCACCATTTTCTTGACCATTAGATTGATAAAACTGATCTTGGCCCTTGAATCTGTTTTGGCGCCAAAATTGGAGTACCAGCTGGAGAGGTTGAGTAAGGGGGGGGGGGGGAAAGATGCATTAAATGAAGTTTGGAGGTTAGTTGGAAGTGGGGGGACATAGAAAAGTGGAGGTGAGGAGGGGGGATGAATGGTGGCTTGAGTGAGCAGGGTAGCAGTTGGGATGAAGGAGGAAAAAGCGCCAAAGGGGGTGATTGTTTGACTTGTGGCTGACCAGATATTAATAATCAAGGGGGTCCAAAATTGGGGGTCCAAAAGGCTAATGACAGGGGGTCACTTGGTTTATGATAGGGTCCAATAGGTTTAAAGGGTTTTAATATGACAAGGACCTAAGGTGTAAATTCTGAAAACTCAAGGACCTAGGCTGCCAATTCAACAAAGTTGCTCCAAGGACCATAAGTGACAAGTTCCAATAATGCAAGGACCAATCTTGACATTTTCCAATTTTCCAGGGGCCATTTTTGACACTTTTCAAAGTTGAAGGACCTTTTCCGCCATTTGACAAAAGATTCATTCAAGGACTGTTTTTGACAATTTAAAATATTTCAGGGACCTTGAATGATATTTTTTCTTTATTTAGATATACTAGGGACTGATTTTGACAATTTTTGAAACTTGGGGGACTAAAACTGACATTTTTGCAAATTTGATACGTTTTTCATCTGATTTTGATATTTTTGCATTTAAAACACATAAAACACTGATTTGTGATATTTTCATCATTTTGATTCATTTTTTGAGTGTTTTCAGATGATTTTGCAGTTTATATTGTACAAAAATGATGAGTATTTAGACACTCATCAATCCCCCACACTGAGATATTGCTAGTCCCTAGCAATGATTTGAGAAAACTTGATGGATTTGAAAAACTCTTTACCAAAAGCCATCACTTCTGGAGTAGCCAAATGTTTCAGTTCAAGTAAGAACCTTGGTACACTGATAACCAAATGATTTTGAGCAAATCATAAGCTGTAAACGGATTTGATTAGTCTTTACCAGAAGCCGTACCCTTCTGGACTAGCCAACTCTTAGATAAATTATCAGAATTATCTTTGGTGAGCTGAATACCAATTATGGATTTTCCACTGCCTTTACCACAAGCCATAACCTTGCGGGCTAGCCAACTCTTCACTTTTTAGGATATGGTGAGCTGAATACCATACAATTTTGGGCAAATTGTAAGCCGTAAACGGATTTGATATATCTTTACCAAGAGCCGTTTGCTCCTGGATTAGCCAATCCTTTTGTCTTACAGACAAGGCGGACTGATAACCAAGCTGAGTAAGTGTAGAACACTTACTCCAAAAAAAAAAATTTGGCCAAAAACGGGGGAATTGAGTAGATAATATATGAAATTCGTGAGAATTCCCCCCCACACTTAGAAATGAATATTGCCCTCAATATTCAAAGTACCGGCAGTTATGCCGAAACAAAGAACGTAAAAGGGAAATACTACGGCTATTATTTAGAAAGATTTTTTTTTTTTTTTTTTTTTTTTGAGATATATATATATATATATATATATATATATATATATATATATATATATATATATATATATATATATATATATATATATATATATATATATATATATATATATATATAACATGTGGGGGCATCACCCCCACACTTAGGTGGTAGAAAGGGGTAAGAAGACAGAAATATGGGTGAAAACCCATATAGTGCGTGCTACTGTTTTTGATTTCCGAGTCGCTAGCTTGACTCGACCCCGAATTCATTGGTTCATGGGGAAGCAAAGTGGAAGAAACAATCTCAATCGGACTTTCGTTCAAGATGTTTGTATAAACATTTGAAGCACACGAAAGTTCCACACCGACGAAATATACATAGAACCGGCTCAAAAATGATAATTGAAAATGCCGGGATCAAAAATAGTGTCCTCATTCCCGAAGGAGAAAATGGAAAGAGCAACCACACCATTTGTGAAGAAT
Source organism: Chrysanthemum seticuspe (assembly GCA_019973895.1). NCBI lineage: Eukaryota > Viridiplantae > Streptophyta > Magnoliopsida > Asterales > Asteraceae > Chrysanthemum > Chrysanthemum seticuspe. The sequence goes on along the minus strand of BPTQ01000001.1, from coordinate 252,830,099 downwards.
GGAATAAATATGTGCATCACAATGCATGTCCATTCCTCATTAGAAAGAAGCAAATCACCATTTTTGACATTTTTAAGCTTAAATTTGAAGCTTTTATGGTGATTGGTAACAAAATTTCCGGGAGGGAGAGCTGGAAACGATTCTTCAATCAACAGATTTTCAAGAAAAAGGATGTCTCCCTCCGAATCAAAGTAAGTATTGTCAATTCCTGTTGGAATCGACTCATCACTAAGAAAATCATCGACCTCCTTCCAAAAGTTGTCATCTTCCTCATTTGGAGTGAGAGAAGGAATGGAAGAGTCGGAAATGGGATAAGAAATGAGTGGATGATCATTATATAGGAGATTTCTAGTTTCTCCAAGATCGGCTTCAAAATCAAAGAGATCATCGTCACTTTCTGATGAAAGTGGACTGATGTGAGTGAGTTCATCGGTGAACTCCTCAAGAAGAGGATCAGACTGCGGGAGTGATGCCTCAACATACTCGATGTCTCCATAAGATTTACAATCATCGCTAAAATCGGAGAAAGTCTCAAAATGATCATTAGAACACTCAAGAGGGGAAGAAGAATCACACATAAGATCAGAAATTCCCTGTGACTCTCTCGGGATTGGGACAAGGTCCTCAACACTAGACTTTATAAATTCGTCCGATTCCTCTTCAGGAACAGTGTCAAGATGCTCATCCCCCATGTTCAGAGAGTGAGTGGGAATATCGGGTGTGATAACAACAGACTGAGGGAGTTTAGAAGGACTAGCATACATATGTTTTATACTTTCCATTTGTTCTTCTGCTAGTAATTCCATCATAGTCTTTTCTCCCTGACTGTTCATGGAAGGAATTTCAACTGATGAACTTGATGAACCGTTATAAAATTGTAGGATATCAAGGATATCTTCATCATCATCGTCATCAGGAATGAAACGGAATTGAGAGCTAGATTTGGCCGCTTTTTCTTTTGCAATTGATTCCCTAATAGATTGTTCAAAGGCAATTTGGGAATCTAATTTAGCAGCCCGCTCTTCGGCTAACAACACTTCCATGGATTTCTCATTTGGATTATCTCGGGGATGTTTAGATTCCTTCAAATCTTTCACTAAATCCAAAAGATCAAGGAGAAGATTTTGAGGAAGTGGGTCAGGCTGGTACTGTAGAGGTTGGTCATGATACGAAGAGTCGTAATTGTTACAAGGAAATGGATTCCTTGTTTGACAATCCGAGCTAGAGTGAGGACCTCCACAATACTCACAACGGTAAAACTGATGTGGCTGTGAGTGGTATGTGTTGTAGTCATAATTGTTATCAGGAACCTGCTCATAGACAAGCGTGTTTCCTGATTGACAATTAGAACTGGAATGTGAACCACCACAGTACTCACAACAGTAAAACTGCTGAGTCTCACAGTGTGGTAGCTGATGGAATAAATCAGTCGTGTTATGGTAGGAATAGGGATCTTGGTTATAGACAGACCCGTTTCCTGATTCCACCACGCTACAACTGGGGCAATTGCCACCATTATAAGGACCACCACACCACTGACAACCAAGAGGGTGAGGATAAGACATAGAAAGAATCAAAGGTTAACAGAGGGTAAGAAATGAAGAATCAAAAAGGTAAGAAGGTAAAGAGGAATATTTTTTGTATTTTTGAAAAACATGATGATAAAAACAAAGAATGAAAATATTTTTGGTGTTGAAAACACTTTAGGAAAAGTGTTAATGAACTTTTTGGATTTTCTGATAACTTTACAAAAAACTTTTTTACAAAAGATGGTATATGTGCAAGAATGGGTCTGAAAAAGGCTAAACACACGCTAAAGCCTCCCCGGCAGCGGCGCCAAAAATTTGATCTGTGCCGAACAGTCAAGTCTAATCACACAAACTGGCCACTTGTGAATGACCAGCCGTAACAGACTTAAAACAGTTCAGACACAAATGCAATGAAGTCCAGGAGAATATAGTGAATTCCCGGGTCATTATGTCCCACGGAGACTCAATGGTGTGCAAACGCTTGATCAGACGATAGAATGATCACTAATGATAGTGATCGGAAAGGATTAGGATTGAATATTACACTACTGAAAAAGTTTATAAATTAAAGCGACTTAAATACAAATTAAGAAAATTTAAAAGATAAAATATATTAAATAAACGCTATCACTATATTTAAAGTGATGAACGTTTAAAACCTAAAACGTACGTTTAAATTAAAAACTACGTAACGTACAAAATAAAACGTGAAAATAAAGGAGGAAAATACCTACGGATATGAAAAATACATTTTTACAATCCTAATGATAAAAGAAAATTATTGGAAAAATAAAATTATTTTTATAACTATTTATCTAATTATTATTAATTAAAAACTATTTATTAAGTATTTATAATGCATTAAAATATGAGAAAATACAAAATTAACCTAGAAAAATAAAATTATAACTTAGAAAAGTCTAAAATATGATAAAACTTATTTTAAAACTGAAAATATATTTTTTAGACTTTTTATATATTTATTATTAATTTAAAACTATTTAAAACTAATTAAAATGCTAGAAAATACTTTTTAAACTAAGAAAATTATGGAAAAATATTTTTTTGGATTTTTATATTTATCTTAACTTAAGAAAAATGAAAACTTATTTTTTTGAAACTTTTCTTAATTTTTTGTATTTAAAGCTAATTAAAAAGTGCTAAAAACTAAATTAAATCAAGAAAAATAGCAAACAAGCTTGGAAAAATATGAAAATTTCAGGATAAATCTAAAATAATATAAGGAAGCTAGGAAAAATAGAAAAACAAGGGCTTGTGTGCAAGATATTGAAACTGATGAGGAAATGCTTATTGAAATAAGCACTTGAATAAGCAAAGGAGACACCACAAGCTACCAACTGAAAACAGGAACTACACTATGCTAAAAATGACCAAATGCAACAATAATCAACAAGCTATAACCTCTGATTACAAGCTAGTACAGATTTGATGAAATGAGTAAATAAGCTAAAAGCAGAATCTGAGGGGCTACTTTGGACAAAGAAATAAGCACTCAAATAAGCTAGCAACTAAAAAGCAAATGCTAAAACTTAAAGAAGACCTGGTTGAGACTTAGTAACTCAAAGCACAGACCTAGACAAGCTCAAATGAGACTTGTGCAAGGTCTGCAAAATCTGCCCAAGCCCTGTGCAGTCAACAGTGCCCTGCACAGGGCATTTAGCACCATATTGATAAGCTAGTTTAGGGCTTATAAGAAATTAGCAAAAATCCACAAAAATCACTACAAGAAAATAGACCAAGGGAATATTTTAAAACAACAAGAATCACTGAAATTGGCCCAAAGATGAGTCCACTAAAAATCTTCCTAGTTGAGCTCAAAACTGAGGTTTTGCAAAATTTTGACTTTTGAAGAAACTGAAAAGTTGACTTATTTGAGTTTTGATCATGATTTTTGAACTGAAAATGATATATTGAGATGAATTTAAACTAAAGCAAGCTAGTTCTAAGGTTTCTAAACATAAAATAAGCTTTTGGCTTTCAATATTTCCAACAGTAAAGCTGCAAGGACAGATTCAAGAGAAATTGACTTTTGTGAGTTGCAAATACAATTTGATGACTCAAATGAGTTCAAATGAACAACACAAGCATGAACCAACAGGTTTCCAATCAAAAGCAGACCTCAAACCTAAACCAATCAACAATTCCAAACACCCTTCTAAACAACTGTTGTGCAATTAACTCTAACCTAAACACTTAACCAGCTAAAACAAATGATCAAACTGAGTCCATATATTCCAAATATAGCTTAACTAACAAATTAAAATCAATCAAAACCACAAGAGCAGATTTAGCAATGAAACTAGGAATTAACTTACAAATGGTCCTTTAGCCACAATGGCTTGAAACAATGAACAAATGGACCTCTAACCTAAACAGATCAACCCATTAGCTCAAAACCAACCCAATCCATCCTGCATCAACCCATTATCCAATTCATAACCATATTGACCCAGTTTGACTTTCTGTTGACCAAGAACCAAAAATGCTTAAAACTGAAATGTGAGTTTGTGAAAAGCTTTAACAAGCTTAAACAAGCTTATTTGATCATGGAAAGAGATTGTTTGAAGCTTGTATGTAGAAAATAGAAACTGAAATTTTCAACAGTTATGCATAAATATGAAATTAGATAAAACCTTGAAATTACTGATTAAAACTTGATTACACTGCAAATATAACTTGAGTTTACACTTGGGAACAAAAAATTACAGTTTTGAAATTAAACTAATACATTAACAAGAAAAACGACAATAGGAAAATTTTAAACTAAAAAGCTACTACTTGTCTTGCTTCTCTTTCCTTCTCTTTATACCCAAACTCCTTGTCTCTCTCTTCTGAATAGTTCCCACCATTTTCTTGACCATTAGATTGATAAAACTGATCTTGGCCCTTGAATCTGTTTTGGCGCCAAAATTGGAGTACCAGCTGGAGAGGTTGAGTAAGGGGGGGGGGGGGGGAAAGATGCATTAAATGAAGTTTGGAGGTTAGTTGGAAGTGGGGGGACATAGAAAAGTGGAGGTGAGGAGGGGGGATGAATGGTGGCTTGAGTGAGCAGGGTAGCAGTTGGGATGAAGGAGGAAAAAGCGCCAAAGGGGGTGATTGTTTGACTTGTGGCTGACCAGATATTAATAATCAAGGGGGTCCAAAATTGGGGGTCCAAAAGGCTAATGACAGGGGGTCACTTGGTTTATGATAGGGTCCAATAGGTTTAAAGGGTTTTAATATGACAAGGACCTAAGGTGTAAATTCTGAAAACTCAAGGACCTAGGCTGCCAATTCAACAAAGTTGCTCCAAGGACCATAAGTGACAAGTTCCAATAATGCAAGGACCAATCTTGACATTTTCCAATTTTCCAGGGGCCATTTTTGACAATTTAAAATATTTCAGGGACCTTGAATGATATTTTTTCTTTATTTAGATATACTAGGGACTGATTTTGACAATTTTTGAAACTTGGGGGACTAAAACTGACATTTTTGCAAATTTGATACGTTTTTCATCTGATTTTGATATTTTTGCATTTAAAACACATAAAACACTGATTTGTGATATCTTCATCATTTTGATTCATTTTTTGAGTGTTTTCAGATGATTTTGCAGTTTATATTGTACAAAAATGATGAGTATTTAGACACTCATCAATATCAAAATGGTTTACTTATCTATTTATCCTATTTTGGTCTTTATAATGTTCCTAAGTCATTCCTACCTTTGCATATGAAAAGGGGTTTACTAATTGCTCCAAACTCAAGAAATTTTGAGTTTTGAAGATCAAAACATTATTATGTACCATTTATATAGATATATACATGATATGGAGTCCATACTACTTGATTAATCGCATTCATAGCAGCCTCTTTGAATCCTTCAACAGAGGCAAACCATAGTGTTGTTGCCAGTGAAGATGTCCCAAATTGCTCTTGGGAGACTCTTATTAGAGTTCTCTTCACAGGTTTTGTTAAAATCTTCACATTTAAGTACTTTCTCCTCATCGGTAGTGGTGATAGGAGTATTCATGGTAGTACTGATCCCATGGTTTTCAGTTCTATCATCTTTCATTAAATCTATATTTGTCTCTCTGTCATTTTCCATATTGTTGGTAGTGGTAACGGGAGTAGTCATACTGACCTCTTGGCTTTCAGTTCTATCATCTTTCATTAGATCCATGTTTGTCTCCCCATCAATTTCCATAATGCTAGCAGTCGTGATCGGAGTGGTAGTACTGATCCCTTGGCTATCAGTTCTATCATCTTTCGTTAGATCTATGTTTGTCTCCCCTTCATTTTCCACATTGTTAGCAGTTGTGATCGGAGTGGTAGTACTGGTCCCTTGATTTTCAGTTCTATCATCTTCTATTAAATCTATGTTTGTCTCCCCATCATTTTCCACATTCTTAGTAGTGGTGATCGGAGTGGTAGTACTGATCCCATGGCTTTCTGTTCTATCATCTTCCATTGAATGTACACGTTTCTCTCCATTATTTTCCGTTTCGTTGGTAGTGGCGATCGTAATATTCATGGTAGTACCAATGCCTAGGCTTTCAGTTCTATCATCTTCAATTAAATCTACATTTTTCTCCCCAGCATTGTCAGTATTGTTAGCAGCGATGGTAGTAGTACTGACCCGTTGGCTTTCAGTTCTATCATCCTCTATTTTATCAATATTTATCTCCCCCTGCCATTTTCCGGATTGTTAGTTGTGGTGAAAGAAGTACTCGCGTTAGCACTGATCCCTTGGCTTTCCGTTCTATCATCGTCAATTGAATCTATATTTATCTCCCCCTTCTTTTCCATATTGTGTGCAGCAATTGGTGATTTTGGCAACACTGGTTCGTCTAAACTTTCTGGTTTGATTGGTGGTGACTTGGCTGCCTCAGATTCTCCAAGATCTTTGCACGTCTGCTGATGCTTAGTCTTTACTTCACATGTATGAACCAACATGTGTCTGCGCCGGATTTCCCATCATGCTACTTTTCTTCCCATGAAAGTTTTAATTTACAGGCCTTTTGTATACCGACAGTTGACGGCGGGTATACTCGACGTTTACTAAACTTTCATCCAGCTAAAACTCCAATTGCCATAGAACTGGTATAGTAAAAAGGATTTGTAAGCACGATCTTAAAACATCATTTATAAGGCTTGACTAAGACCAAATCGTATTTTGATAAAACCTCAACATGTTTGCAACTGGTTGGAAGCGTTATATTTTAGCCATCTCTTGTGTTGAAGGAAAAACAATAAAACTGACCTTGTCAAAATTCATCATACTTCTGGAAAGACAACATGTTGAAGCAATAAAATTGTCATAATGCCCAAAATCACCAAGAAGTGTTTAACGATTAATAAGTTCGAGTTTATATAATTAAATGGAGTCCAATGAATTAGTCTATATGTACTTCGATCAGAATGTGAAGTAATTAAAAAAAAGAGAATTACCAAAAGCAACGACTGGATTTACTTTATCAATATTCTTCAATTGATCAAATAAGTATGTCAATTCGATGTTAACTTCTGCAGGAGTAGCGGAAATTGATGAATATGTATAAGGCCTTCATACATTTTTAGAAGTAAGTAGTCTCTTTATCCTATCGGTGTACACATACAAGTTACTGCACTCTACCCATGTGAAGCAAGAAATTTAAAGCGTTAGCAACATCATATGTCATAAGCCTGATTTTTCCTCCAATCCAACTACCCAAAGTACTTCCAATCAAATATCCAAATTTTCCAAAATTTTCCTCTCCTAGAAACCCAACAAAATATGTCCCAAACAATGTCCCTGCACCCCTTGAAACCCCTTCGGTCACAGTTCCTTCATAATACATGACTTCAATAAAATCAAATCCAGAAGAAACAATAGGTCCTAAGATACGATTGGCATTCTTAAAGGCAACTTTGGTAGCTTTATCTCCAGCTTTCTGGGCTTGTTTGGCTGCAGCTTTGCTTTCAATACCTTGTGAGAGCGCATCAGCAATTGCGGATTCAATTGCTTTATTTCTTGTCAGCTCATCATGAACTATCCTGATGTTGTTGGTGTATAACTTTACACTCTCTTTTACACCACATACTAACGTTCCAGAACTACCATCGAAACAGTCAAAGATGCTAAACTTCCCAATTTGAGATGAAGCTGTTTGTCCAACCATATTTCTACATAATCCAGCTAAAAACAGAAGGGAAAAGCGAGTGAGAAACAAGGCCACCAAAATACAGCTAGAACCAGCTGAGAGGACAGTAATTGTGAAGTTGAAAAGCTGTGTTCAGGGATTTGCTCTAGCAGAATAACTAATTAACAGATGCAAAACTTGCAAGATTACCTGGAAGAAATGATCCTTCAGAATTCGGTAGAGCAACTTCCCATTAAAGGACCAAATGTTGAATCCATTTTCCATTTCATGCACAGAAGTGACTGAAGTTGCAACATACCTAAAAACAGAATCAGTGAAAGACAATTAATTTCCAAATAAAAATACTTCAAAAAACATAAATAATGTTATCCAGTTCTTGTTTAGAAATACCTTCCAGTAGGATCCCATTCTATGTCTGTAGCCATAAAATGCTCAGCGGTAGCCATAGTTTCAAGCTCATCAACATTATAAAACTCCAACTGTCCGTTGAAGCCCTTCAACCCAGCCAAAATAATGAAACAACCACTACGTGACCAAAAGAGAGCATTCTCCTGCTTTTGCTTGAGGGTTGTAAGCTTTAAAACCTTACCGCCCTTTACTGAGTAGAAACTAACATCGGGCCTTGGATTATCACCATGAATAACTGTAAACATGTGACCCTTTGGCTCCCAATCAAATGCAATAACCTTGTCATTCTTGTTATCAAGCTCAAAAACTTCAATAGGTATGTCACGCTCTTTGATTCTGAAAAGCTCAAAGCCAGTATAAGTGCTTTTCTTGGTTTTTTTGTAACGGTCAACCTTAACAGCAAGATACTCTCCATTACTTTGCCAATACATTTTGCAATCACTAACACTAAAGAGATTCTTTTGCCTCAACTCTTCTTTGCCTGGGATTTGGAAAAGACTCACGTACAGATGTCATATAACAGCAAATGTTATTCCCAACTACTAAGTTTTTAGTCTTTCAAAAAGGGTACGTTAGGCCATTAATCTACAATGAATTGTGTTGTGAACTTCTTGTAACATATAAAATCTTTTACTAACACCCATAATTTAGTAATTAACAATACATAATTACATATGTAACAAAATTTCATTAAATATAGAAGTTAAATGAAACATCTAAACATACTCTTGCAGGTTGATTTCCGCCACCAAGTGCAGGAACAAAAAGTGCAAAGATAGGATCAGTTGGGGACCAACAGAAGTCCATGACATTTTCAACCTTGATGGATTTCCTGTCAATAAGACTGAAGGTCTGTCTCATAAACAGAAATGACATTTCCATGAACAGTGGCAAATGTTCAACTGCAAGAGCAACCAACTTCCTTTGACCATCAGCCACTTCACTGCTCAAGGTTCGAGTCATCGATAACGCTGAGTTGATGGCATCCTGGAAACATCATAGCATCATTGACAATATAGGAAATGTGTAGCAAAAATATAAGAGATGATAGTATTGAAAGAAATGGTCAAAATGCCTTACCCTCAAAGCAACCGCCAAAGGCGAATGTATAGAATCTACTTGCTGTTGCAATCCCTTCTAGAATGTAGCATCAAATTGATTAAACATGGCCTTGCGTGAGGTTTCAAAGGTAGGAACAATAGAGCCTTCCATACTCTTACTCAATGCTTCCGGCAAGATAGATGGCAGCCAATTCATAGATCATATCATCCTACGATTAGAAGCAGGCATGCCCTCAAATACACACCCTCCATCCCAAATATCGTGTCCAAGAAGAAACAAAAAAAACTCAATTTTAGATAATGATATGGCTAAAGAGCCTGGCAGGTGCTGGTGCTAAACCACTTGAGCCTTGTTCGGATGCATTACTCTCCCCTCTTTCATCGAAAGGCAAGCCTGGTGCTAAACCGCTTATTACATCTTTTTTAACACGTGTGACGATTCCAGACCTGATAAACAATTAAATATATATTAGATTAGAAAACAAAACAATAATAGAATGAATGTAGTAGGAATACAATTAAGCAAATAGGAGAGTTAATCGATTAGGACTTAACGAACATCACATCCAGGCTCAAAAGCAATGTGACTATTGTTGTTATTATTTACAGCATCAACAAATATCTCAAGCCTTTCCTTCTTCACAACGCTGCTACTACGATCTGTAGCGTTTCTTTTTCTGCAGTCCATGTCAGGAAACCATACAACATCAACAGTTATATCATTGTCTTTTAACCACCTTCCAAGCGACGCCATTCACATTGAACTGTACTTTCTTGATCTTGTTAGAACATCATAACTGTAAACAAACCTCCTCCTGTTGAACATCCCTGCCTTTTATTTAGCTAAACTTTTTGTAAGTTACATGTAGACTGCTCCAATTTAGATTGTACTAAAAATAAAAACTATGATCAAGACTTGAGAATGATTGACCTGGATAACTGTAGGGTGGTTGGATCGTGTGAATTGAGTAACACTTTTGGATGGACATGACTCCTTATTTAGTAGATCATAACCACAAACGAATGATTTGTTTCTAAAACAGTTGTTACTGTAAATCAAAGTAAAACTTACCATGGTAAAAGCAGACTAAGACCCAAAAAATCTCAATTTTGCAGCTTTCTTATCGATTTTAGAGACCCAAATAACGTGATAGGTCAATATCGTTAATCTGAGCTTGACCAACAGGAAACACTTGCTGCCTTTCAACCCTAAAGCCACAATATATTGGACCTTTTTAGTTAAAATTAACATGAACATATTTATTGAATGTATTCAGAAAGGAAAGAAATGTAAACTAAATAGGTAGGAAAATTTGCTAATCATAAATTATCATAAGCGAAAAAAGTTGACTAAATAGCTAATGCGATAGCAAATGAATAGAAGCAGGGGTGTCCTTACCCATGTCCGGCAGAAAAAGGTCAACCTTTCCATAACACCATTTGTCGAATTAATGATTGGGCTCTAAGATCCTCCACACGGTAACCAGAATCAGACTCACCTTGATCCAGGTAAGCAGCTGCCTGTAACCAGTGACATCGTTTTCTTGAAAAATATTCTCAAATTCTTTTAGTTCTATATTTTGAACTTTCGTGAATCAAACACGCTTAGATACACACACTCGGTGCGAATTTAATCCATCCATCATGCTCGACCCTCTAACCCATTTTCTTACAAGCTAACTTTTTTTATTATATCAGTCTAGCCCGTTAAACATAAACCTGGTCTACCCATACATAAATGGGTAACTCTAATAAAGGTTACACAAAAAAGCGGATAAAGTAATTAACTTTCTTACATGAGTACCTCGGGGGTTGCTTGGTTCATGGCTGCTATATGTAACCAAATATTTCTCGCCAGGGGAGAAATCAATGAGTTTAACCTACAATAAACAATAGAATTTTAAGATCACGTGCAGAAGAGGTGATGAAAAACACACATAAGTTGCCAACAAAGAAGAAAAGCATAACCATACACAACCTGTGGATGAGCATAGCGCATCAGGCGGTTGAATGTAGAAGCACCACCCAAACAGCAGCTCCCTGTCAGTGAACGGTGGACAAGTAGGTACCCAACGGAGACCACTGAACAAAACTTTCAGTCCAGAACTGCAGACAAGAAGGAACTCCAACGTAAGCAGCATTTTAACATATAAGAAGAAAGGGACAAGAAAATATATAATTACAGGGCGTTTGTAAACAGGATCAGCCTTCACTTGTCTTGCATCATTCCACAGGACAATCTTCTTTTGATAAACGTATAGGTTATCATAAAAAAACATTAACATATTTTGATTTTCTTTTAAGATTTCTACTTTTGATAAACGCATACCTTAACATACATACGATTCTTGTAGAGCTCGGGATCATGTGCTGATAGCTCATCGATAAAGCTATATATAGATAAGCAATCACAAACAGCCCTATACCCATAATCAAAAGCCAAAAAAAAAACAAAAGTGAGGAATTGAAGCCCTAAAAAACTCAAAGTCAAGAATTAACTTACATAATTGAATTGATTTAGGTAAAACTTGTTGAATGCAATTTTCTGCTCCATCCCTCAAACTGAAAATTAGGTACACACACCAAAAAAAGGAAGAAAAAAAAAAAACATAAAAAATTTACACAAACCTGTAAACATATAAAAATAAGAAAAGTACCAGATATTTCAATCATGAACACAAAAATCATCACGACTTTAATGATTGGATACATAAAACATTCAAACCTGCAAAAATCAATAATTGTGCTATGATCAGATTTTATGATTGTACTATACACGATTGAAGACGAATAATACATTAGGGTTAGCATGGGAGGTAGAATAAATATCGCATTAGGGTTTAACATGTACAAAGGGGCTTCTATTTGATAAGTTTTACTAATTTCCCGGTTATGTTTTTTGAAAGGTTTTCTGGTTATCTTTTTTGAAAGGTTTATAGGTTTTTGTTTGCAAACTATAAACCAAAAAACAATGTTGATCTAGTGGTTGGTTGGCATACTTGCTAACCTTATGCAAGGTTTCAAGTTCGAATCCCGTAATATGTCTTTTTACACAAATTTAATCCGAAAATTATGTATGCTTAGGTGGATTTCTAAATTATGACAATTCATTTAAACAAAAATTGTACATATATTAATTAAAATGCCACATGTCATTTTAAAAAATAAAAAAAATGCCACATAAATATAATGATGACATGGAAATATGACTTGGCATTATGGGATGCCAAGTGGCATTTTATGTGGCATGTCTCCTCTTATATATAATGTATAGATATATATATGATCAACTAAATTCAATTGGCGGGTCAACTTGTCAACCCACACTTAACTCAAACTGTATCCGGGTTTATGTGTCGATATAAAAATGACTTGAAACTTGATTAAAAACAAATCAAACTCCCTTATTTGTGTGTCGTTTCGGGTTCATTTTAGTTACCGAGCAAACCTTTAATTAAAATTGACGAGGTGTAATTTTATACGCTTTTTAAGGGTCATTTAACTTCTAAACTTGTGTATATTTGGTTTAATATAAACTTCCACTTTATGCAAATCCTAAATGCTTTTTATAGTGTAGTAAAAATATATATTTGTACTAATATATAATCAAAAAGTTCTCAATGAATTTTTCGGTCAAAACAAATAGTATAATATCTATAGTACATATAACATTTTTCGAGAATTCAAGAATCTTGAAAAGTTAAAATTTATTTAAAGAAACACAAAATTTAAAGAAAATACACAAAAATATAAAGTTGACTTAAAAATACATTAATGTAAAAGTTGACTTGAGAATACATGAAACTGAAACACGGTATATCAACGAGATTTTAAAGCGGCATATAGTTATATATTTTTTAATGTATTGTGTAACGTTTTGTATAACCAAAATATCACTATAATTATATATCGCTATAAAATTTCGTTGTTACACACGAGTACTTGTCTAATATCTAAGTGAATCATTGAAATTAATAATGCCTTAAATATTGCAACCTAACACTTTAACTTGCTCGTTGAGCTAAATTGAATTTCTTCGTTAAAACAGGCTTAGAAATTCTTAATCCATTTTAATATATCCACGTCAACTTTTGATATATTTTCACTAACCCTTGTCGCCTTGTACATGTATTCTATTAATAACATACTAACATAGTGACATTAGTGGAAGCACACTACTCAATTTTAAGCTAAATGGGAAGGAGTTTTTTGTTGTTTTGATGGCATTGGAAAAGTGAAGAGGGTATCTTTTAGATAAACATTTTAAGATCAAAACAAATCATTTCAGTCTCAAATATCTGCTGGATAAGAGATTAACTACTCAATTTCAAGCTAAATGGCTGCCTAAGCTTTTGAGATATGACTATGAAATATCTTAAAAGAAAGGAAGTGAAAATGTGGTGGCAGAAGCTTTGTCCAGAGTTAATTGAAGTTCTGAGCTAAACTCTTTGGTACTATCTACTATCACTAGTGATTTGTTGCAGCAAGTTAAAGCCAGTTATGCACAAGATAGTGTGGCATAAAATAAGATCAAACAGTTAACAGATGAGACTTCTGTTAATGACAAGTACACATGGGTAGGTGTTGTTTTAAAGAGGAGTGGAAAGTTGGTTGTGGGGATGATGAGCTGTTAAGAACCACTATCATCAAACATTTCCATGCTGATGCAATAGTTGGACACTCAGTAACAAATGTTACAGGCCACAAGATTGGTGCACTGTTCTATTGGGAGGGAATGCACAAAGGGGTCAAAAAGTTCATTTAGAGAATGTGATGTTTGCCAAAGACAGAAATCTGGTTAACATGCATATCCAGGTTACTTACAGCCTTTACCAATCCCTGAGAAGGTGTGGAGTGAAATCTCTATGGACTTTATTGTTGGTTTACCAAAGTCATAAGGTAAACCAGTGATATTTGTGGTGGTAGACAGGCTCAGCAAATATGCACATTTTATGGCTCTCAGTCATCCATACACTGCAAGTTCTGTGGCTCAAGTGTTATTGGATTCTGTTTACAGGCTTCATGGTCTCCCAAATTCAATTGTAAGTGATAGGGATCCAGTGTTCTAAAGTAATTTTTGGCAATCCCTTTTCAAGCTGCTCAAAGTGGACTTACAGATGTCCACAACCTACCATCCCCAAAATGATGGGCAGATTGAAGTGGTGAACAAGTGTTTGGAATGCTTTCTAAGGTGCATGATAGGAGAAAGGCTAAAGGAGTGGGTTCAGTAGTTGCCTCTAGCTGAATTCTGGTATAACATAAACAAACACTCCTCTATCAGTACTACTCCCTTTGAATTTGTATATGGACAAGCACCTCCATTACACGTGCCTTACTTAGTTGGTGAAAGTACTGTGGAAGTGGTGGATAAGACACTACAAGCTAGGGAAGCTGCTATTGAAATGCTCAAGTTCCACCTTAAAAGGTCTCAGGATAGAATGAAAAATTATGCTGATAGAAGGAGGTCAAAGAGGGTATTTTAAGTTGGCATGTGGGTGTATTTGAAGTTACAACCTCATATGCAAGAACCATGAGACATGAGCAACAACATAAACTGTCTGCAAAGTATTATGTCCCATTCTTAATTGTGGCTAAGTTTGGATCAGTGGCTTATAATTTGGAATTACCTAGTACTAGTCAAATCCATCAGGTGTTTCATGTGTTACAACTCAAAATTTGCAGAGGAAGCACTAACTAAATGGGAATTTTACCACATTTTAGAGTTGATGGTCTGTTTTCTATTGCACCTGAGGTTATTTTGGACACAAGAATAGCCAAGCTTAACAACAAGGCTGTTGTTTATGTGCTAGTCAAATGGGCCAATCACAATGATGAAGATGCCACATGGGAGCTTTATGATGATTTGGTGCAGAGATTTACAGAATTCTAGATGGATTCTTGAGGTCAAGAATGTTCTTAAGGGGAGTGGATTTTCATAAAGTAAAGTCAAACGGGTCAAGTTGGCTAAAGTCAAACTAAAATGTCAAATCTTGGTTTTGGCGCGAAAAGATGTTAGTAGCTAAACACAATATAAACCAACATTCCATTGTATTTCATATTCATTCTAGTTTTACAAACACATTTTCCTTCTCTATGAATTGTAACAACTCATTGTAAACAACACATTATTCAATAACAAATCATTTTCAAGTCTTGATTCCTATTTCTATAGATTTCTACTTGATTTGTTGGATTTTGAACATTGTTCTTCATTTCTCAACTGATTTCTAGAACATAACGTTTCACATGTTCTCTTGTGCAAGTAGAATTGGCCTCTTGATTTGTATGTGAAGCACAATGAAGAATGGTGAAAGACCAACACCAAGTTGGTTTATTATAACGGCATGAGAAAGATGACTTTTCGGCCGAACAAAGGAGAACCCCAACATCATTTAATTTTTGATTTTCTCATCTCTTAAATCCTCAAGATTTTGGTAAGCTTCAATTACTCATTCTTACATTCATTTTTATATGATTTATCTTTCACAAACACAAGTGATTTGGGAATTAGCAGACTCTAGAACAAACTTTGTTAACTAGAATGTTGTAGGAGTATCATATCCCATAAGACAAGTTGTTGTCATTTGATAAATTAGGTCATAGAAATTCTCAAATTACAAAACTCTTGCGATTTTTTTCAAAGATCATTGGTCTTAACTAGTAACTGTTTAGGAATGTATGATGTTAAATGTGTTATGAACTTATGTGTGTTTAATCTCTGTGCTAGACTTATGTGTGTTTAATCTATGTGTTGATACTTGTATGTATTACATATGTGCATGCATATTTGTATTGTTGTTGAACTAACCCTTATAGCTAAGAAACCGCAATAGTAATGCTCTTTGAACCATGGCTCCGTGCCTTTGAACAAGGGAGAGTGATAACGCTCAAAAGGAACATGTTTTTAGTAGCGTTATTGTTAGTTTTGTGTATGATAATCGGCTATATTTACTCATAACTGTTGCAAAAGTGCAAAAGATGCGTATTTGTATATGAATGTAGCCAGGTATCGCAAAAGATGAAGAAATGAAGATTTCATGCACATTTGGAGAATTCCCGAGGAAGGAAGTCAAGTAAGGAAGCTCTTGGACTCAATGATTAGGAAGCGCAATGATTTCTAAGTATCTACAACAAGTAAAGATCAAATTTCTTCTTGGAAATCAGCAGCGAAAACAAAGAAAAAGGCGCGAGTCAACAAAAGTCAAAATGGAAGTATGAGAGACACCCAACCGTTCGGTTGGAGCCCGCAACCGATTCGGTTGGGCTGATGGACAACACGCAACCAATTCGGTTGCCTACCCTGGAGTTACATCTTTTGTTATTTAATGTTGCCTTAACTCCCCATAATCATTGGAGGTCGATCATTTCCTGTTATTAACTTGTATGGGACGTTTTTAGCCAGTTAGTTAAGGTTCTTTAGCTATAAAATGAACCTAGACTTAGTAGTCTAGGTGTGACACAACCCAAAGTGTAATAGGTTACACCAAAGCTATTACAAACTCTTATTATTCATCCCAAAAGTCTTGTTACTGCTGTAAAACGTCCAGGAGGTTGGAGAGACGAATTCTCATCCATTGTTTGATCATTCGGAGTTGTACGGTTAAGACTAGACGATTGGAGGTGTGTGGTTGCTATATTCCACGATTTCTAATTCTTGTAATCCAAAAGCTTAGGTATTCTATGGAACTTGTTATGAACTTCTATTCTCTTGAATTATTTGAATTACCTTGTTACTACTTGTGTTTTGTTATGATTGTCATGAAATAATTCTTGAATATATTTGTGTGTAAGGATGTAGGAAATCATACTAGTGTTCTTATATGTGATGCATGTAAATGATCTTGTTTAAATGAGTTTGTTGGAAAACTACTAGTCTTGTTTGATTTGTCGGTAAAACCTGTTTTAAGAAAAAGGACCGAAAGGATTTCTCTTGTGTTTTATTTCAAAAAGTTAAGTGACAAACTAGTATGGGGATATGGTGATTGACACCCACCATGTTTACTTATTGAAACAAGACTAGAAACATTTTCATCACGAAAGGTCGAAAGATTCGTTGGAACAAGTTTAATAAGAACCTTTTACAAACAAATGGATTTTCTAAAGGATAATCATTAGGATAAGGACCGAAAGGATTACCTATATGTTATTGTTCTTAAAATGATTTTACAAAACATAAACCATGGGTTGGAAATCATTTGCTTATGATTTGTGCATCACATCAAAAGTTTACATCAAGCCTTCATGAACACTTTCTATGATTGCCTATAGACTACACACAAGTATATGTTTCTTAATATTGATTTTCACTAAACCATAATTTTTGAGAGAGCCTTGACAAGCTTTCTTGTTACCAATATTTTAAAACAAATTAAAAAGCAAATTTCTTGGGACGATCTCGACTTACCCACCTTTGCTATCGCGAACGAGTATACTTGCTCGTATGTGTTTGTGGAAAACTATAAGGGGGGTTGAATAGTTTTACCAATTTAAAACTTCTTTTTAAATATTTAGATCGACATATGTCAATCTATTTGGTTGTTTATGTTGGACGTTGATAGATAGATATATAAACGTGTAATGAAAGATAAAGAGTAAGAAGCACATCACCACGACACAAGTATTTATAATGGTTCGGCTACAAGGACACCTTCCTTGCCCTACTCCACTCCCCGAGTCACCTACTTGAGAGTTTGTAAGCACTACACCAACTCCTTATGGCGGAGAAGCCTTCACAACGTCGCTTAACCTTTTTCCGGTACAAAGCTAAATACCGAGTTCTTTCACACCAAGGCGAACCACACCTAACACAACGTCGCCTACCCTTTATACGGTGCTAGGCTAACCACCGAGTTCTTTCACACCAAGGAGAACTAATCCTATCACAACGTCGCCTACCCTTTATTAGGTACTAGGCTAAGCACCTAGTTCCATTACTATGGAGGAACTACTATACCCTTCACAACACAACACCTAATATCAAGGAGATCCACTCCTTGTTACAACATCATCAAGGATATCACCATCATTGGAAATAAACAAATACTTATATGTATAACGATGCACCTCATCGATTATACGACCTAGGCATTCTTCCCAAATGCTACTTGATTTGATTCTTCGGCATCCTTCACTAATGCCTTTAACACAACGCTTGGCACCCTTCACTAATGCCTTCGTCTTGACACCTTTAGCATTCTTCCCTAATGCTTTGACACGGACGATAAGCACCTTTCACTAATGCTTTCATCTTGACACTTTCGGCATCCTTCACTAATGCCTTCAACCCAACATCTATGGAGAAAGAAAGAACTATCAACAAGAGAACCTTAGTTGTCTTGATGATGACGAAGCATGGCAACTCATGGACTTGAGCTTGCTCGTCTTCAAGAAGTGGTGATCTCCCCTTTAAGAGGAACCTAGAAGATCACACAAAAACAAAAGACAAACTACATAGATCACTTGGATCTGAGGTTAGAGGGTTATAATACTTGGGGAAGTATATGTGTAAAGTGGGTGAGTAGAAAGGAAGAAATGGCTCTCTATTTATAGAGTAAATTTTCTACTATTCCCGGGATCCCACGGATCCCTACCACAAGGGATCCGGCTAGCACAAAGCTAGGGATCCATGGAACGCTCCTCTTTGCCCATGGGTATTTTTGGTTATGGGTCATGGGTTATGGGTTGATCCATGGTTTTCTTTCTAGATACAATGTATCTTAAGGATACGATGAACTTGGTTAAGTGGTATATATAAAACCATGGGTTATGGGTAATACCATTTGCTAGTTTTTACCCATTTAGTATATACTTGTTTTTACCCATTTTAGTATACTTAGTTTAAGTATATGCTAACTCAATATGTAAACACTAGTTGTTGTACATATGTATCTAAATCATAAAATCACTTATAGTTGTTTTAGTGTTTTATGTGAAAGCGTAAGTGTGTTAGGAAACTATTGACTCAAACTATTTACGTATTCTATTTGTTTCGTTAAAATGATTTTACGTTTGTTATCGACAAAACATTAGAAGATCGTAAAATATAAATAAACGTTTTTACGGATTATTTGTATTAACAATCTCCCCCTTTTTGTTGATGACAAAACATAAAATTATTTTAAGAAAAACTAAAATTCGTATCAAGTTTGGATTAGTAGTTTTTACTTTCTTCTCCCCCTTTTTGTCGAAACAAAAAGTGTTAAAAGAAACTAACACAATTTTTATAATAAAAATATGTAAAAGGAAATGTAAAGAGAGCAAGTGACGGGAATGGTACTCGTCTTAACTCCCCCTTGACGAGTCCATCCCTTTGAGAGGGCGTCAAGGACATAACGTAAAATAAGCTAATTGTGTTTGCAAATAAGTTTGCAAATGGTTCGTCTAAGTGACGAAAACGTGCTCCCCCTTGAATATTGCAAAGTTGCAATAGGGTGTCATGAAGTATAATCCAAAATCAGATTAAGTTGCAAATGTTTTTGCTATATCGTTTGACACAAGGCTCCCCCTAGCTTTATGGTGTCAAAATATTCATATGTATTTTGAAAATCTACAAAGCAAAGGTTAGAAAACAAGAGTATGGTGCATAATTTCCTGCAAATAAACTCAAGTTAGTAGAAATTTGTGCTTCTGTACCACGGATCCCACGGTTCCCTTCTTGGAGGGATCCGTCTAGGCATTTTGGAGGGATCCGGCTATCTGGTGACAGTTTCCTCAGCAGTGAAGATGTGTCAAGCAATGCTAATGAAGAGATAAAATATGTGTGCAATAACAAACAAAACACACAAAATAATCATAGCATATAAATATTCATTCAATAAAACAAGAGATAACCAAACGAATCTCTAAAACTAAGAGAATGAACTAGGACATACAAGTACCACTTAATACTAACTAGTTACTAGACTTAAAATTGCTACAATGTGCTTGAGTCTAGGGATGAGTGGACTTGTTGATTTGATCCAACTTTGCAAGAAGATGATTAAACATGAAATGTATCTCATTTCGTGCTTCTTGAACAAGTCCTTGAGTGTTTAGACAATTTGGACAATTATTGTCTTGGTTTGGACCCGGAGGGAAATGGATATTTTGAGGAGGCTCTATGTGTGATTGTGGCTCTTCATTTTAAGAGGTAGGGAGAGGTTCTAAAAATGAGGGTGGTAATGGAACTTCTTCCATATAATCAAGGTTGTTCCTTGTCTCCTATGATGGGCTAGTTGGTGTTGTTGGTGGTTCCCTATTTAATGAAAAGGTTGGTGAATGGGAGGTTCTTGGTGGTGAAGGATCCAATGAGTATATGTTTGGGTGAGGGAGAGGCTCATTCAAGGAGTGTAGTCCATGCTTAATGAATGAGGGTTTTGATGGCTTACTAGAACTAGTCAAGTTTGGTTTTGAACTAGATGATCCTTTTTCTAGTCCGAAAGGTTTGATGCTAAACCTTGCGGTTCTCTTAGCCTTTGTTGGATTAGATTGGTGAGATGGGGTTCTAGTATCATTATTTCTAATGGGGGATGTTTCGGTGGATGAGATTTCATGGATCATTTGACCCTTTCTTTTGGATGATCCCAAGGTTGAGGAGTTGTTGCTAAGAGCCTTAGTCATGGTGATGAAGATGCTAATGTAAGCTTCTACTTGCTGATTTTTGAAAGATAAGTGGGGATGGTACCTTAAACCTAAGGTTGTTTGGTTTATAAAGGATAATTTGAATTAGAAAATTAAATTCTTGGCCACTTAGAGGATTAAGCATGCTCTTAAGATTTTGATCAGCTCTAGGAGGATAATAAATGAATACTAAAAGTGGTTAGAGAACCAAAAGGGGACTTAAAATTGAATATGGGAGTTGATTTAGGCTTTCTGCAGCTACGGATCCCGCGGATCCCTCTCAGCAGGGATTCGCCTGGTTAAAGACCAGGGATCCGGCTGTCAGACAGGTTTTAAGTGAAATGATTATGCTTTTGTAAGGTTTATTATCAATGGATTTCGAGGTTTTGACTTAATTTTGAAGTCTTTAGCTGTTGGATATCTCAAATTCTCAACCATAATAAGTGATGGTGCTTAATGATGGTTTTGGGCAAGAAAATTGACCTTGGGTAGTCTAACTATGTGTTTGACAAGGATACCATATAATTTGATATGGAGAAATGATGGTAACAAGTCCTAGAAGTCAGATGATGACCTAAGAAGAATTTACTAAAATCTTTAAAAATAAAGAAAAAATGAAAAGCTATTTTTGAGCCTAATTTTGAGTCAAAGATGATTAAGATCAATTTGCTAAAATTGAAGGATAGACCAAACTAAGTGTTATTAGACGTGATAGATAATGTGTGAGTGTTGGAGCAGAATTATGGTGAGTTTTGACGAGTTGATAAATCAAAAATATTTCCAAATATATCCTAGGTAAGCCATGGATGAGAGTGAGGTTTTCAACTATTTGAGGAAAACTTAGTTGGCTCTAGTATCTTATGTTTGACTCGTGTGAGGTGATCTAGTAGACTATTTTGATGTAAGCAAATATGTATTGCATATCAGATGCCACGGATCCCGCGGTTCCCTTCTGGGAGGGATCCGGCTAGTTCAAATGCTGGGATCCGCCTACTGCAGATCAGAGAGCTTTAAGCAAATGTTCAACTTTGCACTTTATAGTAAATGCTTTTCCTAGTTGTTTCTATAGGGACTAAATGCAAGAACACAACTAATATAATGTATATCAAAGTAGGAAGAGCTAAAATTCCTAGAATGAGTGACGACGACCATTCGAGGGGTCGTAAAATCTCATTTTCCAAATACCTAAGTTAGGATTGTTTAGTGCCAAGATATGGCGATACCTACATACTACGAGCATAGTTTAAAGTGTTACAAGCCATTGTTTGAAATTGTTCATCATACATTTGGGTCCTAAGACCTTACCTCTCTTCTCCTCCCCATCTCATCTTCACCCATCCTCCACTTTGCCTCTTTTTCTTCAAGAAGTTGGCAAAGCACTTGAAGATTCTCTTGGTTTGTTGCCATTCGGGGTGATGCACCAGGAACATCTGGCAATTGGTTGATATACTCCAAGGGGTCGAGTTCGGTATTTCCGAGTGGGTTGCTACTTCCTTCACCTTCTCTTGGTCTCTCCCTTTCTTCCGAGGAATCCGTGGATGGGTGAGGCCTCTTGCCATCTACCATAAACCTCGTGGTTCTTCCCTCGGTCAATGGTACCATAACCTTGTTGCAAAAGCTATGGTCATAGGTTTGTGGAGAAGGATCTAATGCAAAGACGAATTTAGCAAGACGGGTTAGGAGCATTGCATACGGGAGCACCATCTTGTCCATGCTTCTTACACTTGCCATTCTCTTGACCATGTATTAGGCAATGTTGAAGCGAGTCTCGGTCACTAGACAATAGATCATGAAGCTTACACATGCGTTGGGGTGATCCTTGTTTCCTACTAGACACACCACGTTCTCCCTTATCACATCTTCCCATTTTCTATACAACGGGTACATCTCCGAGAGCTCCATTTGGAAAGGATCCCTATAGATCACTTTCGACTTCCTAGTAACCCTTGATGGGGATGCTCTTGGCATAAACACGGTGTCCCTTACCGTGGTTGCTTCTGGGATTGTCGCGTGATAAATGTCGTGATGATCAACCATAGAGTGTAGCTCCTACAACGACCACTCATTAGAATACATGCAAACACCATCATATGGAACCCCTATTATTCTTCCAAACTCCTCAAGTGAAAGAGTGTACTCATGTCCATTTATGGTGAATTCAATTGAGACGGACCCATCATCATTTCTAATTATACCCATAGTCTTGTAGAACTCAAGCACAAAGACCAGGCAAATTTGCTCGTTTATATCCAATAAACAATCAAACCCAATAGTTCCAAATACTTCCCTTATGTCGGTATTTGCAAGAAATGATGGATCAACAACTCTACCTTCATGAAAGAGTCTCCTTTCAAGCAACTTAAAGGCTTTCCTATCGTTCGGACTTAATCCATTTTTCCTATGGTACATGGGTATGTAGTGAGCGGTGTCTTGGTAATCTTGTTGCTTGTTGCTGGGCATGATGTTCCTAAACAATACAACCACAATGTGGTGTTAATTGTGAATAGTAACCTAGAGGGTTTGATCACAATTTTGCTCTCATCATCTTTGTTGAGTTCAAGAAATGTGTTTAATTTGTATTAACAATGTTAATTCTTTGATTTAGATTATCTTAGAAAACAATGTGGTGACAAATTATGATAAACCCATTTGAACCTAATTTTTAAAGATGAAGAAATTGTAATCTTAGAAATCAAGGAATTAAATTAACAATGTAGTGAAGATTGTACTTACACAAGTGATTGTTAAACTTGAGAGGAATGATAAAATTGCTCCTATGAACAGTACATGAGTTCTTGTTCGTGAGTCTTTGAGGTGAGTATAATTGTGGAACATCCACAATGATCATTCTTCAGCAAAAGTCAGCTCAAACATTCCTTTATAATTTTGGTTTGGGAGTTCTAAAACGCCTAGTGTTTTGATGTTAAGGCTCTAAAACTTGTGGTTTGAGTTTTTGATGATTTAATACTATTCCTATTAAACGAGGTTCCCTTTTTAAGAATTAGTCATAATTCTTGGGAAGCTTTTCAAACATTATAATAAAATCCCATTTTATCATAATATAAGAAGTTTCACATGGATATTTATTGACATAGATGAAGTGTCAATAAATCCTTTGTGATGACTAATGATTGAGGTTATCGAATAACCAAGATATCATTATTACGAGTTGGTAATGTAGTCTATACAAATTAGTCGAAGAATACTATTTTGATGATGACTATAATATGAATAACTACTTGAACAATTACTAATAAATCATGCAACTAAGATTTTAATAATAAAAGTAAGTAATTAACGATCATACATTTGCAAAATATTCTTTTTAAGAAAAGAAATATTTAGATGTTTTGTGATCTTCTTGGAATCTCCAGATTTATGTTGTGAGAATACTAAACATTCTTTTTGCGAAAAGAAATATTTAGATAGATTCTTTATGATCTTCTTGGTAACTCCAAATCCAAGTATGGATAACGCTTAACAAAAAAAAATGTTAGAGCATTCTATCACTGTCCAACAAAATGATTTAAAGGAAAATATAACCTTTTAAAAAAAATCCTTCTTTGTAGTTTTCAAACATACACGGATCGTATCAAGTCTTTAAAGTACAACACACTTTAAGAAACTTGGTAACGAAGCTCTGATGCCAATTGTGGAAAACTAGAAGGGGGGTTGAATAGTTTTACCAATTTAAAACTTCCTTTTAAATATTTAGATAGACTTATGTCAATCTATTTGGTTGTTTATGTTGGACGTTGATAGATAGATATATAAACGTGTAATGAAAGATAAAGAGTAAGAAGCACATCACCACGACACAAGTATTTATAGTGGTTCAGCTACAAGGACACCTTCCTTGCCCTACTCCACTCCCCGAGTCACCTACTCGAGAGTTCGTAAGCACTACACCAACTCCTTATGGCGGAGAAGCCTTCACAACGTCGCTTAACCTTTTTCTGGTACAAAGCTAAATACCGAGTTCCTTCACACCAAGGCGAACCACACCTAACACAACGTCGCCTACCCTTTATACGGTGCTAGGCTAACTACCGAGTTCTTTCACACCAAGGAGAACTAATCCTATCACAACGTCGCCTACCCTTTATTAGGTACTAGGCTAAGCACCTAGTTCCATTACTATGGAGGAACTACTACCCTTCACAACACAACACCTAATATCAAGGAGATCCACTCCTTGTTACAACATCATCAAGGATATCACCATCCTTGGAAATAAACAAATACTTATATGTATAACGATGCACCTCATCGATTATATGACCTAGGCATTCTTCTCAAATGCTACTTGATTTGATTCTTCGGCATTCTTCACTAATGCCTTTGACACAACGCTTGGCACCCTTCACTAATGCCTTCGTCTTGACACCTTTAGCATTCTTCACTAATGCTTTGACACGGACGATAAGCACCTTTCACTAATGCTTTCATCTTGACACTTTCGGCATCCTTCACTAATGCCTTCAACCCAACATCTATGGAAAAAGTAAGAACTATCAACAAGAGAACCTTACTTGTCTTGATGATGAGGAAGCATGGCAACTCATGGACTTGAGCTTGCTCGTCTTCAAGAAGTGGTGATCTCGCCTTTAAGAGGAACCTAGAAGATCACACAAAAATAAAAGACATACTACATAGATCACTTGGATCTGAGGTTAGAGGGTTATAATACTTGGGGAAGTATATGTGTAAAGTGGGTGAGTAGAAAGGAAGAAATAGCTCTCTATTTATAGAGTAAATTTTCTACTGTTCCCGGGATCCCAAGGATCCCTACCACAAGGGATCCGGCTAGCACAAAGCTAGGGATCCGTGGAACGCTCCTCTTTGCCCATGGGTATTTTTGGTTATGGGTCATGGGTCATGGGTCATGGGTTATGGGTTGATCCATGGTTTTCTTTCTAGATACAATGTATCTTAAGGATACAATGAACTTGGTTAAGTGGTATATATAAAACCATGGGTTATGGGTCAATACCATTTGCTAGTTTTTACCCATTTAGTATATACTTGTTTTTACCCATTTTAGTATACTTAGTTTAAGTATATGCTAACTCAATATGTAAACACTAGTTGTTGTACATATGTATCTAAATCATAAAATCACTTATAGTTGTTTTAGTGTTTTATGTGAAAGCGTAAGTATGTTAGGAAACTATTGACTCAAACTATTTACGTATTCTATTTGTTTCGTTAAAATGATTTTACGTTTGTTATCGACAAAACATTAGAAGATCATAAAATATAAATAAACGTTTTTACGGCTTATTTGTATTAACAGTGTTTATAGTAATTGCCGGATAATTCATGTTTATAAATTTTTAAAACTTGCACACGGAAAACACATCAAGTTTTTGGCGCCGCTGCGGGGGATTTGAGTATTTTTTATTTTGTTTCGTATCTGTAAAATTGGTAATATTAGAATTATATTTCAATTGATAAGTAAAAAAAATAAAAAAAATAAAAAAAAAATAATAATTTGTTTTAGGGACCAACCGAATCGGCTGCGCTAGTAACCGAAACGGTTGGTGCTCTCGATAAATTGTAATTTTTGATTTTTCTAGTTTTTAGTTTATCTATTGTTTTGTGTTATAGTTTATAGCTTATTTATTGTCATTTCTGATTTTTATGAATAGCTTTATAGATTGTTTATTCTTGTTTTAGTAACTTTTAGATTTTAGGTTATAAGTCATTTTTAGTTTTATTTAACTTTTTAATTAATTTTGTCTTTGTTAGAGTAATTAATTTAGTTAATTTTCATTTTTATGTGTTTAGTTGGTTTTAATTATTAGTTAAGTTTATCTAGTTAATGTGGTTTTTGGTTAATTTGTATAATAAATGTTTTTAATTAATAAGGATAATGAGTAGACACATTTATTTAAAGTTTAAATATAATTAATTGTCTTTAATTAATTTATAATTAATAGGTTTAATTAATTTTAGTTTTAATAAATAAATAAAAAATTGGAAAATCATTCCAACCGTTCGGTTGCAACCCGCAACCGGATCGGTTGGGTATCTTTGGTCTGAGACTTACCACCAACCGAATCGGTTGGAGGGCCAACCGAAACGGTTGGAGCTCTCGGTAAATTTTTTTTTAGTTTTTCTATTTTAAGTTTTAGCTTGTGTTTTTAGTCTTAATAAGTGTCTTTACTTGTTTATAATATGTTTCTGTAGTTTGTTTTGATTTTTACTAACTCTAACGCTAATGATTTGGATGTTTGTCTTTGGTTTTGTTAGATAGTTTGTTATGGATAGTTTAAGCGGAATTTCCGAGTACCTACGTAACTTGGATGAGATGTTTAAGGACACCGGAAACTCGTTGGAGAAGATTGGGAATATTTTGGAAGAAAGTAAGAAGGAGTTGGCTATTGATTCGGAATGTGTGGAAGAAGTAGGAGAGAACAAGGTTCAAGTTCCTAAAAAGAGTAGAGTCGTGATTTTCACGCAAGCACCTCTCACGGGGTATGATTCACCACTTATGAGGTTCGGGACACCTTGTAGTGTCGAAGGGGTGAGCGCGTGGGATGCTCAATTGAACATGGCTTATGGATAAATATATATTGTGGACAAAGTTCTTGATCAAATTGGCCACGTTCGTTTGGATTATGAAGCCTATTGGAGAAAAATGGTTAAGAATTTTTGGATTAATATCCATGGTCATATTTTCGAGGCGGATTTTGTAGTCTTGGAAGAAGGAAACGCGGATGAGCCGGACGTATGCTTTGGGCGAGATTTTCTTGTGAAAACCAAATGTCAATTGGATTTTGCTTTAGGTGAGATGAGAATCAACATTACCGACTTTGAAGAGGAGAAGGAAGTGAATGAAATGCTTGTGGAATTATGTGCTAACATGGAGAAGGAGAATGTGGAAATTGTGAAGATGGGGAAGGCTAGTAGAAAGAAAACCTCATCAAATAAATTAACTCCTACCACATCTACCACCAAAAAGACCCATGATTACACACCATCACCCCCCAATTCACCAAACACCTTCAAACCTTTAACCCAAGACCAAAAGGAAGCCATCCTAGCAAACCTTGAACAAAAATTTCTTGAACTTAATGAGAAGAAGCCGGTAATTGAAGTGCTACAAGATTATGTTCTATACCGCAAAAAGCTGGACGCGGTTATGTTAGCAAGAGCAAGGTTGGAAGATAAGGATCTATCGGATGAGGATAGGGATATGATTTTTTTTCGGGGTATGCCACGTAAAGAGAGTGACCCGGGTAACTTCGTTTTGCCTATAAAAGTTAATGGGACCACTCCGGTGTATGCTTTGGCGGATACGAGATCAAGCGTCAACGTTATGCCTTATCCACTATTCAAGACGTTGGGACTAAGCAAACCCCAACCAAATCATTCTAAACTAACCATGGCAGACAATTCCCAAGCAAAGGTGATGGGGGAAGTGAAAAATGTAAGGGTGCAAATTGGTTACCAACCTTACTTGGCCGACTTTCTAGTCTTGGACATACCGGTTGATAAAAGTATACCTCTTCTACTTGGAAGACCTTTCCTACGCACATGTGGAGCGATTATAGATATGGGGAGGGGGACTATGACAATCGATGATGGGATCTCAAAGCAAACTTATTATCCCAAGCCTAGGGGTAAAGTGTTAGAATTTATGGAGGATTTGGAACTCTTTGATGGGGAAGATGACTCAACTTGCTTCGAAGTTGGACGTGATGTCCATGGAAACCCTATGTATGGACCGCTTGCTCCACAATATTTTGATATTGATGATGAAATGGAACGTAAGCCTTCTACAATCCATTTAAGAACATCCTTGTTTACAAGAAGCTCACAGATTTCTTAGGTTCTCTACCGGTACAACTTAAAAATTTGGAATGGGGACCCGAGGGGTCAATGTACAAAAGAGAGGATGGAGATGGGGAATGGCACGTCAAATTTGATATACTATGCCCGGATGGAAGAAGATTTGTTAGGAAGTTCAAAACTCATGAAACGTACCGTGAGTTGACCGGAAAATTCCAAAGTGAGGATATTTTGAGGCATGAGTATTTTGAGGAGTGATAAGGAGAAGAACAATGCAACAATAATAACAAGCAATTGTTTTCTTGATTTTCATCTTTTGATGAAATTTTATTTTATGCACTTAGGGATTTTGTTTTTCATTTGATTTTTATTTCTCTTATTATTTTGGTTTTTATTTATTTTAATCAATGCATTTTGAGTTTTTAGTTTAAGTTATGATGATTTAGTTTTTGAGTTAGATGTTGGTGAAATTTACAAATGGTTGGATGAATGTTGTGTGCATCTTTAATCTGATTTTTGAGTAAACAATCTTTGCTTGGAAGGTAAAATGCCCAAGTAAAGTTAAAAAGGCAAAATTCTGCAAAAATGCAAACCGAAACGGTTGGGTCAATGACTGAATCGGTTGGATGCAAGTATAAATACCAAAAATTCATTTTTCCAGAAAAACACACACACACACACACACACACTAATCCTCCATCCGGGTTTCACAAAATTCTACCATTAGAAGTTGTTTGAAGATTGTAAGAGTTTTAGAAGATCATCATGGCACCTAAAAAAGTAAGCATATGCAATCAATTAACTTAATTAGGGTTTAATTAGAGTGTTTGATTCGAATTGAAAATTAGGTCACTAATTTGAGGGTTTTTGATAGAATTTGAATTAAGTTGTAATCTTTTAGAATTAAGTGGGTAATTGATATAGGAATGAACTGCAAAAAGAATTGTAGTGATTGATTCAACATAGAATGAGTATTAGATGATTGAATTTTCGGATTTAATTAGGTTGTGCCATTGAATCAAATTAAGTTGCAATTGATGATTCTTAGTTGGTAGATGATGCATTTTTAATGAATTTTAGATGCCACATTGTTGATTAGAACAAGTGATTGAGAATTGAAGTTAAGATGGTTAGTTCTAAGCAAGATGAACATGTGATGATTGGAAGTTTTGAATGCGAATTAAGAGCAATTTGAGGTTGTGGGAATCATTGGTGATGTTAGAATGCAGTTTAGGAGTGAATTGGAATTAGAAGAATCTAGTGGGAAATAGATTGGAAGGCCAAAGCCTTCTGCAGGTTGAGTAACCGATTCGGTTGCGAGCTGCAACCGAACAGTTGGAGTGAGGTCGTGAGAAGAGCCGGATCGACTTCTCCTCAACCGATCCGGTTCCACGTTCTGTTTTGGAAATTTTCAGATTTTTGAACTAGACCTTAGAAGCTTTTATAAACCTTATCGTTTGTTCTAACACTCTTATATTGACTTATATTTATGATTTCTACAGAGAAATGTTGTAGGTTGTTCAAGTTCGACACGGGTTCCACTAAACCCGATTGTTACCAAGTATTGCCAAAGGAATGCAAGGAAGAAGCTTACGTATAGCTTGAAGGTTGAAGGGAATGCAAACTTGAAGTTCAAAGATCTCACCAATGAGGAGAAACATGCTTTTAGGGAACGTTTGTCAAAGTTGCAAAATAGGACAGTTTTGGTTCCAAGGTTGATAGATTGGGATTTGTTTACCGAATATGAGTGTGAAAATGAGTTGCGAAATATGATGCGGATGTCTTATGTCTACCCGGTTGATGGGGATTCGTTTGATGATTTATCATGGGAAAGAGCTTTTAGCATAAATGAAGAGGTTTATCGTGAATGGTGTATGGAGTTCTTTTCGACTATGTACTTTGAAAGGAAGGTCAATGTTCGGAACATCATGAATGAAGTTTGTGTTTGGTTTAGGCTTTTTGGGCAGGATCACGCATACACTTTGCCGGGTTTTGCTGTTGCTCTTGGCTTATATGAACCGGATGAGATTAATCATCGATTGTTTTAAGCTCATTTTTCGAGGCTTTGGAGATTTGAAAAAGATTACCCTAGTGTCCCCGCGTACTGGAATCGCATGGGAGATCCTTCATTTACTCGAAGGAATGCTGCAACCATTAGGAATCCATTTATGAGAGTGCTACACAAGTTGTTAGTATGAGGGCCATTTCATAGAGTTGGAAGCAGGGACAAATGCCATAAGCCGAATTTGTGGATTATGATGTTGTTGGTAGAGACTAAGGATGAGAATGCGGCTTGGCTCATAGCCGAGTATTTGTCTAGGAGAGCCTTGGGTATCAAAGGTAATAGCAACATATGTGGAGGCCATTATGTGACGAGGTTGGCAAGGAATCTTGGGTATTACAATAGCAATGAGTTGGCTAAGTGTGGAGAGCCAAAGATTAGTGAGATATGGAATGCAATGAGTTTTGGTACAGCTTTGAATAGGAGGACGAAGACGTTGGGAGCATGGATTGAACCACAACAACAACAACAACCACCACCACAACAGCAGGGAAATGTGCCAATGGGCAACGTACCGATGGGTAACGTGCAAACGGGTACGTCTAGTAGTTTTGACTCAGGTTGGGGAGATTGGAACCAACATTTGAATGAAATTGAGTGTAGGGATGATTGGAGAGATTCGATGATGTTGAGGAACAATTACATTAATGATTATTCGATTTCGTTCTTTCAAAACATGGCTCAAGAAGCCAATTATGAGTTGCCTCCCTACAACCCACCCAATGTTCCACCATATCCTTTCCCCTAGACCTCGTATCCTAGACCATATCCGTACCCATATCCTGGCTATGCACCATTTTCCGACCCAGTGCCTGCGTATGGTAGATTACCCGAGGTTGGAGGATCTAGCTATGATATTGGAGGATCTTCATCGGGAGCTGCAAAGGAGAAGAAGAAGAGGAGGAAGGTTTACACAATATTTGATGAGGATGAGAACTATGAGACCGAAAGCGATGATGATGAAGGTGATGAGATGAGTGAGGATGACGAATGATCGTGGATCATTCTTGGATTGTGATTTCAAAAACAATGCTTATTGTGTGTCGAACAAAATTATCTCTATCTCTATCTCTATCTCTTAACTATTTCTTTAGGATGATTATCATACTTTGTTTATTTATATTTTTAAGTAGCGTTTGGATTGTTTGTTTGTTTTGTTTTGTGTATTGTGCATATTTTGTAGTTTTGTTTGCAGGATGGATGTGATGAAAGCTTATTGTTGGTCAATATTTGGAGTTGGATAACTCACATGCTTGCTTATGACCCAATATGCATATTGCATATTCTATCCCGTGGTATCTTTTTGACTATTTCTTTTTCCCATTTTCTTTACTTTGAAGTTCATTTTATTACATTGAGGACAATTCAAAACTTAAGTACGGGGGAGGGAAGAAAATAGGAAAAAATGATACGATTTTTAAATTTTTATTTTTTTAGTCTTATTTTTGATTTTTAGGTAAAGTTTTTGGATTCAAGTAATTAGTAGAAAATCGCCCTTGGTTGTCTAGTTGTTTTCACATGTTATTAAGATATATTAATAGAACAACTTGGGTATTTCAATGGTAAAATGAGGTTTTTGAAATTTTTTGATTTGAACCAAATTACGAAAGTAATTCATTTTGGATTCGATAGCATTTTCTAGCACGCATTATAGCCTTTTTCCATTAAATTGTAAGGATTCTTTTTGTATAAAACACATCTTTTTGTTTTATATTTGCTATGAGTGTGCCGGTGATTATGTCGATTCTAGAACTTGTACTTGTTATGCATTACGGTTAAAATCACTCTCGAGTGATAAAAATATGTTCAAATGATAAGAGGCATCGTAGGATTTAACCCAAATGGCCTTCCATTTTACATTTGATGTTTTTTGCTAACCACATCGGTTAGTTAACCACCTTATATGGATCCATTTGTTAGTGCTCATTTTTAGCACTAGATACCCTTAGTTACGCCCTTCGAGCCAAACTTTTCATTCTTGTTTAAATCCAGAAAAATACAAAAATATTTTACACCTTAAACCTTAGCCAACCCATGTCATTTCTATTGGTTTGTTGCTAGTTGTTTGGAGTGTTGGATTGTTTTTTATGATTATGAAGAAGCTACACTTTGTCATTTGTGTGTACCATTCTCCAACAAAGATGAAGGAGACGTCTTTCTCGTTTGTATTTTTTGTGGTGTATGCTTATACTAAGTGTGGGGAAATTAAAAAAAAAATGGTTACAGCCAATGTGCTATATGAAGAATATTGATTAGTCAATGAGCTAAATTGAGTTATATATGTTTGGAGATCGATATTTGAAGAAGAGGAAAATATAATCATTTTCGGGATTGTGGTTGTATGATGGCTAGCAACATGGAGGTTTAGACTTGACTTTTATTTTTCTTTTAACACCAATTTCATAAACCATCCCATGTCTTATCCATACCATTTATAAACCCAAAGCCTTAACGTTATAACCCGAATAAAAGCCCTCTTTTATGAATTTATTTTGATACTTGTACAAGCTTATGGTAAAAAGCATTAATCATGACTAGGCATTGAGTGATTTACATATACCCACCAATATATGAGTGTTGAGTGAATTCTTAAAATCATTCGTGAGGTGTTTAGTTGTGTTATCTAAAGTTATTTGGTTCATTTTAAAGTTTTCACATATTAAAAGCAAATTAATAATTATTTCTTTTGAGATGATTGTTAAATTTTCGAAACCACGGTATCGAGACCATTGAAATCGATTTTTGAAAATGTTAGACCTACTCGAGGGCGAGTAGAACTTAAGTATGGGAGAATTTGATAACGCTCAAAAGGAACATGTTTTTAGTAGCGTTATTGTTAGTTTTGTGTATGATAATCGGCTATATTTGCTCATAACTGTTGCAAAAGTGCAAAAGATGCGTATTTGTATGTGAATGTAGCCAGGTATCGCAAAAGATGAAGAAATGAAGAATTCATGCACATTTGGAGAATTCCCGAGGAAGGAAGTCAAGTAAGGAAGCTCTTGGACTCAATGATTAGGAAGCGCAATGATTTCTAAGTATCTACAACAAGTAAAGATCAAGTTTCGTCTTGGAAATCAGCAGCGAAAACAAAGAAAAAGGCGCGAGTCAACAAAAGTCAAAATGGAAGTATGAGAGACACCCAACCGTTCGGTTGGAGCCCGCAACCGATTCGGTTGCCTACCCTGGAGTTACATCTTTTGTTATTTAATGTTGCCTTAACTCCCCATAATCACTGGAGGCCGATCATTTCCTGTTATTAACTTGTATGGGACGTTTTTAGCGAGTTAGTTAAGGTTCTTTAGCTATAAAATGAACCTAGACTTAGTAGTCTAGGTGTGACACAACCCAAAGTGTAATAGTTTACACCAAAGCTATTACCAACTCTTATTATTCATCCCAAAAGTCTTGTTACTGCTGTAAAACGTTCAGGAGGTTGGAGAGACGAATTCTCATCCATTGTTTGATCATTCGGAGTTGTACGGTTAAGACTAGACGATTGGAGGCGTGTGGTTGCTATATTCCACGATTTCTAATTCTTGTAATCCAAAAGCTTAGGTATTCTATGAAACTTGTTATGAATTTCTATTCTCTTGAATTATTTGAATTACCTTGTTATTACTTGTGTTTTGTTATGATTGTCATGGAATAATTCTTGAATATACTTGTGTGTAAGGATGTAGGAAATCATACTAGTGTTCTTATATGTGATGCATGTAAATGATCTTGTTTAAATGAGTTTGTTGGAAAACTACTAGTCTTGTTTGATTTGTCGGTAAAACATGTTTTAAGAAAAAGGACCGAAAGGATTTCTTTTGTGTTTTATTCCAAAAAGTTAAGTGACAAACTAGTATGGGGATATGGTGATTGACACCCACCATGTTTACTTATTGAAACAAGACTAGAAACATTTTCATCACGAAAGGTCGAAAGATTTGTAGGAACAAGTTTAATAAGAACCTTTTACAAACAAATGGATTTTCTAAAGGATAATCATTAGGATAAGGACCGAAAGGATTACCTATATGTTATTGTTCTTAAAATGATTTTACAAAACATAAACCATGGGTTGGAAATCATTTGCTTATGATTTGTGCATCACATCAAGAGTTTACACCAAGCCTTCATGAACACTTTCTATGATTGCCTATATAGACTACACACAAGTTTATGTTACTTAATATTGATTTTCACTAAACCATAATTTTTGAGAGAGCCTTGACAAGCTTTCTTGTTACCAATCTTTTAAAACAAATTAAAAAGCAAATCTCTTGGGACGATCTCGACTTACCCACCTTTGCTATCGCGAACGAGTATACTTGCTCGTATGTGTTTGTGGAAAACTATAAGGGGGGTTGAATAGTTTTACCAATTTAAAACTTCTTTTTAAATATTTAGATCGACATATGTCAATCTATTTGGTTGTTTATGTTGGACGTTGATAGATAGATATATAAACGTGTAATGAAAGATAAAGAGTAAGAAGCACATCACCACGACACAAGTATTTATAATGGTTCGGCTACAAGGACACCTTCCTTGCCCTACTCCACTCCCCGAGTCACCTACTTTTTGTGTAAGCACTCCCTAGGCACGGACGATCATTCACAAACAAGACCTACCTTTTCCTCAAATAAATCATACTTAATAAGGAAGATTCGATTGATTGAGAATTAGGGTTTGAGTGTTTGATTGATTCACACTACAAATGATTTAATCAAGATCATGAATTCTTAGAAACGCTGCATGAGAATGAATTAAGGAGGTGTTTGGTACGAGGGAATCGCTCAGAATGGAATTGTGTTAGAGAATGGAAATGGGAAGTAAGGGAATATACATGAAGAAAGGAGATCGATTCCGGTGCTTGGTGGTAACCGAAAATCTACATAAAAAAATGATTCTCTTGTTTGCTTCTTATGCTTGTAACCGGAAATGTGTCTAAAGACATAGACGATAGTTCTTGATTATTCGAGTTTCCATCACTCTTTATTTATCTAAAAAGCAATACTCATATGTGCTATAAAATTTTCCTTAACATAAGTTATATAAAGGTCTTCTACATAAAAATTAGAGAAAAGTAGAAAAATAAGCCAAAATATTTTTTGAAGTCCCTTTGTGGTCACTTTTTAATTCAATGTCCAAAATGGTCATGCGCAACCACTCGACTCCGCAGCTCCACCCAAAATTCGCCACTGCGCAACCACTCGACTCCGCAACTCCACCCAAAATTCGCCACGTGTCCAAATAAAAGTACAAAAAGTACAAATAATAAAAAAAGTACAAAAAGTGTACTTTCATTTGGATACGTGGCGAATTTTTGGACACGTGGCGAATTTTGGGTGGAGCTGCGGAGTCGAGTGGTTGCGCATGACCATTTTGGACATTGGGTTAAAACTTGACCACAAAGGGGACTTCAAAAAAGATTTTGGCTTATTTTTGTACTTTTCTCTAAAAATTAATAGGTGGTACAGTGGTACAAATGAAAGAAACCAAGAAGAAGACCAATCTGCATAAGTTTATATATTATTCATAATCAATAAGAGCATGGGGTATGGGATTCGCCGGGCAATTTCGTTTCCTACGTGGACACTCGCCGGTCCATTTCGTTTCTCGCCGTGACACCATGCACCCTCGCCGATTTAACTCTCGCCGTTGCAACGAAATGAATACGACAAAAGTATTTCAAATCCTACCCGTTTAAATGTTACCCAAGTGAAGAGAAAATAAATAAAATGATAGTGGGTGGGGCCCAAGTGAAGAGAAGTGAGTATGTTGTGATTGGGGGGTATTTTTTTGTTAGTGTGTTGGAGTGATGTGGCACACGTGGGGCCCAAATGAAGAGAAATGGTGAACCCATGACACCCCATGCTCTAAGAGCAGTTACATTCATAACGCCGGAACCGGCGTTAAAGCCGCGTTACCGGCGTTATTTTGGTGTTATGGATGGAACTTGGGTGTTAAAGTGGTGGCGTTGCCACACCAACGGGCGTTATTTGTTTTGTTTTGTTTTTTTTTTTTTTCATTTATGCCCCTAAATGAGGGGTTGTTTTTGTAAATTGTTGGGAATGTTATGGTGTTATTGAGATGTTATGGTTGTGAGTGTTTTTTGGGGATGTTAATGTTAAATGTTAAAGCTGATGTGGCGCTGACGTGGACGGTGTTATTGGTGTTATGGTGTTATGGATGGGAGTGCTCTAAGGGCAAAAGATCAAAAATTAAAAATTAAGAAAAAAACTAAAATCATAACAAAGCATGTAATTTCATTACTGTATCATCATTTACAAGATACGTACAATTTGTGGAACCTACGAGAATGTGATATGGGCTAGATATGAAAAAATAAAGAAAAAGATTTAAAAAGAAGAAAGTTAAATTAATAAACAACAATAATAGTTTAAGGAAGATGAATATATATGAAAAACAAATGATCACCAATATAGATATCAAGAGCAACAATATTAAAAAATCAAGACCTAAATTGTTAATAACCTGAGAGAAAATACGCTTGTGTTTATAACAATTTCTTGTATTGGGATAGCATGTACGCATCATATGCCCTTTCTTTTAATACTCCTGTGTATTTTTATTAAAACCTCTCATTCACACTCAAAATGACCCTACGCTTATTTTTTTCATTCTCTCCTTTCTCCTTAATCAGTTTGATGTCTCGTTAATGAATTTGCATAGGTGGACTTTTCATGACTTGACATTCATGACTCAGCAAACATTATACTCGAAACTAGTTACTTACTATTTTACTAATGGTTAATTGTTGCTTAACAATAGTCAATTACCAACAGTTTTGTAGTTCCCATGATAAGAACACATACAAAGATATAAACATATAATGAATAAACAAGTAAACAACCTTTAGACTACCCAACAGGAATGAAGACATTAATGTCACATCAGCTTTCTTTATGTATAACAACTTCATGAGCAATGATGACCGCAGTCACCAACTCTTCTTTTTCATTTTCAATTTTTTAAACACTAAAATTAAAATTTCATTAATAATTAAAAAATATTACAATAATAATTCAAATAAAATAACACTGCAAATTAGTGTTCATTTGTCGACACCAAATGTGTTTTACTAAATCGACTTTAAGGCTTAGATGAGTTATTTTGTTGTGTATATCTCTAATAACTTGTAACATTTCTTCATGCGTTCATACGAGTTCATCATTACGATGTCGTTCATCTTGATAAAAGTTATGAGAGATTGCATTCCATTTGTCTTTTATAATCATTTTATATAATATGATGCATGTGTAAATTATAACTATTATTTTCTTTAGCAACATCGGCCGTGCGAGAGTTTTTATTATAGCCAACTTTTTCTATAGCACGTAAACGCTCGTTCCACATATTTTCTTGTTCCCTCATGTGCTTGCTTGTATCTTATTTGCTTCGTATCATTCGAGCATGGCTGTGAAATAGACTTAACAAGAAATAATCATTCCGGATATATCTCGCTAGTAAGATAATATCTCAATTTATAATTTACGTCGTTAGCCATAAATGGAACCTCTGGTGCTTTTTCAGCTTTAAGATCATTGAAAATATGCGATTCATGTATAACGTTGACGTCATTGTTCGCCCGAAAACACCAAAGAACGCATGCCAAATTCACAAGTCTTGTGAGACAACCGCTTCCAATAAAATGAATGAATGTAGCCCATGATCACCCAAACAATATTGAGCACGATATGTATTTGGGCAACTAGCAAACGGCCAACCCGTAAAATCAATGCTTCCTAACATCCTAGGATGTTTTTGCTCGTGAAAAGCATATAGTTTTTCGACATCAGTATAAGTAGGCCTTTGCAAATACTCCACTCCATATAAGTCCATAACACCCTTACAAAAAGCTTGGAGAGAATCACGGGAA
Organism: Chrysanthemum seticuspe; assembly: GCA_019973895.1. Taxonomy (NCBI): domain Eukaryota; kingdom Viridiplantae; phylum Streptophyta; class Magnoliopsida; order Asterales; family Asteraceae; genus Chrysanthemum; species Chrysanthemum seticuspe. The sequence continues at coordinate 252,791,604 of BPTQ01000001.1, read as the reverse complement.
GTTTTCTCACCTATTTATAGATATTCGTCTATAGCATCAAAAACGGTGTCGTATGCCAATTGACAAATTGTAGAGGTAGAATTCATCAATTGGGAAATGCCAAGTTTTCCCAAAGCATCACAACTTTGTTGAAAATACGGCGCATTATCAGTTGCTGAACAATGCGTGTGAATAGTGATCGTCTCATTCGGAATAGCGTACAAAATTTTTTCGTCATACATTGGGTTTTCTGAGAAGTAAGCCGCCACTAGACGATCATGAGCACCGTAGCGATCTTTATATATCGTGTTTTGTGGGATTTTTGCGGTTTGTGATGTGGAAGCTTCAATAAGCATAGCGGCATCTTTTAAAACTCTAGATAGATACTATCAACATCTTCCCTCATCCGACGGTGTAAAAAGTAATTGGTCGGAATCCATTTCTTTAAGTTGAAAAGATTAGAGTATGTATCTAAAGATTGGGTTTGAAATTGTGTATAAAATGAAGAAGTAATAGGGTATTTATAGGATAAATGTATAAATTTTTAAAGATTTTTTTCCTTAAATATGACCAAACGATCATTTTTTGTACCGTTGGTGTTTGTTTTTTTGTTCCAAGTGCTCCCACGACTAGGTCTTAATATCGACCGAGTTCTCCTTTTAGTTGGGCCTAAGACGCATTTGGGAGGGAGGCGTGTAACGGGAGAGACGCGTCGATCATGGGGTCGACCGAGTCTCATGACCGATGCATTACTGGGAGTCTTAGACATTCGGTTAGGCAAAATTTAAAATGATTCAGTGTAAATTCCCTCATCATATGATACATCTAGAAAAGAATTTAAGTTAAAACGGGCATTCGACATTGAGTCGGATTCAACGAGGTTATTTTAGCTGTAATCATTGAAGTCCATGCATAAATTACTAGTCTTAATTTCAAAAACGAGATTAACAAGATTAAATGCATTCATTTGGTTTTTGTTGCAACTCTAATGGCCTACAAAAGCAAGTAAATTAACTTGTCTATTTATGTTACATTCTACAGAATTGTGCTTTCACAACTTGGTAGCACCATGGCTGCATAATGTTCTCATCCCATCCACACTTGTCTTGTGCTTTGGTATGAGATAAGAAAAACTATATATGACGGTTAATCATCATGATAATCAGTGAATCTTCATCCTACGCAAAGATAAGTAAGCCAAAAGACGGTAACCAAAAACCATGATTCCCAAGGCAGTAGCTTCCTTCACTCCACTATCTAGTTTTATACCATCGATTACTGGACTAATTGTTTCATACTGCACTTTGAGGAGTAGTCTGTATGTGTGATAGTTGAACGACAAATAACGTAACCATGCTATGAATATTGGAACATTCTGCAAAAGTAGCAGCATAACATTAGTCTTTAGAATTTTTTAAGCTTATTTTGATTTCTTTAACATTTCAGGAAACATGAATAGACTATGAGATAAAGTGCTAATAATTGAGATTTGAGAGTATATTTGTGCTTACCTTCACAAAATAACCACCAGCCAACATGAAGGCCATTACAGTTACGGAAGCCAACGTTGTTGCTCTCTTTAAGTCGGTCAATGTAGCACCAATGGCGAGTCCAAGTCCCTGCCAAAATTTAATTTTAATCAACTTCTTGTATTCTGCTCACTGCAATATCATTTACTTATGTGTTGGCTAAAAGGGTGAATTGGGTAGTGAATGTTTGACAATTTGTAAGTCAACGGGTCGAATTTGCTACCTCTAGCGGTTACAGATAGAAAGATGACATACCTGAGCTGCAATGATGCATAGGAAGACAATAACCATTGTTAGAAAAAATGAATCAGCAGTTTGTCTCAAGCCCGCCATGAAATAAACAACAACGAGAAAAAGCATTGGGAGAAACAGATCAAGTGGAAGGTCACTTGTTGTCCTTGCCATAAAATATGCACTCAGTCTGTACATGTCTGCCGCTCTTTCCTTGTTTAACATCGCTCGTTCTTGAGGGAATGTAAAAATTGCAGTAAAAACCGGAAAAAATGCCCAAAACACAGCAATGAAGAACAACAATCCCGCCTGCAAATGAACAAGTAAGCTTATGTATAACTCTTGTGATTCCTTTTATATATTCTTCAAATGGAATTCTTTATTTTATTTCTTACTTGATTATCGAGTTCTTGTGGACTATGAACATCTGACTGCCACCATAAAAGTCCTAAAATAACTGCGGTTACAAGAACTTGCGTGATCCTCAGCCAGCTAAAATAATCATGTTGTCTCTCCTTAAGTCCCCTTCTGAACAATATTGAATATTGTTCACTCCAGCTCGCTCCCCATTCACGTTTCATTGACCCGACACTTGCCTTAATATCTACATCAAGAGGTGTGGGAACCATTAGTTGCTTCTTCGTTTCTTCAGCTACTCGTGTCTCGTATGCCTCCACTAAATACTGCAAGCAAATAGTATAATTTTTTTCTTAATCTTTTTAATAACTTGAAAACTAGATATGTAATTTGATGTTATAATGTTATCTTAACTTACATCATGTATAACTACAGGTGTATGTTGCCCACTTTTTGTTTCTCTTTGTGAATTTCCGAGCTGTACTCTATCCTGTAATTCTGAAGGAACGGAAACTTCATTCATGTTCCCGTTTGCAAGATCTAACAAGAATTCTGCTGGGTTCATGGCAATCAAAGGAGAACATCCAATCGATCCAAAATAGTCCATAGCTTCTGACGCTTTCCCAAAGTAAAGCAAACTTCCTTTTCCAAGAAGGATTAATTTGTCAAATTTGTGGAAAAGTCGGCTTGATGGCTGGTGAATCGTTGTAACCACTGTCTTTTCAGTCTGTAACAAGTATGTAAAATTATAAATTATATAGACCAAGTGATTACCTTATAGGTGACGATTTTGACCCATTTACTTATTAATGGGTCGATTGGGATGTGGTTTATCTCAAACATATAAAGTCTAGAAATCGCTAAGCTAATAAGAGAATGGATCATTTGGGCTAAAAGCCACTCAAGTCTATTTTTGATGCATATTATTACAACCTCTTTCATCGTTTAATATAAGAATTAGACTATTACAGTAATAGTTTTATTTACGTAAGTAGGAATAGCGTGTTGGATATTTTAGTGTAATTGGATTAACTTGTTTTGACCATTTTTATCATAATAATACATCATTTAGGTTTGGAGGTGTGGAGTGCACGCCTACTTGAATTTATTATGATCTTAGGGGCGAAGCCCCTAAGGGACGGGGGTCCGGGGGCAGAGCCCCTGGCAGGGTCCAAGGGGCAGCGCCCCTGGCTGGGGTCGAGCTGAAACTGCTTTGGCAGTTATCCCGTATCATAGTTATATACGGTTTATTTGGTCAGATTAATATTACGGTTCATAAAAATCTCAGATAAACACATACAGAAAATTCTCATTCTCTGAATTGTATCCGATTGAATAATTTGGTAGAACCACCGAATTGATTCGATCTGAAAGTGTTCACACGCCTTTCAGAGATTAAGCATATCCATAGTGTTCGTTATTACTACATATCCCCTACATAGCGCACTAAATGATTATAATAAAATGCACCCAGAAATATTTGTGAATCAACACAACCTGACCCGGGCTTTCAACCTAAACCTGTTTTGACCCGTTACCCTGCTCGACATGTCGCTCTTGCCACCTCTAAATTAAGTATCCAAAATATTTTATGTATTGTAACTCTTCTGAATAAAAATACCTCAGCTATGTCTGTTAATAGTTCGATGATCCTTAAAGCAGTTGTTGAATCCAAGCCAGACGTCGGTTCATCAAGGAACAAGAGGGACGGATTGATTATTATTTCGAGTCCAATACAAACACGCTTCCTCTCTCCACCTGAAACTCCCCGAACAAAGGAGCCGCCTATCATTGTATCTTGGCACCTGTTTTTGGAATTTTTAAACTTCAAATGTGTTACTTCAACACTTCAAATACTTTTATTGTTTTAAGAATTAATGGTATCTATAAAAAGTTACTAGTACCTCTCTAATCCGAGTTCACGTATGACATCTGCTGCTCGTTTCCCTTTTTCTTCTTTTGTTAATTTTTTTGGTAGTCGTAGAAGAGCTGCATAAGTCAAAGTTTCCTTCACTGTTAGGTGAGGAAACAGGACATCATCTTGAGTCACAAAACCAATCTTGCTTTTTAGGAACTTGGAGTATGGCTGGTCATTGTACGTGATTGATCCTCCGGGGGTAGGATCCGCCAACCTGCCTCCTAGTAAACTTAATAATGTAGTTTTCCCGCTTCCTGAAGGCCCCATCAATGCCAAAACTTCACCTGGATTTACCGCCCCGCTAATTCCATGCAAAATATCCTTTTCTACCGTAGATGTCATTCCTTTTATTACTATCTTGTATGTCACATCCGTAAACTGCAAATCATATAAAAAAATATATAGATGAATTTACCACCTTGCATTCTTTTTATCATTTATGTGTCTGCTAAATAAAACTAAATAAAACGAGGTATGAACGTTCAGGACAAGCCTTGATGGTTAACATGAGACCATTTTTAATTATTTTTATACGTTTTTTATTGGTACTGAACGAGTCTTGTACATAAATGCCATAGACGAATATGAGACCTTGTACAAGACTAAACCTGTTCAATGTTTGTGTTGCGTTGATCTCATAGATAAACATCCATCCCTGCCTGTCCAAATCGATAGCATAGAATTTAATCTGTTTATAATCATGAGTTTGATGCGGCTTAGCTACATTGTTTTTTAAAGTAGTACATGAACCTTTTGAAGCTTGATGATACCTTTAGATATATTGGCAAGGTGGGTTCTGTATGAAACTTCTTACGCATTCCAGCTTCGATGTCTTCAGCTGAAAGAAGCATTTTAACATCATATATCTGCTTCGGATTCATATTTTAGAATAAACAAAGTCCAACATTATTTACTTAGTACTCCGTAAATTCTAATTCTACGCCCAATAAGATGAAAAAAAAAAAAAAAAAAAAAAAAAAAAAAAAAAAACCTGCCACGAGGAATAAGTAAAGGATAGACGACGACTAACAGGTGCAGTCGTTCTATTTATAGTATTATTTGTAAGCGTAGTTAAAACCTATATAAGATCATAAGTTAGAGAACATTCGCAGTAAGTTTCACCTACGTTAGTATAAGCTATATACGAGTAATCATATTGTAAAGTTTGCGATTTTTCTTAGACTTTCACTGTTGCGGCTATTATGTTTAAAAAAATTTCACTTTGTAAATATGTGCCTGTTTTGAAATTTGCACTTTTGCTTGCTACAAATACATTGCAAGTATAAAAAACTGTTTTCAAACATTTAACCACATACATACTTGTCAAATCCATTTCATATGGACCCATATTATAAAGAATAAAAGAATCAAAGTATTTTTTATCCAAAATCATCAAATTGATATATGCATGGTGATGGGTTGATGGTGCATGTTGGGGACCAGGTGCAAGAACCTGTTAAGTGAAGATAAAGACACCCATATTGTAAAGGGTTAAGCAGATAGAAAGTGGGTCATATGGGCCACTTTTAGGTGATGGGGGCCCATTTCTGCTGACATAAAAGTAGACTTTGGGCCTGTCCTAGTACTGGTATGCATGCAGCAAGCTGGATACAGTTGTATAATTGTGACAATTATATGCTCTTTTGGAATTATGTTATTTGCACAATGTTTCACTTTCTGTGTTTCACCTAGATTTTGACTCTTTGGTTTTGCTTATACATAAGATGCATGCACGTAGGCTTAAACTTATGCACGAAATGAAACGTTCCTATCAGGGCGGGCGACCGTGCCCCATTTCAAGAATCGATAGCAGTCAAGTGGGATTTAGCCCCAAACATGTCACTTCACGAGTTCATGATGAGAACGATGACCTTTTATAGTCGCCGAGCATTGTAAATTGCAAAAAAAATATTTTAGTTAAGGCTGTTAAGATCGAGAACTTATCCAATATCATTTTTGTCTTTGCAATATACGTAGTAGATATCTATTGAATATCAAACACAAATTCATAAAAATAGCCTAAGAAATTTTTGATGTTCAAACATCATATGATAATAAAAAAAACTGAAATACATTTAATTTGTTCAAGTTTTGATAGCTAAACAAACAATTTAGTGAGATAGGAAAAAGAAGACATGAGTCTTAAATATGCCAAAAATTCAAAACATAAAAAGTTAATCTATTCACAAGGTTTCGGCAACTTCATTTCCCCCAACCACCCAAAAAAAATTTGATTTTCTTTTAGAGTCTTCATCGCGACGTTGTATGGTAAAAAATATACATCCTGTAAAAGACTTTAGAACCAAAATATAATAATATTGAGTAATATAATAGCAAGTAACATACGGTCTTACCATAAATAATAAGATTACTCATCAAATTTGTAATATGGGATCGAGAGCCGATCGTATAATCTTTCGGACGATCCCACGATCTTATGTGCGATCCTACAACACCTACGATCCTACAACACACGATCCTAGAACGATCTTGCAAGTTTTTTGTTGATGAGATCATGATAGAATCATACAATCTTACTATCTAACTCGCGATTTTAACATCCATGGTTTTAGTTGTTAATATGATGTTGGAAATATTAAAAATAAAAATACTGATATAAGAGAAATGAATTAAGCTATTGATTTCATGTGATGGCTCAAAACAAACTAAAAAGCAAGTTACTTTCTTTTAGTAGAGTTTCAACTTTTATCCCATATTATCTTTCCTTTGGTGCCAATTGATAATTATCAAAGTATTGTAACATTATTGATTTAATTAATATGATTATGCTATCTATTATCATCAACATAAAATTTGGATATTCGATAGAGAGTAGGATACGTTTAGAAATTTGTAACTATGATTATTTTTAAAAGGATGCAATTTAATTATCACACTGTAGGTAAAACTATAATGCTCAAGCCTAATACATGATAACTTTATAGTGATTAAATTATCATAATAATTAATATAAGTTTTAGTGCTTTATAGTTTAACATTTATATATGTAGGCAATATATGCAAAAGGTGGTTATAGGTTCTTTTATTCAAACTAGGACAAATTCATACACATTAACATACTATTCACACATAACCTTAAATCAACATTTAATTATAGATATATATTCCAACCTAGTACATCTTATGATCGAATATTTTCAAGCGAACTAGTATAAACATGTGTCGTCATCTCATATGTTTATTGTTAAATTAAGTCAAACTAAATTAATAGTTAAGTATATTATATTACTAGGAACCAGAAAATCATATAAATTATTGTGGAAAACTAGAAAAAAACATATATAGATACTCCGTATAACTTATAACCACTTTTCAGCTGTTTCTCGCTACATTTTTTTGTCTTTTTACCAATCAAAAAGTTTGATCATGGGAGCATAATGAGTTGGACAATTGCAAAGCTATCAACTTCATGTTGTTGCTATACTTTGATAAGAAATCCTACCCTCTAATGGATAATGTGACCATGAAAGTGTCTTGAAAGAGTGTGTAACAGGTGCTGCCGCACAAGATCTTTACTTAAAAGGGGCAATATTTTTATTATTTTTGGTTGTTTTACATATAAATACATATAATATTGAACATATATGAGTCATATAATGTAAGTTTGTATGCAATTTATCTTTAATTTACGACTGTATAAGATCTTTTTTTGTTATTCCCTAAGGCCACGACATATTGGTGACCATGTTACCCTCTTGTCGACATTTCATTAACGATATAATATCCATGTATCTTATGCTATAAAAGTTGTATATATGTTATGTGGCTAAGAAAGAAAACTCACATCACTTTCTACTCATAAACTTCTTTAGACATGAAAAGTAAGATAGATTCATGAAATGAAGAGTTGAGAAGACTTACGTATGTCATCATCACTAAAAGGTCTTGAATCTGTGATCTCGTCCGGAGGCATAGTAAACCCGGTGAATGAGAATGACATCCCTAAGCTAGCACTCGAAGCTCGACTTAAAGCAGCTCCACTACCAACATCATCAAGGTCAAATTTCATTTGAGCACTTCTTGTCTTTCTAATATGTGTGTTTTTGCCAGTACTACCACTTCGCCCTGGGGACGCCAGCACCATTTGTCTACTAGGCTTTCTTGAGTGTGTACCAACACTCTCGGTTCCTTGTGAGGATTCGCTAGCGTTCGACATTTGAGATTTCATCGTAGCAGATAGAGTCTCTGCAAGCTGATCTGATTGTGTTCTCCATAACCCTAAATTATTGGAATTCAGTTTCTCCATATTTTCGGGACCTATTTGGTGATCATCAATAAAACATATATATTATTTAAGTGACATTAATCATTAGCATGTGAACCCAAAACCCTTAATGAGGGAAGCATAAAGAACTTGTCTACTACTTTTCAGATGACCAAAATGATCATGAAACCTTAATGCAAAGCTATTCCCACTTGCATAAATTGTTTGTTTACCTTCTTGATGGACATAAAATTAAAATACTACTAGTAACATTTAACCGAGCCGTACGTGCTCGAAAAACTAAAATACAGGATCAGAAAGTGCCTAAAAATGTTTGAAGAATGTAAAAAAGGAAACATTTTTCCATTGTTATGTAACTTATGTTAGCAAGCATATATAAGACATGTGTTGTATGAAGATCCTACAAAGTCTTGATTACTTACCGAAGGAAAAATAGGAATGAAAATTTCTTGTATCAAAGTGAGGGAGAGAAAGGAGACCAAAGTGAAGTATGATTGACTTGCTTTTCTAGCTTGGTAGCTCCATCTATGCCCTTTTATATAAGAAGCCAATTGTGGTAACCCATTAATCTAAAAGACAAAAATACCCCTAAACTTAGTGACTAGTGAGAAACAAGAAATGCAACCATGATTTATATGATACAGAAAATTAGTTAATGTCATCGATGGCTTGCTGTTGCCTTGGGTTTCGACTTTAGATTTGTTTGGTTTAGGTCTGGCTTCTTTAAGGATGGTTAGTTTTATCTTTTATGTACTTTATGTACTTTTGTCAAGCTACATCTTTATATGGTTGTGTCTACCAAAAGCTCACCTTGGTGATTCCCTCCACCCTTGTATGGTGTTGCTGTAGTCTGTCACAGCTATTATGGTGTATGTCTTGTTTTGGCTTAACTTGTTACCTTGTGTATTTTGTTTGGCAAGTCGGTTTCGATTCTGCCCATTATGTTCGATGTAACTTGTTGTGTTCAAATTACCTCCATTTGTGATATGTTATCTCTGTTCAAAAAAGATGTAAGTGTATGGGAAAAGATTTAATGAGATAGTGAGAAGTATTTTAACCACACATGTTAAATAAGATAAAGAAAATTAGAGAGAAATGCATTTTTTTTTTGTAAGTGTATTTGAAATATGTCGTTATACTTTCTTTTCACTCTTCTTATCTTTATTTTATTTATTATTTGATCTTAACTCGTAAGTGTATAAGTATATGTATATGTATACAACTATGTTTTTAACGACCCATGTATTGTAACATCTAACGTCGTACTTGCTCGTATTCTTTAGTTTTCTATCAATATATCGCCATACACGTGTTAAGGGACAAAATAATTGTTCGATTTTGTTTTATGTTTGTTATCGGTTGACAAAATTGATATTATTTTCTTCATTTCAAATCGATTAGTCGATTTTTCAAACTTTTGGCAATAAATTTGGTAGGGTTAGAAGTGAAGATTAATAGAGATGGAGGTAGAAAGGTACGTAAGCCATGAATTTCTAACTATTGCATGCCCTCCATATTGTGAGGCCTTCATTCATTCTCAAGTTACCCTTTTCTTAGGGTACCAAAAATCTTTTAGAATTTTCTATCATTGCACATACACTTGTGCATCATCATCATCATCATTTATTTTTGTTATTTAAATATTACTATATATAATTCTATCATTAATAAGATTTCTAATACTAATGATAAACATATATGAATCAAAGCGTCTCTAAACATGCTATCTTCAAAAGAACGTATTTAAATTTTTGCATTGAGAAATATAAGAGAGTGGAAGTAGCACTTTTTACATGTTCAAGACGAGTACGTACTAGCATTTTTCAATAAAACTCGTACAAAGCATGAAGGCAGGGACGGATCTACATGGTAACAATGGGGGGCAAGTGCCCCCATGGCTAGCCGAAAAAGTCATGATTTTAGTGTAATTTTTTTTTAATTTTGATCTTTTTTCGAAAGTGCCCCCCACTCAAAATTCAAAATGCTCCCCACCCACATACTAAAACCCAACATTCAACACTCTAAAGCTTTATAAATTCATCATTTTAAAGTAAAAATACTCGGTTTATCATTACGATCCTCGTTTTTTTCCGCATTCTATTGTTGTCGTCAAAAAAAAATGTTGCCCCCCCCACATCCTCATTTCCTGGTTCCGCCACTGCATGAAGGTAGTCTTTGATTCATTTGTTTTTTTCTGGTTTTGTACGTTTGTAGTTTTCTTAGTTTGTATTGTTCTGTCGAAACAGATTGACGAATTTCTAGCGTCATCTAATCGTCATCTCGATATTAGATTTTCATTGCGAAAATTAAAAGATTTTTTTTTTTTTTTTTTTTTTTTTCTTTTTTTTTTAAATACACTGAAGCGTAAATTATAGTATATGTACACATAATACGCCTCCAATTATTTGGGAGACAAAACATCATGCAATAAAAGATATATTTTTAATAGAATTATTTATGTCATATCCAATAATCCACCATAGTGCCATACCCTCTCTTTATAAACACATAAAATGTACGTGTATGTACAATCAACAAATATTTATTTAATTTCATAGTTTACGATACAATCATTGTATGCATTATTTTGGGAAGCATCTCATGGTATTTTATGGTATCATGATATTTAATATTAGACGATATATGATTCAAGCCTGTTTATGTGATTTGGGTCCGCTTGTTAGATTATGAAAAAATGAAAGGGAAAAGATTCGGTGAGAAAAAAAAATATGATAAGAAGAATGAAAAATACTTTTATCCACACATTTCAAATAAATAAGAAGAAATTCATGAGAGTTGCATATTTTATTGTAGGTGCATCTAAAATTCATGTTGTGATTACTTCTCATTCTTCTCATTTTATTTTTATTTCTCATTTGATCCTTAATCAAAAGTAAAAAGCATAAATTCCCTTTGTAGTTTGTCGGGTTTTGCATATATCGTTCTTGTACTTTTTGACGGGTCATATCTTTATGGTTTTAGTATGTTACAGGTTATGTTCCTATTGCTTAAAACCGTTAGTTTTTTATGTTAAATGTCTTAACTCTCTTACGTTTTTTCGTTAAATGTATATTTGAACAAATAGAATGTCAAAAATGCCCTTATATTATTATTATTATTATTGTTATTATTAATATTATTATTTAATTAATTACTCATTCTGTCTCAAAGTTAAAGTTCTAATTTGACTTTTTCGGTTTTTTTTTTTACATCTTTAACCTTAAGTATTTTTATTTGTATTATATACTACTTGTTGTAAAATATATAAGTGGATTTTAGGTTTTAAATGTATTTTCATTATTATTATTTTCATCAACTATTGTATAACATAAAAATAAATATTTGAAGTCAAAAGTTGAAAAGAATAAACCGAAAAGGTCAAACGGGGATTATAATTTTAAGACGGAGGTAATAACTATTTTATTTATTTATTTATTAATATTATTACTTTTATTATAATCTATTTATATTTTATTATTATTTAATAAAATTATTATTATAATTATTATAATTATTATAGTTATAATAATTATTATTATTATTATTATTATTATTATTATTATTATTATACGATGTCTCTTATATGTAAATTACATCATAAACCTTAAAATACCCGAAGCTTGTAGATACGCTTAAAGGCTTGGGCCAAATATCATCTAATAGTTAATATGCATTATAAAAATCATGAACACGTTTGTTGAAGCATGCTAGTCATGAAAAGGTTTTATAACTAATTTACATATTTGTTACTAAATCATTCCTTTTTTTTTAAGTACCTTGTACTTTAACCATTGGGAAAGCTAGTTATAGATAATTAACCGAGTGGAAACAATACGGGGTATATATGAAAAGAGATCTAGTAAGAAGAAAAATTAAAATAATAATGGTAATAAGAATTCCTAGCCACATATTTTGAATAAGGAGGAGAAATTTAAAGATTTTTGGAGATGCATCTCAAATATGTCTTTTCATTTTAGTTTTACTTCTTATTTGATAGTAACTCGGGTATATATTAGATAATACAAGTTCATAATATTGCAAATGTTTAATTAATATGATTAATAAAAGTTACATCATAGAAAACTAAGTAGATATGTATTTCTATACAGCAAACACTACCGAAAAATGATTTACTTTCATAAAGTGACATACAAAGGCTTTAGTGAGCCTTTCAAAAAAGAGAACAAAGCTAGGCTTTAGTGAAGTGACACGTAAATTGCAAATATTTTCAACTTTTTTCACCTATCTTTTATATCATAGAAAACTAGTTTTGTTTGTTATTCATATATGTAATCATAAGATTTGTTGTGTATAATTAATGTCAACGATTATAATAGGCAATGTCAACATTTTGAAATGATTAACCAATTGAAACTCTGAACTAGCTAGCTAGAATGCCAAATGGGCACACAGACCGTCCTTTATGCTACATGTGTCAACTCGATTTAACATATTCATTGAACTTTAATTAATCCGAGCTCAAAGAATGAAATATATTCGGGACTCGACAGACAAATAATATCGATCATCACTCACACTGACAGTAACGGTGACTTTATGAGTGACCAAACCAGCTGTTATCTTAATGCCATTTTTTTTTTCTTACGATCAAACACATGATCAAATGCTTTTAATAAGACGATCCCGATTATACCAAAAAATACACCAGCAAAAATTAAATAAAATAAGGTTTTGTTAACCATAATCCTATGAGCTGAGTTGTGATGAAGGTTACCTTAACTTAAAAAATAAACAATTAATTAACATCGAACATTCCATCTAAAACAACACATTCCATAATTACAATCGTCAAATATGTATAAATATAAAAATAATGAGTTCATTAAATGCTATTTTACACAAGGCTTAATCACAACCCCATGAGTTGTGGTTAACAAAACCTAATTAAGTAACACTCACACACAAACCATGCAAACCATTCAGTCACTTTTGCGACCTAACTAAGCAACAACAAAAAAAAAGAAGGGGTGTGTCTGGTTTGGGTTTCCGTAAGGGGGCGGGGACGTGGCTCCAAAGATAGCCAACTTTGGCCGTTATTGAGATCAACATAAGTTATGAGAAAAACAATTAGATGTTAAAAGAGACATGATTAACCTACATAAACAAAGCCGTATTTAAGGGAGGGCGTGCGAGGCGTGCAATCGCATAAGGCCTCAAAATTTTAAGGGCCTCAAAAGGCATATCTTTTATATATTTAAGGCCTCAAAATTTACTCCGACAAAAACTGTTAATGATGTAGGATTTTATGTTATGTATATTTGTTAGAATTAAAGGTAGATGTTAAAATTCTACGTTTTTTGTTTCAATAGTTGATATAATATATATTTAAGGGAAAATGGCAAAAATATCCATTTTCACAAACACACTTCACAAAATACCAATTTTTTTTCAAAAAATCGAAAATACCCATAAAACTCGCAAACTTTGCGACTATTTGCGAATTTTTCAAAAAATCTAGCAAACTTTGCGATTTTCTTAAGAAATCTAGCAAAGTTTGCGATTTTTTGAAAAAATCTAGCAAACTTTGCGATTTTTTGAAAAAATCTAGCAAACTTTGCTAGATTTCAAAAAATGGCAAAGTTTGCTAGATTTTTTCAAAAAATCGCAAACTTTGCTAGATTTTTTCAAAAAATCGCAAACTTTGCTAGATTTTTTTGAAAAATCGCAAAGTTTGCGATTTTTTGGAAAAAATCGCAAATAGTCGCAAAGTTTGCGAGTTTTATGGGTATTTTTGATTTTTTGAAAAAAAAATTGGTATTTTGTGAAGTGTGCTTGTGAAAATTGATATTTTTGTCATTTTCCCTATATTTAACTGTCATACATAGTTACGACACAAGTTTTTGCATCGGGGGCTTCAGAACCGCAACTATCATTTTTTGTAGGCATGATATATATTTGACCGTCATACTTTTTTTAAATCAACCAATCAAATTATTAGATTTATTTATAAGTATGATTAGTAAGCACAACAATTATTTTTTTCAGTGTAAATACGAATTAAAGTAGACAATAAAGATGCATGTACAAAAGGTCAAAATATTCTCACTACCACTTATGCTGAATAATTATAGAAGTAGAAAGTCATTGACCTTCAACTATATTTCGAACCTTAAAATTCTATATTTATTGCATAATGGATAAATAGTGATTTTACTGTATCAAAATTTGATTTTAACTATTGGGTGGTCTTTAATGAAATTTGGAAATTTGGTAGAGTGGGTAAGTGGTAGACATGCACCAATAATTTCTTGTTTTGCTCTAGGATTTTAGCGAAGACAAGTGGTGAACTATAAAAAACTTACCAGTATAACACTAAAGACCACCATGAATTTCTTTTATTCTGAAATAGGAAAATAGGAAAGAGTAAAATTTTGTTAAGTGTTAAAAACATCCACACAATTTAAATTTTTTTACAGGATTTGTTTTTGATCTTTGTGTATAGGGGGAAAAAAAGTATATGAAGAAAATTTTATTTTGAGGTCATCCTTAGCCATATTTTCTATAAATTAATAAAACTGAAGGACAAAAGAGCATTTTTATGTACATATTTTCTCTAATCATATCCTTTAAACTTTAACTTCAAACTTTTTAATATATAAATAAAATCCAAAAATCTCGACTAATATTCCAAAGAGAAATCAGTAAGTATTAAGAAAAGTTTAAAAGATGAATATGAAAGATGTTGAGTAATGCTTTAAAAAAAATTAGAAATTTAGTGCATGGTTAGGAAATGAGATGCTTCATTTTTCAAATATGAAAAAATGTAATTGAAGATAATGATTGAAAATGCCTAATGGTAAAAACCCAAATTTCATTCTAAAATTTTTTTCTTTACCTTTCAATTTTATAGTAATTTAGAAAGAGGGAATAGTTTTTTATTTATACTCCCTCCGTCCCAAATTTTAAGTCCAGTTTGACTTTTCAAAGTCTTTTTCTTCCGACTTTGACTGTAATTATTTTTTTTCGTATTATATAATACTTGATGAAAAGTATACCAATTAACATACATTTGAAACACAAATCCATTCATATATTTTTCATCAAGTATTATATAACACGAAAAAAAATAATTACAGTCAAAGTCGGAAGAAAAAGACTTTGAAAAGTCAAACTGGACTTAAAATTTGGGACGGAGGGAGTAGTAATCTTGAAAAAGAGAAAAATTAGGGTGATATCAAATATTAATCAATACTTAAATAAAATAAATAAGGGGCATTTACATATATATCCTTGCAAAATTCAAAAATTACATATATATCCTTTTGATGCATTAAAAGCATTGTACTTTATGCATCAAAAACTGGTAAAAAGGATATACATGTAATTTCTGAAATTTACAAGGATATACATGAAATTATGCCAATAAATAAAGACATTAAAATAAGTGTAATGATGAGCACATATAATCATGGTCACTACTGTCACATCATGATTAACTCGGTTTTCTCTATATAATATTTGAAATTTTCTAACTTGTGCCCTTAGGCACATGATAAGAAGTGAACCCTTGTGTCCTTTTTTGTGGGTTCTTGTCATTTTTCAAATAAAAAAAAATTTTTTTTTTTTTGTCCTTTTTGTGGATTCTTGAATAAAAAGTACGCACGTGCCCACTTCTTATCATGTGCCTAAGGGCACAAGTTAGAAAATCCCATAATATTTTTCATAACCAATTTAGTGCAATAAAACGACCGCGATTACGATAAAAAAAACATATCCAATTTAAACACAAATATACAAAAAAAAATATATATATATTTAATAAAAACATCCACACACACAACATACTCGCACGACTCAGTCAAATAGACGTGTATCCCTTGGGGTGACCTAGCACACACGATCATTCATTATGTATGGTCTTAGGCAATTGTTCTTCGAACTACCATAATTACTTATTGGGAGTATACACCCTAATATTTATTTGCACTATACAAGTAATTAAAACATGTTATAAATAAAGTATAAGTGGTTATGTATAAATTGAAGTGTGCAATAGAAAATGTGTGTGTAAATTAATTAACTTTGTAGCTTCTCTATTCTTATACAATATTTCTTTTGGGAAGTGATTTGCAAAATTTCAATTTTTATTGGGACATTTCACAAGAACTTATAGCAGATTTTACTTAAAGTACAATTGTCTGATGCACGCATTAGAGTATGCCAATAAAAAATGATAGTGTGCAATTCATTTCCCATTTCTTTTCCTCATCACCAGATATGAAGCAATGTCTTGGTCATTCCATTTTTATATACATAGATACTTTTTCCATGCTAGAGGGTATGCACGTCACTACACCAATTTCCACTTTTCACGACAGGAGATCTTTAGCGATTACGTATGTTGTCGCTATCAAAAAAACAATTTATTGGCCTCATATTTAACCAAAACCTGCGACGACATGTCATCGCTAAAAGTTCGCTAGACGAAAAAAGGACGCCATATTAAATCTTTAACTTTGACTATTATCTTTAGCGATGACATGGTAGTCGTTATAGGTCCACGACGAACGGAATTTTTGGTCTTGGTCAACATATGATTTTCCGCCGAGTTCGAATTCACCTGCCAAACCTTTTGGACGACATTTTCGTCGCTATAGATTTGGTCTAGGTGATATATGGTGGTGCAAAAGAAAAAGATACAACGCCAATGCATTAACAATACCAAATGTGACATACTAAATGCTTTAATACCTAACTGATTCTTACTACTTTTATTATAAATCTCATCGTGTGCTATATACAACGCACCAGATTTTTTATTCTCTTCCAAGATAGAGTGAATGTAAGTCCTCAAAATAAAGTCTTAAAAAATTGCAGTCGTCATTAAACTATGCACATGTTATTTATATTTTCAATAACTTTTGTTAGTGCATGTCTAAAAACTCTAATTCATTAATAAACTTGTTTCCAAGACAATCAACATACGTAACAAAATGGAGCAATGCTTAAAACTTAAAATATGCATGTAAAGCACATTGGCTACAACTCCTACAAGTAGAAAAAGATCTAAAGAATACAAGTGGGCGGTGCCGGCCGGTTGAAGGTGACAAGGACATTAACCAATGGCAACAAAAGTAGTCTTCTGTTTGCATGATTTTGTGTTTCTCAGTAGACATTTGTACGATTCACATTGGGCCACGTTTGAAACAACTAACGGAAATAATGTAAACCTATTTTCATCAACACGTGTACAGACGTGGTGGGCCGTTTTGGTTAACGGAAAGAATGTAAACCGTGTTTCATCGACACGTGTACGGACGTGGTGGGCCGTTTGGGTCCTCCCATATATCCTTGATATTCCATGAAGTTTGCTAATCATGTATCAAGAGTGTTTGGGAGATCAGATATACATGCAACTATGCAAGATAGTCCATTCGTTTTCTAATTATTGTTTAGTATTGATTTTTAAAATTTGCAGTTTTCAGATGAAAAATATATGAATAATTGAATTTTAAATGTATTTTTATTAGCATAATTTTCATCAAGTGTTATATAATACAAATTATAAGGTTAAAGTTACATTGGGCCACGTTTGAAACAACTAACGGAAATAATGTAAACTGTATTTCATCAACACGTGTACGGACGTGGTGGGCCGTTTTGGTTAACGGAAAGAATGTAAACCGTGTTTCATCGACACGTGTATGGACGTGGTGGGCCGTTTTGGGTCCTCCCATATATCCTTGATATTCCATGAAGTTTGCTAATCATGTATCAAGAGTGTTTGGGAGATCAGATATACATGCAAGATAGTCCATTCGTTTTCTAATTATTGTTTAGTATTGATTTTTAAAATTTGCAGTTTTCAGATGAAAAATATATGAATAATTGAATTTTAAATGTATTTTTATTAGCATAATTTTCATCAAGTGTTATATAATATAAATTATAAGGTTAAAGTTACATTGGGCCACGTTTGAAACAACTAACGGAAATAATGTAAACTGTATTTCATCAACACGTGTACGGACGTGGTGGGCCGTTTTGGTTAACGGAAAGAATGTAAATCGTGTTTCATCGACACGTGTATGGACGTGGTGGGCCGTTTTGGGTCCTCCCATATATCCTTGATATTCCATGAAGTTTGCTAATCATGTATCAAGAGTGTTTGGGAGATCAGATATACATGCAAGATAGTCCATTCGTTTTCTAATTATTGTTTAGTATTGATTTTTAAAATTTGCAGTTTTCAGATGAAAAATATATGAATAATTGAATTTTAAATGTATTTTTATTAGCATAATTTTCATCAAGTGTTATATAATATAAATTATAAGGTTAAAGTTACAAAATAAAGACTTCAAAAGTTAACACTGAACGATAATTATGAGACGGACTAGGGTGTGTTTGTTGTTGTTTTTTTTTTAATCTTACTAGCCCTCTTACTCTTACCAGTAAGAGGAGGGCAGACGTTTTGCTTGTTTGTTTTTTTCTTTTGAGTAAGACCCAATTAGACATATAACATCTTACTCAGTAAGAGGTGAGGACTTGTCTTACTGGCTGTTACTCGTTTTGTAAACTTTATATAATATATTTGATTGTTTATTAACTATGTTTTATTTATGATAAAAAATCTTGTTTCATATTTACATAAGTTATTTATTATCGCATTGCGTTGGTTTAATAAACAAATTGCAAAAATGAGCACTTAAAATTATTCGGACAATTATTCAAAACAAACAACATTATTTCGTTCAGATTTATACTTTCTAGCCACCTCTTACCAGTAAGATTTGGTAGTCAGATTCAAACCCAAAACATATTAATAAAATAAACACACCCTTAGTATTAATTATCATGTCTAATTTATTTGATTGTTTTTGTGGTTAACAAAAAAATTGAGACACTAGGTTAGATAAAAAGTAAGTACGGAAAGAAAAGTAGTGTAAGCACATATCTTTAGGCATAGGAGTTATGATAGGAAAATAATTTTTAAAATAAAATACATGTTTAGTCATACTTCTAGTCGTATAATTTAATAGAGATGTACTATTCTTACCCTCCCTACTAGGGAGGGTTTGTACTTTTGATTCCTTTTATCCCCATTTATTTTAGTACAACACAATTTTTTTTTCAGTTTCTGTTCCGTATTTCTGACAGTTTTAAACGTTTGACTTATTAAACTTTATATTTCCTGTTCCACATTTTCAGGTTTATAGTTTTTTTATATAAACAAAATTATAAAAAAAAAATTAAAAAAAAAAATAAAAATTAGGGAGGGTGGGAATATAAGATATAGGGGGGGTGGAAATATCTTGTCCCAATTTAATATACTAAAAAACCAATGATTCTCTTGTAGTCTTGTTTCTAGGGCTGAGCATCGAAGGTTCAAAACTGAACCGGACTAACGAAACTGACTGAATCAACAAAAATTGAACCGGACTGACAGCTCGTCGATTCGGTTTCGGTTTCAGGTTTTACATGATTTTGGTTTCGGGTCGGGTTGGTTCAGTCCAATTCGACCTAAACCGACAAAAACATACCAAAATACACCTAGACCGACAAAACCGAACCGACCCGACCCGACAACATTTGGTTCGGTTTCGATTCATGTTTTTCACAGTTTTCGGTCATTGGTTTTCTCGGTTCGGGCCAGTTTACGACTGATGCTCAGCCTTACTTGTTTCTGTCTCAAGCATATATAATAAATAAATAAAAAATCTTAGTTATTTTCGATATCAAAACATTTCAACTTAGCCGTCAAAATTAAACAAATAAGAAGTTTTTGACGCTAGAAATTAAGATTGATTTGGCTTATGTGTTTCTTAATGCGTCTTCACTGATTGAAGTGATTATAGTTTCGATTTCATGTTCTTGGGAGGAATTGTGTTTCCCGGCTTCATATGTTTTATAATAGAAATCAAATATGTATAAAAAAGAAGAGCTTAACTTTTAAATATGATTTTCTTTTTAAAAGAAATGATACATGGATCTAAAAGTGGATCTAATTGTGAACCTGAAAACATGTGGCATAATTCCAATGGGTTGTAAAATAAGTGAGTCATTGTCTGCAACCATTAAGATGATGTCACGTGTTTTTAGTTTAAGTTAAAGCTTGAGCTTCAGCTTAGGAAAGAAGCACATTGAACTAGTTTAAAGGGGTTTGAGCTTTTAAGATCATTTAGGCTGGGCACAGAGGTGACTAGACATGACCATGTCATATCAGCTTTCTCTCTCCGATGACCTAACGACAACCAAGTAGTCACAGAGTCGATCAAGGTATTTTTTTTATTTCAAATATTATAAACAGCAAATTTAAACTTCATTAATAATAAAAATATTACATAAATTAAACATTGCATTAAAAAAATAAATTATAGATTGATACAAACTACGATACGGAAATAAAAATGAAGATACGAATTACAATGAAAAGTCTAAGTTATAACCCTCGCCATATAATTCTTCAAAACCCTCTACAATCTTGTTCTCTTCATACTCGTTGTACAAGATGTCAAACAAGTTGTTTGTGCGGTATACTGCTTCCTTTGCTTCCTACTCCCTACGACCAGCTTCCCCTCTTACTTCACTATTTAAAAAAAAAACAAAAAAAAAACAAAAAAACAAAAAAAAAACTTGTTCATCCTGCTCAAGTAGTCGTAGATGTTCCTTGGTAAGTTGAAACAGATTGGCTTCGTGTTCCACAACCGGTTCCTCTTCCGTTGAAAATACCAGAAAGATATCTGCTACGGAGTGTTAACCATATCGCCGAGAAATTGTTGGAAGAAGTTTTGAACGTCGGGAAATTGTTGGGAGAAGTTTTGAACGTCGGAAAATTGTTGGGAGAAGTTTTGTTGAGACATTGTTGAGAATTTGTGCTAAGAAGTTGTGTGTGTGTGTGAGTTGTATGTGTGAGAAACAAAGCAGAGTGTGGGTATATGTAGGGAAATTTTTGAATTTAAAATTGAATTTGAATTTGAATTTTGAATCCTCCCGCTCGTACTGAACATTTAATTTGAATTTGAAGCAGAGTGTGGGTAATATTATGTTGTTTTTATTTTATTTTATGTAAATGAAGAAAAAAAAAGGCGAGTATAAAACTCAGTTGTATATTCGACCAAGTTTTGTTTTCTTCTTTCCTCGACCGACCGACGACCGAACCGAAAGATGGCACCCGTGGGTAATGGGCACGCGTACATCTAACCCGTCACCCGTCCACATAGTTTTTTTCTCACCCATCACCCACCCGTCACCCGCCAATGGGTATAATTTTCTACCCATGCCCATGCCCGCGGGTATTTATTACCCATGGGTTAGTGTAATGCAACAAAACTACAAAACCATGATATGAAAAATAATTATGAAATTGCATAACAAGACATCAATCAATTTGCCAAATACCAAGTTCACAAAATACTTAAACACATGTCTAAAAGCATAAATTAAGTATCATTGCACCAAATCACGTGTATACAACTTTAATCATCTGATCTTTCATATTCTCTTTTTAGTCTTGAAACTCAAACAAACTTTTAGGTTAATGTGTTTTCTTGAGACTTGATAACTATTAAATGTATATCATGCAATATCATACATATTTTAATTAGTATAATTAATTTTAACATGGGTTTATGGGTGCACCCATAGGTATTTTGAAGGGTATACCCCGTGGGTATTTTAAATGGGTGTCATGGGTTTACCCGCGATGGGTATGCCTCACCCGTCACCCACCCGCCACCCACTGATGGGTATAGATTTTCACTCACGACCCACCCGTGGGTGAAAATTAACGATTTTACCCACCCATTTATGTGCGGGTACCCGCGGGTTGCGGGTTTTTTTTCGCCCATTTCCATCCCTACGAACCACCACATTGGTGTCGACCGATGTCAACCTTGCTCCAAGACCGATCCACTGCTAGTAGGATCTTAGTTTACATGAAACCCTTATGGTTTAAATTACAAGTTGGTTTGTTTGCGGTATTTTTTCGTTTCACAGTTATAATCCTCAATTACTTTTGACAAATATATTTGCAAATAAAAGATTAAGTTTCAATTCCACCTCTCAGAGCTTCCAACTCCAACTATTTTTGGCAAACATACTCGAAAGCGATGAATTACTTAGATGTTCTTCTCGATATGAAGGATAGATGGAGTTGGTCTTTAGAAGGCAATGGCGATTTTACTGTTGCTTCAGTTAGGAAGCTCCTTGATGCGAGTTCGTTACCGGTTGTCTCTTCTAAAACCCGTTGGATAAAAGCCGTGCCTATCAAAGTCAATATTCACGCTTGGAAAGTTAAGTTGGACATCTTACCTACTAGGTTGAACATCTCTAAAAGAGGTATGCACATCGAGTTGATCCTATGTCCTTTATGCGAAAAGAATGTGGAATCAACTAGCCATATTTTCTTTACTTGTCCTATATCTAGAGAGATCTTTCGCAAGGTTTTGCTTTGGTGGGAGATTAATGTCACGGTGGTTTCCTCTTATGACGAATGGTTAGAATGGTTGTTGAATACCCGCCTTCATTCTAAACATAAAGAGTTGTTCGAAGGCGTTTGTTATGTCATGTGGTGGTTCATTTGGAATTTCCGTAACAAGAGCATTTTTGGTTCGGTTTGTCCCTCGAAGGCGCTTATATTTGAGGAGGTGGTCACCCGATCCTTCCTTTGGTGTATTCATAGATTTAAAAGGTCTTTTAGTTGGGTAGATTGGCTTAAAAACCCTCATCTTGTTTCTTTGTAATTTCTAGCTCCTTGCTAGTCTTTTTGTTTCAATAATATCCGCCGTTAAAAAAAAAATCAACTAAAACTATCGTAGAAGGATACAAGTTAGATGTTCTTCTAGTTCTTCTAGTCGTCCACTTGGAATTATATAGGGCTTAATGTCTTATTTTATGCCGATAAAAGATATGTGGTTATAGAGTTACTAAAAGCTGAAAATCGTGTGTTGACAAACATGTTTTCTAGGTCACTAGGTGTAATGTGTATTTATTTTTAATTTTTTTGTTTAATCATGGTTTTCGATCTTTTTAGGTATATAACTGTAGAATCAGGTATTGCATACTATTTGTGACAAAAAAAATTACAATAAGTGACTAACAGGTGTATATATTTTCTTATGAAATAGGAGCTTCAAATGAAAAAAAAAAGTAATAACTTTAAATCTAGGGTTGTTAATTCAAAAATACAATAATAAATGTTAGGGTGAATTGCATATATATCCCTCTTAAATACTTAAATTACATATATATCCAACTTAAAATCAATATTACATATATATCCTTGCTAAACACAAAAAATATCATATATATCCAAATAACTAATTTTTATATAAATAAAACTTCAAAATACAATATAATCATCATTTTAATACAAATTCTCTATTATACCCTCATTATTCCATAAAACTCAATCATTATTTCGTTACATGAAAATCTCAAATCTGTGATGAATAACTTATATATACAACAATAATAAGAAAACGAATCTTGGGTTTACAAAATCACATTAACCTAATATTGTGAATGATGATGATTCACAAGATCTTGTTGATGGATTAAGAGGGTGTTTGGGATTGCGGTATCAACCTACTTATCTGATTATTTCATTTTGTAAATGGGGATAAGTTATTTATGAGTGTTTGGCAAATATAGTTGGAAAAGTGATTATTTGCGTTTTAGGGGGATCAAAACGCAATTTTGAAAAAGTGACAACCTATCTACTTTTACAAAACGCAAGTTTCATAGTTTGGTACTTTCATTTAATTCTCACTTGGCCCACAATAAATTACCTTTATTGCCCTTTGATTTAATTTTCATATGACACATGCAAATGTCTATTTTAGTAATTTTATGCATTAAGTAACAATAATCAAATGGGCAAATTGCATAAAAGTGTACTCAACTTATAGCCAATTTCAATTTAATGTACTCTACTTTTTTTTCTTCAATTTAATGTACTCAACTTATTTTTGGTTGCAATGTGAGACATATAACGGATTTCTCAGTTATCTTATGTTGAAAAAATTACATGTTTCGTCCCTATAGTTATCTTATGCTAGAAAAATGTTTTCGTCCGCTTTTATACGTTTTCATACGTTTTGTCAATTTTTATACGTTAACTTTTTAAAGAAATTAAAATTTAAAAAAAATTAAAAAAAAAATTTTTAAAAAACAACAACATTTTTAAATTTATTTAAAAATAACAATTTTTTTAAAAAAAACTTTAATTTTTTAAAAAAATTAAAATTTTAAAAAAAAGTTTTTATCCAGATTTTTAAAAAAATAAAATTTTAAAAATTTTAATCTTTTAAAAAAAATTAATTTTTTTTTAAAAAAATTATTTTTTTTTAAATTTTAAAACTTTTTATATATTTTTTAAAAATTTTAATTTTTAAATTTAACTTTTTTATTTTTTTTAAAACTTTAATTTTTTTAAAAAAAAAATAAAAAATTTTATTGTTTTTATAAAAGTTTATTTTTTTCAAAAAAAATATTTTTTTTAAAACATTAATTTAAAAAAAAAATGTATTTTTTTTTAAATTTTAACGTATAAAAATTGACAAAACGTATGAAAACGTATAAAAGTGGACGAAAACATTTTTCTGGCGTAACTAAAATGAAATAGGGACTACGAATGTTATTGGGATAAATCATAGGGACGAAACATGTAATTTTTTCAACATAAGATAACTGAGAAATCCGTTATATGTCTTACATTGCAACCAAATATAAGTTGAGTACATTAAATTGAAGAAAAAAAAGTAGAGTACATTAAATTGAAATTGGCTATAAGTTGAGTACACTTTTATGCAATTTGCCCTAATCAAATTTACCAAACACTCAAAAACCAGATTTTCTGATTATTGAGATATCAAATAGCATGATCGAATCCAAACACTATATTTTAAAACCACGTTTTGCGACAGCTGATTATCTGATTATCCGTTTTCAAAACGAATAATCTATTTTCAATAAGCAATCCCAAACACCCCCTAAAATCTCATTCACAATAAGTGTTGTTTTGGCTCGGGAAAAAACTAAAAAAACAGAGGACATAAAGATTATGCCTGAATTCAATTGGGGTTCGGTAATGATTGATTAGAAATGTGTAGTCTTTTCTGGGAAATAAAATGTGCTTTATGACTATTGTTTCGAGTGTTTCCAGTTTTCCATTACTTAAAATTAAGAAGGAATTAAGCTAATGGGCTTCTGACAAAAGGCATGTGAGAATCACAATATTTGATTAAAGTGATATGGATGTTGTATGACAAAAAAAGATTAAATAAATGGCACTAAAGTGTTTGCTTGTTTGCATTATAAGAATGGATTGAATTGAAGATCTGGATGTGAAAATAAATAGAAAAAAATGATTGAAGATGCATTCTACTCGATCTTATTGTACATGATAGTATATATGACAAGAGGATAAATAGAAAAACAAGGGTACAACGGTCAATTCAGAATTAAATATGTATTTAAGAGTTATATTTATATAAAAATTAGTTATTTGGATATATATGATATTTTTTGTGTTTAGCAAGGATATATATGTAATATTGATTTTAAGTTGGATATATATGTAATTTAAGTGTTTAAGAGGGATATATATGCAATTCACCCTAAATATTTTGACAATTTATAAATTCATGATATTGTAATGTTCAAGATTTTTCTGTAAAGTTATATTAAGTTTTTTTTAACACTTATATAGTTTTAATTTACATAATTTTTTCATTATGTATTTATATCGATTTTGTTGCATGAAGGATTTGACTTTGTTTAACTGTCATATGTATAGCTTCATTTTGTTTAAATTTAATTCTTGATATCATGTTCTAGATATCTACAAAAGGTGTAGATTGGAGGGAACACCCTGACCCCGGGCGCCTTTTTGGCACCAGCCATTGTTCACCCCACAAGGAATAGTTCTGGGCAACTCTCCTGGCGTAGTAGGGCACCAACTGGAGTGAGCCGAGACTCTCGGACTCTTGATCTCTTATTCACAAAGTCTCTCCAGTGAGCCCATAGGTTTTGCGGAGGTGGGTACCTATCTGAGAGCAAAGTGCCAGGGATGAGATTCGAATCCGAGTCTATTGACTTAAGAATGAAAGCCCCACCCACTGGACCAATGCCCCAGTGGTATCATGTTCTAGATATATGTGTGTTTAGTAGCATATCATGACCTTGAAAAAATATGTGTCGTAATATGTAGAATCTAATTTATTTATTTTCATCTCAGAGTAACGTGTGAGGTCATTTTGATATTTATATTCATGTTAATAATAATTTAAGCCGAGTCTTAAACCCGTGCTTGGGTTAAACTAATAAAACGGAATATCATGAGTTTTTCGTATATATATATATATATATATATATATATATATATATATATATATATATATATATATATATATATATATATATATATATATATAATCTCGTGTATTTATTCCGTGCAAATACATTAGCTTAATATATACTGATAATAATATTTATCGATAGCCCTATTTATCAATAACAACAATATATTGTTGCATTTTTTTATATATAAAATATTAAGTATATAGGTAATAAAGTCTAAGGGTATTTATTGAAATTAAAAATTTGGGAACTGGTGATTATACTTTATTAAAATCTAACAACAAAAGTTTTATTCATTACCTCATTCTTTAAAAAAAAATCTTTTTATAAAATTGATACATATGTTTTTAGTACAATTTATAAATTAAACAAAAATTTAATTGTTTGATCAAATTGAGCTTCAATTTTAATTTTTATTGGCTAATAAGATTTGCTTAATTTTGTCACGTAAACATAATCGTACACTCTCATCAGTCTAATTGCAAACTGTTGGGTTCTTTTCTCAATTTGTGGAATTCTCTTATTATATTAGATATTTGAGCCGTCCAAATCTTTATTTTTAGCAGAAAACTATAGATGGTTAATTAAAAAGAAACTTATTTTTGTTTTTGTTGATATTTTAATTTACACAGTAGTAGAAAAAAATGACGTTTTTTTGATGTTTTGACTTTTGAGTAACCACAAGTAGTTAGGAGTAATTTACTTAGCCTTCAATAAAACAAACATTAATGAAAGCAAAAAAATGTCTAACCTTGATTGGAAATTTGGAAATTTGCATTGCAAAACTTAAGGTCCTGCCTTTTAGTATATATACTAATGGATGCTTCGAATATCATACGTCGTTTATTTGTCGTTTCTATAGCTGGAAGATGTGCATATATTTGTCGAGTTCAATTAATTAAAAATGGACATTTGTCTTTGCAAGTACTATACTTTGCATTTTATCGCTACACTTCTAGGTTGGTATTTATGAAATTAGTACAATCTCGAGTTTAAGCTAAAGTGCTAAACTTATGCTAGCATTATTGGATATGAAACTAGCATCTTTATAATTTTCCAAGCTTTTTCATGAACAGGAAACACTCAAATACACGATATGCGTCACTTTTATGTTAAATGATCAATATAGATCGTATTTGATTTGTACAAAAAAGTTAAAATCCATTTATATTTCTTCTGAAGCCTAGTTCATAAAGTAATGACATCACAGGGAAACAAACAAAACTGCCAACTAACATTGAGACTTGATAGTGATACATGCATCTAGGGGTGTTATTCGGGTTGACCCGGTCGGGTTCGGGTCAACTCGGGTCGGGTCAACTCGGGTCAAGGCTTAAAAAAATATACCTGAACCCGACCTTGTTTAGAACTCGGGTCAACTCGGGTCGGGTCAATTCGGGTTCGGGTCAACTCGGGTCGGGTCAATCGGGTCGGGTCACTTCGGGTTTGGGGTCAACCCGAGTTTTTTACATTGTAATAGTGTTGTTGAGCCGGGTCAGTCGGGTTCGGGTCGGGTCAAGGCTAAAAATATATACCCGAACCCGACCTTGTTTAGAACTCGGGTCAATTCGGGTTGACCCGATTGACCCGAATATAATTTTGAACCCGATTGACCCGACCCGAATTGACTCGGGTCGGGTTCGGGTCGGGTCGGCCCGAATGACACCCCTACATGCATCGTATACTTTGTTAATAACTATTTCTTTGTGCCACTCTTCAGTACGACTATTTACATCTCACCTCTTAGGCTAGTCCCAGTCGTGACTTGAGACGACCTGAGTCATCCAGTGTCACGTCAATTTTCTCTCTCCAGCGACCTAACACGACCCGGATGCCCCAGTCGACGACCCAAGCTGCTTTTTTTTTTTTTTTTTTTTTTTTTTTTTTTTAATTCAAACATTTTTAACATTAAATTTAAATTTCATTCAAATTAAAAAAAAAAAACATTACATTACGAAATTAAAAAAAAAAAACATTAAATTACAAATTTAAAAAAAAAAAAAAAAAAAAAAAAAAAAAAAACATTACAATACGAAATTAAAATAAACACTACAATAGTTAAACTAATAATCGAAATTGTAACGTGCTTTGATTGTTGCCTTAACTTTCTCCAATTCTTCTAGTTGGCGGCCGGTCAATTTTGGGTCGATTGGGGTGTTGTAGAAGATTATGTCGGACTCCTGTTTTGATACCCTCATGAGCTCCAGTTTTTCTTTTTTCATCTCGAGCTCTTTTTCCCTCAACCGTAACCAAGTATCTTCTAAACCCTCCTTATTCTTACCTTTATCCCCTTTTGACGGCTTCTTGGTGTTGAAGAAAGTTTTGGCCAACGATTTCATAAATGAGTCTGATGGAACATCATCATCACGAGAGGAAGAGGATGGTTTCTTCCTTCCTTTGTCACGACCAGCCGGTCGTGATTCTCTAGTCCCTTCCTCAGCAGAATCATCAACGTCTTGGACATCGAAAGGATCACGAGCTTGGGTTGAACCAGAGGTAGTGGTAGAACCATTTGTTTTCTTCCGACTATTCGTTTCGAAAGTCGGCATCTCAACGTCCTTCCAAGCAGCATGACCCTTTAAAACCTCCCAGCACTCCTCCAAAGTGAAATCATGACCGTACGTCATACGATATTCTCTAAGAGCTTTTGAAGTGTCGTCGATATCATTCTCACCGCTTCCATGGGTATTCTTGATATTCTCCATGATAGCACAACAATTTCCAACCCTATTACGAATCCTGCTCTTCCATTTGGTAGTGATGGAGTCATAGGTTCGGTCTTTGCCAGTTTCTTTCTTAAAGTAGTCGATCACTGACTCCCAAAACTTGAAGCGGTTATGGGCGTTTCCTCTCGCCGCGTTTTCCGACACATAAACCCAAGCTTTACAAAGCACCAACTCTTCCTCCTTTGTCCATGGCTCTGATGGCTTCTTGGCTTTCCCCTTGCTTGTTTCCGGCTTCTTGCCTTTGTCCTTGGCCTTTGAAGCACGTCTTGATGGCTTCTTTGGTTTGATGGGGGACATCTCTTCAGCGAAAGCGGTTTTCTCATCATCAGAATCATCAACGTGAATGGAATCATGGAACGAACCGTGACCCGAACCTTGGCCCATCGAAGCATCACTTTGGTAGTTTTGTGTCGGATACTCCGGCAAAAAATCTTCCAAATTCATGTCAAGATTAGTACTACGAATCGGGGAATAAGGTTGATACGGTTGAGAAGGATAAATGAAGTCCATGTTTGGATGGTACGACGACCCACTAGATTCTTGCCGGTAATCGTGGTAAGGACGTTGCGGTGGGACAAAAGGACGGTTAACATAAAACGGGTTTTGGTTTTGATTTTGGGCTAGTTGTGATTGATAATCAAAACCTTGTGGACGAAAGCGAATAGGCCGGTTTTGTCGTGGTGATATGCCGGTTAACTCGAAGTTGTTTTCCGGCGAGAAATTCATATCCGGGGCATTTTGGGGTAGTCGTGATCGTCGGGTTTTTGATTGTGGGGTATTTTTCTTTGACATTTTGAAGTTGGATAATAATTAGATTGAAATAAATGTAGATGAGAAATGGTGAGTGGTGAATTGTGTTTGAGGTGAAGTTGGTATTTATAGAGTGGTAAAATTGGTTTGATTTTTTTTTTTTTTAATGACCAAACGGTCAGTTTTTTAAATTTGTTTTGATTTTACAAACGGTCAAAATATGGTTGGGATTTGGAAGCCTTAAACATCGAGCGTAAATTCACTTGATATGCCAAATTTTTGCCTCTCGACCGATGTCACAACCGACTACCCCATTCGTCGTGCTCGATGTTAACATCGGTTGCGGAGTGATTTTTTGGGTGCCCAACCGATGTCCAACGTACGAATGCGTCCAGCCTTACATGTCTCGTGGAAGACGGGATCAGGTTAACGTTAAAACAATTTTTTTAGTATGACAATATTTACATTACTATATATATTATAAGGCATTTGAAACGACGTCGTTTAAGGAACAGTACTTGCGGCCCATTTCAGTTAGCCCAATACATCACCTGGCCTGCTATACATGTGCTGGCCTGCTATCCCTTTGGTTTTTATAAAATATGCAAATCGTACGATCTATATACACCGCCTCCTCCCACACAAATCCAGAAACTTATCCTCTCAAAACTGTCCACAAGCTTCTACTGCTATTTCGGCTCCTATTTCGTCGGTGGAAAATCCATAAACCTATTGTGAGTAGAAGAGATTATTGATTCGTCGGTAGCAAATATGCCGACTCCTATTTCGGCTCTTAGAAACAGGTAAACTACTACATCGGTTTAATTTTTGATTTTGATTTTCTGAAATTAGGGCTTTACCATAATTTTGGGGTTATGTTAATTT
Organism: Chrysanthemum seticuspe; assembly: GCA_019973895.1. NCBI lineage: Eukaryota > Viridiplantae > Streptophyta > Magnoliopsida > Asterales > Asteraceae > Chrysanthemum > Chrysanthemum seticuspe. Next base: position 252,760,659 of record BPTQ01000001.1, on the reverse strand, counting down.
CTTTTGCAGGTGTGTGCTATTAGGTTATTTTGCTTTACCTGAAAAGGTATGAAAAACCACTACATGGTTACTTTATGTAATGTATTTTTTTCTATTTTTTTTAATAATGCTTATTGCGTTTGTTTAGGGCTGTGAACGAGATCCATACCTGAGCGAGAGGGAAGAAATAAGAATAGGAGGATAACGCTTATTGGTAGAATAAGCGTTTTCGATAAGTAATTTGGAATTTGAAATAGCTTAGTATATAAGCAGTTTAAGTAAGGAATACCAAACAGTTACAAATGAGCTACTCTGAGATAACTAATCCTAATAAGCAACCTGAAACATCTGTTTAGACAATGAGATATTAGATACGTAGTTTTATTAAGCAATCATGAGCATTAGAATCTAGCTAAAATAGTATCTTTTTGTAACCTTAGTTTCAGACATGGATTATATATTAAATAAAAAGTAAGGAATACCAAACAATTACGACTAATGTATCGCTTTTTAATAAATTAGTAACGTGTAAAAATGTTTATATATTTGGGAGTGGTTATTAATCATGCTTATGTTATTGCGTTCTCATACAGATTTGCTGTTCTGAAACTATCCAGGATGGCTTATCGAAACTTCTTGCTGATTCTGTTCATCTCTTTGCCTACCTCGACTCTACAACGTAAGTGCCCTCACTTCTATATACCATATTATTTTAGCATTTTCTTGCATACGTTGGTTAGACCAAAGTGACTGTTACACAGTTTTTTCTAACACCTTTGGACGGGCATACTTATTTCAGAACTTGCACCTCATTTTTTATAAATGTATATAGGTGCATGATGTGGCCCGATATTAACATTGGGGCAAATGAGAAGCTATGCTTTCAGACAAAATGTTGAGGGCCACGACAGAATGGCGAGCAGTTCTAGGCGCCTGCAACAACTACGACGTGAAAACGGGAAACATCCACTGCAAGGTAAAAAGATGTTCATATTTGCCATCGCCTTCTCATACCTGTGAACGCATATGATGTGTAAACAGACAGAGCGTGTGATTACTTATTCGTTTTGTTGCTGCAGATACACCATCTGGGATTCAGCTCAGGTATGCTTACCTTTGTCGTGAAAGCCTGTTAGGATTTCTCCCAAATATTCGATTTTCGTTAAGGATACATGTAATTTTTTCTAATTGAATTGAGCTCTAAATTTGATAAATGTTCCTTTTTGGTTACATTGGCTAAAATTTGTGTGAATTGAGACTGGTGTTGTTTTTTGTTCGTTGGTCAGTCAAAAAACTCAAAAAACTCCTTCCTGCTACCTCTATGTATAATCTGCTATGCGGTTGATATTTCAGTCGACAAAAAAAATCCAAGTAAAAAAGGCTTCATGAAATCTTGGATGTGAAGTAGTTGTTTAGAATCTTATATTTGAAAAAGCTTTACTTCGGCAATATTGTTTAACTTAGAGTGGCTTTGCTCATATAGGTTTCTGATGCCATTGTTTCTTCCCTGTTATAGGCAAAGGAACCCCGATAAGGGAGGTCATGAGTAAGAGCAAGATGATACTATGGCTAATAGAAGGAATTTCAGCAATGTTGAAAGGTGAAGTTGCAGTGGTAAGTTTTTGTCGAGTGTAACGTATATCTGAAGTTGCAGGTATGAGTCTTAATAGAGGTAGACAAATAGGCGGGTCTTATTAGAGGTAGACAATGGCAGGGTAAATTGGTTGGGTAAGAATTTGGCCGCTGTGAACTATTGTACAAGCTTCTAGAATATAGTTTGGTCAAAGCATTAGCAACTTAATATGAGCTTTAAAGAGTACGTCATTAGGTACGCATAATTGTGAGCAATATTGTTTTTTGATTGTTGAGTATATAAAGGTTTCATTTTTTAGTGGGATATGTTTTTGTTGCATAATTGGTGGTTAAATGAATGAATTTGACATGTTTTTTTGACGTGCATAAGGTTTGATTTAATGTGTATATTTTATATGATTGTGTAGCTACCACGAGTCGAATTTGTTTACACCTACCAGTTGTTGTGATGCTCGAGTATAGCCTTCTACTGCAAATGCGGATGCCGTTGAAAAGATAACATCCAGGTTTACCAACATTTTTTGCGCTATTTTTTACCAACATTGGCATAAGACATGATTATTATTTCAATTATATAAAATAATATAGATAATAATATACTACTATGCCCGAAAGTGTTGCCTCTTGGTTTCCACTAACAGCGTTGGAACATAAAAGACATTCGGTTAAATAGACTAAAGCACAAGGTGTTAGGTAAATGGATTAGCCGAGGTTGGACGTATTTTTAACTGCAATTTTCTATGTTGGTAGTCGTTCGAAGCATGAGTTGATAATTATTCATTGTTGTGTTACGCTTATAATAAATTAGCATCAATGATTTTGTCTAAAACAAAGTTTGCACGTCTTTATGCAACTTTGGGAGTCTTTTGGCAATCTTATATTAATTGATTAAAAGTTTATTAAAGGCGTTTGGTTAAGTTAAGTGAAAGGGGTCAAATAATTTGTGGGGAACAAAAAATTGTAATTAGCAGAGTCTGTTACAGTTGGGGATTTTCTAGACGTGTAAACTTATCCCGTACAACCCCTTAATATATGCAGATACACCTTCGTTAAAGAGAAGAGAGAAAAGCGGTACAAAGCGGCTGAGGCGAAAGTATACAACGGTTTAGCGACCACTGAAACGGTATTTATGATTAAACTTATTTCTTTTTATTCTCCTTTCACAGTGCTTAATGATGGGTTAAACATAAAACCGTACCTAAAGTGGTTTCAATTTTCTGTTACCTAGAGCAGTCCACAATATTTTTACTCATAAACAAATGCAAGACCACCTTGCATTTTCAGTGTCGCTATGAATCTATGATATTAACAGGTAATTGGCTACTTTCTTATTGTTTTGTACCGCTTCTTGGAGCGCTTAATTTGTAAATAGATGTGAAAAGATAAATAAGGTGAAGCTGAAACTATTAAACACTTTTATATGTTTCATATTCATTTTTATTTATATGAGCATAAATGGTAATTAAAACAGGTTAATGAACACAATCATTTGAATATTGCTATGACCTTAAGAAATTATACAAAGTCCTATTTTTTATTTATTTTTTGATAAACTGATGCTTGCATATGTGGCCTTTAGGTGAGCTAGGAGTCTGGTGCAGGCCGAAGGTTTTGTATATGGTATCCTGCCTTTAAAGACGCGCTTCAATAGACGATCAGTTATTAGTCTAAAGAGCCTGCATCAGATTATCTTCAAGCTATTTTTTTGACAGTATTGTGAATTCGTAATAAGGTACACCTAATGTGAATTTGTAATAAGGTACAGTATTGTGAATTCGTAATAAGGTACACCTAATGTTACTAAGTGAGGTGTATTTGCGGTTATTGATACATTTAATAATAGAGTAGTGATTTAGATAGTGCCTAACCACCCATAAATTGTTTTTTTGATTGTTAAAGACAAACTTCTGATATCATATATTTGAAATTTATCAAGTTTAAGCTTTTTAATTTGGGTTTTATGTGGTTATTTATCATTGGAATTTTAATTTTTCCCAGGTCTGTTTTTATCTAAAGTGTTGTGCCTGACATGTAAGTTGAAGTTTACATACTTTTAACATTTTTTTGTCGTTACATAAATTACCAGATAAAAATGTCAAAAAAAAAAAGCTCCGCCGCAACGCGGCGAATGGTCGCAATACTCGTTGAAATTAAAATATGAATGAAACTAGATTTTTAGAAATATCATATATATTATATATATTCATTTTCAATCATATCAAATAGAAAAAAGACAAGCAATGGTTTAATAGATTAGTGGTTGGTCAAATCACAAAGAGATTTTTGTTGGATATCAATTGTGATACTACAACCATGTAATAAAATATTGCATACAGTAACAACGACATGAGTGTTTAATGAAATTTGTATATAATATACTAAAAGGCGTACATGCCTCCTTTGCAAACACAAGCATTAAATGCAAACTTTCCCAACTTGTCAAAAACAGTCCTTGAGGTTCAAGTGTCGTTGCAAAGTAAGTCCAAACATTAAATGCAAAGTTTCATAACTTGGCAAAAACAGTCCCTGAGGTTTAAGCGGCGTTGCAAAGTAAGTCCTGTAAAATTAATTGCTAACTATAGCAACCTGGCAAAATTAGTCCCTAAGGTTTAAGTGTCGCTAAAAAGTAAGTCATTTGAAGCCAATCTCGCTGCATCGCGCGGGTTCCTACACTCGTAGCTAAACAAAATACGTACAAAGTTAACTGTAATAATTTAAGGTCGAAGTAGAACTAATAAATCGGTTTAAGATAGTCATGCAGCTCAATCATTAGGTAACGGTTTTAACAAAGGTTCTAATTTTTTTAAGAAAAAGGTGCAGAACCGAAAGTTAACAATGTAAAGTCAATTCGTATTTAAACATAGGAAAAACCAAAAACTAAAAATGGGTCCCTAAAGTTTTAAAAGCCAAGTTGACACCTCAATCATATACTATATCATTATTCAAATATAAAAACGAAAATATGAAAGTAAAAGGACATGAAAATGATGGTTGAATAAAAAGGCGGATTTTGTTGAAAAGTATAACATGTTGATAAAATTAGTGTGTTAGGTGTGGTGTCATGTGTTAGGTTAGGCCTCCTTTTGTTCATAAACTAGATCAACCACAAGTGTCCTCTCATCTTCAAATAAAGAAGAAGAAAAAGCTAACTTTCTTTGATATATATCTTTGTGCTCATAATTTATTATGTTGGTTTGAAATCATGGAGCATTTGAGATAGTTTAATTCACATTCCAATATAAAAGTTTTTACTCACTTTTTACATGTACTCCCAACGTAATAAGCATTATTGTCTTTTAATCATTCAGCTAATGTTTTTTCTTTTTGTTAAATTAGTGTAGGGTTGAGCAAATCCATACAAAAACCGACCCGAACCGAAAATTGACCGAAACCGGAGTGAATCGAACCGAACCAACATTTTTCGTTTCGGTTGGATTCGTTTTTGTCGGTTTTTTCGGTTCGAAATACGAAAACCGGCCCGAACCAAGTTATTCAGTTCGGTTTCGGTTTTGATATCTATTTCTCGGTTCGGTTTTCGGCTTGAGTTTTTTCCTTTTTCGGCTTTTGGGTCGGGTTTGACCCGATGCTCACCCCTAAATTAGTGTGTTAGATGCGGGATAAGAGGGCTAGAGAATCTTCTCCTTTGTGGCAAAACAAATGCACCACTTGCGCGAAAACAAGAGGAAAGCAAAAAAAAGTTTCGAGCGGCACTTAAGTCACGTGACATCAAGAAGAGGAAGAGAGAAAGAAATTTGCGTGTTATGTGTGTGAGTGGGTGCTGAAGGTATTTTTTTATTAATAAAAAATGAGAAAAATTATATGAGAAGAGAGAAAATATTGTGATAAAGTAAAACTTTCATATACTTTCGATAAATTATTATTTTTTGGTTTTTTTTACGGTTTTTAGTACAAAATTTGCATGATATATCACATATAATATAACACTAATCTGTAAGTTTGAACACTCAATATACTATCGTAAAATGGGCATAAGTTATCTAGAACTCCAAATAATTCTCTGTTTTGTGCATTTAAGAAATAGAAATCCTTAGCTTTCCAACTATATATTACACATAATATTTGAATTTTCAAATCAATACAGTGTATTCATAGAAGTTGGAGAAAATATATGAATTTTTTTTTATATTCAAATTCGCTTGATATATCACATATGATATAACACTAATTTGTAGATTCAAAGACCGGACATGTTGTCATAAAATGGACATAAGTATTAGTTTTCGGTGCCAAAACCGGTGAATCTTTTGAAGTTGTATACAAATACTTATGCTCATTTTACGAAAACATGTTGAGTATTCAAACCTATAAATTAGTGTTATAGCACATGTGACATATCAAGCAAATTAATATAGTGAAAAAAAAAGGTTTTTGAAAGTATATGAAAATGCGCCTATATTGAAAGATAATTAAATGTTCGTCACGATAATATAATTTATGTAAGTTAACGATTTACGGTTATTGAGAAATGTATTTTTTAAAGGTGGAAGTGTGTTTTAATTAAAAATATCAATTAATCCCCTATTTTTGCAAAATAAGTGGTTGAAATTTATGACTCAGTATGCATGAAAATATTAGTCCATAATCGAATTGTCTTTCTAACAAAAAAACAAGTAACAAAACTTAGAGGTTGTTCTTTTACTTAAGTTGGTTGATATTTACAAAATTATTCTGCTAAAAATATTTACAAACATATAACAATTGTTTATATAAAACAAACTAGATTTCATACTCGTTTGATAGATAGGCTATTTCTATAATTCATACAGAATGAAGTAATATATTAAAATTTCATATTATACTAACTAGTTATAATACTTGTGCACGCACAAGGTTTTGACAAAAAAAACTATTCTGTATTAATATAGAATATTGTGTCTTTAAAGATAATTGCATATAATTATATAGTTATAAGTTTCGTGCACGCACGAAGTTTACACATAAAAATTTATGTTAGGTAACTCAAGATTTAATTTTATTTAGCTGACAAAGATGTTGATATTGTTATTTAAATTTCACTACTGATATTATGTTGTACACAGATGCAAGTTTAATAGCACATAATGAATGTTGATAAAGTTAAAGTATACTTATTTTATAATGAGCGTTGATATTATGTTGATGTTTTATAAAAATGTTTTTCTAGATAGCCTTATATAAATAAATAAGAATTACATGAATCATTGTTATAAGTACAATCGCGTATATTTATTTTTTTATTAAAGTAAACCGTGCTTACAATTTGATAGTTACATTTCCGTTTTCAGTAATTTAGCCGTATTTAAAATGTAAACTCGTGTCCACACAGGTTATTTTAAAAATGAAATAAATGAGTCCTTATTGAACGTATATAGTACAAAAAATTGATACCTATAATCTTATGTAAATTTATATGTTGTTATTTTAAAACAACATATACATTGTATTTTTTAAGATATAAAGTTTAAAGCGTATAAAGTATAAGGGGGTATTTGTTTATAATCCAAAGTTATTAAAAAACATGGAGGTTTATAATATTACACTTAACTCTATATAATTTTTAAAAAATCAACCACTAAAGTTTTATTAATTACCTCATTTTTTTTTAAGTTTTTGTTTTCACAAATTTGACACCTATATTTTTATGTGTTTTTTTTATTAACCAAATTTGTCCACAAAATTTATTAATGTTTGACCAAAATCAATTTAATTTTGACTTTTATTAACCAATCACATCACATGATTTTGCTTACGTGGTGAAATTGAGCTCTCATATTGGCCCAATTTTTTTTCAATGAGAAGGGTTTTCCAAAAACACTCCGAAATGATGTAATTCTTTTATTATATAAAATATTTTAACTTAGACAATTTTAATACATGCAACATTATACAATAGTTGAAAAGGTTTATAATCACGCGTTTTGGAAATGCAAGAGTATAATTTAGTAAAATAAATTATACATAGATCAAGTTTAAAATATTTTCATACAAATATAAAATTTATAATATGTAACATATATTATTGAAGTAACCTATTAAATTATAAAAAATAATGTTTCATACCAAAATATTTTTTCAGTAAAATAAAACATCGCATCTAACATTAGGTACGATAATTGTACACGTACATATAGTATAAGTACAAAGTGATAAAAAATAACATTTAATTTTATTTTAAATCACCATCATATAACATTCCATTTATCAACTATCATGTGGCCTAGTGGTAAATGCTTAGGTTGTTAAGCGAGCCACTAGTGAGAGTAGTACCGGGTGGGTGACCTACCGGGAAGTCCTCACTTGTGGTCCACATGATCTGTTAATATTTGCAATGAGGATTTGTGCCCCTTAGACTAAGCCGCTGGGGGTTCAAATCTGAGCAAGGTCGGGGTTTTCATCCGGACGTTACTCCAGCAAGGAAACTTGTGTGGAGGCGGTACGGTTTCCTCGCGGCACTGAAGCCACATATCGTACCTGCGTGGACCCGGTTAAGACAACATAGACTGGTCGATGTGGGGTTAGGGCCCTCTTTCGGGAGGGTGGTGAAACCTAAGTTGGAAAGTCACCTGTCAAAAAAAAATAAAAATATATAACATTCCATTTGTCTGAAAATAAATGTCCACTTTCATGTTCTACAAAATTTTAGAAAATCCCACTAACAATATTTTTCACCAATCATATAACATCTCTACCCACTAAATCAATTTTGATTGGTTAAAATACAAAGTAGATATTTATTTTGGGACATTTAGAAATAGACAGGCGGACATTAAATTTGGAATGAAAGGAGTATTTAAATATGATAATAATGTTGATTTAGTTATTATAAGAATAAGTATACGATTGTCATATTAATTGATTCATACATCATATAATTAATCACAAATAAGTTGAAATCTTTTAAAACTATTACGCAACTTACATGGTTTTACCCAAATAATGAATGTTTTAGATATATAAAAATTAAATATTTATACTTGTTTTAATCTTGACGAAAAGACGAACATAATGGGTATAATTTTGTATATTAAAAATAAGAATTAGTATGTATTGTATACATATTTATGTTGATTGTTATTATATTTTAAATATAAATTTCATTGAAAATTTGATAGTTAAGGTGTGTGAAACTAAAAATTGTGCACTGATAAGGTTGGTAATTAAAATGTTTTTTTTTTTTTTTTTTTTTAAATTATGTCAACATTTAAGATATCTATCAATGTCGTGTTATATTTTTTTGGCATGTCATATTACACGTCATCATTTCTTTCTTTATTAAAAAACCCTCGATTATATAGGTTGGAATATGATATACGTGTGCACCATATCTAAACAAAACTTGATAATAAATAAACTAAACAAATCAAAATACATTTTTTTAAAGTAAAACATGTTAGAAACACAATAGTTAGTTTGAATTCTTTTATACGTTATCTAAAAGTCCAAGTCGACAATTTGATTGAATATGTTTATCTCGAAGCAAAAAATAGTTGTAAGAGCCTTGGGTACAATAACATATGGTTAGGCGTTATGTTGAGGTGGAGCGCGTTGAGGTGGCATTGCCATAACAGCTTGCTCGCGTTGAGTTGGGCATTATGGTCTGCATTGATATGGCAACGTAGAAGGGAACGTGCTAGTGGACAAAATAGCAAACAAAATATTTACATATTCAGTCCCTGAAACAACTAGTTAATAGATTTGAATTCGGAAAAAAAAAATACCCTCTGTAGTTAAATGGCTCATAGGGTAAAAAAAATAATAAAAAAAGTCCAAAACCTTATAAATACCTACTTTCACATATTATTTTTATACACTTCCATTCATTCAAAAATTTAGACACCTATAACTTTTAATTTATGGCTTGTTCTCTCCCCCATTTCATCGAAGAAATTCAAGCTTATGTTCAGAAATAATGCGAGCAAGAGGATGCGGCTCGTCAAGATGCTATTGTGGGTGTTATCAATCTGTTTGAGCACGTAAAGGCTTCGAAAGAACGTTTGAGAAAATAATACCCGAAATGCAAAGACATTTCGCCGGAAAGACATGCTGTCATTGACAAACTTTTGCAGGATAAATCCTGGAAAGATTACAATATTAAGGAAACGTTGTGGAAGTGTGTTTCACAAATACAAGATCATGCACAAAATGCGTTGGATGCATAATGAAAATAGTATGGGTGGTTCGGTATCACAATAGCTACATCAACTTGGGACAAGAAGAGGAACCAATTAATGAGCATGGATTTATTGAGATCAATTTATGGGTTATGAGAAGAGTCAGTTGATGAGCAAGGCTTTACTGCGAGACAACATTATCAATTTATGCGAGATGAAGAGGCTTTAAGAGAAACAAACAAAGAACAAGCAAGGGTTGAAGCAGAACAAGCAAGGCTTCAACAAGAATGTGAAGAGAGACTTTGGCAAGATCATGAATATGATGCGTTGTTCAGGTTGGAATTTGGGGGGGCGGGGGGGGGGGGGGGGGGGGGGGGGTGGAATCTGATTACGAAACAGATTAATTTCGTACGTTTATGTAATGTTTTATTTAGCTATGTTTTATTTTTATTAATCGAATTTATGTAATGTTTTATTTCGTAACATTTTTTATTTCGCGTTTTCTTCTATTTTGTACTTTTTTTCTATTTCGTAACTTTTTCTATTTCGTATTCTAATTTTTAAGTTATTAATGAAATCTTAGTTTTTTCTAAATAAATGGATAAGAAATACAATTAAGGGATTAAATTGAAATATTAGAATAATGGGTCTCAAACTATTGTGTTGAGGTGGTGTTATGATAAGAGGTGTTTTTTTGATGTTAATACTGAATGATAAAGCTGATGTGACACTGACATGACAAGATTGTTTTGGGTAACTTAACTTACCGTGCCTTGTGCTCTAAGGCCAAAGTTCAATTGTTTTTCTATTTTATTTGAAATCGATCATTTGCATTTCATGTATCATACAAACTAGTTATAATACTCGTGCACACACGGGGTTATCACAAAAAAAAAAATTTATTTTGTATTAATACTTAATATTGTGTCTTTAAAGGTAATTGCATATAATTATATAGTTATAAGTTTCGTGCACGCACGAAGTTTACACATAAATCAAATTTATTTTAACATTTTAGTTCAGTATATACACATATAAGAATTTGCTCATGAAAATTGTGATATACGTACAACTAATACTTATGCACGAGTTTTTCATTACGCATTAATATCCATTAGAATTTGGTAAAATATTTATAAAAATTTATGTTAGGTAACTCAAGATTTAATTTTATTTAGCTGACAAACATGTTGATGTTGTTATTTAAATTTCACTACTGATATTATGTTGTACACATGATGCAAGTTTAATGACACATAATGAGCGTTGATAAAGTTAAAGCATACTCATAAAGTTTTTTAGAAATGTTTTTGTAGATATCTTTATATAAATAAATAAGAATTATATTATAAGTACAATCGCGTATATTTATTTTTATATTAAAGTAACCCGTGCTTACAATCTGATATTATATTCCCGTTTTCAGTAATTTAGCCGTATTTAAAATGTAAACTCATGTCCACATAGGTTAAACTTTTAAAAATAAAATAAATGAATTCTTATTAAACGTATACAGTAAAACAATTGATACTTATAATCTTATGCAAATTAATATGTTGTTATTTTAAAACAACATATACATTATATTTTTTAATATATAAAGTATAAAGGGTATAAAGTATAAGGAGGTATTTGTTTATAATCCAAAGTTATTAAAAAACATGGAGGCTTATAATATTACACGTAACTCTATATAACTTTTAAAAATTCAACCACCAAAGTTTTATTAATTACCTCATTTTTTTTTAAGTTTTTATTTTCACAAATTTGACACCTATATTTTTATGTGTTTTTTTTATCAACTAAATTTCTTCACCAAATTTAATAAAGTTTGACCAAAATCAATTTAATTTTGACTTTTATTAACCAATCACATTACACGATTTTGCTTACGTGGCGAAATCGAGCTCTCATATTGGTCCAATTATTTTTTCAATAAAAATGAATTGACAAAATCACTCTAAAATGATGTAATTCCTTTATTATATAAACTAGCTATAATACCCGTGCACGCACGGGGTTTTGACCAAAAAAAAATTATTCTGTATTAATACCAAATATTGTGTTTTTAAAAGTAATTGCTATAAGTTTCATACACGCACGAAGTTTACAAATTTATTTTAACATTTTAGTTCAGTATATACACATATAAAAATTTGCCCATGAAAATTGTGATATAAGTACAACTAATACTTATGCACGAGTTTTTCATTACGCATTAATATCCATTAGAATTTGATAAAATATTTGTAAAAATTTCTGTTAGGTAACTCAAGATTTAATTTTATTTAGCTGACAAAGATGTTAATGTTGTTATTTAAATTTCACTACTGATATTATGTTGTACACATGATGCAAGTTTAATAGAACATAATGAGCGATAGTAAAGTTAAAGTATAGTCCTTAAAGTTTTTTAAAAATGTTTTTCTAGATATTATATAAATAAATAAGAATTACATGAGTCATTATTATAAATACAATCGCGTATATTTATTTTTATATTAAAGTAACCCATGCTTACAATTTAATAATTATATTCCCGTTTTTAGTAATTTAACCGTATTTAAAATGTAAACTCCTATCCACATAGGTTAAACTTTTAAAAATGAAATAAATGAGTACTTACTGAACGTATATAGTAAAAAATTGTTACTTATAATCTTATGCAAATTTATATGTTGTTATTTTAGAACAACATATACATTATATTTTTTAAGATATAAAGTATAAAGGGTATAAAGTATAATGAATTATTTGTTTATAATCAAAAGTTATTAAAAAACATGGAGGCTTATAATATTACACTTAACTCTATAGAATTTTTAAAAATTTAACCACTAAAGTTTGATTAATTACCTTCTCTATTTTAAGTTTTTGTTTTTCACAAATTTGACACCTATATTTTTATATTTTTTTTATCAACCAAATTTCTCAACCAAATTTATTAAAGTTTGACCAAAATCAATTTAATTTGATTTTTATTAAACAATCACATCACACGATTTTGCTTACGTGGCGAAATTGAGCTATCTTATTGGCCCAATTGATTTTTCAATAAGAATGAATTGACAAATCACTCTGAAATGATGTAATTCTTTTATTATATGAAAAAAGATGATAAGAAACATGAAATCTAGACTCGTAGCAATTAAGAACTACACTGTTATTGAAGTTAGTTAAACTTAAATCATAATAATCGCAAAATTTGGTATATTTCGCTTGCATCTTATCTTCGATTCTTTTATTGAAAGATGGCACGTATATCATGTGAAGCAAGCGAAGACTTTTCATGTGACTAAAAGAATACACACATTGTCACAATGATGGATGTATGCATAGCAAATGCAGCTCATACAAGTGTGTGCTGCAACTGTTACGATATGCACTAGCAATTATAAATACGCGTTGTTGTGATAAAAGCTTAAGAAAAAGTGATAATCACACTCTCGACTAATTGAAAACTAAGATAAGCATTGGTTGAGTGAAATGATATTGCATAAAGTGAAGTCGTATGTTGGTATCAGTACTTATCACATTACCTGGAAACGAAGACATCCATATCGAAAAGAAAGTGGTAGTTGATACTTTATACGTAGCTTTTTTTCTTTTAAGTATCAACTTGGTAAAACAATACCAAAAGGGCATATATCTCATTTTGAAAGGCATGAGTTCAAACAAAATTTGAGGAATTATGAACACTTTTGGTAATCCTAGAAGATTGAAAGAATGAGCTAACAACTGATCAGAACCGTGAATGGCGATATATCTTTACAAAGATGTAGACTGGCTAATTGTTCGAATATTTCAATGAATCCAAAAAAATCTATTAGTAGTAAATAAAACTAATCAAGAAATACTGTTCTACCTTAACCGAAGGCTTATGTTCTTCCCAAAGTCACCCTCTTTCATCATCGCCACAAATTCACTGTAATCTATCCGCCCATCCTGAAACAGTCAAAAGAAAAGTAGCTTGTAAGAAATTGCGCTACCAGAATTCTCGAAACGGGTTGGTTCAGGTTATATTTGATCTTTAACAGGTCACAAAGGAAGTAATCAATTTTAATAAATACAGCCTCTTATAATAAATTTAGAGTAAACCACTAATAAAGGCCCCATTGGTTCGGCGAAAAATACAAAAAATTGCTCATCTTTGAATACTATTTGCATAAACGCTCCCTTATTTCATTGTTTGCTTTCACTTTTTGTACCGCTCCCCTTGCCGTGTTGGACAAAAAGTGAGTTGCATACTGAGGGACGAATAGTGAATTCAAACGATGCAATTAGGGACCCTTTATTGCTTTATGCAAATGGTATCAACGAAGAACGATTTCAGTAAATATCACCAAACCGCAAGAACAATTATGTAACTTAATCTTAGATATATAAACAAATGTATTAAAATTGTAACAACAAATTTTTCATACTCTAGATACAACATCAATTATGTATAAAATTCAAGAAAAATGGATAATAAATGTTGACGTAGAAATTACCCATTCCGGAATGAACCTGTTACCCAACACATTCATTTTAACACCCCTACAAAATTAAAAAGAATACGTACATTATCTTTGTCAATGTCACGCATGACAGCTTCAAGCTGCATATCACCCAAACCAAATTTCTCACATGCTTGTTGGAGCTCATCTGAAGTGATGTATCCACTGCCATCTTTGTCAAAGTAAGAAAAAGCAGCATACATATGATCTTCTTTATGGATTTTGTTTATGTGGAGCATCGCTGCAACAAACTCCCCATAATCTATGGTACCACTGTTATCGATGTCGGCCTGAAATGTTAGTGAATACACGTGAGCAGAGAGATACAAGAGGATAATGGATTTAGCCCATATCAAATGGCCAGAAAACTGATATGCAATCATGCTACATAGACATGCGCTCATAACAATAAGATTAGTAAAGGTATCAAGTGTTCCAACAAAAAAAAAGGTGTTGGGTTCAAACCTTATCAGAGGCATTATTTTGGGTACAAATACAAGATCTGTATACTAAAGATATTGCAAATGGGTCGGCGGGTTGGATAACAAGTCAGCACAGTTTTGGGTCTAAGTGAGCAGTTTATACAGGTTAAAAGAGGTCAAGTTAGGTTGACCTGAGACATAAGTCATTTAATACACAATCCGAGTGTATTATAGGATGACATCTCATCTTAGTTTAATAAAAATGTATAAACTAAATGAATAAATTTAAACCAATTTGACCCTTTTCCAGATATGCTGATTTGTTTTATTTTAACCATTCGACTTTAAAAATATTTAGCATACCCGACCTCAGCAGTAAATCAAAACTGCCACCTACAGATTAGTATTTAGCGATGATACCCACTATTAATTGGCAAAGAAAAGGAATGAATAGTTCGACTTAAATATAATTAGCCTGATTTACGTATCAATGGCTTCTAATGTGATCAGGTATACTTCCCCAAAGCGGATGGTATCGGTTTCACTAATTGACTAGCTAGACACAGGTCCTACAATGCTTATTTTTCTATCATGAAACAAAATTGCACCTTAATCATGTAGACTACATGGAAGCAATGAGATTGTAAAGATAATTTTACCGCTTCCATTAGGTGAACAATCTCCGAATCTTTTATATCGGCACCAACTTTCTCTAAGCCTTTCTTTAGTTCCTCTAATGTGATCTGACCACTGCCATCAGCATCAATCATCTTGAACATTTCTTTTAGTCCAGCAATCTCCTCTTCAGATAGAGTCTCGGCAATTACCTGGAATCAGACAAGAGGGTGTTTGGTTATAAACTTATAATGTGAAACACCCAATAATTCAGTCACTCATCATACGTTTAAAACAAGCACTATGGTTTATGATTTAAAAAAATATTTCAGGAGGTAAAAACATTGATAACTTACTCTGATGGCTATCTTCTTGATTTTGTTCATGGCAGAAAATTGCTTCAGACGAGAAAGGACAGCAGAATCAAGAGGCTTATCTGGAGCCACACCATTATCTTGTACCCAAGGGTGTTCTAGAACAGAATATGATGGTAATTAAGAAAAGTATATTAAAATTGATAACTAAGAGAATGCTTCTTCCAAAATATTATAGCAGTACAAAATAGAGCATTACGGTGAAAAAAAAAAAAAAAAAAAAAAACATATTTATTTGTATTTTAGATGTAAATGTAACACATATGAAGTAAGATATGCACTAAAAGTGAAGAATGAAAACTCCACATTACAAGTTGAAAGCAAAAAATTAAAAAGCTTGTTTAAAAACCTCAACTAACATTCCCTTCTCTGTTTCAAAAAGTTGGTTAGCATTATAAGTTGACGGACCAAAACTGATGCTTAAGATATAGCTTAGGGGCCATTTATTTTGATAAATCTATCTATCAGCTGCTTATCATGTTCAGAACGACGAGTTCTATTTTCTAGCTACAGAAATGTTACTACCAGATTCAGGAGTCGTATTTTCACATTTGACAGAATAAACTATGATATATATCATTGTCAGCACTTATGATGATGTATTCTAATCACTTATATCATGAGTTCATTTTGACATTTGACAGAATAAATGGTCGTATTTTCAGGAGTCTTATTTTCAACTTAAATAGATTCAGGAGTCGTATTTTCACATTTGACAGAATAAATTATGATATATATCATTGTCAGCACTTATGATGATGTATTCTAATCACTTATATTATGAGTTCACTTTTAGTACGCTAACTGTGTTACATTTATGAGTTCATTAGAAAATCTATATGTGAACACCTGTATGTGAAAACCTATGTACAGCTGACAACGTAGTTGAAAGTTGCTCTATTATTATTATATGAGATGAATTTCATCACATTGCGGACAATTATTTCTAACAAGAGGTTTTCAAGACTTAATAATTGATCATGAACAAATTGATTAAGCGATAACATTCAATTTATCAAACAATGATTGGATGCATGCATGCTTTCAGAGCCACCTGTTGAATATTACATCATCAATCCGTACGAAAACGGAATCTAATGACTATTTTAATAATAATAATAATCGACTGATAATAATAGGGATTTATACTCACGAAGAACTTCAGGTGCTGTCAACCTCCTTTTGGGATCTCTCACAAGCATTTTTCTTACCAGATCTTTTGCACTTTCAGAAATGCTTGGCCATGGCTCTGATGCAAAGTCGAGGTCACCTTTTAGCACCTGCTCAAAGATTCCTTGTTCCGTTTCTGATTCATATCACAATATAGCAACAAATAAGTTAATTCAACCTTAAGTCTATATCATCGTGAAAACAATGAAAATAACAAAGCAAAAAAGTCGACAAATTTCTCACCATCCCAGAATGGTGGGACCCCACTTAGTAAAATGTATATGATAACACCGGCACTCCATATATCACATTCTTGACTATAGAATTTCCGCAAGACCTCTGGGGCCACGTAATAAGGGCTCCCAACCATATCAGTGAACATCTCACCTGAATAGATACAGTTAAATAGACCATCACTTTAGTTTGAGAAGAATCCTATTGCTTGAAGCTATTATAACCTCAAGTAAAATCAAACACGTGGCCACAAAAAAAAGCAGTAGGGTCAAAAAGAGATTAAAGATTATCATTATCGTTATCACATTCACTAACCATGAACCCCAAAGTAAAAAAATACAAGAGAGATACATATATGGGTTCATTTAGCATCCTTTTTACATGTATTCAAAACTGGATAGTTTACTTGAAATAACTCAATATCATGTAGTCTGCCACTATGGTACATTTTTACCCTCGGATTATACAGTGCTCCGTACGGTTCTGCTTATACACACTAACTAGACTCATTTAATTATGTCGTATGTCATAGCCTAACCCTCCTTAGTACCTTCATTGTTGCTTTATACAATACATAGGTTACTATAATTAATTCAAATGAAAGGTATGCCCAAGTAAACTCCAATAATGTTGCTGGTAAATATGAAGAAACATTCACGTCTAGACAAGCATAATGCAACCTTGAAGAAACTATGAGATTTATCACTAATGTGTTTTGTTCCCAAACAGGTCGTCACAAAAAGGAAAGATGTTAACCATTCAATATCCGACGAGGTACCACACATTTAGGCATAAAGCAAAAACTTTTGAATGAGCAATCATGACAACCTACAAAGTGGCTACTTATAAGCTAACTATCCTATTTAGATCTCCTATGATCAACTTTGTTGTACTATTGCACGTGTTTTTTAATATCATTCAATCAAGTAAAACACGAATAGTTAACTGTTTAAGAGAATACGTACCTGGCTTAAAGAACATAGAAAGCCCAAAATCAATCGTCTTAAGCGGCGCCTCTTCTTGCTCATTAATAAACAAAAAGTTCTCGGGCTTCAAATCTCTATGCATAACCCCTAATGAATGACACGATTCCACAACTCCAACAATCAATCTCGCCAACTCAGCCGCCTTCTTCTCAGTATAATGCCCACGTTGTATAATCCTATCAAACAATTCCCCACCCGCACACAACTCCATAACAACATGAACAGCAACAGCATCTTCATAAGCACCAACAATCGATATCACATTATCATGCCCCGCCAAATGATGCATTATTTGTATCTCCCGTCTCACATCCTCCACATCTTCTTTCGTCGTCAACTTCCTCTTCGCTATAGACTTACAAGCAAACTCTTTCCCCGTCTCCTTGTCCACGCATAAAAACGTCGTCCCAAATTGACCTTGGCCTAATTTCTTCCCCATACTATAAACATCTTTTATATTCCCCGTCTTTCTTCCTAATACCGAATTCTGTTGCCCCATACTTTGCACGCGCTTAAATTTACTCCCTGACTTTGCTTCTTTTACATTATCCTCGGCGCCTTTTTCTTTTTCCTTAACCTTAACTTCTGTCACCTTAACATTTTCGCTAGTTTTCGCTTCCGGTTCAGCCGTCATTTTAACCGTATCTGGTGGTGTATGTTGTACATTATGTGATTGTTCAGATCCTTTATCATGCAAAACATTTTTATTATTATTCGTATTATTATTCGTACCTTTCGTAGACGTTTCGGTTGTCGAATTCGGAGGTGGTAAATTCTCTGGTGGCCGGTTTCGCCACACCGCAGCCGTAACAGATTGTAAGAAACCGGTTTTGCCAACAGTGGGGCCCACACAATTATTCCCCATTTTTATAAAAATTTCGTAAAATCACCTCTGTGATCCAACCATGCATGCACCTCAAAAACACAAAATAGAATTACGACGTCAAATTGAGATTTTTAAAAAAAAATCTTCTAATGGAAATTTTAAAAGGGGAGACTTACGAGTTATGATTATTGAATGATGAATTTGCATGAATTATAAACCTTGATTTTGATGTGAATTTTGATGGATTTAATAAGAAACCCTAATTTGTTTAAAATTTTAGGGAAAATAATATGAAAATTGAGAGAAGTGGAAATGTTTTGGAGAGAAATTTGGGTGGAAATGGAAGAGTTTTTGGAATGGTGGACGAGTTAGCTAACTGAGTTAACTCGCTTATTTGAATTCTAGTTGCAAAAATAAAAATTACAAAAGGAAAGGTAACTAAAAAAATCAATAAAATAATGGCTAAAATACATTATGGTAAACAATAAGTGGGTTTGGGGCAAGGCGGCTATTCTGATTTCCATATTGCTGGCAAAAGAACATCCTCAAATCCGCTCTAAATCCTATTCGGGCGACCTATTATGGCGAGATACTCTCTCAAACCTGCCTCATTACCTCATCGAGGATCTTATCGGATTTTCTTTTTTAAGATGGTCCACTGAACTCGTTCCCTTTTCTTCTATAATTATTATTGGAACTATTAACAATATGAATTTATAGAAGTTGAAGAATCAAGAACAAAGATCTTACGAAATCTTCAACAATACATACTATACTCGCGTCATTATATACAGCTTAATTATTTAAAATACTATGTCATAAAACATGTTTCTATGATCATCATTTGGCAGTAGTACAAAAGTAAAAGCTATCCAAAGAAAAGAAAAAAAAATCTATTTTTAATATGTAAATACTAACACAATACTTTATGTATATAGATATATGTTTTGGGTCAGGTTAGGGCCTGAATTTTGTGTCCTGCCCTCGCCCGAAATCCGATAAGAGTCCCCATTAAAGCCTCGAAATCCGCCCCAGAACCAAAAAAGCATGCCCTTCCCGCCCCCAAAAAGTTTAAGTTTCGGGTTTCCTGTCGCATTCAAGTTAATTTCTTTGACATCCCTATACTGGTACCTTTAGTCCGGCTAAAATACATTTTGTTTCGTTTTTAACTGATTAATTCACAAAGCTTGGGTTGAGGCAAAACCTTCTTCTTTTAGAGAAAGCTGGTGTGGCTACTTCTAAGATGTTTGACTCTAGCATAAATTAAAACATGAACCATCTCATATTTTAATGATGATAATCACAAACTTTTAACCACTAAGACACCCCTATGTGGCTAAGATGTAATTTTTAGTGGATTATTATTTAGTATTAGCATTGTTTGTATGGTACCGGATCGAATAAAAAGACTCAACAATTAAAAAGTCTAAAAAGCAACCTCTACTTAACACGTGTATCCCCTTTTTCCCAATTGATAGGGGTAGTTTTGGAAACTTAAAATTATATTTAAGAACCTTTTTTAGGACATCATCTGTTACTTTTCCAACTATAAGCCATCTATTTTCTTCAATCGCAGGTTTGATTTCTTCAATCCCGAATCTAATTTTTTAATTCGTAATTTGATTTCTTTAATTTGATGTTCATTGAATTGCACTAGAATGTGGTTTTGTCTTCCTTTTATCATAACTTAATTGAGTTCATTCAATAGCTTTAACATCTAGTCTTTCAATTGTTCAACTAATATGATTAATGATGCTCTAGTAAATAACAACTCACTCGAGCCAAGTAAAGAATTACTATATTTTTTATTTTATCTTTTCAAGTTAAATCTTGTTTAATACTTCAATTTGTTAGTTCTTCTATTTATCTATATTTAATGGAATTGTTCATCAAAACCATGACGAACAAAGATTTAAATCTGTAATAAATAGTAAAATGTTGTAGATTTATTTTACTTTTACCAATGGAATTCAATTTAATGAACAACATGTTGTTTACCATTTTTTTTACTATCAATTTTTGAAATCATAAATTGAGAAAAATGAAATAATGATGAATCTGGTGGAGGATATGCTAGTCTAAATGGATGGCAATAGAGCTTTAGCATTTCTACAAGTCTTTGGTTGCTGGGTCTAAGTAGTAACTGTAAGCCCCTTGTGTTAAGATGTTGAAAATTGATGTCAACTTGTGTTTTTTGTTGCTTGGCGGTATCATACTCACTCCCATAAAGTGTGTATTTTACTTATATTTTCAAGCGTGGGTCTATGCATCAATAAAACGAGTTGTTCATCAGTTCTATTTAACTTTGTTCATCAGTTTTATTTCATCAATAAAACGAGTTGTTCATCAGTTTTATTGTTCATCAGTTCTATTTAACTTTGTTCATCAGTTTATTTTCATCAATAAAATGAGTTGTTCATCAGTTTTATTGTTCATCAGTTTTATTTCATCAATAAAACGAGTTGTTCATCAGTTTTATTGTTCATCAGTTCTATTTAACTTTGTTCATCAGTTTTATTTCATCAATAAAATGAGTTGTTCATCAGTTTTATTTCATCAATAAAATGAGTTGTTCATCAGTTTTATTGTTCATCAATAAAAGTATTGTTCATCAATAAAAAATTTGTTCATCAGTTGTTTAAAAGAAATCATAATGTTCATCTATTTGAGTCACAGTGTTCATCAATTAGTTTTCTTTAATGTTACATTATAATGTTCATCAGTTTTCTTTGATGTTACATTATAATGTTCATCAATTACATAATTTGTTCATCGGTTTTTTTAAACAAATAGTGTTGTTCATCAGTTTTCCAAATAAAAAAATTACATTGTTCCTCAGTTAGGTACAATCAGTCTTGTTCATCCGTTAGTTTTTTTTATCAGTATTAAAAAAATATATATTAATGTTCATTAGTTCATCAGTTATTTTTGATATTGTTCATCATCTATTTTTTCTAACTTTCATCAGCTGTTTTTTATATTGTTCAACAGTTTTCGAAAAAATAACGTTCATCAGTTCTTTTTGATATTGTTCATCAGTTGTCTAAAAGAAATCGCAATGTTCATCAGTTCATCGATTAGTCTTGTTCATCAGTTAGTATTGTTCAGCAAAAAAAAAAGATATTCATCAATTCTTTTAAATTTTGTTCATCAGTTTATCGGTATTCAAAAAAAGTCATAATGTTCATCAATTGTCGAAAAAATCATAATGTTCATCAGTTATGGTCACAATGTTCATCAGTTAAAAATAAACAAAAAATAACAAAAATTACAAAAAATGTATTTTGGTACACCAATTAGTGCATTTGAATGTACTTTTATAAGATAATCTCTTTTAGGCATTTTATCAAACACTTTGTATGCACTAAATATGAGTAAGACGCCATCATTAACGTGCAATATCTTACTCATATCATATCGGATTTGAGTGATTCAAATTTCTGAGTAAAGAATGGTCAAAAGCCTACAATTTTCATGTTTTAAGTTTTGTAAAATTCGGCTTTTAAACTAGTCAAAATTAGAGCCGAAAATACCAAAAATTTCAAGAAAATCAACACTCACTTAAAAAGTTAAAAAAAAAAAGTTACGATTTATATATCAAAATGCATACCAAATTAAAGAGAATCAAATTTAAAAAATTATGATGAAATCGGTTTTTTATAAAAGTTTGTCGTTTGAAAGTTATTTACGTTTGAAGTTTTAGGGTGAAATAAAAAAACATGTTAAAAGGACCAAAATGCCCACTAACCAATTTTAATAAGAAAAAAAAAAGAGGGATTGGATGGAGGACACATGACAATCAATGATAGGTTTTCTAGCATTTTTAATTTATTTTTTCACTTTGCAAGGGATATCAACTCTTGTTTGTATTGGGCCAATCCTATTTGATCGTTTAACATTTTTTATATCGTACTCAAACTCATTATTCAATTAAGGGAAGTGCATAAGTTGTTCATAGTATTGCAGCCTTGATCCTAACACTAACTCTAATTATTAATCTTTTTTTCCTTTTTGTTGTCTCAGCCGCAAGAACAACACCTCCACCACCGAAGTAATTGTTTGATGTGTTCACATTACCAATTATAACTGTTTTGTTTTAGTTGTGTCCTAATAATATCAAATAGTTTATACATTTTACTATCAATATCCCTTGTTATATGCTTATTATTCTTGTACTTTTATAAGAGTTCACACTTAATTGCTTTTTATTTGATGGGCTAATAACCTATTAAAACATCATACTTGACACAAATGTCAGTTTGACGTAGCGAATAAAAAAAATAGCTCTTTTAGACATTAAACTTGAAATTCTTGTCTTCAATTGAGTAAAATAAATTTGTGAAGACCATTTTACCCTTAAATTTATAAAAATTGCATCCTTTGTCCCAATTATATAAATAACCCAATTAGGTTTTAGCTCATTTGAACACACACATAGTAACAACTGCTTTTCCTCTTCAACATGTTTATCACCTCAATCTCTGAAGTCACCCAATCTCTGAAGTCAACACAATCTCTGAAGTCACCCATACCAGTTGTGATTTTAGAACCACCATAAACCCCCAGATCCACCAAACGATCAATTTGAAGAGCGTTTTTTCACACCCCCTTCGATGACGTCATGAAAAAATCTCCAATCATCTATTGGTGATTCTAAGAGCGATTCAGTCCAAGAAAAAGCTGGGATTAATGTTGGGAAGCATCACAAACATCGTAGGAATGTTAAAATCTGATCACCAACACCTAATTCATCATCTGCTGGTGCTGGGTCAATCTTGAAGCGGGTTAGGTCTTCAAAAATGATGGGTAAGTCTCGTAATCGTTCTGAATTAACTCCTATTTGCAAATGTTTGAATTGTGGATCAAGATTTGATGTTGTGACTTGCGAGTTGTTTAATTATTTATTTTTTAGCTTAATTTTTAGATTTATTTGTATCTTTGTGTTTGAGTCTGATGTCAGTTCTGTAATAAAATTGAATGTTGTTTGAAAATGTGTTAGTTTGTAGAGAATGATGTTATGAGTAGTTCAATTTTGTAGATGTAACACATTAGATGCTTATGAGGGTAATTTATTTGAAAGATTTGAGGTGAGACTGCTTTATGATTAGTATTTAGATGCCTTATTTATAGGTCGAGGGATTAGATTCTTGTCTAACAAATGAATAACTTATTACTTAAAATTGAGAGTTTTATGAAATGAAGGTTAGGGGAAAAAATTAAAATGTGGAAGTTATGCTGTGTGTAGTATGGTATCCTGGTTTCGTGTGTTTAAAGAATTTGGTGAAAAGAATGGTACTTGATCATTTGGCTATAGAAAATCAGGTTTCCAGTTAGCATGTTATTTGGGCTGAGTTATGTAGAACTGATGTGCATTGCGTATTCAAAATGCTCCATTGTTCATGATATGTATATGCTTATTGCTAGATGTCAGTTTTTGCTGTAATTGAGTTAGTTAAGTGTCAATGTCATTTAATGTTGCAAATGATTGCATTTCAGAATCCGAAAGAGGTTGAATTCTTCACTGAGTATGGTGAATCAAATCGATACAAAATCCTGGAGATCATAGGGAAGGGAAGCTATGGAGTAGTTTGTTCAGCTATTGACACACACAACGGGGAAAAGGTTGCGATCAAGAAAATAACCGATATTTTTGAACATGCATTAGACGCTATTCGTATATTACGTGAAATTAAGTTACTAAGGCTTTTAAGACATCCTGATATAGTTGAAATTAAGCGGATCATGTTGCCACCATCTAGACGGGCCTTTAAAGATATTTATGTACTATTTGAACTTATGGAGTCTGATCTTCACCAAGTCATAAAGGCCAATGATGACTTGACTCATGAGCACCATCGT
Organism: Chrysanthemum seticuspe; assembly: GCA_019973895.1. Classification (NCBI taxonomy): domain Eukaryota; kingdom Viridiplantae; phylum Streptophyta; class Magnoliopsida; order Asterales; family Asteraceae; genus Chrysanthemum; species Chrysanthemum seticuspe. Next base: position 252,735,991 of record BPTQ01000001.1, on the reverse strand, counting down.
TTCTTCCTCTATCAAATGCTAAGAGCATTGAAATATATGCATACAGGTAAACAACAAGGCACTAGCTAGATCGATGTTTAGTGAACTTACATTGTTTTTTTGGAATTTATCTTATTATGAATTTCTATGGTTTCAGCGAATGTGTACCATCAATATCTTAAACCGAAGAATATATTAGCAAATGCATTTTCAAAGGTACAGGCCGTCAGTACATTTTCTTGTGTCGTTTTCTATCATGGTTAGTGTTTTCTGCTAGTTATCTGTACCATGTGAGAATACGGATATGGCTAGTTACAATCATGTAGGAATTGATGAAGGATATTTGCTGCTTGTTTTGGACTTCCTTGAGTAAAATTTGCATGCTCTTTTGGTTCAGCTGTTTCTACAAATGACTAGTAATAAATGAAGTGTCCTGAAGTAGTTGCTGGTGTTTTGTATGGGTGTTCATATAAAAGTATGGTTGAAGAATGTAAAATGTTATCCGTGCATGGTGTGTGGTTTAATGGCTATTTGGAAGATGTTTTTGCTGCATATGCCCTGATTGTTTCTTTGTTTAATATTGGTATGGTAAATGTACAAGTTTTAACTCTGCCTGGGTTAAGTGTATACTCAGCCGGTCCCAAGCCCGGATAAAAAAGAGGAGGGTTGATGGAGGTAATATGCCTCCAGCTAAAAACTTGTATATGAAGGGTAGTCTGAACGAAATGATGTACCATTTATTTGCTTAATATGATATTTGGTGTTTCATTAATTTTGCTGATGAGAACTGTGGGTGAGTGATGATTTCGAGTGTTATTGCAATCTATTGGTTGCAGTTCTTTGTGTTTCTAGTTGATTGTAAAGATTTGATTATTGTTGATTGTTAAAGATTTGATTACTATTTTGTTAATTTTTAAAGGGACGATGGACGCAATTTCTTTCAAACAACAGGGACCATTTATGTAATTTAGCCTACGGACGATGGATGCAATTTTCGCAAACTCACAGGACCATTTATGTAATTTGGAAGGGTAAAATGGTCATAATACTCAAAGGAAGACAATAATTTCAAGTTTAATGTCTAGAAGAGCTATTTTTTTGTTCGCTACGTCGAACTGACATTTGTGACAAGTATGATGCTTTAATAGGTTATTAGCCCTTATTTGATTAATAGGATTTATAAGATTCTTGTATACTAAGGATTTTATAGTCGGGTTCTTTTGAGTATGTGTTTTCAGTTCAGCCAAATTGGAGACGTGAAGCATTTATTTTTGATTTTTATGTGTTTTTTATTTTTGTCGAAAACTAGATATTTTAGCCAGAATTCATTGTGTTTGGATGGAGTTGAGATGCAGAAGATGAATATGAAAGAAATGACCAAATTACCTTTAAAGATGATGTATAATGAGTAGTTTACAAATTGAGAAAAGTTAATGATTTATATTAGTTAGTATATAAAGTACTTTTACCTTTTACCATGAACTTTTCAAGCACAAATCTACAAGTAACGATTCAAATATATGCGAGTTCAAAATATTATATTGAAACAGCTTAAATGGAGTATACCATAAAAGTGTGTCATTTTGTGTAGTTTAGATTTAAGTTTCTCTTTGCCCACAAGCCAAACTTTTTGAAAGCGGTTGGATAGGTAAAACAAAAATGACCCGAGATGGCCTGCACTGGCTCATCTCTAAGAAGGTCGAGTGTTGAGGTGATATAGCCACGATATACGACCTATGGAAAGCCATATGATACCGTGACCTACACCATGGGAGTTTCTTTATGGATATGGCGATCATTTTTGTTTTCTTTTATTTAAATGTGCTATGTGTGTGTCCAGAGTCTGCGTACATGCCAAAAGAAGACAACCATTCTTTTAGGTATATAATAACTTTTACACTTTAGGTTTTTGAAATTTAATTAATTTGATGGTCTTTTATATTTGATGTTATTGTGTGTTGTTTATTTTATTTTAAAATGTGTTGTATTGAAAATGAAAAATAATATAAAATATAAGACCTACAAAAGCCTATAACTTGTAATAGAGTGCGAGGAGTTTAAGGATTTGTGTTATAGGCAAGCTATACGACAAAAAATGATGTGGCGGGTGCTTCAAAACACTTATAATCATGGCCGAATTTGAGTAAGTGTAGGGTGCTCGATACATGCCTTTAAATGTTATAGAGGCACCGCGATTATAGCTACCAATGCTTATTTAATTCGATTTATTGCCATAAAACTTGTAGGAATGTGCTTAACACCTTATGATATATTGGTTTAATTAAAACCCGATAATAACACTAATTGTTTTTTCTTTGTGATTTGCGAAATTCTGCAAAAATAGGTGATACGCATCTGAAGTAGTGGGTAAGGACAATTTCAAACCGATTTTTGAGGAATTCATTAAAAGGCCTAATACGTTGTCGAAAAATAACTTTATATTTTATGTATTGTCGAATATGTTTTAAAAGTCGTTCATATTATTTATGTGACAATTTAGAACATTTGACTCTATTTTTCTATTATTTTGACTTGACTCAAACCATCTTATATATACATTTGAGTTTCAGACATCTGTTGTAATTTTGGCACAAGGCCTCTAAATAAAGCCACGAGACATCGCTCCTTATAACACCTTCCACGTACCCCTCGCACTCTAGGTGTATATGCCCCCAACTATGAAAATCACAAATTTAGCCATCACTTGACGACTTTTGGCAAAAGTAGTGAACCGAAAAAAAACTATAGGTCAATTTACGTTAAAAATGCAAAATTAGATTCTAGTAATTCTATCATGCTATTATCTACGCTATAAAAACTGATTCAGCTGTGAATGAGCTAAATAAGGTTTTTCATAGGACATCTTGAATTCAAATAGTATAAATGTGGCAAAATAATATCAAGTTATCAACCCGTCATTGACATGGAAAAACATCCAAGACGACATTGTGTCTACGTACCGTAAAGCGTAAGCCATGTCCAATAGATTCTAGTAATATGGTGATTTATTCCCTCAATTCCTTAAAGATTCTAGCTAGATGATCTGATTCCGAAATTCAGAATGTAGCCGTTGCGATTTACAACCACACCAGTTACAGTTCATGCATCTATACCTACAAATATCTAAACCGAACTTGAAATGAAAACAAATCGTATGAAAAATTTCAATATCCTTGAGCTCAAACAAAAATAATCTGAATCATCCAAAGAAAAAAGTTACGAAAAATATAAGACCAAAACATCTAAGAGTGCCATTAATATATAGTGATCAAAGATATACTCGTCTTCAAATTCTAAACGTCTTGTTGGAGAATCTCATTTTTTTAATGTCTGTGAAGAAGCCATGTGTTGCATGGTCATCAAATTTGGCTTGGTGTCCATTTGATCCGCTAATGGTTGAGAATACACATCCTCCTTGTGAGGCGTCACCGTTGAAGATGAGCTAGAAGCGCCACTTGAAATTCGAAAACTTTGAGTTGCACTGTTCCAAGACTGATTATAATAATATTCGCAAGTTGAGCTCCCAATTGAATGTTGAACTTGTTTTCCAAGAGCTGGAGAAGGGTCTTGAACTGTTGTTTGTGTCAAATTTGTTTGCATGGTGATTGAATGCGGACTTGTTGACAGGCTGGTAGTAGGAAAGGTCTGCATAGGTGCAACTATTTGAACACTGGCCCCTGATTGATTGTTTACTTGATTAACTGATAGTCTTCTACGTTTGGATGAAGGTTCATCTTCTTCCATTGCCTCTTGTTGATTGATCCGTATGTTTTAAACCTGATATCCCACGTTATTGTTAATGTACGGATTCTTCTCCCTCTTGTAAATCTCACATAGCACCCAATCAGCCATCTATATGAACAGACAACAAAAATTCATTAGAAAGTCACATGATATAAAAGATAGATTATGAACTGGAAGAGTATACGTCTTACACATTCAAAAACGCTTTTAATCTATGCTGAGTTGGGTTAAATTAATTATATGATCCATTAGACAAATCAATAACGTAAAAAGTAAAAACATTACACCAGATATACCTTGATCTTATCTTTATAATGTCCTCTGCTTCCAATTGTGACAATCTTGGGATCATTCATTGTATATTCATGCATTAGCCAGGGCGTATTGAGTTTGTTTTCGTCAAAATAAGCTAAACATCTTTTCCTTCCATGAACTCGTTGAGTCACGTCATCACACACCATTGTATCGTTAGCAGTCGCCTTCCAAGTACCCAAGTTCCTCACTTGTCTATGCGACCTCAATGTCAAAAAGTACCATTTGTTTTCCCAAGAATGATATTTTTCTGTTATCAAGATACATACAATTGATTAGAAACAAAGTAACGGTCATCAATATATTGAATAAACCTAAAGTAGCAAAAATTCTGTAACTTAGATAATAATTAATACATATAGCTTTAAACAATATAAATTATAGCTCGATAAGACTTTACTCCGTACTAACCTGCAAGGTCATCGGGACTATCATTGTAAATATAAACCTCGTAACAAAACCGGCAATTGGGGTTTCGTGCTCCTCTTTCAATCTTTGGTCTCAAGCAGTAAGCTATGAGCTGCTGGTCAGTTGGACAAAAACGATCAGAATGAGCACGCCATCCTCGTTTATTGTTGGCCATTTGTGTTGCAGAGAATATGGAGAGGGAGATCGATGTGCACAGGGTTTGATTAGGGGTTATGAAGAAAGTTGATCGTAATAATGAGAAACAATAGGCACGTAGTGCGTGCATGATTTATATGTATCACTCCACTAAAAACGGCTAATTTCTTGACCGACTCACTCAATTCTAAATAATAGTAAATAAAATATAATGGCGGCTGTTTAAGTTAGTTACTTTAGTTAAGTTCTAGTTTGTATATTCATATATATCTTTTGATTGGTTCTTGCTCATTAATATTTCGATCAATTTGAGACCATATTATGTAACAAGTATGCTGTATTGAATTACTAAATGAGGTGAGACTCTAGCTCCATGGTCGTGGGTTCTTAGGAGATCAGTGTTTGCGTCTTCATAGCGAAAAAGGAATTGCGTCTTCATAGCGAAAAAGGACTTGCGTGAACCAATGGCAGATCTAGCCGGAAATTTAAGATGGTTCTTTGATTTGGTCAAGTTTAAAAATTAAATAGGTCAACCAACCAGCCGATCAATTTTTGGGTCGTATCGGGTCAAATATTACAAGATGCGATAATAAGAAAAAAGATTAAACATAGAATTGTAACATAATAGTTAATACATTTACAATTTCACTTTCACTTGCGTCTTCCTAGGTTTCATAACTTGAAAACGAGCAATGATTGTATCATTACTAATGCCTTATAATATATCTTTTTCAACATATGAGATTAAACAATCATGTATAAAATCATCCTTCATTGCCAGAAGGCGTAGATCACTCTTAATGAGCTTCATTGCCAAAAACGCACGTTCCACGGTAGAAGTTGCAACCGGTAAAATCAATACTAATTTGATGAGAAGATATACACTTGGGTATATTTCATTTTTCTTTGTTTCAACCATCGTTTTGCATAAATCTTTAATATCTTTCAAGGTAGCAAATTTTTATCTCCACTTACATCCACAATATAACGTCTAAGTTCTAATTCAAGTGAATCATAAGGTGTTGGAAACTCTTCCGGATAAAAAGTATCCAATCTATTAGATCGCCGACTTTAAATGCTTCAAAGGAATTACTTGGGCACAAAGAACCAAAGGGCCTCTGGTCTAATGGTATGGGGGTTTTACCCTCCTAGGCAAGGTCTCAAGTTCGAGTCTTGTCTAGGGCGATAAGGGTTTCCTCCAGCGTGCGTAAAGGGAATGGTGTCATTGCCTTCTGGACTGGACCCAACCTGGTTGTGTGGGCTCGCTACGCCTTCTGGGCTAAGAGCCATGTAGCCACAATTGCCGTTCAAAAAAAAAAAAAACTTAGGCACAAAGAAGACATACAAATAAGTAGTCTCGTGTTCACTTCGTTAAAACGATGATTGAGCTCTTGAAGTTGCATATCAATAACCGAGTAAAGTACATCAACTTGGTAATGGTACAAGTTGTTAACCTAAAAAAATAGCCAAAATCATATTGTTAGTGGTTAATCTGTTAAGTGTGAACTAGTCAAACAAATACATCAACTATATTATAGTGGAAATTGCTAACCTTTGAACCAATGCGGCTACTTATTCCATCAAAATATGCACCACTCATATCAATAAATTCACAATCATATTTCTCAGAAAACAAAGTAACCTTTTGTATAAGAGGTTCCCATCCTCCATTCCTCATGTCTTGTAATCTTTCTTTAGAAGTTCTCACTTGATGCATTGCATTAACAATTTGTTGGTCTTTCTCTTGTAGTGTTTTATTTAAACCTTCTGTTTCCCTTAAGATGTCAACCATCAAGTGTAAACAAAACACAATATCAAATGTTTTGATTTTTATGAAGACATGAAGTGCTTCGGCTCTATTGTATTGATCACTACTATCGACGCCAAGGTCTTGAAGTACTTCACATATTGAAGAACATATTTTCTTGATATTTAATAGTGAACCATAATAAGAGCCCCGTCTATTATTTATTCTTGATTCATCCTTTTACAGCTTTCAATGTCACCTAAACAAACAATAGTACAATAGTATTATTTAGTGATAGCTAAAGTACATAATTTCTATAATACAAAATAGAAAGAAAAAAAATCATCCCCTATAATTAAATAGTATATAGTTGAAACAAACCTTGTTCCAATGATGCTACAATATTGGTTGCTTGTTTCTCCCTTAGTTTATCCCTTCGATTATAGGAAGATCTAATAAGAATCAACAAACGAGTAATGGTAAAAAAGAAATCATTAATTTTACTATGATTCTTTGCAACAAATACAAGTGCTAACTGTAATTGATGAGCAAAACAATGAACAAAGTATGCGGATGGTGCATCGTTTTGAATTAAGGTCCTCAAGCCATTGAATGCACCACTCATGTTACTAGCTCCATCATAACCTTGTCCTCGGATTCTAGTATTACTCAACTTCAACTTCCCTAGCATTTCACAAATATAATTCTTTAGTGCCAAGCCCAAAGTATCCTCAACCTTCTAAACACCAACAAGCCTTTCCACAACTTCCCCTTCTCTATTTAAAAACCGTAAAACCAATGCCATTTGTTCTTTACAAGACACATCACGTGACTCGTCTACTAAAATTTCAAACAAATCATCTCCAAGCTCTACTAAAATTGCAAACAAATCATCTCCAAGCTCTACATTATCATTGACTATTTCATCCGCACACGCGGTTACAATATCTTTTTGGATACTATCACATGTCATTTTTGCATTTTTTGGAGCTTTCCTCAATGTCGCACGCCACGCTAGATCACATCAATTGCCTAACCATCTTAAAAGTTCAAGAAAGTTACCTTTGTTATGTAACTCTTCCGTTTCATCATGACCACGAAAAGATAATGCTTGTCTTAATAAGAATCTAACAACATCAATTGAACAACATAAACGGATATAGTATTCATCTTTTTCTAATGAAGTTTGATTATCAAAGGCAATTGTGATGGATTGTTTTTGGTTCATCAAGCTTTGACATTTTTCTATTGCAAGAATGTGTGGCTTTTCAACTAGCCCCGTTTTTCTATTCCAAGCTCTAAATCCACCTTTTACAAAACTATACGACCCCCTTGATTCTTTATCTCGGATTTGAATAGATAACAACATAAGCAAAAAGGACCTTCCTCTTTTATACTATATTCCAACCAATATTTATAATCAGCAAACCATGAAGCAACAAATCGACGAGGTTTACCTCTGATATCCTTAACTTTGAAATTATGATTTCTAGGTTAGAAAGGCCCATCATTCAAATGCGATCGTCTAATATCATCTCGTTGATTTACATGGTACTCGTCTATACTTTTTCGATCTTTCGGATCGACAGGTAAATCTTTTAAATCAATTTTCATATACTTTCTTTGCTCCTTATCTCCATCTTTAGATGTTGAACTAGATGCTCCTTTTTTTTATTAAGAACTTCAACATTTTAACTAAAAAAAAATACCAAAATTCAATCTTTTAATCAGTAATCATATGATACATAACATCTTAACCTAAAGATTAATTAAAGTCATAAACAACAAACCCTAAAGAAAAATTAATAGTAATACAGTAGGTTAATAGTACAATTACTACTATTTAATTAGTCATAGAAACTAGAAATAATACACAAACTAAAGAACAAATAACTTACAATTGGATTTGTGAATGAAATCTGTGAGTTGATCGAGTATCCGTCATTCGCGTCCCTTCGCTTCTCCACACAATCACATCTGCCAATAATGGACTATTGGACTTTGCATGCCTTTTTGTTTAAGCTAATTATTAATTAATAGACGGACTAATTATTTTGGATTATTTGATATTTAGGTTAACAATATTTTTTTATAAAAGTAAAGTATTTTTCAAAAAATTTCATAACGTAGTTCCCAAATAATTTCTAAGGTGGTTCCTAAATATTTTTTAACATCGTTTCTAAAAGATTTCATCGTGCAAGGTGGTTCCCGGACACCGCTTCACAACACATAGATCCGCCTCTGGTGATACACATCATTTCATATCTAAAAATATGCCAAATCAGACTAATAACCATTAAATATGTTAAATTATATTGCAAATATGTTGGATATATGTTATTATGTCTTGCAGGTACAAGGGTTTGAAAATAAAGTAAAATCGGTGATTTTCGGATAAGTTTCGACAATGTTTTCACATTTTTCACGGTTCAAAAGAAGTCGTAAAAATTATCCAAGCACACCATTGGAAAGAGCACGAAGTTACGAGTTCAGTGATAATTTTATTTGGAGCATCGAAATAAAGGACGGAATATTAAAAGATTAAAATGAGGCCTGAGCGAAGACAACTATCAAATAATTAAGCTTAATCCGAAAAGATAAAAGAGAAAACTAAAGAAGAGCTAGCACAAACAAAGCACTAGCTCAGTTGGTTGGAGCTCTTTGAAGTTAAGCATGAGGTCCTGGGTTCGACTCTTAAAGGTGCAACATTTATTATTGATATTAATTCTCTCAAGTGATACAACTAGGGGTGTCATTCGGGTCGGGTCAAAGTCGGGTCAAGCCAAAAAATAATATACCCGAACCCGACTCTATTTGAATTCGGGTTGGTCGGGTTCGGGTCGGGTCAAGTCCATTTATATAATTCTAGAATTTAATTTCTTAAATTATATTCATACCAGTAGAGCAATGCACTAATACATGCATTTTATAGTTGGATTTACACATTTTCTTTTTGTAATGCATTTTGTTTTCAATATGAGGTCAATTATATAGAATGAAAATGAATATAAAACCAAATATATGAAGCAATATATGTTCATGCACTAATTTGGGCCTTTCAATTAAATAAAGATTGGGAAAAGTTAAAAAAAAAAAAAAAAAAAAATGTAAGTCGGGTTAGTCGGGTCGACCCGAACCCGAATTTTCAAATATTTTGAACCCGATACCCGACCCTAGTTCGTACTCGGGTTAATCGGGTTGACCCGATTGACCCGAATTGGATTTTGGACCCGAGAAACCCGACCCGAATATCCTTCGTCGGGTTCGGGTCCGGGTCGGGTCGGGAAATATGACACCCCTAGATACAACCAGTACATCTTCCATTCCAAGCGCCTAAGCTGTCTTCCAAGGTCCAATGATCTGCTCAAAGCCCAAAACAAGCGTGGCCCAAACAGGCAATCCAACAGACCATAATGCAAGGCCCAATAATAGCGCCCTCTCTTAAAGATAGCCAGCGCTTTGGTCTGCAAAATGTAATGTTAACACAAAGTGTAAAATTGCAATTTCATGTGTGCATCCCAGCATGAACCAAACGTCCTTAAATAAATCCTTAAAGTGCGTGCACATTTGCCAGCCTTCTACTCGCTCCACACATTTTATTCTCAGTCCCACGTTACCCAGCTAAAAATCTGATTTGAAGATATACAAATGAAAGTGCAATTTGATAAAGGGGAGGTGATTGGCTAGCGTGTGAACTATAACTCCTCAAAATAAATCACAAGGGAGTGTGATCCCTCTGCATTGGCCACTCTCACACGCACTCATCTCCTGCAGCCAATCCCATGAAGACACGTGGCCAAATCGGATGGTATCCTTGGAATAATTACTAGGAAGGATCGAGAACCAAGGCGGGTTATAAAAAGTTGTTTATATTATTTATGTGACAATTTAGATCACTTACCTCAATTTTTTATTATTTGGACTAGACTAAAACTATCTTATATATGCATTTGAGTTCGAGACGTGTTGTAATTTTGGCACAAGGCCTCTAAATAAAGCCACAAGACGTTAGGGGCAGATCTAGTATGTAACCAGGTGCATACCATGTGTGAAATGTTACTAGTGTAATTTTTTTTTTTTTTTTTTTTTTTTTTTTTTTTTTTTTTTTTCAATAGTTAGTACAAAATTCACTACAAATTTATGAGTGCACACCCTTTTTGATGCTCGAAAATCCTAAACAAAAGTATGATTGGTAACTTGAATATGTCGGCGGCTGGATGTTGAAGACGATAAAGATGGTCAAATGGTACTTTTTGTGTATTTTTTTAAGCCCAGTTGTAATATAAAACTAATTAATTAGGAGTTATGACATTGATTTTTTAGTCCACTTATTCCTCTCCAGCCCAACCCACTAAAAGGAACATTTAATTTTATTTAGGATTAAGTAATTTTAGTACTAAGGTAAGTTATCATCAATTTTGTTTACTTATAATGATGTATGTTTGAGTTTTTCACATTAATTAAAACAAAAAAAAATTAATTTGAAACAAATACTAGGTTAGCTGAACTTTTGATCTTAATTAGTTAACACCAAATCAATTTTAATTTAAGATACTTGAATCCGAACATCAAAGCTATCTAAATTGTGAAGATGCTCTAGACCGTGATCTAGGAGAGCAAGACTATCTCAATCCTTTTCGTGATGTGTGTGTTTGGAAGAAGTTAGTTGCATTTCTTGGGGCATTGCTCGTATCTCTAACAAACACCGACTGGACACCACATTACTCAAAAAAGAAAGGGGATAAAAAGGGGTAGTTTGGGGCTATTAAAATGTTACACGGGTGGGTGGCTTGTACTGAATTATAAGCACTATTTTACCAAGTTGGTTTTTGATTTATTTTAGGTGAAAAGATGGGGAATGATTTGAAATGGTAATTGTATTTTTTAATTTTTTTAAAAGAGAAGAGGAAAGTAAAAGATAATAATAATAATACTAATAATAATAAATAGACCCAATACTCGTCCAAGTGTGAGGACAGTGGATACAAGTTCTTACCATTTACATTTTCTACGTTCGGGGAATTTGATGCAGAGGCTTTGGACACACTTTCGCATATTAAGTCTATTTTTATTAGCCACTCAAATAATGCTAAGAGTGGGCTTTTATTTTTCATAGAGTGAATATTTGTGTTCAGAAAAGAGTGGGAGCACAACTTGTGTCTAGGCTCCCATCCAACTTTATGTAAATTTTTACATTAATAAAAATAAAAAAATAATAAAATAAATAAATAAAAAATAATAAAATAAATAGTAATAATAATAATAATAATAATAAAATAAAAAAAAGAAGTGGAATGGTGTTGGATCTTAAATATTATGTTGTTTGATGATTTGGGTGGTCTAGGACAATGATTAAATAAGAAAGCCATTTAATGAGATGAAGAGAGTTGAGATGAGGTTTCTTGAAGAGAGTTGCTTAAGAAAATGAAAGGTTTATTCAAAGTAGCGACACCCCTTCCATGGATGGAAGGGGTATTTATACTTACAAACAATACGTCCTCCTATCGGACTGTGGATCAGGCATACAGTGGGTAAAGACCCGTCCTTCCTCCACGGTGTTACTCTAAACTAAACTACGCTACAAACTAACTAATAAACTGCAAAATAACATAACTAATAACAAGTCTACGAGCTAACTTATGCTAGATAATATTTGGGGTGACCGACTCTTCACTATGGAATTATCTAATTCCTAACAATCTCCCCCTAAGGGAGGTCACCCCATGTTTTACATTTCGAATCCTAGCATTCTATTCTTGACTATGTTCTTGAGCTCGTAGACTTCAATTCTTCAATTCCGCAATCTTTGTGCTTAAGCAGTGACTCTTCATAGTCCGCATAATTTGTACTTTTAGTGGAGGCCATTGAACTGATCCACATCTTTGATGATCTTCGAGCATTCTTTGAGATCATCAGCCACAGTAAATCTCTGGATCACCCTTTATTGTGTTGCCATCATGTGAAGTTGTGACTTTTGGACCGACATGCTCACACTTTTGAATCATGACATCTTTCCATCAGAGTAGCGGAAGCCTTACTGATTCATGATATTTGCAGCAGCGAAGCAGAAGCATAGTATGAAATATTAGAGCCAGGTTATGCAGATATGCACCAGTCATGATTTCTTCAATTAAGTGTGGATGTTGTGAGCATGCGGCTTTGGATTGACTCCTCAATTCTGATCAACTGCAACCGTCCAAATGTACCTGCAAACAACAGTTAGCAATAAAACACACGAAAGTGTCTTTGATCACTTTTGTTGAATTGAGGTACATGGCCCACGGTTCCCCGTTGATCAGTACAAGTACTACCTATGATCAGGTAGGATTCCTAAGAATCTCCTTGACAGGGTTTCGCAGCTGTTCTAGCCGTTCTCAAACCGGAACGTCTTAAAGAAGACAACACGAATTGAGTGAACCAGCGAATTGAGATTCACTGATTGATGAAAAATGATTTAAAAGCAATCGCGTATTGCTTAGAAGAAATAGTTTTGCAATACGACGAAGGTTTTATGAGAAAGATCAATTTTCAATCAAAACACTTTTTGTATTTGAAAATAGTACACATTCGACGTGCTAGCGAAAAGAAGAGATTCGCACATCGAACGGTTTTTCTAAAAGTATTTTTTCAATCAGAGATACTTTTTGTGTTTGAAAACATAAGTACACATTCGACGTGCTAGAGAAAAGAAGGTTTGCACATCGAATGGTTTTTCCAAAAGCATTCGTCAATTCCATTCCTGGACCAAGGTTGATTCAAGAGTGAATCGCCCCATTGTTTCAATCCAGTTGTCACAAGCCTGATCTATTGGATAGATCTCACATGCCACCCACCAGGAGCTTGTTTGATGTTGGCTCCAGAAGGTTTTCCATCTTCATTGTGAATATGTTTGCATATCACTCAGATGTTCTGGCAATACCACAAGGATAATGCGTAGGACTCTTAATATATTCTCACTTTCCACATTATGTGAAACAGCAAGTCTTCAAGAATTTAGTGTCCTAATGAGATATTGTGGATGATCTCTTGGCTCTAGACTCAATCGTGCACATTTGGTTCCTATGTCGGAGACTAGGGAGAAGGTCTCCTTCTTCAATATCAACTATCTCTAAAAGAAAGTCGATAGATTATGTAGGTTCCCCGTGAGAATGAAACAAGCCCTTTTAAGAGGAACTTGAGTAGCTTGGGAAGTTTAGTGCAGTGCGTCACTGGGTCCATGACGTCTTGTCTTCAATACCGGAGTTACCTAAGTAACCACCAGTAGCATATGTATTGAACGTGGTTTCTGCGCTAAGGTTGAATTATTGGAGGGCTATTTCTTTTCACCCCTTTTCACATTCCAATTCTTTTTCATTCTTCAACCCCTTCAGTGCTTACCGAGACTTCATAACTAGAACCTTGTTGGGTTTATTCCAGTACTAGCTCTGTCTCAGTCCGCACTCTTCCCATTTCTCATTTTTCTCCTTTTTTCAATATTCCTAAGGACTCTACACTATCTAGTGGATTGTCTCTGGGAAGATCCCTTCGGTTCTGGCGGATCATGGGAACAAATACCTAACCTCACCATCCTTATAACTCCATGCATAAAGTAAAATGGTCGGTCTTTTGGTACAGTTCAATCTTCCTTGAAACCAATTGAAAAATCATTTGGAAACCCAATCAAGGTACCTGTGATACGAGATCAAAGCATTTTGTACCCTAATAGTTTTGATCATTTAGAAAACCTCCCCCTCAATCATGTGCGTATGATTTAGAAATTGTTTAGCACATGGAGGCAAGAGGACTTTGAAATATTTTCTTTGATCACAATTTTCATACGAAAAAGCTATTTGATTTTCTTGGTAAAATTCTCCCCCTCAATATGTGCATAGGATATTTGAAATAATTTTATCATATAGAGGCAAGAGTTAATTTGAAGCACATCCACAATCACAAAAGCCATTAAGAAACCATTTGAAAACTCAATCAAAGTACTTATAAATCACTTTAAAAAACTTTCGTACCTCGATAGTTTATATGCTCCCCCTCAATATGTGCTTCGAGATTCGAAAGCGTTTAGCACATATGAGAGAGCAGCCTGCACAATTAAATCAAAACGATCACCTTTTATCAAATTTCATTATTAAATCACAAATTCTCTCCCGATCAAAAATATCAAACCCTTTGAGATTTTGGATCCCAGGTGATTTAATTAGGTTTAGAAAACATGGGAGAAAATGTGGCCTTGTTTAAATACTCATCTGGTTTTTTGGATAAATCCTCCTCCTCAACATGTGCATTGTGTATTTGAAATCGTTTGGCACATGGAGGCAGGAGTGCCTTTGAAGGACTAAAACCAATTCCATAAAAACAGATTTGAGATTTAAATCACGATCTCTCCCTTGATCAAAAATATCAAACCATTTGAGATTTGTGATCCCATCTGATTTAAATTATTTAGAAAAGTTTTAGGGAAAGACGTGGCAAAATTTAATTTTGAAAAATGATTAATAAGGAACAAATTTAGACATTAAAGATTGTTAGTGTCAGGTATGATTGTTTTTAAGAGATCTTTTGAGTAAAACAAAACAATTTCACAATCAAACAAGAACAGAAAAAATTTCATTTTGAAAGACCTTGATTCAAAAGAAAAATCATACCATGACATAACATTAAATCTTTAGATCACCACATAATTTCGTACAAACGGACTCTTTTGAAGATATATTGTTTTGAAAATATTTTAAATTAAATCACTCTCCCCCTCAATCGATGACCGAAGTCGATAATTGAGTGACTTAAATTTTGATAAAATGAAGTCCGGTGATTTTCAAAATTTAGTCCAATATATTTTCAAAACAATATTTTTCCATTTTCAAAAAAAATATTAATCAAATTTATTTTTCAAAATTTATTTTTCAAAATTGTTTAAGAATGGTTTCCTACACAAAGATACGTTAGGTGGTTGAGAAGCTTCTATTGTTGTTGCTGTATGGTTTGGAAGAAAACCATCTGCAGATGCAGTGAGACTTCTTCTTACGTTGCATTTTGAATGCCAACTGAGGTCAAATTAAGCTCTGTTTCTTCAATCACTTAGAAGAAAACCATCTGCTGATGCAGTGAGACCTCTTACGTTGCATTTATGCCAACTCTCCATTGAAGTCCAATTAAGCTACATTTCTTCATTTGTCAACCCAAGATATAGTTACCCTTTCCTTTCGGCATCCAATCATCATCAATAGTGGGATCCGGATCGGGAACATTCTTATACCAATATACTTGCATACGTTAGTGAACATACATACATATATATGGTGGTCGACATCACCCAAACAACAATCGACTAATTCAAGTCAATTCAACATATCAATCAGTTCATATAAGGTACGGGAATAATGTGTTTATCAAACTCTAATCATCTAAACCTAACAATCACATCCTAGAAACCTAGTCCTTCAACATAGGCAATTGTATTTTACAGATAAGCACGTAGGATGATTAAGATAATCTCGTTAGATGATACAAATTTGAAAACATTCTCCCCCTCAATCAATGATTCATTTTCTAAAAGGTTTAAACGCGCTGAAGTCATTGATTGAGTTTTCAACTTTTTTTTTAAAACTATGAAACTGATTGATTTTCAAACAACTCATTTTCCACCATTTTGAATACAACAAATATTTTTCTGAAGAATTATAGACGGAAAAACATTTGTGTAGGAACAACAGTCTTTTAGACGACATGCTTTCCTTGTTTAGTTTAAGGATAAGTGCACGAAATATTTTGGAAAAAGTTCAAGTGCAGCACTTTCCTTTCTTTAAAAGAGCGGGTTGCTATCAGAAAAATAGCAAACCATAGTTTAAGCACGGGTTACAGTCTGAAATAACTGCAAGCCATTTTTTTTTAGACATGTTATGAAAAGGAATATTTACACCTCCTGCTCGAACTTCATCTAAAGTCCCGTGCCATTATTGAATGACATTTCTAAGACCGTAGATGTTATCGATACCAGAAGACATGTCTAGAGAAAACGTATTTTTGGTATTTTTCAATTTTCTGATTTTTATGGGTTTTTGAAGGTTTTATATTTTTCTATTTTTTTTTTGATAAATATATACAAAGATAGAGAAGATGATATAGTTTAAGAAGATGATGATACGAGTACCGAGATAAGGATATCGAACAGCCCCGTTGTAGAAGATAGAAGTCATCATCTCTTAAACATTCACCACCAAAGCTTTCGAGGCTCCTGAATTGAGAGAAATAAATTGAACCATCTGAAAGTGAGACTTTGGCAGCTTCCCCCCAAACCGAAAATCCTTATGTTGAGCAGATTCGAAGCTCTATTTCAAGCTTGCTTTAGCCAGGTGTACAAAGAAGCACACCATTATCATAAACCCAGCTGCTCCTTTTAAGAATAATCACCGTGATTCTTCGTTCGAGGATATATCATCCAAAAGAATAGCAACATATCATCCCACACATAAATAACTCTTCTCAAATTTCATAACCACTGAAGTCTGACGCAATCCATTCCAAAAGGTGTCAAGAGAACACTTCTCCCGTGTAGTTGAAATGATGCAGTCCGTCTCTTAGTATAATGCTCAAGAACTCTCCCGAATACACTTCATGAGGGGAATGAAGAACACCTTCCCATGTTCACATTTTTCTTCCCTGATGAACGTGTATGAAGCTCAAGAACCCGAAGTACACCAATATCCAAGAACTCTCCCGAATACACATCATGAGGGGAATGAAAACACCTCCCCATGTTCACATTTTTCTTCCCTGATGATCGTGTATGAAGCTCAAGTATCCGAAGTATACCAATACCCAAGGAAGGAATAACTGATAACATTGAAGAAGCAAGCCAAGTCACTGATTATCTCTGCGGATGACAATCTCTGTGGATGTCAACTCCGGAATAAGTGATTATATCTCTGAATCACTGATTAAGCCCTCAAGTGAAACAGCTGAGCGCCTCTAATGTACACAATTCTCTCTCCTCTGATGATTGTGATAACATCGAGATCATCACGCACTTGTGTACCTCTTTTATCTTCAGAAACTAACTCTTCCATCGCTTCCCCCACATAGTTGGAATAAGAATACTCAACGCCTTGATGAGTAAAACCTTGAGTTTCTTTGCGGTCATGACATTTGTTTTCCCGAGATATCTTCAGTCACTTAGAAGAATTAAGTGCATCAAGTTTACTCGCCATGAGTCAAACCTTGAGTTTCTCTGCGGTAATAACATTTGTCTTCCCGGGATATCTTCAATTTCTTAGAAGTATTAAGTACATCAAGTTTTACTCGCGTTTAGATGCTTGTTTCCTTCCCCCTTTCTGGTTTTGATACTTCAGAATCAACAACTCTTTGAATGCCCAAATACTTGAAATTTGTTGAGAAGATCGCTTGAAGTCTTTGTGAGAATCAACATGCTGAATAATGTGAGCAAGTCTAATTGGGGATTAAATTAGACATATCACATTCCCCCAATTAGTGCTCTCCCCTAGACCGACAGTCTTTTTGATGAATGCCCAGATTACGAAGAAGTCTTTAGATCATTAAATGAAACTCGTCTTTGGTCTTCTAACATATAGCAAGAAATGTAGAACAGACTGTAGACTCGACCTTCTTCAAGATTGTCCAGTTGGGGAGTAGATAGTTAACATCTTCAACTCACACCAAAAAACATCCCACCAAAAAGCATCCCAATTAACTTACATCTTGCAAATCCCCTTAACTAAAATCCCTCCCAATCAAACAAGAACAGAAAGATGTTCATCAAGGAAATCAGCAATCAGGCCGCAACGAACACACAAGATGGTAACACCAAACTACCAATCACATCAAACAAGAACAGAGAGATTGTTCGGAATCATCATGTTGATGTATACGTGAAGAATTAACCGGAAGCACTTTGTCGATAAACTCATCAATCCGAGTGAAGATGTCAACTAACGGCTCTTAGAAGAAACACCATGTAACGATGACCCGATAAGAAGAAGCTCGGTTCTTACATGAGTTTGGAGCCGTTTGACCATTTATTCTCAGAAATCAATCAACCATGCAGTAGTTTCACACTTCTTCTCCCCCTCAAGAATTGCATACGGAGTTGCCATTCTTGATTAAATAAGTGAAAATCATCCGAATGTTCTATTCACACTTCTCTTCCGCAAAATCAGCACATGATGTCGCCATCTTCATTATAATCGAGCAAGTGGAATGAGAAAAACAATCAGTGGTAGCCCGGTTCACTTGATAACTGAAGCGCATGGAAAAAGTATGAAGCATGTTGATGAGAATGGTCATAATAAGAAGATTTCTCTTCTTCCGAAGATAAAGCGCACTGAAGCGTACACTTTTCTTTTCTTTAGAGTACGAGGCATGAACTGTTGTGTTCATACGTCATAAGAAGATTTCTCTTCTTCGGAAGATAATGCGCACTGAAACGTACACATTTCTTTTCTTTGGAGAACGAGGCATGAACTGTTGTGTTCATACGTCATAAATCTCTCTCTTTTCATCTTCTCTTGGCAAACTTATAATCAACCCCATTATCATTCAGTAGGCTCTTTGTCGTGACAGCTGATGGAGAAAACCCAATATGATGAATTTGACCCTGAAGTAAACTACCCCGAACTCGTGACTTAAACTTGCACATATGTAACAAAGAGCGGTGCCGATTTCCATTAGCATCTCTAAGTACTCTCTATGTACTCTATACTCTTCAACCAACCAACCATCAAGTATAAGACGTACATCACCTCTTGAAAATCCACAATTGAATGTGACACTGAGCACTACAATGTAACTCCTTAAAGTGATAGTTATTTTGTGGTGGTATGAGCCCAATTCCCCCAAGTGGTAAAAGAAAAGGTAAAAGACACCCAACAATAACTAGATTTCCAAGTCTTCATTTTTAATAATAAGCTCGAACAAGGATCATGAAGAATCTTCATCCAACCATCCCCGATATCTTCAGATACTAAGTACACTCGCCCGTGATATTTCACTTCAACCTCAAATAAATAATAGTGAATTAACCCCGTTGTCACATCTTCTGGTTAAAAGTTCAAATCTAGCCTCCTTTGACGTTTTAATTGAATTCTGATAATGGTTTTCATCCCGACCATGGTTAAATGCACATAACCCCGTAAACCATGTAATAACCAAACTACCATGACGAATATCCAAACACACATCCAATTCATGAAGTACACCTTTTTATCCCTTCTTCGAAGCAAAAACCGTGGCACCAGCATCAAGTAAGATCCAGAATTACACTTTCTCTTCTCCAAGATGGTTCCATCATTACGGGATTTTACAACTCTAAGGTTTAAACCGAGAAATAGTTTCTTTCGTGGGATTTTACAAAACCAAGAATAAACCGTAAGATAGATCCGGAAATGCACTTTACTAATACCAGGATGTTTCCATTGTCACGGGATTTTACAAGTCTATGATTTAAACCGAGAAATAGGTTCTTTCGCAGGATTTTACAAAATCAAGACAAAACCGTAAACAATGTCAGCTTGAATGTGTTATGACGACTTTGGTTTCAGTGAATATCTGTTTTAGGGGAACATGCAGCGGTTCATCAGCGGTTCATTATCCAACATCAACAATACCATCAACCATCCAATAAATACTCTGGAAAACACATCAATCACGCATTCTGTCGGCTATTGTGGTGACCACATGGAGAAGTAAACCCGATATGCCAAACTTGATCATGAAGAAAAATTCCCCAAATTTGTTACTTAAACTTGTACTAATCCTTGTGAAGAAGAAACGGTGTACCCAATGTACAAACCTCTTGACATTCTCAACTGCGTGAGACACTGAACTGACAGCTACTTTGTGGGTTAAGTGAGACAGAATCACAAACGTAACTAAATAGCCAAGTCTTTATCACACTCCATAAATGCCCAAACAAGTCATCTTCGCGGAATGGTAGAAAGAAAGAAGACGAAATAAGTGAACGTGCCCAGAAAAACCTCACTTCAAATCCAAATACGAAATACCGTACAACCACCCCATAGTCAACCTTGATCAAATATCAATTCAAGCCGTAACAATATTTTCCGTGAACATGTATAAACCAAAGTATCAGTCCGCATAACACATCAAATCACATAGCACAACAAATCTCATCATCAAAACTCATGTCCAAACCTCATAACCCAATAAATCTCATCATCATATCGAATCTCATAAAAAAAATGATAATTGTGAAACCCACCCTAATGTTATGTCCAACAACAAAATCCAAGCTTGGTCAAAGATATCAAATCCGACTAACAATTCATTGAATTATAATGATGATCCAGTTTACACGACCCAAAATCCACTAGCAGATACACGTTCTAAAAGCCCATAATCCAATAGTCACATCCTATCTAAATTAGATTTACGGCCCAAGAAAGTGATTGCACCAACCGATCCATACACCAATCAAAGTTGATTCACAAATATACAAACCCTGATAATACGGGGTTATAAAAAGCGCCCAAATCTCACCAGATAACATTTCACAAACCCTAATATTACTCTCCTTATTCCTCCGCCTACCACACCAAAGCAGCTCCTTATCACCATCAAACCCTAATCTCCTCACAAGTAACACGCCTCCATCACACCTTCGCCTCTCGTTACAAATAATACATCACCACAGGGATGGTTTGATGTCTTGCATACACGCCACATGGATGGCTTTAGTATCGACTTCAAGCATCATTAACGAAAGGACCATGGATAGGTAATCAATAATCCTTCAATCGTTTTCACCTTTTGTGACCGAACAAGAAGTGGAATGAAATCATTCTTGGTTTTGTTCTAACTTCAGTTATTCGGATATTATCATAAGTTATGGATCAATGATGGATAGGTTTGTGTGAGAGATCTTTTATGGTCCTATTGATAGTAAACACACAAATTATCTGAGATCTTTAGAATAATGGTGAGACAAGATATGATTTATAATTTAACGAATCAAGATAAAGGATGTAACATTCATGTTAACATTTCTATCTTTAGCTTCGAAAATTAAAAAAAAAAAAGGAGTAATCTTCCAAAAATGATCAATGAAGCATGCGTCCATATGTGAATAGATTGATAGAGATATATGTGTTTGAATAAACCACTCACACAAGGAGCAAAGCTGAGATCAATGATTGTTATGATATGAGATTTGAGTTAATATTGTCTTGGATTTGTGATGATTTGTTCTTTTCGTGTTTAGATCTTTAAGATTTATGGCATTAGTTGCACACGACAAAGAAAAACTGAGATCAATTATCTTTTATTCACCTTTTAACGCTTTGATCTATTATCCTTTTTGAGCGAGATCTGTGATGTATTACATTTCGTGTATTTGGTCTTCGGGTATATGAAGTTCTTGAATAGCACGAAAAAAGAAAAGAAACTGAGATCGATGAGTGTAGATTTAGATAAATTTGAGACATGGTTTTGATTGTGTCGAGATATTGGTTATTCTTCTGCTCGTGTTTTGGTAATTGAGTATAGACATGGACCGATGATGGTTGAAGACCTGAGGTCGTGATGTTTGTTAAATGGTATTTGGTTTTGAGTTTGAGCTCGTGGTCTTGTAGTCGTGTCGTAGTTTGGTATTTTAGTGGTCAAGGTCAACAACTCTTCTTCATCTTTTTCTGTCAACTCGTATCAACTCCAACTCGCATATCTAACATGCATCACCAACTCGCATCATTAACCCGCATTTGTGCAGCATGACAACTCGCTTTTGACATTAAATCAATAGCAACTCGCTAAATAGCAGAGTGCAACTCGCTTCATATTTCTGTATACTCAACTCGCATTAGATATATTGTATATGGACAGATTTAGCAACTCGCATAGCATATACACTGAATCTGGACACGATGGCAACTCACATATGGCAAGTCGCTTAGTACAAGTTAACAACTCGCATCCATGAAAGACCAACTCGCATATATGAATTACAGTTAACTCGCATTGATTAAAAACCTCAAAAGACTTATGAAAACATGTTCAGGACCAGTAAACATTAAGGAACCAGTATGGTGTTGCTTAAAAACTGACTTGTATATATAAAATGTATGCACCAGCAGATTCAAAATCAACACAGCTTTGGAACAGCATAAGCAAAAACAGAACTTGTAAAATAACTTGTATGAAATCTGTTTTGACCATAAAACCACAGTTAGAGACCGGATACAATCAACCAATAACACCAACTAACACAACAGCAACAATACCCATCACGTTGTCAAATAATGAACAAACCGCATAAAACCATGAAACAAACCACGAGAATCAACATAAACAACAAAACCTAGGCTCTGATGTCAATTGTTGGATCTTAAATATTATGTTGTTTGATGATTCGGGTGGTCTAGGACAATGATTAAATAAGAAAGCCATTTAGTGAGATGAAGAGAGTTGAGAGTAGGTTTCTTGAAGAGAGTTGCTTAAGAAAATGAAAGGTTTATTCAAAGTAGCGACACCCCTTCCATGGATGGAAGGGGTATTTATACTTACAAACAATACGTCCTCCTATCGGACTGTGGATCAGGCATACAGTGGGTAAAGACCCGTCCTTCCTCCACGGTGTTACTCTAAACTAAACTACGCTACAAACTAACTAATAAACTGCAAAATAACATAACTAATAACAAGTCTACGAGCTAACTTATTGATTCGTTATTTTAGCAAAGGGCAGTTTTAAAATTTGTTTTCCCGATTAAGATTAAACAATCACTTGAGGACAAGTAACAATCAACCTTCCGGATGTCGTACCTCGCGTCCCCCTCATCTTGGGGCGACCTTTCTTAAAAACGGCTCGTGTTCTAATCGATGTAGAAGAAGAAGAGCTGACTATTAGAGTCGGAGATGAAAAATTGGTGTTAAGTATTGCTCAAACCGCGAAATATCCTCTTACGCAAGGAGAAGAATCCGTCAATCGAATCGATGTCATTGACACTTCTTGCGAGGAGCATTTTCATGAGGTGTTGAACGTACAAAAGTCCATTAACCCCATGAGTGGCGATCCCACTCCCTCTTCTGATGCTACCGTCGCTTCTCTCTCCCCGTCTCTAACCCCTTTCGGGGATAGTGATTTTCTCTTGGAGGAGACCGACGCATTTCTTGCTCTTGATGATTCAATTTCACCAGAAATTGATAATGGTATTTACGATTCTGAGGGGGATATTCTTTTTCTTGAACAATTATTGAATGATGATGTTACCAAAGATCCCCCTCCGAAAGAACTTAAAAACGTTGAAACTGAAAAGACTAAAACTTCAATTGAAGAACCTCCTGAGCTAGAACTCAAGGACTTACCTTCTCACCTCGAGTACGCGTTTTTAGAAGGTATGTCTAAGTTACCCGTAATTATCGCTAAAGGCTTGGAGAGTGAAGAAAAGGACAAGCTCATCTAGGTTTTAAAGTCTCATAAACGAGCAATCGCTTGGAAAATTTCTGACATCAGAGGCATTAATCCAAATTTTTGCACTCATAAAATATTGATGGAAGATGACTTTAAACCTGCTGTCCAACATCAAAGAAGGGTAAATCCAAAAATTCATGAAGTCATTAAAGCAGAAGTTATCAAACTTCTAGATGCCGGATTGATTTACCCTATCTCGGATAGTCCTTGGGTTAGTCCCGTTCACGTCGTACCCAAAAAGGGAGGTATGACGGTGATTAAGAATGATAATAATGAGTTGATACCTACTAGGCTAGTTACGGGTTGGCGAGTTTGTATTGATTATAGGAAGTTGAATGAGGCCACCCGAAAAGACCATTTTCCTCTTCCTTTTATGGACCAAATGTTAGAACGATTAGCGGGAAATGAGTTCTATTGCTTTCTTGATGGATTTTCTGGATACTTTCAAATTCCCATTGATCCCCAAGACCAAGAAAAGACCACCTTCACCTGCCCTTATGGGACATTTGCTTACCGTCGCATGCCCTTCGGTCTTTGCAATGCCCCGGGTACTTTTCAAAGGTGTATGGTGGCGATCTTTCATGATATGATTGAGAAAACCATGGAAGTTTTCATGGATGATTTTTCGGTCGTTGGGGATTCATTCTCTTCTTGCCTCTCCCATTTAGACATGATGCTTCAAAGGTGCGAAGACACCAATCTTGTTCTAAATTGGGAGAAATGTCACTTTATGGTTAAAGAGGGTATCGTCCTCGGCCATAAGATTTCTAAAAATGGTATCGAGGTGGATCGTGCTAAGGCAGATGTTATTGCCAAATTACCACCTCCTACCACGGTCAAAGGGATTAGAAGTTTCTTGGGTCATGCCGGTTTTTATCGTAGATTCATAAAATATTTTTCTAAAATAGCCCGGCCTATGACCCATCTATTAGGAAAAGATACTCCTTTTGTGTTCTCTAAAGAATGTATGGAGTCATTTGAACATCTTAAGAAAAAATTAACCGAAGCTCCCATTCTTGTTGCCCCCGACTGGGACTTGCCTTTTGAGGTAATGTGTGATGCTAGTGACTTTGCTATCGGAGCAGTCTTGGGGCAACGAAAGAACAAATATTTTCAGCCTATACACTATGCAAGTAAGACTTTATCAAATGCTCAGATACATTACACCACTACTGAAAAAGAGTTATTAGCGGTGGTGTATGCAATTGAGAAATTTCGTCCTTACCTTGTCTTGTCTAAGACAATAGTGTATACGGATCACTCGGCTTTAAAGTATCTATTTGCTAAACAAGACGCTTAGCCCAGATTGATCCGATGGGTTCTCCTCCTCCAAGAATTTAATATCGAGATTCGCGATAAAAAGGGAGTAGAGAACCTAGCGGCTGATCATTTAAGTAGACTCGAAAATCCTCATAAAGGGGATCTCGATATGGAAATGAACGATAATTTTCCACACGAGTCCCTGAATATGATTTCTCTTAAAAATGAAAATGAACCCCCGTGGTTTGCCGATATTGCAAACTACTTAGCGGGTAATGTGCTTGTTAAAGGTTTGTCATCCCAACAAAAGAAAAAATTCTTCAAAGATATTAAACATTATTTCTGGGATGACCCTTATTTGTTTAGAATCTGTGCTGATCAAATTATTAGGCGATGTGTGGACGGGAAAGAAGCTTTGGATATTCTAGAAGCTTGTCACCATGGTCCCACCGGAGGACATCATGGCCCGAACTACACCGCCAAGAAAGTCTTCGATTCTGGCTTCTTTTGGCCCACGATCTATCGCGATGCCCATGACATGGTCAAAAACTGTGACTCATGTCAACGCCAAGGAAAAATATCACAAAAGGATGAAATGCCTCAAAATTCCATCCAAATTTGTGAAATCTTTGACGTTTGGGGCATCGACTTTATGGGGCCGTTCCCGTCTTCACGAGGGAACAAGTATATACTCGTGGCCGTCGATTATGTGTCAAAATGGGTGGAAGCCAAAGCTTTACCCACGAATGACGCCCGAGTTGTGGTAAAATTCTTGAAACAATTATTCTCCCGATTTGGAACCCCGAGGGCCATAATCAGTGATCGAGGTACACATTTTTGCAATGATCAATTTTCCAAAGTTATGGAAAAATATGGTGTAAAACATAAGCTTTCTACCTCGTATCACCCTCAAACAAGTGGTCAAGTGGAGGTGTCCAATCGTGGCTTAAAAAGAATTCTTGAACGTACCGTAGGTGAGCATCGAGCTAAATGGGCGGACAAATTAGATGACGCTTTATGGGCTTTCCGTACCGCTTTTAAGACCCCCATCGGGTGTACACCTTATAAGCTCGTGTACGGAAAAGCTTGTCATCTCCCCATTGAGCTCGAGCACAAAGCCTACTAGGCTTTGAAATGGACAAATTTTGATCTCAAGACCGCGGGTGATCACCGAAAGATTCAATTGAATGAATTAAATGAACTTCGTGATCAAGCCTATGAGAATTCTTTGATCTATAAGGAAAAGACAAAGAAGATACACGATGAAAATATCAAAAACCGAGAATTCCATGTCGGTGATCGTGTTCTTCTTTTTAATTCTAGATTGAAGATTTTCTCGGGCAAGTTGAAATCCCGCTGGTCCGGCCCGTTTACTATTACTGAAGTGTTTCCTTATGGGACCGTCGAGTTATCCCAACCCGATGGTCCAAACTTTAAGGTAAACGGGCATCGGATCAAGCACCACTATGGAGGGGACATTCCTACCTTGGATGTCCCAGATCTCCATCTTCCCCCCATGGACAACTAATTCGGGGGCGAGTCAAGCTCGTGACTCGTTAATAAATAAGCGCTTCTCGGGAGGCAACCCGTGTTATCTATCTATCTTTATTTTTCTTCTAATAAGTGTGTTGTAGATTAGTGTGGGGTTTTGTTTGTTTCCATGTGTGTTTGCAGGTTCCCGTTTTGCTTGAAGAATCCCTATGATCGTGAAGACCTCCATGCTTGTTTTCAAACCCTCCAACACTCGGTCTCCGATCATTTATATGTTATATCTTGGGATAACCCTTTGTCATAATTAAAAATGATTTTTCACCTTTCACACTTAGAATTTTTAAAAAACATTCGCCTTTTTCAATTCTAAGTGTGGGGTTAACACCTGTAATTTTTAAACATTGAGGACAATGTTAAGTTTTAAGTGTGGGGTGGATTTCTATCGAAATATGACTTTTCATGCTTTTTTTTTTGGTCCCCATGCAACCCCGTTTTTAACCGTTTTATCCAAAAAAAAAAAAAAAAAAAAAAAAAAAAAAAAAAAAAATTCAAAAATCAAATTTTTTTTTTTAAGCTTTTGCTAGTCTTTTTGATTGAAAAGTTTTGCTAGTCTCTTAGACAAGAAGCTATAAAATGCGAATTCTAGCTCACAAGGCCAAGATTTTTGCAAGTTTCCCTAAGTGACTTTAAATATGCATGACTTGATTTCATGAGACGAAGCATTTGCTGAATTAATATACGTTTTGACACCTTGTTGACTTTCCGCTTGTGAGGGTAGGAATAGAATTCTGACTTGACCGGGCGTGTTGAGCCCTAGCTTGTTCCCTTAACAATAGATAATTTAATTATCGGCTAAGCATCCGCGGATCTCATTATTTGGGATTTTAAATTTGCGGAGATCGAGAAATGATAGAGTTACTTATGAGTTTAGATGCTAAGCGTGGAGTAGTTGGTTCTCTTTAGAGCCCATCGAAGGTACTTATGGCTTTTTGTTCCCACAAAATTGTTTCACCCCATATCTGTGAATAAATAATTAGAGATGTTGAGTTTTTGGCGATAGTTAGTTCTTTATCTTCTTAAAAGAATCTTTGTTTTAAAAATTGGGTACACATCAAGGACTCGTAATAAGTAATAAGTAATAAATAAAGTTATGAGCTGCGGTGTCGAGATCGGACCCTTGGATCTTTAGCCAGGATTGAGTGAGGTTCTTGGTCTAACCAATTGGGATCCTCATTTCATGAAGCCTATAGTCTTGGAATTACCCCGTGAAGCTTCGTGGTTCATAGCTCATATAAGTAAAAAGTAAAAGTGCAAAAAAAAAAAAAAAAAAAAAAAAAAAAAAAAAAAAAAAGAAGAAAAAAAAAAAAAAAAGAAGAAAAAAAAAAAAAAAAAAAAAAAAAAAAAAAGAGTCAAAAAGTCAAAAATATAAGTGAATAAAAGTTCCTTGATGTGGACCTCATTTTTAAGACAATGGTTCTCGAGGGAAGATGGATAACTAATTATCGACTTAGCTTTATATCTTTATCGGATTAAAAGTTATCGAAACGAGAAATTTGAAGAAATTCATTTCTCACAAAAATAAAATAAATAGAGGAAAAATAGGAAAATGGGAGCAAAAGGTAATTACACAAGTAACTTTCATGGGTAGTGTTAGCATCTAAAATCATATTTAACAATGATTTTGATTTTACGCTTAGTTTGGGGACTTGTGAAAAATCAGGGACGATGTATTCTATCCGTATGGTCACTCCTCGCTCAGTTGTGTTTCCTACTCCGTGATCCTAAAAATGTCTTTTGAAAAATGTGGGAGTTATCGATTGACATGAAAGTTCAACAAACCGTCACCAAAAAGGAAAGTGCTTAATGATATATCTATATATTAAATAAAATGGTTTAAAACGGGGCGTTTTCAAAGATAAAGATTTTTGTACCCCTTGATGAACATCTTTCTGTTCTTGTTTGATGTGAGGGATTATTAGTTAAGGGGGTTTAAAAGATTTTCTTTCACTACGTGTGTAATCAACATTGCGTGCGGGACCAGCAATGGTTTTAGTGTGGGGTATTTTGATGAGTGCTAAAACACACATCATTTTATATCTAAAAATATGCTAAATCGGACTAATAACCATGAAATATGTCAAATTATATTGCAAAAATGTTGTGTATGTGTTATTATGTCTTGCAGGTACAAGGGTTTGAAAACAAAGCAAAAACGGTGATTTTCGGATGAGTTTCGACGATATTTCCATGTTTTTGGAAGTTCAAAAGAAGTCATAAAGATTACCCGAGCACACCATTGGAAAGATCACGAAGTATCGAGTCAAATGGTTATTTTATTTGGAGCATCAAGGAAGAGAAGAAAATTTGAAAGATTAAATGGAGCATGAACGAAGATTATTTTTAAAGATAATGGCTAAAATATGGATCAAAGAAAAGAGGGTTAAAAAGAATTAAATGCAAAAGACTTGACATAAAAGAGCTCTTGGTCTAGTGGTTGGGTACATGTTTATCAAGCAAGAGGTCATGGGATCTACTCCCACTCTTGTCACATTTCATATATTTTTACTTGAGGTTTAATAGAGGCCCACGAGCAAAGCAGGCCCAAACAATAGTCCAAGCCCAGCGCCCAGATCCAGCAATCCGAGCCCAGTCCAGTAGCAGGCCCACGAGCCCAATGCGTGATCAAGCCCAGCATGTCCAAGTCCAGCTCCGAATTAAAGGAAAAGCCCAGCTGCAAAATTAAATTAAAGCCCAGCTGCAAAAATTAAACGTGGCACAGCTGTATCAAAATGGCATGAAAAGTATCCTAGGTTGGAACAATCGAGAAACATAGGTGGGTTATAAATACAAGATGCACATGATCCGAGAAGGGAGTTTTACATTATTATTATTTCACACACACTTCATTTTATTTTTAGTAGCTTTTTTTTCTTTAGCTTATTGATTAAGCTTTTAGCTTATTTTTAAGAACTTATTGTACTAAATATTTTTTGCTTATCAATGATAATGATGTTTATGGAGTTTACTTAAGTGCTTATTTTCTTCATCTCTTTCTTTCTTTTCTTTTTCTTTTTCTTATCTAATAATCTATATTAGCTTATTAGCTTTTTGTGGTTTATTAGATTAGCTTATTTTGGTTAAGCTTTCTTATAGCTTTTTCATTTTAAGCTTTTTACATATCTTTATATCTTGAATAAGCTCTTCCTTATAGCTTATTTTTAGATATAAAAGACTAGCTTTTTGGGTAAGCTTTTCATATAGCTTATTCAATAAGCACTTTTTATTTTTAGTTTCTTTTCAAAAACTCTTTTATTTACTTAGATTTATTTTCTTTTACAACATCTTTTAAAAAAAAAAAAAATCAAAAAAGTTTTAATCTTTTTAGCTTATCTTTAGCTTATTTTCTTCTTTAGCTTATTTATTTAGATCTAGTCCTTAAATATACCCAACGCACGTTTAATCTTCGGATTTGAACCACTTAGTTTTGGGTGGATATTTGATCTAATCTTTAAGCTTTTTCTTTGCTTATTTTGTTTAAAGTTTAGTACTTTTTAGATCAATAAGCTTTTCCATAGCTTATTTGATCCATAATATTGCTTATTCTCTAACCTTTGATAAAGTTGTGATCCTTGCTTACTTTCTCATCATTTTCATCCTAAGGCGAGGAGCTTAAGGGTTTTATAAGCTTACTTATTAACTAAAGTTTAAAGCTTTTTAGTCTTAACGAGTGTAGAAACCCGCGCGATGCAGCGGGATTGGCTTCTAAGGACTTATTTTGTAGCGACACTTAAACTTCAGGGGCTTGTGAAACTTTGCATTTAATGTTCGGACTTACTTTGCAACGATACTTAAACCTCAGGGACTGTTTTTGCCAAGTTGTGAAACTTTGCATTTAATGTTTGGACTTAGTTTGCAGCGACACCTAAACCTGAGGGGCCATTCTTGCCAAGTCGCAAAACTTTGCAATAAATGCGGGGACACATAGCATGACCACATGCGATCCCCGCCTTTTAGTTAATAGATATAATAAGCTAAATTAGTTAATAAAGTCACAAACTTTATTAAATATTTGGTTTTATTAAAGCTTATAAAGAAGTAAACTTTAGGGTTTGATAAGTTTATAAAATCGGGTGGTTTTATTCGTCTCGTATTGTAGATCGGGTGCTATTTTCCTTACTTTATCTTTTAGCTTGTAGAAAATGATGTTTGTTGAGCTTATTATTATTATCTTTGTTGGTTTAGTTATGACTATTAGTGAGTAGATTTTTATTATGCTTGTTAAGTGATTGGTGAATTGTGAAATTTAGTGTGGAATATTAGAGATTATTAATTGGTAGCCTTTGGTTTACTTGGTTTGATTTTTAGAAACTTTAACAGGCAAAAGCCGTTAAGGATTTTAACTATTTAACCAAGTAGATTTTATCTAGATAAAAAGTAGGATTTTCAATATAAACCAACGTTGTGAGAAAAATCTACTTTCTAAACGGATAATTAAAGGTTGTTAATTAATAATTTCCGGATTAATCGATGATTTGATTAGTTGGTTATTTTAACGGGCAAAAGCCGTTGGGATAATTAATTATTTAAAGTCTACTAATTTTTACCTCGGAAAATAATTGTTTTCAATATAAGCCAATGTTGTGAGGAAATAATTTGTTTCGACGGGTATTAATTACATAAGTGCATTTAAGGAAAAAATCCACACTTAATGAACTTTTCACCACACTTGACAAGCATAGCTTTTTATCATATATCGTTAGTCGTTATCTATTATTTGC
Source organism: Chrysanthemum seticuspe (assembly GCA_019973895.1). Taxonomy (NCBI): domain Eukaryota; kingdom Viridiplantae; phylum Streptophyta; class Magnoliopsida; order Asterales; family Asteraceae; genus Chrysanthemum; species Chrysanthemum seticuspe. The sequence continues at coordinate 252,704,685 of BPTQ01000001.1, read as the reverse complement.
TATTAGTTTAATTTTTATCTCTCTTAAAATAGTTGCTTTATTAATTAGTATAAATAGTTTTAAAAATTAGCATACAAAACCAAACAAAAACCAAATCGATAATCAAGCATCGTTTAAAACGAACAAACAAAAACATAAAATTCAATTCATCTCTCGCCTAGGAATACGACATCCGGAAGGTTGATTATTACTTGTCCTCAAGTGATTGTTTAATCTTAATCGGGAAAACAAAATTTAAAACTGCCCTTTGCTAAAATAACGAATCAGTTTTTGGCGCCGTTGCCGGGGATCGAACCCGGGTCACCCGCGTGACAGGCGGGAATACTTACCACTATACTATTACGAGTAAATATGCAAAAACCTTCTCATCCCGTTCATGCAGTAAATCAAAACTGCGAGACTTGTGGTGGTCCACATCCATATTACGAGTGTCAAGCCGCCGGTGGCTACACTCAAGAGGACGTATATGCTACTTCGGGGACCTTTAATCAAGGAAACCGAAATCTCTTAAGCTATCGTTCTAACAATTACCTTGGACCACCCGGTTTCAATCAACCGAACAGTCAAAATAATCAAAACAAGAATACCAAAAATCAATACCAAAATCGTCAAAATCAAGGTTATAATCAAAACAACCGTGGGCCGAATTTTAATCAAGGAAACAATTATAATCAAAACCAAGGATTTTATCAAAATCAAGGCCCAGGTTTTAATCAAAATCAATTTCAACCTCAAAATGCAAATCAAGCTCCAATTCAATCTTCTACGGATGAATTGTTGCGGCAATTAATCTTGAAACAAGAAACTCAAACCCGAAATCAAGAAGCATTAAATCGAAATCACGAGGCTACAATGAAATTAATGCAAGAACAGATGGGCCAAATGGCTAAATTACTTTCCGTTGGAAATCAAGGTGGGCTTCCTAGCAACACCATACCAAATCCAAGGGAAGAAATGAAAGCTATAACAACACGAAGTGGTATTACTTTGGCTGGACCCTCATCTCCTTCATCTCCTCCTCATACTTCTTCTTCTAAGGAGGTGGAGCGAGACCCGGAGACTACCATGGACCAGGTGCACGATTCATGTCCAGGAAGTACCGCACGAGTCCCACCTCCGGTTGTCCAGCCACCTACTCCTTCTCCTAAATCGAATGAGATTCCTGAGCGTAATCCTCATCAACCTCCAATTCCTTATCCATCGAGGTTGAACAAGGATAAGCTTCAAGACAAATCTGATATTCAAATCCACAAGTTCTTGCAAATGTTCAAGAAACTTCACATCAATATCAGTTTTGCCGAAGCTTTAGCTCAAATGCCAAAATATGCTAAAATTTTAAAAGATCTCTTAACTAACAAAGAGAAACTTCTTGAATTGGTGAATACTCCTTTCAATGAGAATTGCTCAGCGGTCCTCCTCAAAAAGTTACCCGAGAAACTTGGAGACCCTGGCAGATTCCTCATTCCTTGCGATTTTAGTGAGATAGAGAGATGCATGGCCCTAGCCGATCTAGGAGCCAACATCAATCTAATGCCTCTTTCTGTGTGGAAAAAGCTATCATTACCAGATCTTACTCCCACTCGTATGACGATTGAGTTAGCTAACCGAACGGTTGCATACCCGCTCGGTATAGCTGAGGATGTCTTCGTACAAGTAGGGAGGTTTACCTTCCCCGCCGACTTTGTTATTGTTGATTATGATGTCGATCCTCGCGTCCCCCTCATCTTGGGGCGACCTTTCTTAAAAACGGCTCGTGTTCTAATCGATGTAGAAGAAGAAGAGCTGACTATTAGAGTCGGGGATGAAAAATTGGTGTTAAGTATTGCTCAAACCGCGAAATATCCTCTTACGCAAGGAGAAGAATCCGTCAATCGAATCGATGTCATTGACACTTCTTGCGAGGAGCATTTTCATGAGGTGTTGAACGTACAAAAGTCCATTAACCCCATGAGTGGCGATCCCACTCCCTCTTCTGATGCTACCGTCGCTTCTCTCTCCCCGTCTCTAACCCCCTTCGGGGATAGTGATTTTCTCTTGGAAGAGACCGACGCATTTCTTGCTCTTGATGATTCAATTTCACCAGAAATTGATAATGGTATTTACGATTCTGAGGGGGATATTCTTTTTCTTGAACAATTATTGAATGATGATGTTACCAAAGATCCCCCTCCGAAAGAACTTAAAAACGTTGAAACTGAAAAGACTAAAACTTCAATTGAAGAACCTCCTGAGCTAGAACTCAAGGACTTACCTTCTCACCTCGAGTACGCGTTTTTAGAAGGTACGTCTAAGTTACCCGTAATTATCGCTAAAGGCTTGGAGAGTGAAGAAAAGGACAAGCTCATCTAGGTTTTAAAGTCTCATAAACGAGCAATCGCTTGGAAAATTTCTGACATAAGAGGCATTAATCCAAATTTTTGCACTCATAAAATATTGATGGAAGATGACTTTAAACCTGTTGTCCAACATCAAAGAAGGGTAAATCCAAAAATTCATGAAGTCATTAAAGCAGAAGTTATCAAACTTCTAGATGCCGGATTGATTTACCCTATCTCGGATAGTCCTTGGGTTAGTCCCGTTCACGTCGTACCCAAAAAGGGAGGTATGACGGTGATTAAGAATGATAATAATGAGTTGATACCTACTAGGCTAGTTACGGGTTGGCGAGTTTGTATTGATTATAGGAAGTTGAATGAGGCCACCCGAAAAGACCATTTTCCTCTTCCTTTTATGGACCAAATGTTAGAACGATTAGCGGGAAATGAGTTCTATTGCTTTCTTGATGGATTTTCTGGATACTTTCAAATTCCCATTGATCCCCAAGACCAAGAAAAGACCACCTTCACCTGCCCTTATGGGACATTTGCTTACCGTCGCAGGCCCTTCGGTCTTTGCAATGCCCCGGGTACTTTTCAAAGGTGTATGGTAGCGATCTTTCATGATATGATTGAGAAAACCATGGAAGTTTTCATGGATGATTTTTCGATCGTTGGGGATTCATTCTCTTCTTGCCTCTCCCATTTAGACATGATGCTTCAAAGGTGCGAAGACACCAATCTTGTTCTAAATTGGGAGAAATGTCACTTTATGGTTAAAGAGGGTATCGTCCTCGGCCATAAGATTTCTAAAAATGGTATCGAGGTGGATCGTGCTAAGGCAGATGTTATTGCCAAATTACCACCTCCTACCACGGTCAAAGGGATTAGAAGTTTCTTGGGTCATGCCGGTTTTTATCGTAGATTCATAAAAGATTTTTCTAAAATAGCCCGGCCTATGACCCATCTATTAGAAAAAGATACTCCTTTTGTGTTCTCTAAAGAATGTATGGAGTCATTTGAACATCTTAAGAAAAAATTAACCGAAGCTCCCATTCTTGTTGCCCCCGACTGGGACTTGCCTTTTGAGGTAATGTGTGATGCTAGTGACTTTGCTATCGGAGCAGTCTTGGGGCAACGAAAGAACAAATATTTTCAGCCTATACACTATGCAAGTAAGACTTTATCAAATGCTCAGATACATTACACCACTACTGAAAAAGAGTTAAAAGAAAATAAATCTAAGTAAATAAAAGAGTTTTTGAAAAGAAACTAAAAATAAAAAGTGCTTATTGAATAAGCTATATGAAAAGCTTACCCAAAAAGCTAGTCTTTTATATCTAAAAATAAGCTATAAGGAAGAGCTTATTCAAGATAAAAAGATATGTAAAAAGCTTAAAATGAAAAAGCTATAAGAAAGCTTAACCAAAATAAGCTAATCTAATAAACCACAAAAAGCTAATAAGCTAATATAGATTATTAGATAAGAAAAAGAAAAAGAAAAGAAAGAAAGAGATGAAAAAAATAAGCACTTAAGTAAACTCCATAAACATCATTATCATTAATAAGCAAAAAATATTTAGTACAATAAGTTCTTAAAAATAAGCTAAAAGCTTAATCAATAAGCTAAAGAAAAAAAAGTTACTAAAAATAAAATGAAGTGTGTGTGAAATAATAATAACAAGTCATATGGCTTTTGAATTATGGTATTTTGACTCTGGCAAAATACCAAATGAACAATTGTAGTTTCATGAGATGTCGGTCTATCTATTTGAGTTTGTGTTTTTCTTCTTTACTTTTAACCAAAATTTTGAATTATATCCTAGTTACACATATTTCTTTCACTGTGCCATACGTATTCATCTCTCTAAAACTGAGACAAACGAAATTGTTTTCCTATAAAGCTGCTAACTGACTTCTCTTTCTCTCATGTGAACTTGCATAACCACGTCCAAACAACTTGCTACAAGGTTCCAAACTCATAAGCATTTTTGAGAAAATTCATTCGTCAAAATCAAATATATATTAAATCTCTTAAAACATACTAATAAACATAACCTATGGAGCAACTGATCTTATACTATCTATTCAGATTTTATATATTTCAAGCACAATCTTTTTTCCACAACTAATAATATAACACATTACATTTATTTGTTAAATCACACTCAGTTTTACACCGTCTCCTTTCTTGAACCATGATCGCTAAAAATTGACAATTATTCAAAAAACCGCAAAAAGAGAAAACAAAAAATTATAGGTGCTCGTATCTTTACGTATGCTACGTATGCCATACTATTAACTATTAATATATATAACACAGTAATTACTTATCCTTTAACTTCGCTAACTTAGTGTCACATCATTTTCTTACTTTCAGCTTCCCACATTTACTCCCGCAACAAATGCTCATCCATCAACATTTAATTATAAACTTAACAAAAGAAATAGTAAGACACAAAACACACCTTCACTAATGGGGTCTGCATTACATATAGCTCTAATTTTAGCTCCACCACCCTAAAAAGCCCCAAAATGTAAGGCTACCCGTTGTAAAGGAATTATATACACGCGCCTCCGTCATTGCTGGCACTTTCTTTGATGCGTCTTCATGGCCATTTGAGAGAACTTGATCGTCTGCACGACCAAATTGTGTAGAAAGACAGGAAATAGTTTTTGTGTGTGCATGTGAATGTATTGTGAGGTATATTTGTGTATAAGTAGGGTATATTTGAGTGGTGATCTTGGTTGTATTATTACACTATGTTGGTTAATTGGTTAATGAGAGAGAGTGACGTGACGTTGAGTTGACGGTGATGAAGTTGCTTGCGATGCTGTCTTTACAGGTAGTCTAACAAACCTTCATGCGGGATCATCCATGTTGTTATGCATGAAACGATCCGTTATTAATAGTCTAATTCTAACATCTAATACGTTCTTACAAAATACCAAATAATTAAAGTATCAAAAACTGTAATGTAAAAAGTGAAAAAATGAGAAAACATTAATGTAAATGCTTATCACACAAATAGTGAAAACGAGTGTGGAAACCCGCGCGATGCAGCGGGATTGCTTTTGTTTGCCAAATTGATATAAAGGATTTATTTTGCAGCGACACTTAAATCTTATGGACTATTTTTGCTAACTTGGACTTACTTTGCAACGAAACCTAAACCTCAAGGACTATTTTTGCCAACTTGCAAAAGTTGGCAATTAATGCAAACAGTGTTTGGGAGTCACTGTTGCCCGCTCTTTAGTTAATATACAAGGTAACGCGCTTCTTTTCACATGTATAAAGTTATATCTTTTTTTTCTCATGTATAAAGTTATATCTTTTTTAATATTAGATTAGATCTTAATAACCGAGTAGGGATTCAGTGAGAAGTAAATTAAAATAAGAAGTGGTGAGAAGTGACCAAAACCACGAATTTGAGATGCAACGACTTGCATTAGATGCATTTCTATTCATATAGATGCAACATCTTGAGTTTCGAAAGTTAATTTGATGGTTAGATGGTGCAAATTGATTTTCATGATTTCGGCACGTGCAGGGGAACAAAAAACAAGAGAAATCATGAAATGCATCTAAAATACATATATGCATCTGATTAAAAGCTAGAAAACACACTATGATGCGATATAATGCATCTAAGAATATAGTGATGCATTTAATTTAGGTAGGTGCATCTCGGATTTGCGGTTATAGTTCTTCTTATTCCTTCTTATTTTAAGTAATCTTCTTATTTGATCCTAACTCTTCTTATTTTAAGTAATCTTCTTAGGTCGGTGCATCTCGGATTTGCGGTTATAGTTTTTTCTCATGTATAAAGTTTTATCCTTAACCTTTCATAGTCACCTTAAACGTTGGAATAGCGCAATGCTACTACCCTCTTATGAATATTGCGTCGTCTAATATTAGCAACTTATGTACCGTGTTAGATCTGTCGAAGGAGTTGGAAATTGTTTTAAACGAGTGTAGAAACCCGCGCGATGCAGCGGGATTGGCTTCTAAGGACTTATTTTGTAGCGACACTTAAACTTCAGGGGCTTGTGAAACTTTGCATTTAATGTTCGGACTTACTTTGCAACGATACTTAAACCTCAGGGACTGTTTTTGCCAAGTTGTGAAACTTTGCATTTAATGTTTGGACTTAGTTTGCAGCGACACCTAAACCTGAGGGGCCATTCTTGTCAAGTCGCAAAACTTTGCAATAAATGCGGGGACACATGGCATGACCACATGCGATCCCCGCTTTTTAGTTAATAGATATAATATAATGTAAAACTCCCTTCTCGGATCATGTGCATCTTGTATTTATAACCCACCTATGTTTCTCGATTGTTCCAACCTAGGATACTTTTCATGCCATTTTGATACAGCTGTGCCACGTTTAATTTTTGCAGCTGGGCTTTAATTTAATTTTGCAGCTGGGCTTTTCCTTTAATTCGGAGCTGGACTTGGACATGCTAGGCTTGATCACGCATTGGGCTCGTGGGCCTGCTACTGGACTGGGCTCGGATTGCTGGATCTGGGCGTTGGGCTTGGACTATTGTTTGGGCTTGCTTTGCTCGTGGGCCTCTATTAAACCTCAAGTAAAAATATATGAAATGTGACAAGAGTGGGAGTAGATCCCATGACCTCTTGCTTGATAAACATGTACCCAACCACTAGACCAAGAGCTCTTTTATGTCAAGTCTTTTGCATTTAATTCTTTTTAACCCTCTTTTCTTTGATCCATATTTTAGCCATTATCTTTAAAAATAATCTTCGTTCATGCTCCATTTAATCTTTCAAATTTTCTTCTCTTCCTTGATGCTCAAAATAAAATAACCATTTGACTCGATACTTCGTGATCTTTCCAATGGTGTGCTCGGGTAATCTTTATGACTTCTTTTGAACTTCCAAAAACATGGAAATATCGTCGAAACTCATCTGAAAATCACCGTTTTTGCTTTGTTTTCAAACCCTTGTACCTGCAAGACATAATAACACATATACAACATTTTTGCAATATAATTTGACATATTTCATGGTTATTAGTCTGATTTAGCATATTTTTAGATATAAAATGATGTGTGTTTTAGCACTCATCACTTATGCTAGATAATATTTGGGGTGACCGACTCTTCACTATAATAATAATAATAATAATAATAATAATAATAATAATAATAATAATAATAATAATAATAATAATAATAATAATTACAATAACAATAACAATGATAATCACAAATAACAGTTCAAAATGCATAAATTAACTTTATATTACCTGATTGACGATATTCTGTGCTTCATCCATGGTGCTGACACTCTCCTTCGCAGCCTGATTCGATTTATGACGCCAGTTCGCCTCTAACTCATGATCTGTCTTAGAATCGTCCCTAATTTGACTCGTTTGGCCGTCAAAATATTTGGCTTGTTTCTAACTACATAAACATTTAAACATTATTACAGTAGTAAGTACAAATTGAAATCTTAGGTATGAAATTACGGTTAAATAACAGAAAATTGTTAACTGACCGATCGACGCACGTCTTTTTCACGTTAGTCTTCCATTGTATTTCACTATGTGTGTTTTTAGTGTGTACGAATTTGGGTAATTTTCCCGCCAACAAATGAATTTGGTGTTTGTTAAGCGGGTGGTGGGTGGTTTTGTTTACCCGATTATCAAGTGACACAAAAATGGGTATTTCACATCAATTGAGAAGTGAAAATTGAGTTTCTTTTATGTACATTGCTTCATTTTTTATATGAGTTAATAAGACATAAATTATATTTGTTAAAATCATAAACGTTGAATAAAAAGTGAAATATTTTTGAAAATTTAGTGGCTAAGTTAAAATTTTCAACAAATTTGATTTTGTATTTTGATGCAAAAAAATAAACATAAAGAATTTGTGTAAATTGATAATTAAAAGAGTGAACCACGACAAATCTATCTGATGAGACAAGGAGCTTTAGCAGGTAAACAATTTAGTCTGATGTCACCAGGTACTTGGCCTGCTCCGCAAGAGATTTTCCCCCTCAGGCTTCGCCAATAACTCTACTCCCCAAAAAGCATCAAACATTTCCGATGAGATCCATGGAGTTATTCTTAGATAGCAAGCACTAGCTCCCACCTTCCCGTGCAACTATCTCTTCTACTCTTCCAGGTCCAATTAATAAGACAGATGTTAAAACTCGTCTATTACGACTTATGTTAAATCTCTCTACCTTGCGGCAGTGGGTACCATGTAATCAAAATTTACGATAAGTAATAATCCTTGATTATACAATTTGTATAAAAGTTAACTTACGGATGACAAGAAACCATTTCATCAAGCTTACTGATATCACGCGCCAACATTTATAGAAATGCAATTTGACTATGAGCAAGTTTTCGGTAATAATATAAGGACTTTTAAATTTGTGAACAAATATTTTTTATTTTTGGGATGTGATTCCTAACTACTAAATGTGTTTTCTTACAAAAAGAAATGATTCTCAAACGTTCTTAATTTATTAAAAATAATAATTCTGAAACGTTCTTTTTTTTAGATCCCTACTCCTTTTCACACCAATATCCCTTGATCTCCATAACCATCACAATAACCAGATCCCTTTTCCGTTTCACATCAATATCCCTAGATCTCCCTTCAATCCAAATCTTTACTTTGATTCAGATCCTTGACGATTCGAATGGTATATCATTGATGGGACACTAAAGTTGGGACGTCATAGGTGGGACACCAGAGGCGGGACAACAAAAGTGGTACATCTTAGATGGGACACTAAAGTTGAGACGTCATAGGTGGGACACCAGAGGCGGGACAACATAAGTGGTACATCATAGATAGAACATTGTTTCGTTTAATTTTATTCGTTTTCTTCTTTTATTTGGGTTTGTAGTTGTTGTTATGGGGGATTATGAATGGAAAGAAGTCAGGAAGAAGAATCGTGCTTATGTGTTTAATAGGCTCCAGTTTCCCCAATCTATGCCGTCCATGATGAATGATTTAGAAAATATTTCTATATCCGTGTATGTGGCCAATTTTCCCTCACATCTCACAGTTAGAGAGCTTTGGAACATATGCGGTAAGGCAGGGACTTTGGTGGACGTTTATATTGCCAAACACAAAAACGCTTTGGGGCAGATGTTTGGCTTTTGTAGATTCATTAAGGTGTCTAACCAGGATAGTCTTATTAATTCCCTTTCCAAGATTTGGATTGGTAAGATGAGGCTATATGCGAACGTTGCAAAGTTTGATAGGATGTTGAAGGCTACACCGCCCCTTAGGGCTCAGGCTGTTAAACCAACCCGTGCAAGTCCCACGACTATTCCTAAAACAACAGTGGCTTCATCATATGTTAATGCAGCAAGGGGACATCTCAATGGCGATTCCAAAATTCATAATACAGTGGACGAAGGTACTGGTTCACACATACCTTCATTTATATTGTCGCATGACAAACCGAATGATTTCCCTTTAGCTTTACTTGGGTGTTATAAGGACTTTCGGTCAATTGCTAGTACTAGAAGTATGTGCCATAATGAAGGTTTTTCGAACGTGGATTTTAAATATTTAGGAGGTTTATGGGGTTTTTTCGATTTTGAATGCTCGGAAACCAGGGACAAATTTCTTAACCACAAAGGTATTTTGTCTTGGTTCTCTACTTTGAAACCTTGGTATGATGATTTTGTGGTGGATGAACGCCTCGTTTGGCTGGAGATTAAAGGCGTTCCACTTCGTGCTTGGGATAATCATGTTTTCAGTCAGATTTGTAGCAAATGGGGCGAAGTCATCTTCATAGATGACACCGATGTATGCAATAGACTTAACAAAAGATTGTGCATTAAATCGACCTATGCGAACTTGATTTTTGTTTCTACCATGGTGACTTTGAATAATGTGACCTATACCATTCAGGTAAGGGAACTTTGTAGTTGGACACCTTCATTTGTTACTCTTGATAATGAAAAGGATGATGATAATTCTGTTGCTGATTATGAAAATAAAGATGATGTTTTTAATGAGGACAATGATATTGAATCGGTCGCGGGTTCTGTTGGCGATTATGAAAATAAAGATGATGTATTTAATGAGGACAATGATATTGAATTGGTCGCGGGTACTAATGCTCATGAATAGGTTAAAGATTTCATGAATAATCATGACATTGGGGACAAAGATCAGGATACTATACTTGCTTCTCCTAAGTCTGATGGGCGGAAAGAGAATAACTCCGATAGTGATCCTTTCGAGCTTGAAGATCTCATTAAAAAGAGTGGTAAATCTCATATATCATGCCAATCCGTGACACCTGAATATCCGCCAGGTTTCTCATCTATCCTAAAAGGCGAACGAGTTGTTTCTGATTCTATTCATAATCTTTCCGAAGGAGGGCAGTTTAAACAACCTGGTTTCTCTATGCTTGAATGTCTAGGGGAAACTATTAAAGTCGGTTTGGCTTTAGGTTTTAATATGGATGGATGTGAAAAAACTCTTGAGTCCCTTATCAATGAATTTGGCGATAAAGCAGTGAAAAAATGAATTGCATTTCTATAAATTCCCAAGGTCTTGGAGACCTTAATAAACGGAGTTGGCTTCGTGATTTATGTCATGTTAATAATGTAAATTTCTTAGCTATTCAAGAAACCAAGTTGCTTCAAGTTGAGCTTTGGACGCTTAGGCAGATTTGGGGTAATGTTCATTTTGATTTTGAGACTTCTTCAGCTCGTGGGTTGTCAGGAGGAATCATTTGTTTATGGAATTCTTTGGTCTTTCGCAAATCTCATATTGTTTTTAATGATAATTATGTTGTCATTGATGGCTTGTGGATTCCCAATAATGTTCAAGTTAGATGGATCGTTGTGTATGCGCCCCAAAATCTATCTGCTAAAATTACTCTCTGGTCTGCTTTGTCGAATTTGATTAGAAACTCGGATGGTATCGTGGTTACTATGGGGGATTTTAATGAGGTCCGAGATGAGAGTGAAAGATATGGTTTGGTTTACTGTGATAGACAAGCGAGGTTTTTTAATGAGTTTATTGTTGATAACGCTCTTATTGATATGCCTTTGGGAGGCTATACCTTTACTTGGACGAATAAATGGGGGACTAAAATGAGTAAAATTGATCGATTTTTGGTCTCCGAGAATTTTTATGAGGTGTGCCCTCATGCTATTGGCCTTTTCTTGGAGAAGGGTATTCCGGATCATCGCCCCATTCTCATTAAAGAATCTACTGTTGACTATGGTCCCACTCCTTTCCGATTCTTTCACTCTTGGCTAGATATAGATGGTTTTCATGATTTGGTAGCTCAGACTTGGAAAAATGATGGTATAGTCGATGGGAACGGGTTTGTTTTATTTAAAAAGAAGCTTCAAAATCTCAAGAAAGTCATTCGAGTGTGGATTACTTCTTGGAAGGCTGATGCTCATGCGTTAAAGAAAGTTCACCTTCAAAAGCTTGCCACAATTGATTCTAAAATCGACCAAGGTAGTGCTAGCGAGGAGGACTTTAAGACTCGGCGAGACTCTCTTTATATATTGGGCGGTATGGACCGTATTGAGGCCAAAGACTATGCTCAAAAAGCTAAAATCAAATGGGCCCTAGAAGGAGACGAAAATACAAGGTTTTTTCATGGCACCCTCAAGAAAAAAAGAAGGCAGCTAGCTATTAGAGGTATATTGAAGGACGGAGATTGGCTTGATGCCCCTGATATCGTTAAAAAGGAGTTCCTGTCTCATTTTCGCTATCGATTTAAAAAATATAATGGGCCCCCGTCTGGTATTGACTCTCTATCCTTCAATACACTTTCTCATACCCATCGTGACCATTTGGAACTTCCTTTCTCACGTGATGAAATCAAAAGGGCTGTTTGGGATTGTGGTGGTGACCGTGCCCCAGGACCTGATGGCTTCACGTTTCATTTTTTTACTACTTTCTGGGATATAATTGAGGAGGATGTGGTTCGTTTTGTTCAAGAGTTTTCCATCTCTCACGAAATACCTAAGGGTTGCAACCCGTCTTTCATTGCTTTAATTCCGAAGATTCCGAATGCAAAGTTTGTCTCTGATTTTCGTCCTATTAGTTTAATAGGGTGTCAATACAAGATCATTGGCAAACTTTTAGCTAATCGGCTTAGTAAAGTTATTGGAGATTGTGTTAGTCCCGTCCAATCAGCTTTCATCAAAGGGAGGTTTATCCTTGACGGCCCTCTTATATTGAATGAGATTTTGGATATGTATCGGCATCAAAATAAAGAGCTTCTTCTTTTTAGAAGTTGATTTTGAAAAAGCTTTTGATTCTGTGCGTTGGGATTTCTTAGACACGGTTATGGAAAAGATGGGTTTTGGTATTAAATGGCGCTTATGGATTGCGGGGTGTCTTCATAAGGCTCGATCCTCTATTCTTGTTAATGGCTCTCCGACTGATGAATTTGAGCTTTTTAAAGGCCTCCATCAAGGAGACCCTTTATCTCCTTTTCTTTTCATATTGGCGATGGAAGGGTTGCATTCCCTCACGTGTAAGGCCGAAGAATTGGGTCTATTTAAAGGAGTTTCTATCGGGTCTGACAATATGAATATTTCTCATCTTATGTATGCTGACGATGTGATTTTCTTCGGTTAATGGTCTTGGGTTAATGCTCAAAATCTTGTTAGCATGCTTAGTTGTTTCTATCTGATTTCAGGGCTTAAGATTAATATTGAAAAAAGCAAAGTTCTTGGTGTGGGTGTTCCTGACGAGGAGACAGCTCAAATGGCACATATTATTGGATGTGGAATCTCGAAGTGTCCCTTTAAATATTTGGGTGTGCCAGTGGGTTGTAACATGAATCGATGCGCCAACTGGAATGCGGTTACTAATATCTTTACTTCCAAATTATCCTCTTGGAAAGCTAGGCTTCTCTCCGTTGGAGGTCGTCTTTCGCTCATCAAGGCGGTGCTTGGTAATCTTCCTACTTATTACATGTCTATTTACTTGATGCCCGTTTCTATTCGTTCTAAACTTGAGTCGATGCGTAGCAAGTTTTTTAGAGGAGCGGATCAAAATGATAATAAGATTTCTTGGGTCAAGTGGGACAAATGCTTGTCGAGTAAAAAGAAGGGTGGGCTCGGTATTGGTAGTATTTATAGCCTTAACATCGGTCTTTTATTCAAATGGATTTGGCGTCTTCTCACTCGTCCTATGGATTTATGGGCTCGTGTTATTAGGAGTATCTATGGTCATAATGGAGGCATTTTTATTGATACGCACCGTCGGTCTAAACATTCTACATGGGGCACAATTTTGTCTTTGGTTAATCATCTCAAGGACAAAGGTATTGATCTCCTCTCCCTATGTTCTAGTAAACTTGGAAATGGTGATTCTACTCGGTTTTGGGATGATATATGGCACGACAATACTCCTCTTAAGCTCCAATATCCTCGAATATATAACTTGGATAATGACAGGTCTTGTCTAATTTCCAAAAGAGTCCCTTTAACCGACTGGAATTCGGTTCTTAGACGCCCTCCTAGGGGAGGTGCTGAATTGATCCAATTCGTGGCCCTTAAAGAAGCTATTGGGAACATTACTCTCTCGGATCAAAGTGATTCTTGGTCCTGGTCTATTGATGTTGCTGCTGGATATTCTGTTGCTTCTTCTCGTGTTCTAGTGGATGAAAACTTATTACCTTCAAGTCTTGAGGCCACTAGATGGATTCGGCATATCCCTATTAAAGTCAATGTGTTTCTTTGGAGATTAAAGCTTAATAAACTTCCGTCTAGGGTGAACTTAGATCGGAAAGGCATCGAGGTTAATTCTTTATTATGCCCTACGTGCCAAATTGATGTCGAAACGGTTAATCATATTTTTTTCAATTGCGAGATAGCAAGAGATCTTTGGTCTCTTTTGGCTAAGTGGTGGGAGTTTGATATTCCTTTTTGCTCTAACATTTCGGAATGGTATGGTTGGATTGACGATGTTTGTGTTCCTTCTAAAATTTGGCTGATTCAAGGAGTGGGGGGGACTCTTATGTGGGCTATTTGGAGTTTTCGGAATAAGCGTCTATCAAGACGGGCCTAGAAGCTACTAGTATAGTACTCCGTAATAAAAGTTTACACACTTTTTAAAGTGTGAAAATAAAAGCATGCATAACGAAATATTTTTTTGTATTGTATACGAACTAGAACTTAAGTAAAGTAAGAGCATTCACATCAATAACGCCGGAACCGGCGTTAAGGCCGCGTTAACCGGCGTTATTCGATGTTATTGATGGAAGGTCGGTGTTGTGGCGTTAAAATGCAGCATTAAAGACCCAACGGGCGTTTTTTTTTTCTTTTTTTTTTTTCATTTATGCCCCTAAATGAGGGGTTGTTTTGTAAATTGTTGAAGTGTTAAAGTTTAACTTGAGAATGTTATTGTTGTGGGTGTTTTTTAGGAATGTTAAGGTGAAATGTTAAAGCTGATGTGACGCTGACGTGACACAGTGTTAAACTTTAACTTGCTTTATTGATGTACATGCTCTAACTAACTTGAATAGCCGCCATTATACATTTTATTTACTATTATTTTGAATTGAGTCGGTCGAAAAATCAGCCGGTTTTTAATGGAGTATTATACATATAAACCATGCATGCACTACGTGCCTATTTCTCATTATTACGATCAACTTTCTTCATAACCCCTAATCAAACCCTGTGCTCATCGATCTCCCTCTCCGTATTCTCTACAACACAAATGGCCAACAATAACCAAGGGCGATGTGCTCATTCTGATCGCTTTCGTCCAACCGACCCGGAGCTCATAGCTTACTGCTTGAGACCAAATATTGAAAGAGGAGCACTAAACCCCAATTGTCGGTTTTGTTATGAGGCTTGTATTTACGATGATAGTCCCGATGACCTTACAGGTTAGTACAGAGTAAAGTCCTATTGAGCTATCATTTATATTGTTTAAAGCTATATGTATTAATTATTATCTTAGTTACAGAGTTTTTGTTACTTTAGGTATATATAATCAATATATCGGTGAACATTACTTTGTTTTTAATCAATTCTACGTATCTTGATAACAGAAAAGTACGAGTCCTGTGAAAACAAATGGTACTTTTTGACATCGAGGTCACATAGACAAATGAGGAACTTGGGTACTTGGAAGGCGACTGCGAAGGATAAAATGGTGTGTGATGATGTGACTCAACGAGTTCTTGGAAGGATAAGATGTTTAGCTTATTTTGACGAAAACAAACTCAAGACGCCCTGGCTGATGCATGAATATACAATGAATGATCCCAAGATTGTCACAATTGGAAGCAGAGGACATTATAAAGATAAGAACAAGGTATATCTGTTGTAAACTTAACCCAACTCAGCATAGATTAAAAGCGTTTTTGAATGTGTAAGACGTACTATATTCTTTCAGTTCATAACCTGTCTTTTATGTCATATGACTTTCTAATGAATCTTTGAAGTCTGTTCATATACAGATGGCTGATTGGGTGCTATGTGAGATTTTCAAGAAGGAGAAGAATCCGAACATTAACAATAACGTGGAATATCAAGTTCAAAACATAGGGAACAATCAAGAAGAGGCAATGGAAGAAGATGTTCAGATGGTTGCACCTATGCGGTCTATGCTCGTTTCGAATCAACAATCAGACCTATACAACATTTACGCAGGTTATCTGCATACCTTTCCTACTACCAGCCTGTCTACAAGTCCGTATTCATTCACCATGCAAACAAATTTGACACAAACAACACTTCAAGACCCTTCTCGAGCCCTTGGAAAACAAGTTCAACATTCGATTGGGAGCTCAACTTGCGAATATTATTATAACCAGTCTTGGAAAAGTGCAACTCAAGGTTTTCGAATTTCAAGTGGCGCTTCTAGTTCATCTTCAACGATGATGCCTCACAAGGAGGATGTGTATTCTCATGGGTTAGCGGATCAAATAGATGCCAACCCAAATTTGATGACCATGCAACACATAGCTTCTTCACAGACATAAAAAAATGAGATTCTTTAGACGTTCAGAGGTTGAAGACGAGTATATCTTTGATCACGATAGATTAATGGCACTCTCATAAGATGCTTTGGTCTTATACTTTCGCAACTTTTTTCTTTGGATGATTCAGAATATTTTTGTTTGAGCTCAAGGGTTTTGTTATTTTTTTTCATAAGATTTGTTTTCCTGTCAAGTTCGGTTTAGATATTTGTGTGGTTGTAAATCGCAAAGGGTACATTATATTTTGTCATCTATATTATTTGAATTCAAGATGTCCTATGAAAAATCTTATTTAGCTCATTCTGTAACATATTGGATTTCACAAACACATCAAACCATAATTATATTAAGCGTATACTTTAAGGTTTTGGAGAGAGAAAGTTTAGAGGTTTGGGAACTTAGTGAGAGAAAGTAAAATTCTATTATGAGCTCCAACCCTCTACCTTGAGAGGTAGAGGGTATTTATAGTATCATACATAAACGCCACCTACGGGCTGTGGATCAGGCATACAGTGGGTAAAGACCTGTCCGTCCTCCACGGTAGGGGTGAGCAAATGGACCGAGAACCGACCGGAACCGAGAACCGTACCGGAACCGAACCGGAACCGAACCGAATTTTAGAACCGCGGTCCGGTTCTCGGTTCTCCATTATTGGAAATTTCGGTTCTCGGTTCGGTTCGGTCCGGAACCGCGGTTCTCGGTTCCGAAACGGAAGAACCGCCCGACTTTCATAAGTGAGGATACTTTTCTTTCTTTTTCAGTCTGGCAACGTAAATATTTATTGTGATAAATTTAATACGTCTTCTTTTAATTAATGTCATGATAATATTTATATGCTTCCTCCCAATTTCATTATGTTTTTCTATTTCTTACCAATTGATAGGTGTTTTTTGTCTAGGAACCCTCTATAATTTCCTTTGATTATTTTTTGGTCGCGAATGTTGTTCATGACCACTCTTATTTAATTAGTAAGATTTTGGTACAAATCAATTAATTTTTGAAAATGAACGTCCTACTTGTCTACTTCAAACAAATGGATTTTCACTATCATGTTATCATGCACTATTCGTACTTTTGTTTGGTTCACTTTAAGCTAATACTCTAGTATTTAGTATAAAGATTTGTAACCGAGTCATATCGCTAACCCATAAAAGTTTTGACTTTATAAATCTATCTTGAGTCCAAAACTATAAAAGCATGCATCAACTTCTTAAAACTTTATATACATGAAGAGTTACATGTCATAAAAGATATAGTCGTAATAGATGCGTAGTTATTTTTGTCTATACATGTTTAGTGCATTTTTATGTTGGAGTTCAAAAATAAAAAGTAACATGTCATAAGATTTATTAACGTATTATGCGGAAGATCAAACATGGTCTAAACGTATTATTTGTAGTTTACATAATGCTTTTTTCTTAAAAAAATCGGTTCTAATCGGTTAGACCCGCAAGGAACCGAACCGGAACCGGAACCGGAACCGGAACCGAACCGGAACCGAAACATGCTACTCGGTCCGGTTCTCGGTTCTTCATTATTGGAAATTTCGGTTCTCGGTTCTCTCGGTTCCGGTTCGGTTCCGTCCGGTTCCGGAACCGAGCTCACCCCTAGGTGTCACTAAACTAAATACTACCTAACATTAAATAACTACGACTACGAGCTTTCTAATGATTACATACACTTGAGGTGACCCACACTTTAATAACTGGATTTACCTAATCCTAACAATCTCCCCCTAAGGGAGGTCACCTCAAATTACATTGAATACAAACAGATATTACATTAAGATTATTCTTGGATTCTTGTTAAAGTTCTTTGCTCTGTAGCCCGTAGTCTTTGATTCTTCATGTTTTGCATGTTTGGTTAATCCGAGTGGAGGTCTTTAACTGATCCACGTGATAATGAGTTTTGAGCTAGCTTTGAGATCATCAGCTACCATAAATCTCTGACTCTTCCTTTGTAGTGTTGACATTATGTGATGTTGTAACTTTTGGACCGACATGCTCACATTATGGATCATGATATCTTCTCATCAGAGTAGCGGAAGCTTTAGATGATTCATGATATTTGCAGCAGCGTAACAGAAGCATGGAGTAAAAATATCAGAGTCGTTGATGCACTTATCATGATTTCTTTAGAAATGAATGTGTTGTGTGAGCATGCGGCTATGGATTGACCTTCTCCATTCTGATCAGCTGCAAACGTTGGGTGTACCTGCATACAACAGTTAGCAATAAAGCGCACGAAAGTGTCTTTGATCACTTTCGTTAAATTGAGATACACGGCCCACGGTTCCCCGTTGATCAGTACAAGTACTGCCTGTGGTCAGGTATAATTCTGAAGAATCTCCTTGGCAGGGTTTCGCAGCTGCTCTAGCTGTTCTCAAACCGAAACGTCTCAAAGAAGACAACACGGAGTGAGTGAATCAGCGAATTTGAGATTCACTGATTGATGAAAAGAGATTTGAAAAAACAATCGTGTACTGCTCAATAAAATGTTTTTGCAATACAACGAAGGTTTTAAGGACAATCAATTATCAAACATAAACACCTTTTATTTTTGAAATATTAATACACAGTCGATGTGCTAGAGAAAAGAATTTTAAGCACAACGATCGGTTTTTCAAAGGTATCCGTCAATCCATAACCTGAACCAGGATTGATTCATGATTTTGAATCGCCCCTTTGTTTCTGTTCAGTTGTCACATGGTTGATCTATTGGATAGATCTCACATGCCACCTACCAAGAGCTTGTTTGATGTTGGCTCTAGAAGGCTTTCCATCTTCATTGTGAATATGTTTGCATATCACTCAGATGTTCTGGAAATACCACTAGGATAATGCGTAGGACTCTTAAGATATAATCTCTCTTTTCACATTGTGTGAAACAGAGAGTCTTCATTAACAGTGTCCTAATGAGATTTATTAGATGATCTCGTGGCTCTAGACTCAATAGTGCACATTTGGTTCCTATGCCGGAGACTAGGGAGAGGGTCTCCTCCTTCAATATCAACAATCTGTATGAGAAAGTCGATAGATAATTTAGGTTCCCTGTGAGAATGAAACAAGTCCTTTTAAGAGAAACTTGAGTAGCTTGGGAAGTTGTAGTGCAGTGCGTCACTGGGTCCATGACGTCTTGTCTTCAATAACAATGTTACCTTAGTAACAACCAGTAGTATATGTATTGAACCCGGTATCTGCCCTAAGGTTGAATTATTGGAGGGCTATTTTTTTTCACCCTTTTCTCATTCAATTCTTTTTCTTTCTTCAATCCCTTCAGTGCTTACCGAGACTTCATAACTAGAACCTTGTTGGGTTTATTCTAGTACTAGCTCAGCCTCAGTCCGCACTCTTCCTGTTTCTCACTTTTCTCCTTTTTTCATCATACCTAAGGACATCTACACTATCTAGTGGATTGTCCCTAGGTAGATCCCTCCGGCTCTGGCGGGATCGTGGGAACGAATACCTAACCTAACCATCCTTATATCACTATACATAAAGTAAATTTGGTCGGTCTTTTTGGTATTGTTCATCTGCCATTGGAACCAATTGAAAACCATTTGAAAAGTTAATCCAGATACTTGTGATATATTATCAAAGCATTTTGTACCTGAATTGTTTTTGATATTTCAGAAAATGAGCTCCCCTTCAACATGTGCATCGTGATTCGAAAGTGTTTTGCACATATAAAGGAAAACCTGCACATTGAAACAAATCAATCACGTTTCAATCCTTTTTGGTTTGAAGTAGATGCTCCCCCTCAACATGTGCATGGAAAAATTGAAATCGAATTATCAGTTTAAATCCAATTTAAATCACAAATTCTCCCCCGATCACAATTTTCAAATCATTTGAGATTTGTGATCTCTATAGATTTAAATTATTTTTGAAAGCTTTTGAGGAGAATTGTGACTTGCTTGTGAAAACATTTAACCGATAAGAATCAAATTTGAGACTTTAAACTCCAACGATTAAACATGCTTGAATATCTTTTGAAAACATGACATAAGCCTTGGTCTAAACGAATTGTATGACAAATAACCTTTTGATTTAATTAAAATCATTCTCCCCCTCAATCAATGACATAAGTTGTTGATTGAGAGATAGATATTTTGACAAATGTCAAGTCCAAATTATTTTCAAAAATTAAGTCCGAGTTATTTTTCAAAGCTATTAGTTTTCATTAGTTAAAAAATATTTTTCAGAAGAATTTATAGAAGGACAAATATTTGTGAAGGAAACATTTGTCTTTTTAGTGACAAACATTTGATTTTAGAATCAGAGCATGAGATTTGAAAAATAAGATAAAGCATGGCTCTGTTCTTTGTTTAAAAACGGGTTATAGACAGAAATGACTATAAGCCTTTTGTTTTTCTTTCTCTCAATTTTTTTTTTCAAATTATGTACATTCGAACTTCATCTAAAGACCCGTGTCACTCTTTGAATGACAACACAAAGACCGTAGATGAAATCGAATCAAAGAAAAAATGGGGAAAATATTTTTAGCTTTTTCAAAGTTTTTTTTTTTTTTTTTTTTTTTTTTTTTTTTTTTTTTTTTTTGGGTTTTATAATTTTGTATTTTGCTTTTTGAATAAATATTTACAAGATATGGATGAAGAAAAACTTTTACTCCTCGTCTTCCTTTTGAAGACGTTTGAGTGTTTCCGGTTGTAGACTCTTAAGACCAAGTCGTGGAAGGATAAACTCAAAACGTTCTCTAGGAAGAGCTTTGGTGAAGATGTCTGCTAACTGGTATTCAGTCCTCACAAAATAAAGTTCCACCACACCATTCTCTACTTGCTCCCTGATGAAATGATGTCAAATGTCGATATGCTTTGCTCTTGAATGTTGAACGTTGTTGCATGCGAGAGCAATGGCACTTTTGTTATCATAATACAGAGGGATTTTGTTGAATTCAAAGCCATAGTCAGATAATTAGGATCTCATCCATAGGATTTGAGCACAACAAGATGACATGGCTATGCATTCTGCCTCTGTAGAGGATATAGAAGTACTCATTTGTTTCTTTGAAGACCAGCTTACAAGCTTATCATTCAAAAACTAAGCGCCTCCTGATGTGCTTCGACGTGTATCTTGACATCCTGCATGGTCAGCATAGGCTGTTAGTGACATACCGGTGTCCTTCGGGTACCAAAGTCCCATGTTGATGATTCCTTGGAGATACCGAAAGACCCATTTAACCGCTTCAAGGTGCTTTTTGATAGGCTTAGCCTGGTATCTAGCACACATACATACATCGAACAGAATGTCTGGTCCACTGGCAGTGAGGTACATCAGGGACCCAATCATACTACGATATTTAGTTTGGTCAACCATGATCCCTGAGTGGTCCTCATCCAGTTTAGTACGCTCCACCATGGGAGTGTCAACAGGGTCACAAGAGTCAAATCCAAATTTCTTTAAAATTTCATTAGCATATTTAGATTGATTGATAAAAATGCCTCCGGGACTTTGTGAAATTTGTAATCCCAAGAAAAATGACATTTGTCCCATCATTGACATTTGAAATTTGGATCCCATCTCCTTAGAAAAACGGTCACATTCATTGGGGTCAGTCGAGGCAAAAATAATATCATCAACATAGATTTGAACGTGAATTAAGTGTTTGCCTGACTTTCTGGTGAACAATGTTGGATCAACTGCTCCTTTGATGAATCCATTAGATAGAAGAAACCTTGATAGCGTATCGTACCATGCCCTTGGAGCTTGCTTCAAACCGTAAAGGGCCTTCTTCAAGCGATAGACATGAGTAGGTTGCTCATGATTCACAAAACCTTCAGGTTGGCTGATGTATACGACTTCTTTAAGATCTCCGTTAAGAAAGACCGTCTTTACATCTATCTGATAGACTACCATGTTCTTACTTGCAGTGTTAGCCAGGAAGATTCTGATTGCCTCGATACGTGCAACTGGAGCAAATGATTCTTCAAAGTCAATACCCTCCTCTTGACGGTATCCTTATGCAACCAATCGAGCCTTGTTCTTTAGCACATCACCATGCTCATCAAGTTTTACTTTGAAGATCCACTTTAGAGCAATGATCATAGCACAGTCAGGAGCATGTACTAATTCCCATACATCTAGTCGATCGAACTCATGAATTTCTTCTTGCATGGCATTGAACCAACTGTCTTCATTCATGGCAGTTTTAACGTCTTTTGGTTCGACCTTGGATAATACGGAGTTGAAGAAGCACCATAAGGCATCAGTTGCAAGTTGTTTACGAGTGGATACTGGACGAGAAGGGTTTCCAATGATGTTGTCCAATGGATGGTCATGCGTCCATTTTCTAAGGTGTTCGTGTGGTTGTTGTTGAGGAACTGAGGTAGCAGAGTCGTTTTCTCCTGATGAAGATGGTTATGTAGTTGGTTCAGGAGCAAATATGTTCTCAAATGGAGCATCTTCGGGATTAGCAAAAGGGTTATCTCCATCATAGGTGCCAGAAACAATTCCATGATGTACACTTGAAGATTGAGGATCTGATGATGAGAATGAGTGATCTATGGTAGATTGGTAGGAGCTTCTTGACTTAATGACATAAATACTGAAGGGTTGTTCACGTTGACTTGGTTAGAAGCACTCTCTGTCGAAGGACTAGACTGATCATTAGTAATAGTGTTAATACAAATAAACCGTAAAAACGTTTATTAATATTTTGCGATCTCTTTGTGTTTTGTTGATAACAAATGTAATGTTATCTTAAGTAAAATTATAAGGATACATGTTATTTTTGTAAAGCATTTACAAATAGCCATTTAAATACAAAAATGTAATAATTAAGCATTTGTTGTAATAGTTTATTAGGATGGGTAAAAACCATAACCCATGGACCATAACCCATGGATCTTAAACCCATACCAAAGAAGACTTGATACAATGTATACTTAGATACATTGAATCTAAAGAAAACCCATGGACCAACCCATAACCCATGACCCATAACCAAAAAACCCATGGGCAAAGAGGAGCGTACCACGGATCCCTAGGATTACACTAGCCGGATCCCAAGTGGAAGGGATCCGTGGGATCCGTGGAGCAGAGGAGAAATTTGCCTATAAATAGAGAGCCATTTCTTCATTCTAACTCACCCCTCTTCTTACTAAATCTCTCATACACTCTCATTCTCTTCTAACATATAGATCACTTGATCTAGAGAGTTGTTCTTCTTTCTTTCTATTTGTGATACTCATATAGGTCCTTCTCTAAGGTGAGATCACGAGCATTCTACAAGTCATCCAAGCAAGGGGTCCTTGATTGATTTGTCACTCCGCAAGATTTCTGTAGCAAAGATCTTGTA
Organism: Chrysanthemum seticuspe; assembly: GCA_019973895.1. Classification (NCBI taxonomy): domain Eukaryota; kingdom Viridiplantae; phylum Streptophyta; class Magnoliopsida; order Asterales; family Asteraceae; genus Chrysanthemum; species Chrysanthemum seticuspe. The sequence goes on along the minus strand of BPTQ01000001.1, from coordinate 252,681,075 downwards.
TTTGATATTTCACATATTTGTTGTGTAATAGTTGTGTTGGTTTGGTCCACCGTGCTACGGACTCGGTATCTAGCTTTGTACCGGAAAAAGTGTAAGCAACGTTGTGAAGGCTTCTCTGCCAAGTGAAGGAGTTTGTTGACATAGTGCCTGAACTCTCGAGTAGGTGACTCGGTGAGTGGAGTAGGGCAAGGAAGGTGACCTTGTAGCCGAACCACTATAAATCGGTTGTGTCATTTCTATTCCTTAACTTTATTTATTTGCTTGCATTATCATTAGATCTATACGTTCTCAACATCCATACGATTTCACATAATATCGAATCTAAAAGTTTTTTGAAATCAACTTAAAATCGGCAAAACTATTCAACCCTCCCTTCTAGTTTTCCACAATTGGCATCAAGAGCTAAGTTTATAAAAGTTTTAAAATAAAATTGTATTTTAAAAACTTTTCGATTACTATGGGTTCTGAAAATTATAAGGAAGGACAATCTATGCAACGACCACCACTACTTGAAACTAATGGTTTTATATATTGGAAAAATAGATTCGAAACATATGTGAAGTCTAAAGATATTGATCTTTGGTACATTATTGTTGAAGGTGATTTTGAGGCTACCTCAAATGATGATAAAGGAAATTTAGTTCACATACCTCATGATAAACTAAATGATGAAATGAAGAAAAAGCTTTCTAAAAATAGTGAAGCAAAAATGGTTTTATATAATGCTTTACCGAAAAAGGAATTCAAAAGAATTTATATGCTTAAAACCTCTAAAGAAATTTGGAATTCTTTAGTTGTAACTCATCAAGGAAACCAACAAGTTAAAAATAATAAAATTGATTTATTTGTTCAACAATATGAACAATTTTCAATATCAGATGAGGAAACTATAGATCATTCATTTGCTAACTTTAATACTATTATTACATCTTTACAAGCACTTGATGAATCTTTTTGTCACACCCCCAAATTACCTGTTTTGCAGCGGAATGGAATTCCTGGGGATTGACTGTCATAGCATCACAATCACAGTTATATTGAACGACCTAAAGTGTCGTTTGGAAAACACATCGTTTGATTTAATAAAACAATCAGAGTTTACAAAGTATAGGTCCCAAATGAAAGTTACTATGTGCGGAAAATAAGTTTGTTATAAGTCAAACGATGTTTTTAAAGTTCCTAAAACCCAAGTGAGACGCGTCGTCACCGCGACTCTATGATATGTCCACATGCATGCCATGAAGTTAATGCCTTAGATACCTGAGATAAAACATGCTGGAAAGTGTCAACACAAAGGTTGAGTGAGTTCATAGAGTTTAAGTTGGAATGTAAAGTCTTTCAAAATCGTTTATGCAGCAAAGGCATTGTAAATCCACTCAGTTCCAAGTTCCGCCCATACAAAACTTGCAACATGTGTGTTCACAACCCACTGCCAAAATATGTATAATTTATGTTCAAACACATGATGTCAAATGAATTCACATAATAGTGCATGACTTTATGTATCAATAGTTACTTGACATAATTATACCAAGACATTTAGTTCAATGAAAATCCCAAGACATTCAGCTCAATGATGTTCCCAAGAAATTTAGCTCAATGATGTTCCCAAGACATTCAGCTCAATGATAATCCCAAGACATTCAGCTCAATGATAATCCCAAGACATTCAGCTCAATGATAATCGTATAGAAATTCTAAATATGACAATATTGCTACCTCGTATGATTAAACATTCATTTCAGTTAAACATGTAGTTGCAAATATCATGAATGTCATAAAAATAGTTGAGCATGTATCTCCCCAAAAAGTAATTCAAAACAGTTAAAAGAGTAGGGGCTATGACTCACTTGGACAATGATGCGATGGCAAAAGTGAGTACACCGATATGTAGCGTGAATCACTAAACTTGACCTATTATGAATGATATGATACATAATAAGTTATGATGTAATGTTATGCATGCAATTCGGATGATATTTATACCACTTATGAATTTTTGAAAACAATAATTCTCGTCGAAAATATAATCTTTTAACGTCTTGACCATTTTTAAATTACTTCACATGTATTTACGTTGAAATAATATCCGACGATAATCATTTGGTGATTTATTAAGAAAATATAACTTTTCGTCGTAAAATAATGTCGTTGAAATTTCTATGAAAGTGACTAAAACGGCCTCTAAAAGCTAGTCGTAAAATGGTGCACGTCGAGTGTTAGGAAACGAAATCAATGGTTTTGGGAAGCTTGAATCATTATCTCAAAGTTTTAGTGTTTAAGTTTTCATCCTAGAGGTCTCGATCACGGAGAAAAATATAGGTAAAGTATGGTACTTTTGTCCAAAATGTTGTTTAAGGATGGTTTTCGGCAAAGTTTGAGTGACTATATGTTATTCGTTACAACTCCGCTCAACAAACGGTTGGACATTTTGAAAAATATGCTAGGCGAACTTACTTTTACTAGAAGACATCACGTTATAAAAAGTTCTACATCATTGTTAAAAACGTCCGCCAACATGGTCCTTTAGTTGCCGTAGTATGTTTTTAATAGAGAATATATTAATTTTGCTAATAGAATAAAGTTACGGCAACTTGGTTTATCGCGTGTAATTTAATCGTTACAAGTCCGTTTTCTACGTTTTCTACATCCTTAGATTCGTGTCAAAGTATACTAATATATTTTTGATAATTCGACACAATTTATAAAGCTTAAGACTCATTTTTGACTCGTAAAGAGTGACATTTTCATGCTGAAATTTCCAGAATTTATAGTTTTTGACGCTCAACTTGAAAAATTCATAACTTCTTCGTTATAACTCCGTTTTAATCCGTTCAAGCGGCCACGGTTTCGTTTTAAAGTGTATTTTCTAAATATCTAGCCCAAAATATTATACCCACTGTCGGATTTTCCAGAATTTAATTTTAAAGACAGACCCTTTTCAAAACGTGTCGAAATGAGTTTTTCTCGCGCCAAACCTATTCTAACCCATTCAAAACAACTCCGAAGCTATTCTAATCCTACCATACACCTTCTTAGGGTGTCATGGGTTCCTAGACATCACCAAAACTAATACATAACAAGGAGTAATTATAGGATGGATTATATATATATAACACTTAAAAACATGTAAAAGTGGTATAAACATCCATGAGACTTGCATGTTTTCTCAAATATGATGAAATAAATATATCAATGAATATGAAATATGATGATGAGTATGAAATGCTTACAAGAAATATGATGAGGTTTAAGGACAAAGGGTTTTTCCTAATCACTTGAGGTTTTTATTGCAAAACCCATACAACAAGTGATACTAGATTGTTAAAACCTTGTCTTGAAAAATTTTGAGATGATCTTCCTTTGGTCTTATGGCTGCCGAATTTTTGGAGAGAAAGAGAGATATGTTTTGATCTTGAGAGAATATGAAATGAAATAAATGTGTTTTTGGGTTAAAGTAGAATAATGCTAGTGTACTTAAGATATTTGCAATATATCTTTGTGACTCATCCCTCCCTTGTCGACAAGGGAGGATAGTCATCCACTTTGATGTATTTTTTTTTAAATGTTTAAGTGTAATACTTTGTGAAGTTAAATTAAGTTAAGTGGTAAGTTGTAGTCACTTTTGAATATTTAGGGTAGCGTTGGATAAAAATAAATTTTCACGGGTCAAGATAAAATATATTTAGGTCATAAAAATTATAAAAATACATTTCTTACATGAGTTGAGTGAAATAAATATTTATCGAGTAGTTTTTTAAGAAAACCGTCGTAATTATATAAATATAACAATTTATATACGAAATAAATTTAAAACACTGGGTAAACTCATAATATTATTTTTATAACTTAATATGAGTATAAAAATATATCAGGATAATTTTTGGAAGTAACGGATCAATTGTTCAAAATAATTAGTTACGCGATAACGTTTATTTAATATGAAAATTATACGTTTAATGAAAAATGCAAAACCATGCATGAATTAATATGATGAAAATGATGTTAATGAAATGTAGACTAAACTTAGTCTATATGAAATGACCTAGATGATATGATCATGAATTCACAGCTAAACCATTACGGTTACGTGAATTTGATGCTCGTAAACCTAGTTCACGATAAATGATAAATAATGAAGCATGAGTAATGTTTTGAGAATGACCTGAAAATACGAATTGTCACATTCGCCCAACCAAAAAGGAATTCAGTCCCTGAATTCAGTTCGTGTTAGTCTATCGAATTTTTGAGTTTGTGCTGAATAACGAGGAGAGAAGATATGAGGAGGTGTCGTTACGGTTATCGATGATTGAGAGCGTAAAAAAAACATCGTAGTAGAGAAAATGTTGGATGAATCTCCCACGAGTAACACTTTGACTTGGAATATGTGGAAATTTTGCTTGCATTAAGATTTATAAATAACTGCTCCCAACATAACATGATCCCTCCAGAATTAGATATAGTTAGCTAGGCTATGTATAATTAAGGAACGATAATGTGACGTTCGGTTTAGTTGTTATAACTCTCAATATTTACATAGATTTAAACCGTGTCGTTAAAATGGTAGTTAAAGTAAAAGGAAGTAAAATCCTTGTAAGTGATAACAAATCGGAAAGAAAATAAAGTACGATAGATGAGAATATTTTACAACGAGTGGTTTATCAAACAGTAAGACATCTTAAGTTCTAAAGATCCGAATACGATGGAAGACATAAACTTAGTACGACATAGTACATAAGGAAAATTAAGACTGTTAGTTTCCGAACTTCTTCATCCTTCCGCGTTATTGAGACCATGACGAGCTTTTCCTCCTTCTAACATGTATGCATTCCCATGAGCACCTTCGACTTGTTGACCTTGGTTTTGGGGACATTGGTTCCGATAGTGTCCTTGCTCTCCACATCCGAAGCATGTGACTATGGATTTACCTCTACAATCCCTGGCATGGTGTCCTAGTTTCTGACACTTGTAGCACTTAACAGGGCAAAGACCCGAGTGATGATACTTACATCGATTACATAGTGGGTAGGTTCCAGCATACCCTCTGCCTTCTATTGGTGCAGCAACATAAACCATTGCGGCTCCTTGTCCTCTATTCAGCTGTTGATGATGGTTAGTGTTACGGTTTTGGTCGTCGTTATCATAACCTCCCTGGTCATTTTCCCATTTTCTTTTATTGTTGTTGATTTGGTTATCGTTATTGTTGTTGTTGTTGTTGTTTTGGTTATTGTTGTAGTTGGTGCGGTTGTTGGTATTGTTGTTACGGTTGATGTGGGTAATGTTTCCTCTCTTTACTACTTGTGCCATGAGTTTTTGGGATACTCGAACAGATTCTTCAATTGTTTGCGGATCAGAGGAAATCACATCACCTTGAATAATCTCGGGAAGTCCTCCAATGAAAGCCTCCAGTAGCTTCTCATTATCCGAAACCATAGATGGGCATAACACGGCCAATTCTTGAAACCTTCGAATGTAAGTATCAATGTCATACCCAATAGTTACCAACTCGTAGAATTCGGTCTCCAACTTTTTTACCTCCGTACGCGGACAATACTTTCTTGTTAGCAAACTCTTGAATTGCACCCAGGTGATCCTGTACGCATTTTCCATTCCCATCGGCTGAGCATATGAATTCCACCACGACATTGCCCCATCCAGTAGTGTACTCGTAGCAAACTTAACCTTGCTATCCTCTGGGCAATTACATAACAAAAACACAGACTCCATTTTCTCGAACCATCGAACCATGGCAGTGGCCCCTTCAGTGCCCTTAAACTTAGTGGGATCTCCACTTTTAAAATCCTTATACGAACAACTTCTAACCCCGGACCCTCCTGCAATACATGCAGCAGCAGCAAGCCTAGCGGCTTCAGCTTCCCTCGCAATTCTAGTAGCTTCAGCAGTTGCCGCGGCCTCGGCAGCAGCAGTTACCGTTGCTCGCTCTTTCCTTAGTGCCTCGGCTATACTATCCTCTATATACCTTTGGATAGCAGCTGGTGTCATTTCTAGTGCAGCTTTCTTCGGTGCCATAACTCTTCAAAATAAGAGGAAAGGTGAGACGTAGCAAAGTCTGATGTTAATAATAAACGCTCCAAAGAGATATGATATGAGGTGATAAGTTTGAGGTTATTTTTCAAAATGATCGACGGGTTCCCAAAGGATGAGTTATGAGATGTTGTAAGTGCTTCAAATGTATGATGGTTTAATGACTTAATGTATGAATAACGTGTAACTCGACATGTTAGTGGTGAAACAAAGGAGTGAGAGTGACTTCGCCCTACTTAAAGGTTTTGTCTCGGCATTCGACGTTATCGGTGATGAATCAGCTGATATTAAAATTACGATAGGGAATGACAACGCATTCTCCACATTAGAGTATAAGGAAAAGATAATGGAATGGGTAATTAAAGGCATCCATGTGACAATCGTTTTGAAGTGAAAGTAAATAACTCGAAAAATATACGTATAAACCGCATGTAAAGTGAACATGCACTTATGATGAAATGATGAGATGCTATGATGATGTAGTTATAGTCTAGGGTCAATGATGCGACCTAGTTCTCTATAACCGAAGCTCTGATGCCAATCTGTCACACCCCCAAATTACCTGTTTTGCAGCGGAATGGAATTCCTGGGGATTGACTGTCATAGCATCACAATCACAGTTATATTGAACGACCTAAAGTGTCGTTTGGAAAACACATCGTTTGATTTAATAAAACAATCAGAGTTTACAAAGTATAGGTCCCAAATGAAAGTTACTATGTGCGGAAAATAAGTTTGTTATAAGTCAAACGATGTTTTTAAAGTTCCTAAAACCCAAGTGAGACGCGTCGTCACCGCGACTCTATGATATGTCCACATGCATGCCATGAAGTGAATGCCTTAGATACCTGAGATAAAACATGCTGGAAAGTGTCAACACAAAGGTTGAGTGAGTTCATAGAGTTTAAGTTGGAATGTAAAGTCTTTCAAAATCGTTTATGCAGCAAAGGCATTGTAAATCCACTCAGTTCCAAGTTCCGCCCATACAAAACTTGCAACATGTGTGTTCACAACCCACTGCCAAAATATGTATAATTTATGTTCAAACACATGATGTCAAATGAATTCACATAATAGTGCATGACTTTATGTATCAATAGTTACTTGACATAATTATACCAAGACATTTAGTTCAATGAAAATCCCAAGACATTCAGCTCAATGATGTTCCCAAGACATTTAGCTCAATGATGTTCCCAAGACATTCAGCTCAATGATAATCCCAAGACATTCAGCTCAATGATAATCCCAAGACATTCAGCTCAATGATAATCGTATAGAAATTCTAAATATGACAATATTGCTACCTCGTATGATTAAACATTCATTTCAGTTAAACATGTAGTTGCAAATATCATGAATGTCATAAAAATAGTTGAGCATGTATCTCCCCCAAAAGTAATTCAAAACAGTTAAAAGAGTAGGGGCTATGACTCATTTGGACAATGATGCGATGGCAAAAGTGAGTACACCGATATGTAGCGTGAATCACTAAACTTGACCTATTATGAATGATATGATACATAATAAGTTATGATGTAATGTTATGCATGCAATTCGGATGATATTTATACCACTTATGAATTTTTGAAAACAATACTTCTCGTCGAAAATATAATCTTTTAACGTCTTGACCATTTTTAAATTACTTCACATGTATTTACGTTGAAATAATATCCGACGATAATCATTTGGTGATTTATTAAGAAAATATAACTTTTCGTCGTAAAATAATGTCGTTGAAATTTTCATGAAAGTGACTAAAACGGCCTCTAAAAGCTAGTCGTAAAATGGTGCACGTCGAGTGTTAGGAAACGAAATCAATGGTTTTGGGAAGCTTGAATCATTATCTCAAAGTTTTAGTGTTTAAGTTTTCATCCTAGAGGTCTCGATCACGGAGAAAAATATAGGTAAAGTATGGTACTTTTGTCCAAAATGTTGTTTAAGGATGGTTTTCGGCAAAGTTTGAGTGACTATATGTTATTCGTTACAACTCCGCTCAACAAACGGTTGGACATTTTGGAAAATATGCTAGGCGAACTTACTTTTACTAGAAGACATCACGTTATAAAAAGTTCTACATCATTGTTAAAAACGTCCGCCAACATGGTCCTTTAGGTGCCGTAGTATGTTTTTAATAGAGAATATATTAATTTTGCTAATAGAATAAAGTTACGGCAACTTGGTTTATCGCGTGTAATTTAATCGTTAAAAGTCCGTTTTCTACGTTTTCTACATCCTTAGATTCGTGTCAAAGTATACTAATATATTTTTGATAATTCGACACAATTTATAAAGCTTAAGACTCATTTTTGATTCGTAAAGAGTGACATTTTCATGCTGAAATTTCCAGAATTTATAGTTTTTGACGCTCAACTTGAAAAATTCATAACTTCTTCGTTATAACTCCGTTTTAATCCGTTCAAGCGGCCACGGTTTTGTTTTAAAGTGTATTTTCTAAATATCTAGCCCAAAATATTATACCCACTGTCGGATTTTCCAGAATTTAATTTTAAAGACAGACCCTTTTCAAAACGTGTCGAAATGAGTTTTTCTCGCGCCAAACCTATTCTAACCCATTCAAAACAACTCCGAAGCTATTCTAATCCTACCATACACCTTCTTAGGGTGTCATGGGTTCCTAGAAATCACCAAAACTAATACATAACAAGGAGTAATTATAGGATGGATTATATATATATAACACTTAAAAACATGTAAAAGTGGTATAAACATCCATGAGACTTGCATGTTTTCTCAAATATGATGAAATAAATATATCAATGAATATGAAATATGATGATGAGTATGAAATGCTTACAAGAAATATGATGAGGTTTAAGGACAAAGGGTTTTTCCTAATCACTTGAGGTTTTTATTGCAAAACCCATACAACAAGTGATACTAGATTGTTAAAACCTTGTCTTGAAATTTTTTGAGATGATCTTCCTTTGGTCTTATGGCTGCCGAATTTTTGGAGAGAAAGAGAGATATGTTTTGATCTTGAGAGAATATGAAATGAAATAAATGTGTTTTTGGGTTAAAGTAGAATAATGCTAGTGTACTTAAGATATTTGCAATATATCTTTGTGACTCATCCCTCCCTTGTCGACAAGGGAGGATAGTCATCCACTTTGATGTATTTTTTTTTAAATGTTTAAGTGTAATACTTTGTGAAGTTAAATTAAGTTAAGTGGTAAGTTGTAGTCACTTTTGAATATTTAGGGTAGCGTTGGATAAAAATAAATTTTCACGGGTCAAGATAAAATATATTTAGGTCATAAAAATTATAAAAATACATTTCTTACATGAGTTGAGTGAAATAAATATTTATCGAGTAGTTTTTAAGAAAACCGTCGTAATTATATAAATATAACAATTTATATACGAAATAAATTTAAAACACTGGGTAAACTCATAATATTATTTTTATAACTTAATATGAGTATAAAAATATATCAGGATAATTTTTGGAAGTAACGGATCAATTGTTCAAAATAATTAGTTACGCGATAACGTTTATTTAATATGAAAATTATACGTTTAATGAAAAATGCAAAACCATGCATGAATTAATATGATGAAAATGATGTTAATGAAATGTAGACTAAACTTAGTCTATATGAAATGACCTCGATGATATGATCATGAATTCACAGCTAAACCATTACGGTTACGTGAATTTGATGCTCGTAAACCTAGTTCACGATAAATGATAAATAATGAAGCATGAGTAATGTTTTGAGAATGACCTGAAAATACGAATTGTCACACTTTTTCTAGCCGTAACCATGTTAGGAGATATCTAAGGGCACTTCCATCGAAGTGGAGATCCAAGGTGACGGCAATCGAAGAGTCAAAAGATTTGACAATCCTCACCCTCGATGAACTCATAGGCAACCTAAAAGTCTACGAGCTTGTCCTTGCTAAAGATTCCGAAGCCTCAAAGGTGAAAGTGAAACACAAATCTCTTGCCCTTAAAGCCAAAAAGGCTTCGAGCGATGAGGATTACTCATCTTCGAGTAGTGACGACAAAGAGTACGCTATGGCGGTAAGGGACTTTAAAAAGTTCTTTAGAAGAAAGGGTAGATACGTCAAACAACCGTATGACGATAAGAAAGGCTTTCGGAAAAGCAAAGAGGACGAGAAGCCAAAGGATGATCGTACTTGCTTTAAGTATGGGGACCCAAACCACTTTATTAGTAAGTGTCCCAAACGGGATGATCAAAAGGCGTTCGTGAGCGGCACGTGGGGAATGAGCGACGAGGAGGATGAAGAAATTTGTCTTATGGCAAATGACGAGGTATGTCTTGAATACTATAGTGGCTCATCACTTGATGACGACTCATTGCATAATGAATATGATAAACTATGCAATATTAGCTTAAAACTAGTTAACAAAAACAAGCTTTTAAAGAGTCAAAATAAACGTTTAGATAAAGAAGTCATAGAATTAAAAGCAAAACTAAAACGTTTAGAGAAAGGTAAAATAGCAAGTGGTGAATGTGAACTTTGAATTCAACTTCAAACACTAGTGGATCACTTAGATTCTAAAATTGCTAGAATGAGCACGAACACTTTAGATACAATACTCGATAGCATTAAAACTGGTAACAATCAAAAGGGTCTAGGAAGTCAACAACTTGATCCATCAACTAGTGAAAATAAAGAAACAAAATTTGTTAAAGAACTAGAAAAACCAGCCAATGTTGTGGCGGATCCCACGGATCCTTTAAAAAGGGAACCGGCTAGTGTAGAAAAAGGGATCCGTGGATCTGCTGTAGCAAACATTAGCAATAATGTAGCTTCTTCATCTAGAACTGATTTTGTCATAGTTAATAGGAAGAAACCAAATCATGTCACCACTAGACAACCACCTCCAAAATACAATCCTACTTCTGCAAGAAACAAAGCTCCATCTTTTTCAAAACCTAACTCATTTAAGAGACCTAATAACGTTTACCCAAAAAGTAACCATCAAATGGGATGGAATCAAAACATGCAAAACGGTTTTCCTTTTCAAAACTTTGCTCCATGGAATGCATACTCATCTTATCCATACATGTCTAACATGAATGGAATGTTTAATGATAAGGTTTTAAAAGGTACCATTTTGAGGGGTCGTTTAAGTCCTTATTTGATCACTTTTGTATCCGTTATTGCTTAATATCGTTCCTTTTCACTTTTTAGGTCTCGTGAAGGCAAAATGCTGGAATGGCACTTATTTGGACGAAAAGGCGTGAATATATGAAGAAAATGGCCAAAGTCAGAATCAAGGCACTCACAGTTGCTGAAGTTAGAAGGCGACGGCGTCAGGTGCTATTGGCGACGCCGTCCCAAAAATGTTGTGACGGGCCAGAACCCAAAACTTGTATTTTCAAGCGACGACGTCCAGTGGTAAAAGAGTAGGCCGTCGCTACTCAGACGGCCTAGATGCAATCCAGACGACGTCAGAAGCTGAAGAGGACGGCGTCACAGACACAAGGTGACGCCGTCGCAAGGTTAACGTGGCCAAGACGAAACCCTAATGGCGGCGACACGACGGCGTCACTAAACATAAGGTGACGCCGTCGCAATTGTAATCTTATATATAGAATCCGAATTTTTCAGTCTTTATGTGGAGAGTCTTTGGAGTAAAACCTAAAACCGAACCTAAGGTGTCTTGTACAGTATTTTAGGGTTTTAAACCCTATCTTACATCAAGATAAGTCTTTACTTCATTAATTCAATTATGTCTTTGATTACTTGTGTGTATGCTTGCATGTTTTCCATGTCCGGCTAATTTATTTGTGTGTTTGCTTAGGAAGTATGAAACTTAATTATTGAATATTGATTGGTTGTTTCTTATCTTAGTTGATTAATGACTTAGTAATGCGATAGGTCATTCGTTGTGTACTTAATGCTTGATTCATCTTTGTGAACCTTAGAATATACTTACCTGAGTAGTTGTAGGCTAAACCATCCAAAGAGCGCCTTAGAGTAGGAGTTTATCATCCCTAGTGGGTTTGTAGACAAGACCCTTTGGTAAGTTCAAAGAGTTAGGGAGAAACGCATACCCTACAACTTTAGACACACAACGCAACTAGGAATAAGACGTGACACTCAACCATCAATAGGAGATAATTAAGGAGTAATACAACTTAAGTAAACACATCTTTAAACTATCATACGAGCACACATTAATTAGACATAGACTCCCACAACCTTAGTTTAGATAATTAGATAATAGTAGAGTAATCGGTAGAAATACCAACCCCCCCCAAATCCAATACCCGAGATTCGTACTTTTCCTTTTTCATAAAACATAAAAAGATAAAAAATAATCTTCCTCAACCTTAACCTTAGCGTAGTAACTCCTTACTAGCATTCCTATTCCCCTAGAGAACGATATCAATACCCGTGGCTTACCCTAATTACTACACTACAACGATTAGGTTCACTGCCTAGGGTGTTATAAAACTTGCTCGAAGAAAAGGAAGTTTCCTTGACCCCGAACGACGCGTGTAGCGTTATCAAGTTTTTGGCGCCGTTGCCGGGGAATAGAATAGCTAGTTAGTAGTCCACCTCATTTAGGTTCTTTGCTTGATTCCTATCAAGTAAATTTTTTTCTCATTTTTAGCTTCCTCATAGTCTATCCCCCTTCTTCGTGACCTTTGTTCGTAACCATTTTCATTGATTATTCCGTTAGCCGTTATGGAGAACGCGAATCTGCCAAAACTTTCACCCAATCAACGAAATCCACTACATAATATACCCTTTCCACTCCAAAATGAGATCTTGAGGTTCCAGCAACATTATGATGAATCCTTTCCTGAGGCTTGGAGTCGAATTAAATATTTATTACAAAAAGCCCTTTATCATGGTATTGACTTACTGTTTCCACTACAATTCTTTTACACTCGTATCGCCCACGAAACCCAAAGGAGACTTGACTATGTAACGGATGGGGATATTTGGGGACGTGGTGTTCAAATTGCATGGGAAACCTTTGAGATTCACGCCCAATTCAGAAGTGGAACATGGGACCCAAAAAACGAATCTTTAGACCTATTTTCAATTTGGAAACTTCGGTCGGAAAGGTTGTTTAGGAAGGAGATGATTAGAGTTGAGGTACCAAGGTGCATGTCATGGTTAGGTGCTACCACAGTACAAAATGAATACATAGGTGATCTTGATAAGATGGAGGATAGAGTAGAAAATCCAATCCCATCGGATAACCCACAAGTCCTACCATCACTTGAGGAACACACATCGCCTATAACTTACCCGGAAGAAGTAGAAGAGACTATAGGAACCCCGATTGATATAGAACCTTTGGACCAAACGCCACTAGAGAATGTAGGTTTAGATGCTTGTTTTCATGACCTCTCTCTTAGTCCTAGGGAAGTTCCTAATTTTGATGAACCGGAGCCTCACTTAAAAACCTTACCCAATTTTCCGTCTTTAGATGTGAATCTTGGAATTGAATTCGGCCCCAATCCACCCATCAAAATAGATAGTCCGGGTAGTTGCTTGATAAAGGTGGTAGATTCTAGGCCATGTAGAGTAGAAGCTAATATAGGAGTAACCCATGACCTTACACACTTATATCACCCATTCATGGTTGATAACAAGAAACACTATGGGTTTAAACCGGGTTTATAAGGTCAAGATGGATCCTTAACTAAGAATCTTTTGAAGTTGATAGAAGATGATCCATTTTTAGGAGAGAGATTTGATTCACCCGCTACACCAATAGACTTAGGTAAGGTTATAATGAATAGAGCACACTCCTTTGAGCATATAAATCACCCATCACCCTCTTCTCATGTAGCAAATTTCCACCCTAAGGGTGTGTATTGCTACTATCACCCGCACTTAAACTTAAGTGTAGGGAAAACCTCCCCTTTATTCGTTAAATAAAGGTAGAGTCAGGCTCGTGACTCGAACAAAAACAAGCGCTTCTTGGGAGGCAACCCATGTGTATTTGATTTTTATTTTCATTTGTGTGTCGTATATCTTTTATTAATTATTTATTCTCATGTTTGAATTTGTAAAAATGCTTTATTTTGTCTTTAACCTCATCTTAATTACATATAAAGGTATTTTACATAAGGGATAAGTGTAGGGAGGATTACACACGTTTTCAAAAGAAACGTGAACATGAGAATTACAATTATTTAAAAGATATACATGTGTGTTTGTTCGAGTCAAATGCTTGTATCGAGTCATAATGGATGTTTTGCATAAATTTTTCCAGATTCTAAAGATGTAAATTTTCCAGATTTTTTTCCAGAAAATCGCAGACCAGTTTTTGTCAGGATAACCTGACGGCGTCAGGATTGCAACCTGACGGCGTCAGGAAGGAGTAAAAACATCAGATTACTTTTTTCTCGTTTTCTGAGCTACTTATAAACTTTTGGAATTTTCCAGGTCTTAATTTTCTTAGAAATTCTGTAAATATCCATTCCACAAGCATTATATCCTAGTTTAAATCGAGTCTTATATATATTATTACCGCCGATTTTACGCGTAGGTTTCGTTTGTTTTCTTCAAGTGTGCAGGTTTAATTTATCAAGAAGAAGTTACATAAGATTGGAAGGAGCTTTTCACGCATAAATTCTTCTTGGAAAGAATTTAACCACCACTTTACACGGATCCTACCGAGCTAATCAGGGGAGTATTAGTTTCTTTCGTTTTTAATTACCTTCTTTTATCATAACTTTGATACTTTCGGGGAACATTGGGGACAATGTTCAGTTTAAGTGTAGGGAGGGAAAATAAAACGGGAACTTTGAAACTATGCTTATCCTTGAATAATGTCCATAGTTTGTTCCCAATAGGATTACGGAGAATAGTAAATCAATAAGGATTGATGTGTTCACATCGGAGTGAACGCTAGAGCCTTACGTAGTGTTTTGTTCAAGATCTTAGATTATATGATGGCCAAGTGTGAGATTCGTAATTTCTACTTACGAAATTAAGGATGATTAGATTCCCGCTAGGAGTGTAAAACCACCTTAAACCCACCATTTCCCAAAAACACGATCAGTACGTTGAAGGATAGGTACTCTGCGAAAACAATTCTGATTACCGGGTGAGGATATACAGTATTTTTTAAAATTTAAACCACGGTTTTAATGGGATTGGCTGTAAAAGAGTACCAAATAATGTGTTAGTGTTAACCTGTTTCGTTTATTAGTTCCTATTCGTATCAAAGTTTCAAGGGCAAAATAAAAGGGAGGGATGTGAATTTGACTTGTAACAGGGGTTACAAGGGGCTTTCATAGTTTCAATACTATTTTCTTCCATTAATTTTTGCTTTCTTTGATTATGAGGGGACTAATCGAGCCATCCTAGGCACATTTCACCACCAATTTAAGAAAGGTTCTTCTTAAATACGCACTTTTCGAGGAAGGTTAGAATACATTGAAGAAGAACTATTTAATTTGGACGTGTGAACTTCTTTTGTTTGCTTTGGATGCGCATTTTAGCCGCCATTATTATATATATTCTGAGCTAAATTTGATCCTATATTACGAACACCTTACCTATAAA